>JACCIC010000174.1:0-667500 GCA_018907035.1 Sycobia sp. Sy_11 | reverse complement strand
CTTGAATAAAACTGTTGATCAGCGATTGTAACTTTGTAACACATCTTGGCTACGGCTATATAGATAGTATTTTTTGTTGAAAACAAGATAGAGCGAGGGGAGCATATAGGAAGCGAGAATTATGAGAGCGGCGGAGAGGGGCGATTTAGGAAAACCGTATGGGGGGAAAACGCGCCCGTACAATTTTATTACAATTACAAATCGCGCATACATTATAGATCGGGGGTAAGGCGTGGGGGAGAATTGCGCGCGCGCACGCACACTCGCAAATATCTATATATACGTATACAAAATGTACACATTCGCGAGGACCGGGAGAGCTGCGACGAGAGAGGATCTTCTTGGCCGCTCTCCGCGCCTCATAGCCTCATATGTGAGCGCCAGTCAGTCGCACCGTAGCCGAGATCGCGGATCGATCCGGCGCGCGCGCGCGCACCGAGCCGCAGTAGCGCTTCCCGTCCGCCGGCGCCGCGGCAATAAAAGAGAGGAGCTGCTCATCCCCGACGCACGGACGACACTCGCTCGGGCGCACACGCACACTGGCACAGAAACGCATAGGCGAGTGGAACGGGGACGGGGGGACAGGGGGCGGTATCGCGGGCTAGCGGCGCGCACTTGACGCGCGGACCCCTCCGTGACCGATCATTACCCTCGCGCGCGGGCTCCCTCCTCTCTGTCTCTCTCTCTCTCTCCCTCTCGCGGCGCGCCGTCGTTCGCTGGAGTGACGCAGCTGATCGAGCGGATCTTCGGCTTTCGGGCCCCCGGTGATCTGGTGCATCGTCGGTGCCGCCGTTGCCGCGCACACAGAGGCGGAAGCAGAGAACGGACGGACGCCGCGGAAGGGGAGAGGGGAAGGGCTCTCTCGGCTCGCTCGCTTTTAAAATGTTTTAGAAGTTTAAAGCCGCGCGGACGAGAGGTGTCCGTTTAAAGTGGAGCAGCTGCTCGCCGTCATCGCGCGCGCGAGTTTCTCCGGGTTACGTAATGCGCGCGGGCGCGCGCGCGAGTGTAATATATCGCAGTGGCGCCAAAGAGAGAGTGAGGGGGGGGGGAGATAGGGAGAAAATTCGTCGGCCGAGAGAGGATCGACGTTGTTCTCCCTTCGTGCCTTTGGATGTCTATGCGATAGATATGTGTATTATAAATATACACACAGCTGATGTGTGCGGCACGGGCATGCCGACGTGCAAGCCCGAGTAGCGATTCTCTCTAATATCGACGTTGGCGTACTCGCGTATATTTATATATTTACGTATAAGCACGCGAGCACGCGTGATCCAAGAGTTCAAGAGCGACAGCTCCAATTGGCGGACGACATCTCTTGGCATTTATTATAAAGTTTATACACCCAAGTTCTGATCCACAGTCGCTCGTTGCGCCGCACAAATAATCTGCGCGTATATAATATATATTATATTTCCTGCTGCCTCTCCAGAAGGGGAAAAAAAGAATTATTTGATGTTGTACATAGGTGAAGATAGAAAAAGGATACCAGCTCTATTTTATATATAATATGTGTTCATAGAATAGTATAATATGATATATGTGTATTGTGCTTGTTTACATTTTTCACTTTGACATTTGCAACCTATGTCTATGTAATGAATATATATCTGTCGTAGATCGAAGAAGCGAAAGGGCTCCCCCGAATCGGTCCGAGATCTCCGAGATCGATGCACGGTGCAAAGTTTGCCGTGGCGTGTAGCGTAAATAGCCCAGGCGAGATTGAGAAAGAGGGTGCGAGAGGCCGAGAGAGAAAGAGCGAGGCGAGAGTTTGGAAAAACGATAGTGTGTAAAAAAAAAAAAAAAAAAAAAAAAAACAAAGAAAGAAAGAAAAGAAAGAAACCTAATACGGTAAAGCAAAAGAAAAAATAAACAAAATCACGAAACCGAAAGTGTGAAAAGATTGTGAGAGCCGTGGAGGGAATTTTGAAGCTCGGCATGCTTCGTTCGCCGGCGCGCGGGGCCGTCGCCATATTGGGATCGTCATCAGCGCCAGCGACGCCGGTCCACCATGCCACCGCCGCCACCTCCTCCTCCTCCGCCGGCAATAACGCGGCGGTCCATTCGCGACTCTCCCTACTCGACACGTGCCATAGGAAAATACGATTCTTCAGTGAACTTGTCGCGTGAGTTTTCTTTATATCCATCAGCATCGCCATTAATCCATACATGCATTCGAACAACACACACGCACACGCACACACACACACACACACACACACACACAAACACGAATCTACACCCTAACTTTTAATCAGTCTCTATATGTAAAATAATAGGAATACTTATGCATTTTTATGAATTACTAGAATTCAAAAAAAATCCAGTGTATTGCGTCTGCGATACTCATTTACCGCTGCAAATTTAGCCATAGCCTGATAATATGTGTATATGAATATCTAAATTTGAGTTGATGAAAATAGACCCACATCTAAAAGAGACATTGAAATTTTCACAGATAAATTAGTCAATTTAATTGTTTACCCAGCGTGATTTTAATTTCTTATTGGATAGACAGTGGAATATTAACTGATTTATTATATATAATGAAAATTGCACTGTTTTTTAGCAATGGGACGTCATTCATTAATTAAATTTTAGAGAATAGATCGAAGCAATTTCTAACGATAGAAATTTGGAGCAAGTTAAGTTATGTATACTGCATTCTAAGTTCTTTATATATGGAGTTAGGACTCTGACCTTTCGAACGTCAATTCAAAATTTAGCAAAGACGTATATGTGGTAACAAAATTTTTTCATCAAATTGGATCAGACTCGTATTAATTTTACACTGTAACAGCTCTAATTTTATTCCCATTTTTATACTTTCGAGCTCTTCGGTCTGAGCAACCGATTAAATCCTCTAAGAGCGATAAATGTGGCTCTATCGACCTTACGTATTATCTTACCAGCAATATAAAGAAAAAACGTAATATCTATTACGTATTCAGATTGCGAATTTCATCAAGAAATATTGACATAAATATCTTGAAATAAGAAAGAAAAGAAAAGTCATGTCAAAAATAATTTACTTTTATTACATTGAATTGAATAAACGTATTAATTTTTTCTAAATCTATATAATTTAAAAAAAAAGCCTTGACGAATTTGTATTCTAGCCAAATCATTTAATCTACCCTGAATAATTGATATTAAAGAATATATTGTACAACATTATTAATTTACAAACATAATTGAACTAGGATTTCGGTAACATTCGTTCATCTGTTTCACTAATTGCGATATTTTTATATTTTGTATTACTGTCAAACAACGAAATATTATAAAAAGCTGCAATATATGTCTTCAATAGCGATAGTTATTTATAGTTGATAAATAACATTTTCAAACTTGTTTCCTTTCTATTGTATTAAAAAATTAATCATTTTACTCAAGTACGTCTGTATAAGGCATTGAATTGTAGTAAATACTTTAAGTTGTTTAAGCAGGTTTAATAGGTGACATATAAGAGTATAACAAGACCAAAAAAAACATATTGTTTATTGTTTAAAATAATAAAATGCTTAAAAATTCTTAAAATTTTAAAAAATCTTAAAATTTTTAATTCTAGTTAATGATTAATAGTTTTAATTAATTAATAAAACGTCGTATTTTTTACCAAATTTATCAAGACTGAGAAACGCTCTGTGATTGGATGATTTCTGTTCTGACGTAATTTGGTAGTGTGTATATTTTATGCCTGCTTAATAAGTATAAAGAACTATGATTTTAGCCTTAAAAACTATTTGTGACAAATAATGATAAATTTAAAGCTGCAGAAATCATATTAGTAAATGTGATCAGCTATTGTTCGATGTAGTAAAATACGTTATTTGTAATACACTACAGCTACTTGAAACCATAATTTATACGTTTCTTTTTACCCCCTGATAGAGAACAAAAATATTTTATTCAGAATATTAAATATCAAATTTTTGCATAATAGAACAAAACATCAACGATAAGCTTTTTCCACTTCTAAAACCAATTTTTTCATTAAAATAAATGAATTCTAATCGATCAACTATTGACACTTGTTTTATGGCTTGTGAACAACTACCGTATGACGTCATAGGACAAACACGTGCGAAAACCTATTTCAGTCCCCTTGAAAATATTGGGTTAAAAAATTTATAAAAATAAAAGTGCAATATCATTTTACGTAACTGTATAAAAATTATTTTTTGAGAAAAACCTTCCATTTTTGACAAGCGCTCCCTGGTGCTTGTGAATTTAAAAATATGAGCTTTGGAAGGAATTAAGCATGGAACACTATCCATATCTTGTACGTAAATGAAATGCCGAGCCTGAGCCATCGATCATTTCAAAGTTTTATTGTCAGTATAAAACTAATTGGAATTTAAAAATTATTTATTAAGAATCATTTTCACACAAAAAATGTCGAGCATTAAAACTATTTAGAAAAATACTGCTAAAGATTGTAATAAATGCTTTAGAGTTTAACAGTTTAAATTAGTTTATTATTTGTATTGTATAAACCAATCTTAAGATATTAAATAAGTTTTCAAATAAATTTTCGCCTGTATAATATTTTTATAAAAGTGTCAGACAGGTTCCACGTAATTCAGGGAGAGCTCCTCACTCGTTACGCTCTTCTACTCGACGAAGCCAACTTAATTTTCAATAAATAGAACCATTGGGAGGGAGGGGGGGAGGGGGTAAAAATTAGCAACGAACGCACTCTTTAAAATTGCACAAATTGGCATTGATTCCATTTATATTATATAACCTATCTCAGTTAGGGCCGTTTACGTAAAACGAAAGCGTCAGATTCCTATCTCCGCATTTTTGCTTTTAAGTTATATATATATATATATATAAAGATTTTTTTTATTTTAATTAACAAAATGCATATATTAGAAAGAGAAGAAAGCGTTCTGCCGACCGCATTTCTTTTGGCGCTTTCAGCATTCGTTGTTCATTCGCTTTCATTTTTTCCCTTGCGTATCGCCCTCGTTTATTTTCATTCTTATTTTGATTTATTTTTGCTACTTTAATTCGTACATCTATAGCCGATGCACTGCTAGATCGGCCGCACAAGTGCACGGTAGTACACACACTTATATCGATATATTACTTATATTTATATATTATATATATGTTATATTGTCTATACGTTAATAACGAAATTACTCGCACGCCCAATTGACAAATCTAGAGGTCCACTTGAGGCATCCGTAGCGATAACTATATTGTATCTATTCTCGATACATTATATATATATATATATATATATATATATATATATATATATATATATATATCTAAGCTTGCTGCTCGCACGTGCAATATCTGCGCAAACTACGTAATTTAGTGAACGCGCGCTCCGAGGGCTGCTCGACCGGGCTCGACCTTGGCTGCCCCGCTAATAAAATTACAATGAAGCGTCGCGGTCGAAGGGGGGGGGGGTTGATTGAAAACAAGCTCCCTCTTCCCCGATGCGTTATATTATTCATACCGCAGTCTTCGCGCGCGCGCGCGCGCAACTCCCCGCGAATTTATTATAATACATCGTTATTGTACGTGGCGATGGACTCCACGCGTACGAGCGCTCGCGGGTTTTCCCCCCTTTTGGCCCTACGCGTCGCCACCGACCTACGGATTATTTGACCAACGCCGTCGAAGCCACCCTCGCCGTGGATCCCCGGCAGGATCTCGCGCAGCCCCGAATGTACGCTCCGTCATGCGAGGCGGCGATGGAGCGCCCGCGCGATGACCAGCGCGCCAAACCCTTCCTCGGCTTCCTCTTCCACTTCTTGCGCAGGAAGCAGTTAAGAACCCCGAGTGCATAATATATAATAATATATACGAGAAACCACGTCGATCGTCTCCGTCTGTGTATGCCTACGTTTCGCGCGCATATATACCACACATATATATATATACACTCGTATCAGGCGATAATTGAATTGCGCTGTGCTTTATTTATAGACTATATATGCACGTGCGTATGTATATGCATATGCAAGGGCTGTGCTATACCTGGCTAATACACACCAAAAGCTATAGAACCTGCGCTGCAGTTAACCCTATATATATATTGCATATATAGACAGAAAGCATCGGTTGCGAGCCCGGCATTAACGAGCTTCTCCGTTTCGCTCTTTCAGAAAAGCCCGACGAAAGGAAAAGGATGCGGGAACAACGGAAGATCCAAAACTTTATCTGGAGGAAGCGGCCCTCGAGAGGCAACTTCCCGACGTGGACTTGAGGGTACTAGTCGATCTACCTCCGGGCCTCGATTACAACGAGTGGCTGGCCTCGCACACCCTTGCACTCTTCGACCACATTAATCTCGTCTACGGCACGATTTCTGAGTTCTGCACTCCCACGGGATGTCCAGACATGACTGGACCTGGCTTGAGGTACGTTTCTGCTCTCTTCGTAGCCTAAAACTTATATCTTAAGTTTTTTAATTAATTTATTTGTTTTTAGACACCTAAGAGCACTTTGATAAGAAAATTTCACTAAATTCAACAATTCAATATCAATTTAGTTATTACAATAATTATATTCTACTCTTTAAAATGAAGTAAAGTACAAATTTAAGAGCTTTCGTGAATCAGAGAATTTCAAAATGGATAAATTTAATGATCTTAAAATTTAAAAAGGATTCAGAATTTTTAGAATTTTGAAATTGAGAAATCCTATTTAAACTCAAAATTTGTATTTCATTGCTTGTATAACATAATAGACAGAATTACATTGATTATAATCAAAAATCTTCAAATTAAGTAGCATATCTCATTAATCTCTGCATTATTACAAGCATTAATGCACGAATCTCTAAATGCAAAATACTAAATATTAGTTTTAGATTATATTTGGATCTTTAAAGCTTCTATTGTAGGATATTTCACGTGCAAAGTCTTATACTTACTAAATTATTTGTTAATTTTAATAAAAACAATTCAAACTCCATGTTTTTTACGTTTTACATTAAATTATATTTGTACTTTACAGTTACACCTGCAACCATGTGAAATGACTGATGTTATAAAATTTATTACACATTAGCAAAATTTAATACTACTTATTTGTCTATAAAAGATGTTTATTTAATTGGAATTCCCTAATTAATATTATAACGTTTGTAGTGCATTTTAAAATTTAAAATTTATAGAAGCAGTGTATATTTTAAATCAAGATGTTATGAAAAAGCAATTTTTATTAGATATTGAACCTGAGTTGTTAATTTTCTTTATTAAATATAAAGTTTTTAAATTTTCTTTTTTTGCAGAACGTATTTATGGTTTGATGAAAAAGGCAAGAAAACAAGAGTGGCTGCACCACAGTATGTAGATTATGTGATGACATTTACACAACGCACCGTCAGTGATGAGACTATATTTCCTACAAAATATGGTAAACAAATTTTTTATGTATATATTATATTAATGTCTAATTTCGGCACTGAACGTAATAATTGAACATTTTATAAAATACCAGTTCAGAAAAATGGGACGATATTACGTGAAATATGCATGTGAAATATATATTTATGTGTATATATGTATGAAACCATGCTTCACGTACATTAATTTTTGTAATAAATAAATAAATAAATAAATAAATAAATAAATAATATATATATATATATATATATATATATATATATAATGAAATCCAATGAACATCACAAACATAAAGTTTATATAGGAAATGGAAGACACTGACTTTTAATAATAGTTATTCTTAAGATACAAATTTTAAAAACTTAATTACAAAATTTGAATAATATACTGTTACAAATGTTTCATGCAGAAGAAAAAAAAGTACCAGTTTTTTAAGAAATCTTTAAAAGCTATGAGAGCTGTCAGTTTATAGAATACATTATCAGACTTTAGTCGTCCATTTCTTGAATAGTATATTTTATAATAAAAACTTCACACAATTGCTACGACTGTCTCAATTGTTTTAATTAGAATCCAACATTTTCAACCTCAAAGATCCTGCTTCAGAAAAAATTAAACACGCGGTAGATTTTGACGCTGCAAAATACGACTTGCTAATTTTTTTCTATCGTAAACATAATAGCTCCAAAATTATTGTTGGTGTAATATACTTTGTGTTAGTACTTCATGAAAATTAACAGCATATTATTCAAAGTTGTTAATTAAGTTTTTAAATTCTGTACTTTGAAAATGACTTTCATGGAAAGTCAAACTTCGGTAATTTGAAATAAACTTTATACTTGCAAATGATCATTTGAATTTCATTTTATTATATTATTGTGGAATCAAGCATTCTAATTTCAATTACTAAAATATAAATATATAACCGATATTAATTAGTAGTATTTACTAGTTGTTGATGCATATTACCTTCTTCAATAGGTAATAAATGCTGAAAATAGAGAATCACGCAATAACACTTAGTTCATCTTTCTACTGCCACTCTATTTATTTAATTTATGATGCTAAAATTATTAAAAATTTCTAAGAGATGAACAGTTTTAAAAAAGTTTTAGTCTTATTTCCGATTCTTATTATAAAGCATCAAATTTTACAGATAATAAAATGTTTAAATTTTACAGACTTTATATTAAATATAAGCATAATTTTTTCCATTAGTGTTTTGTTGTATAGTTTTCTTTTAATTATATAAATAATATAAACAATAATAATAATAACAACTGCATTTTATTTAACAACCGATCTTCAATTAAAGAATCTGAAAATAATTCAATTTAGAGGTAAATCTAAAGTATATCTACAATTTTTTCTATCATTTGATTTCTTCTTAAGACTAGTATTGAACTACTAATCCAATAAGGTCTAAGAAAAAAGGCATTTTATACTAAAGAAAAATGTTTTAATTATAAAATAGAAACTAAATACCAACTATTATTGTTATTAATTGTGTGGTTTATTATATAAATTTATAATAGAATTACATGTTTAGAAAGCGTAAAAATATTGTAGAAAATAATTATCATAAAAAGATTAATACACATTTAAAAATAAGAAAATTATATATTTAAGATATGTAAATTATTATTTAAAATATCTAAAATAAATTTTTTATTTTTTCTAATTGTCTAGCAAACGAATTTCCCAGTTCGTTCGAATCGATAGTGCGTAAAATCCTGCGGCTACTTTACCACGTTATGGCACATATTTACCACTGCCACTTCCGGGAGGTGGCACTTTTGGGGCTGCATGTTCACCTCAACTGTGTCTTCGCCCACCTTACGCTTCTTAATCAGCGCTTTAATCTTATTGATGCCAAGGAAACTGAAATCCTTGGCGACTTAGAGGCTGCACTTTTAGGTATCTCACTGAATTTTTTTATTAATTAAATATTAATTGAAATGCTAATTTTATTTACTTGAAAACTAATAAAGTTTTGTAAATGGATAAAATTTTAGGTGATTCGACATCCGGAACTTCACAAGTGTCGAGCGCCCCAGAAGCGCCTACGACGACCTCAGGAACTTAGAAATTTTCCAAAGTCGAAGGAGAATCCAAAGGCTGCATTGTTTGCAGTTCCTTCATTTAGAATGTAATGGTTTGCCTTTGCGCCTGTTTCTCTTTGTTCGCTGTTCAACTGATGCTGAAGAAACTGCTTCATCGAGGCTACTTGCATTAAGTGACGCAATTGAATAAAAGAGCAAGAAAACGTCTTTCTGTAAAGGAAGGCAAAGATAATACAAAACGAAAACTAATAGAAGAAAGACATTAAAAACATAAGTAGTACCTGTAAATATCAAATAATGAGAAAGAAAGCAACTGTACGATGTAATTAGGTTCCTTCGTTTGCTGTTTGAGAGATTGTAAATAATTTATTGCGAGAAATACTGAAGCGGGAAGATAAAAGTTATTAACGAATTATAAGTTAATCCCTATGAGCGGTAAGTAAGAAACTTATGAGTGAGAATACAAATGAAACGATAAAAGATGATTTGTTCTGTATAAAAGAAATAAAAAGCGCGAAACGATAATAATATTGTAAAGTTATAATGAAAAGCAAATATATACCTGGTGTTAAATTAAATTATCTTGTTACTTATTTTTATATTGTTAAATATTAACCATTTATATTTGACTTGTCTCTTATTTAGAGACTAAGTTCACGTATTTGTTGAATGATTGTACTTATGAGTTATTTCAACTAGCCTGCATGATCTGAATAATAAAGCTATTTCTTTCATATAAAATCCAAGAGCTAAAGCTAGTGGCTCACAGCAATCTTTTATAGACGTTGCAATGTTATAAAATAATATTAGAACTGGCTGTATAATACCATTAAATATTATAGCGAGAAATGGTTTTATAAAATAATCTGCTATAAGTTGGATTACACCGACAAGCAATGGTCTTATAAATGTAAAAAGTATAAATCTTGTGAATTGTAAAAGAAAGACAGTTATAAAAGAAAATACTATATGAACATAGCCAAATATTTCAGCCCAACATTTGATTGCTGCTGAGTTACTTTTCTCGGCATATCTTTCACTGGCCAAAATCGGCGGTATGTCGGTTGTATTATAGTATCTGCAGTACAAATATAGTTTTGAACAAATTTTTTTACATCAGCATTTTAAAATTTAACTTAACAATTTTTTCATTACGCCGAGTTGCCATGGTCGAAGTAATAAATTTCAATTTTTTCTGTAATATCATCATTTTTCAAAGGAGCTCCAAATTTTATAGGATTTTCTGTAATGCTTTTAAATAAAGAATTGCTTGATTTAGGAATTCCTTCGGATATTTTGCAGCATGTAAAAGGCTAAATTAATAAGGATTGCAAAATGAAACAAGTTTGCCATCTTAAATTATTTTACTTGAATTTCAAACCTTCTTTGCATTAAAATTCTTCTTAATTTTAGATCTTATATCGTAAGACTTTTTCCCTTTCTTATTTATATAACTTTGACGAGGCCATTTCCAATTAAAACGTTGCCACTCATTTTTTATATTTTCTAAAACTAATATTCAAAATTATAGAACTTGCTTTAATTTATTTTATATGAGCTATTACCATCACTATTTTGTTTTAGAAGATTAGAATCATTTCTAAATAATAAAACCATATATCAATTATATTATAAACAAATATTCCTGAAAGAGTTTAAGAAAAAAACTTACAAATGTACTCGTGGACAAATACACTTTGAAGAGTATTGTGTTGGATTAAAATCAGAATTTAATGTATGACAAGGTATAAAATTTATATTTTCGAACATGTTTTGATGACAGAAGCAACCTTGAAAAATGTAATTAAAAATTTAATTTAAAATTTTATCTACAAAATTCAAATAATTCATTACTTGGAATGTTTTTAAATTTGTCACTAGTACTATTTAATGCTGAAGTTTTATTTGTAGAACTAAGATCTGATTGCAATGAAGATATATTTGATCTTTCCAATGTATCAGAATAAGAAAATTCTTGTTTTTCCTTAGTCATTGTTCGTGCTAATAGAATAAAGGTATATAAATAAAACTTACATTAAAGTTAGAAACATTTTCTAACCACACATTAAAATAAGTTCAAGAGTCTGAAACTATTTACTCCAAATAAAAATAAATTACTAAATAGTAAATAACAAATGAGTCATACAATACAAAATTGATATAATAGATTAATTTAAAAATTTATAGTTTAAATCGGTTTTTAATATAAAATCTACTTATTCATAGAAGAAATAATTTCATGATTAAAATAAAAAAAGTTTATATGAATAATTTTAACAAATAAAAAATATGTAGTAGCAACATAATTAAAGATAGATTTCTGTTTTTGTTATTGAACTATTGATACATTAACCTAAGTTTATGCATTTGAGTGACTGTAAAATATAAGTTTCTGAGCAGTATTTATTCTAAACTTGCAAATCAAGTGAAATTTACATAATACATAAGGAAATGACAATAAAAGTACAAAAGGGCAGATAACTTTTTAATTAACATAACGAGTTTTTAGTAGTAATTCTTTAAAAAATACGAATAACTTTCAATGAATATTAATAATTAATATAGACAAATCCGATGTATTCAGTTACACGAAGATTCACTTATTAAAGTTTTGATCGACCGTGGTTTAATATTAAAACATCATTATTTAATTTACCATATTAATTTCTTTCATCAAAGAATCGTTAATAATAATGAAATATAATATTTTTTATTTTAATCCTAAGAATAGTCTTAAAAACATGCTCTACATGATTTCAGTGTATAATACGAGTAGCGCTTAAGATCTTACATAAGTTAAAGAAATGGTCTGTCCACAGACAGGAAAAAATATTTTTAGTTTTATTCTTTAACTTCGTACCAAGTCCAGAACATGCCAACAGACATTTACAAAATAGTATTAAAAAATTTTAAATATAACTTTTTTATATATTTAAAGCATATAAAAAGTAGAATTAAAACTAACGTATGAACAAAGAAATTTATTATTGCTAGAATGCAGGATTCTTAATCGCAATTTTGGAATGTTCATTTTTAAGTATCCTACAAGTTTTCTGAGTATATTTTGGAATTCGTTGCAACAAACTCTGCAATTTTTCCAAATTATTTTAATGAAAAACATTTTTTATTAGCTTAAATCTATTTAAAAAAATTAAACATAATATATATTTAAGTTTATGATTTGTACAAATATTTCATTAACATCTTATAGAAGAATTAATTTAGTAAAAATTTGTTTCTCATAAGTAATAACTACAATGTTTAAAAAAATTCGAATTAAAATAATAATATATCTTATACTTTATAAAAGTTAATTAAATTTACAATTTACTAAATTTAATTATATCAAAGTATAAAAATTGATTATAAAACGGCAAAAGTTAATTTCTATAAATGTAATGTATGTAGGGACACAGTAGTAAAACATTAATTTGATAACTTATTAATAATGTTGCTACAAAATAGTTGCTAAATTATCATATTGACTTAATTTTATTATCATTTTAAAAACTAATAAACATATTTTATAAAGAATATGTTTATTACTTTTTAAAATTAATAAAACATGTATTTATGCATATAATACATTATTTTTCAAGGTCATGCAGTAATATTCTTTCATTTCCAGTCATTTTTTGATATATCTATATTATAAGATTATCAATAATTAACCCTTCCAAGCACAACATTTACATATAATTGATTATGAAAGTTAGTAGTGTAAAACAAAATATTTATTTATTCTTATGATCTTTTAGTGAGTAGTTAATTTGAATGCTATAACTTGAATTAAAAACAGTAGTTTTATTTCTTTCATACATTGTTCAAAATCTAGAAATATAAGTAAAATTAGAAAACAAATTTTCTGCTTGAAAGGGTTAAAGTTTATATACAAATTGATTAAGATATTATAAAAAAAACTTCCAGAAGCATATTTCACTAAGTTATGAGATTGCGATATGGCACAATGTGATAACGCATTCACATTCTGATCCGTGTGATATGACTTTATGTTCAGTGTTCACTTATTTGTATTCGCATGTCAGTATTTGGTGACTAGATTCGTGAGACTGTTGTTCTCGTTTAAAGTTGTCCAATGTACATATATTCTTTTATCATTTGGTTTTAAGCTTTTTCATGTTCATGTTAGCAAAATTAATCACTATAAGTATAGTTTTTGGCGCTATATAATCAAAATTTAAACATATTGATAATTGTCTTTTTGTGAAAGTAAAGGCAATTTCTCAACACTTTGTTTCAAGTCATAACTATGTAACCAGTCGGTGCTAGGCTTAGCTTTTAAGCCACATAAACTACAATCACAAAAGTCAGCTGCATTTTGTAAAGCCCCTCTGTGGAATGGATTTCCTTTGCTAAAATGCTTATAACGGCCAGCGTTTATACGTTCATTTGTGGTCATACCAAGTATCATAATCTAAAATAATAAAGATTCATTTTAGTTTGATGTTAAGTAAAATTTTAAGTTTTAATATAATTTATAGTTAAAATCAAATTTTACTTTATTTGTGCAAAAAAATAAACCAAATTAAATTTTTGAATATTTATATATTTATATATTTTAGTCATAATTTTACTAACCTGGTAACATTGACAAGCGAGAAGTGTACCAACCCAAAATGAATGGAGAGCAGTATTAATTGTCACCCACATAATCCATGCATCACAGGTTGCAGCTGCAACTAGATAGTTATCAGCTGTATGACGATCAGTGAGATTTGTCCAGCATTCAAACTGCCAGTATTGTACACTAGCAGTTAAAATAACAATGCAAAGACTTAAAAGAGACATTAGGAATCCAATAAAATATTTATGATTACGAGCACCTATAATTTAATATCCACATATTATATTGCTGTTGTACAATTCTTTTCTAACTATGTATTAACATTTCCTTTTGAAACCTACCAATGCAATTATTTACCCAAGGGCAATGATGATCATACCTAGCAACACAAATATCACAAACGGAGCAATGTTTTGAACGTATTGGTTTACGTACCAGACATGTATGACAAAATAATTGCGGTTCAAATCCACCATTTTCTGCTAATTGTACTATACACTGTAAAAAATAAAGTACTCATAAATATTATATTAAGTTGATATTATATTGAAAATACATTTGAACTTACGTTGAGTTTGTCTTCATGAGAGGCTTTAATAACACCTGGATCACCACGCCAAGATTGTAAAAAGCAGATCCAAAGAGGAACTGAACCACCAACTAGTAAAAGCCAAAGATACCAAGCTGCATGAATGCCTAGCCAAAATATCCAAGTTACGTATATCCACATCTAAAGATTTAGTAATTTATTTTATTAATCAATTTTAAATTATGAACACATTGCAAATAATACTTGATTATTTATATATATCGTTGAGCAGAAAAAATAAAAACAGTAATCAATATTATCTGGCTAATGATAAGATGATAAAGAAAGAATATATTATTCATTTAATCAAATACAGAATAACATACCTTAGTTGCTAAGTAAATTGACATTGGTAAAACGTAATAAAGTCTCTCATCATAAATATAATTACTTGCAGTGTGAATTGCAGCATAGAGAGCAACGAAAGCAAAGAGTTTTAACAAATAATCTAGGCCACTTTGAAATATCATTCCAATTGCATAAAATATTATAAATGGAGTACTTATCATGCAGTACCACCGTATTCTCTATAAAAAAAATTTTTATGTTAAATTTCATCATAATTTATCTTATTAGTAATTTAAACAAACAGCTTTATTGCAATGTACCTTATCTCTACACCACACTCTAGTACGTCCTTGTTTTTGTCTGATTTCATGGCTAAATTTATGACCTAACCAGGCTGCACCAATATGAGGTCCTAATAACATCATTGGTGTTTCATTCTTAAAATTGGGAATATCTAGGGACGCTCCAAAGTGTACTAATGTTCTGATGGCTGTATTATTCTTAGCTATGATTGCCCAATGTAATGCAGTATTTCCATGCAGGTTGTCCGTCAGGTTATGAGAAGCTCCTAATGTGAGGAGTAATCGAGTTGGATCTAGACTGTGAAAATATGCGAAGCTTAAAAAAAAAATTATTGCTCTTAATTTAAAATTCAATTCTAAATATTGAAATTGATGACTCAGTTAATCGATGAACACTTTTTGTGATATTATACATTTGTAAAGTACAAGCACCAACAAAATTCTTCAATAGTTTTTTTGTCAAATAGTTAAGGAAATAACTTGTTTCAATATGAATGAATGAAGTAAACAAAAGTCTTCTTTAACTTACCTGTTAATTTTATAAGCACTCCACATTAATGGTGTCATGGCACTTCTATCAGGTGTGTTTGGATTTATGCCTTTTGCGACTAGATAAGCAACAATAGCTGTATGTCCAAATTGGGCTGCTAAATGAATACATGACGAACCTTCACAATCTCGTAATGTTGGATCTGCTCCAGATCTCATTAAAATTACCACGGTTGCTAAATGGCCTTGCCTAAAAAGTAATATATTTCAATCTAAAATTTTATAATTGATATGAAAATGCATTTATGCACATAATAAATTACCTTGTAGCCCAATGTAAAGGAGTTGATGCTAGTTCTCCACCAATAGCATCAACAACTGCTCCCTTTGCTATTAAATACTTAACAATTTCTTTTCGATTATTTATTGATGCCCAATGCAATAAAGTAACTGTCTCAGCATCAGGTTGGTTAACATCTGCTCCTGCTTCAACTAATTGTGTAACTCTATCCAAAGCTCCATACTTAAATAAACATTCCAATATATATTAATTGTTTAATACATACGTTTTAAAGGAATTGAAATATTAAACTATACCTGAGTAGCTCTAACTATATCAAAAGAACTACAATCTTGTGTGACCGAATGTGTTGGCTCTTGATTTTGCAAACAAGAGTCTGGCTGAGGTTCACCATCACCTTCACCCTGACAGGCAGTTTGCATTTGCAGAGCATACATCCTTTTAAAAATAAATTATTGAATGATTAATTCAGTATTTTATATTTATTTATATTGATCGATTCTATTAAGGCATACATTTAGAATAAATTTTTCTTATAAACTCTTTGTTTAAAACAAATATAATTTACAAATGTCTACATATTTTAAGAATACACAGTTAATTTTAATCATTTTTATTCTTGATGAGACAAAGTACAAAGGATGAAATATTTCAAAAGGTTGGGGAAAAGACAAGTATTTTTTTAATAGAATAACTTTAAACGAAAAGTATTTTAATCTTTACCTGGCAAGTGTCTATGTTCTTGTCAGTGTTTGTATATTAACATATCGGTAAATAAATGCTTATACTTCTTTCTTCTTTTTCACCTCTGCTTTATGTCTTTTTTGAAAAAATAATTGAAACTCACTAATTTTAGTGTTTTTCTTTACACTAGAAAATTAAAATATCTTAAAATTAGATGTATTACACAGGCGCGACATTAATGCCGGTAAAACGAAGCTTCATTCCTTTTATAAAAACGTAATGATCAAACTAACCTCAAATTGATTTTAACGATGGGCTTAGTTTGTTTCACTTTTTATATCACTCATGCGAGTGTTGGCAAAGAAGATTCATAAATTGCCCTTTTTTGCGGTTTCGACATAATTGATTTTTCCATTTTATTTATAAGCCAAAACATGTTTATCTAAATATTTTTATATAAAATTATAATAATTTTGTACAATGCTTGATTTTTTTCCGACTTCAACACGAAGGTTTTGCTAATTCACTTGCAAAAGAAAGACTTGCGCATCATCTGCGCACGTAAAAATAATAAACGCAGCTAACATTAGTATAACTTTACTTATAGGATAGCTTATAATCAATTGATCAATGATCGCGCCTTTTCTGTTCCGCAACAAAACTTGTTCATACTTCTTCACGCGCGCGACTTTTATCTCGATTCTCATTAAGCAATTCTATTATCTGTGGCACTGCAGTTGCACTTGCACTCTAGATATGTATATACACATTGCACGCTAGATCGCTAGACTCGAAATACGCACAGATCACCCAGCAGCCATACAATATGCACAGATATATAATTATCCCAATGGAGGGCGAATTCGGAGTATTGGATCAGTAAGATATTGCTATTTACCGCGTGCCTGTATCCTACGCTACGCTTCACGTTTTCACATTCCCCAACCCCATCGACGTCTTTACTATAGGCTACTATATAGCTACTACCACACCGACTTGTCTACCAACCATACCATTCTTCCTTTTCGCACAAGTTTCAATCTCCTATATAGCTGACTCGCTCTCGTCCGCTCGCACCTGCTCCTGTTAGTCCTGCTACCCTACGGTAGTCTCATGTCTCACTCTTTCGTGCCTTTTTTTCCTGCACACAGTAAAATTTACAGTATAGGCGTGGGGGCTAGGCCAGGTCAGGGGGTTGAAACTGAAAATTGATAATTACCCACTGCATAAGCACGTGGTGTATGGTGCATTTACATACTGTATTATATTTATATGTAATTTCCTTAGATGATTTCGCATCTACATCCATTTCACACTTGTATTATAAAGCGCCTTCTGCTATATACTTCGCGCGATTGGTTCTGAATTCGATATTTATGTTGAATCTAAAAAATTGCTAAATCAATTAATTTATAATAAGGATGTTTTAGTAATTAGCATGAGCAGGAGTGTGAATTTGAATTCATTTGGGATTTGTATTTAAATATCTTTGTTTATATGTAGCTTTACAAGCGAATATATAATTAAGTATTTAAAAACAAAGTAAAAGGGTACTTAAAAAAGCGATACTTAAAAAGAGATTTTCTGTAATTATTATAAGCTTTATCCGAGGCTTTCCTTAATGCGAAAGCTCCTGTATGCTTCGAAAACAATCCGGTGGATTCATTGACCCGAATGAAAGCGCTACTGTCGAGCATATAGCTATACATATTATATAGTGTTATATGAGCTAGACTGTACTATGGTATAGGTAGTATCTGATAAAAGAAGAAAGTAAAAGTTATCCAAATGTCTAAGAATTTTAATAATTAGAAATTTATGCTAAAAACTAAAAAATTGATTATTTGGTTTATTGATTTCTTTAGTTATTTTTAATAAATGTACTCCCAATAAAATTGTAATAATGTTGTATAACATAACGAATATGTATAACAAATTTAAATTAAAGTAAAAATCTAAGTAAATTAAAATAAATAATTATACGTAACATTTCAATTTAAAATTTTATAGAATAATATCGTACGTGAAATCCAACGTAGCATTTAATTCTTGATCATTATCATACTCTATACAGAGACTCAAACTCAACTTCATCAGACTCGTACTCATATTCATTTATCGTATTACTATAGTAGTTTACTATAATATTCGTAATTATTCCTTAAAGGTAGATGTATTGTATTTACTATATATGTCAAAATATAGCAGAAAACTTTATAAGATGCTTGGATTTCGTTATTATATTATTTTTTGTAGAATTAACTCTTATTAATAATTTTACTGAAATTTTATCATTTCAATAAGAATATATTACATACAACTATTTTAAATAGTTATATTAATATATAAAATATTGTTTGGGATTAAGAATATTTATATAATATTTATATATTTACAATAAAACAATTTATAACTAGCAATTTCCTTTTTAAACTCGAAAAACTTTTTCTACATTTTATTTATAATATTATTATATAATATAGGAAATAAGGTTTTTATTAGATATTACGACATAATCGCAAAGAAGTATTATCGTTGTTAATATTTATATTGAAATTTATCTTTATGTATTATTTCAAAATATTACGAAAGATGTTCTTCGCTGTACATTCAATAGCTTTTGTCTAGTTTAATCATTATATATTAATTACCGAGGATCTCAACTTCTAACAGTGTGGGGTTCCTTTGAAGAAGGATATTATCTACTCAACGTGGTCAAGAGTGTATACATTTTTCTTTCATGATCCTTAATAACTTCATGCAGATGAAAGTTATGAACTGAATTTAATTTTTGTTTCACAAATATATAATTTTCAATATTTCATAATCATATTTTACAATGCTCCAAAACTATTTTATAACATTTTTATATTTTAGGATGGTCATCGAATAATTTAGGAGTACATTAAGGTCATAAAAAATGTTTCTAAAATATTTTGAAAGATTCTTTCACAATTAAATCGACAGAAATCGGCAGCATAAATCACAGAAAATTTTCTGCTTTCAGTTTTGCTGAAAATTTCTATACGTATTTTTGTTTAGGCGCTGATTACGAATATCATGATTTCGGCAAAAATTAAATTGTTATGTCGAAAACGATAAAAATGATTGTTTTAAAATTTATCTTGGATTATATACGAAATTTCAAAAAATATTTTTAAAAAACTTTTGAAATCTCATTAATATACATGTTTTTTGTTTTTTATAGTTTTTATGCATAAGGCATTTTTGTGTAGTTATTATGTTTTTCAATTGCACTTAATATTATTCTCCTATTCTTATATAGTTATTTAAAATTATAAAAAGTTCTAGGTATGGTTTTATGGCAAAAACAAAAAAAAGCAAATTGAAGAATAAAAAATATTGTATATAAAAAAGCATTAGAATATATTAGCTTGCAAACAATAACGTGGAATTTTTATTTGATAGAACTAAAATACCTTTAGTTAGTACCTTCACTATTACTGTTTCTTTCATCGATAAATTTCTCCCAAATTTTTTACTTAATTAATCGATTTTTTGATTTTTTTTCCTTTTATCACCGCGAGAGTAAAAAGGATACGTTCTAAAATTTTATTAATATTTATTAAAAATTAAAATTATAAAATATAATTGAACTTTTCAATTATTTATATACTTGAGTGAAGCCGAGGCGGCGAAAGCTAGGCATGTGGTCTTCAAAAAAGAGATCTAAATTATCTACAGAAAGTAATTGTGCAAATTATTTATCCTCGTATCATTATACAATTCATAATAGAAAATTATTGAGATTATTTAAAATAAGTAATTAGTGTTAAAGGATATTTTTATAATTCTTAATATATATATAAAATGTATGTTTTTGTAAACAGACGTATACCTTATCGATTGTCAGTAACACAATTTACTGGGTACGTGGTTTAGTCGACTTGTGTCTCTCTAGTAGCTAATGCTCTGATATTGATATTTTATATGAAACACAATAAATCAGAATGATTTGTTTTATCCTAATTATGTAAGAAAAAATGGAAATATATAAAAATCGTCAGTTATATACATTAATTTTGATTATTATTCATAAACACTGACTCATTTTACAAACATTATATTTTATGTAAAACTAATTGTATCTAGATTACTTTTTATAATCTTTAAATTGCGATATCAATTACTATAAAGCTATAGTATTATTCTTTGCATTAGTCGTTTATTTTTTTGGGGAGTACTCTGCTGCAATCTATATAAATGTATAAATTTATTCAGAGTTGTATTTATGTATAGAACTAATTTTATTAAGCTAATAATAGGAGTTAATTTTAATTAGGCAACGATAGAAGGTAAAATTTTTTATCATTATAATTTATAAGTGGAAAAAATTTAATGTTCGTGCATTTTGTTAAAACATCAGGGGAAGAATCTTTAATATCTAGTTAGATTATCACTGGAAAAAATTTGGTGCATGTCGACGAAGTTAAGCTTTCTGATCAGAATGCAGGGTTTATTCTCCACCCGTGGGGTCATTTTATCTCTCGTGTAACTTTCCTATAGAATCTCGGGTATTAGGGTGAAAATGTATATGTGTCGTTGTATATACAGTTATAGAAAATTCTTAAGAATTGGGTTATTAATTTCTAGACGCAAGTCTCAAACATTTCAATTAAAAGGAAATATAATAGATAGAATATGGTATAATTATAATATACAACAGACAATATAACGATGCACAGTAGAAGTGAATCAGTATTAACTGGATGACATTTTTCAAAAAGAATAAAGAATGAAAAATTAATGGAAAAGAAAAGAAACTCGTTCGTTTTCATAACTTAGCTAATGCTTCTTATGCAGGAATGATAAAAGAAAAACAAGTATGGGGCGCCCGGGCGGGATGACCGGGAGGGGGTGGGGGGGGGCGAGTCTTGTTGAAAAGGAGAAAAGCACTGAAAAGCACCGAAGAAAAGTAATGAGTTCATTAAAGGGGATTAGCCCGGTAGGATGTCCCGGATATATAAGAAAGCTGACAGAGCGAGTTTCTTTTAAGAAGGTGTAAAAGTATCCCGTGAAATATTAAAATTATCCTATTATCTCGCCGCCCAGTCCTTCAGTTGCCACCGACATTAGTATCTTATACATATACATACATACATACATATATATATATATATATACAGTGCCACTGTAAGGTGCTCGGAGAGCGCGGCGCGTATTCGCCGTCGGTCGTCCCGAGGAAGACGCCGGAATTAGTGCCTCAAGCCAGCTTAAAGGACGATCATCTTACCCCGCCCCCCCCCTCTCCGACGGCGTCTTTTGTTCCTGCCACGCGGAGCCCGTGACCCTCCCGGGCGTTTCGCGCTCGCGGCTCCACCGCGATGATACTTCCCCGCGCCCCGCACTCTTCGACGTTCCCGAGCTGCTGTGTCAGTGTATATCTATATACACCCACGTATATGTACAGGAGCGAAGACGTCGTAGCGATGGTTCGCACGCGCGCGCGCGCCGCCGCCGCCGCCGCCACTTCTTTATGCGGAAGTATAAAAAGTTGGCGATTTAGTATAGCAGCTTGCCGTGACAGAGATGAAGGGGATGCCCGACCCCGACTGCAGCCGACCAGGCTGGACGCACCGGCAACGTGAATTATTTCCTTTTGCTTCGCTCAGCCGCTTATTATCTCGTGTTCTATAATCTCGGCGCGTATTTACGCGTGTATCCATCTATGTATATGTGCAGGCTTTTTTACGGATTTTACGACGGTTGTATATATATATATATCATATAGTTTGGTGTAGATTTTCTAATTATATTAAGTAACCTGCATTGTCGAGTGAAAAGGCGGCATTGATGTTGCTTAAAAATCAATTATTCTATTAGTTCAATGGAATATTGTTGCAAATTTTACAAGATAATAAATGTAACTAAAATTATAGCACTGTCAATGAATAAAGCCACTTAAAGGTGGAACCGCCGTTCTTTGACATTCATCGGAATTTAACACTAAATATTAAAATAAATTTTGAAACTTTATTCTTTCGAATGGCATAAAAATTAATCGTATCCTCGGGATAATGTGCTTGAAAAAGCAAGCATTTAAAAAAGGTACCATTTGAATCTGTTCACACTTAGCCTGATGCAGTAAGTTTTTCCGAACAAGATTTTTGAAAAAATGCTCAGTCGCTTTATGCATTGTCCAATTGGAAAAATGAGAGAGAAAACATTTTATGCTTACAGTTATGAACTAAAAATAGAAATATAATTATAAGTTGCTTGACTGACTTAGGATAAAACTTAATCAGCAGGAGGACAAATGCGATAATTTCTGTCTAAGTATAGTAAAAGACAGTTGGTGTATGATTAAACGTTCAAATCCTAAGTAGAATAAAGCAAATTATTTGAAATTTTTCGTAATATAATTAAATTGGGTGAATTAAATAGTTTGAAAAAGTTTTGCAAGGAGAGTCAAGTTCCTTGTTTGGGGCTGGATTTTTCCAACGTCCCCCTGGTTTACAGAAATTTAAAATAAAAATGACAATTTTTTCAAACACATCCTTTATCTCATTTTGTGATAATATAACGAGTAGATTTTTTTATTGTATATTAAAATGCATAGCAAAGAAATACAACGTAATCTTATTTTAATTGCATGCATTATTTGCAGTTTTTAAAATTGAAATTGCATTCCATATTACAAAATATCTCAATTCAGAAAATGCATTACAAACAGTTGATTGCATGAAAATGAGAATGCTATATTTTCGAAATTTTGGTCCAAGGTCAATTGAATAATTAAAAAATTATGACAAGTCGCTCATTTAATTTATATTGTTTTCATGCATTCATTCTTAGTAATATATGACTTGAATCGTAGGGATTTTGAATTCTTAATGAAATTTGGTTTTCATAAATTACTTTTCATTTTTTTTTAATGAAGTATAAATAATACAGTCGCACGGAGTTGGTGGTAATATGCTCGATACTATTTAAATTATTTATCCGGATAAGTAATCGTTCACAATCTTAATTTCAAATGTCGTTGGCCCGAAAAGGAGAATTGGAAAATATCGCTGCGCAGACGATCCATTTGGGCATATTAGAAAAGACTCTGGCATGAATTAGACATTGGAATAAAACTTTATATGTATTGAACAGAGATCCTCGTATAAGTACAAGGACCTACGTGTAACATGGGACCTTCATAATAGTATATAGGTATATAGATATAAAAAAAAGAATATTTCCAAACCGTCATATTACCTTTAACTATACGACCGAGTATATTAATCTATAAAGAAACCAGATTATATTCCTTAAGAAGGCGTAACTCGGACCGCGTTGCAGCATAAAGTCGGCGAATTAATAAAAAAAAAAAAAAAAAAGAAAAAAAAGAAAAAGAAAAATCTAGCCCCGTGAATTATTTTAGCCGAGATGTGAATGCGACCGAGGCACGGCGAACGCGAGCGCGCGGCTTCGCGCTTGGCGGGTCTTTTTTTGCCGAACCCCTCGCCGGATCCCGCGCCCGCCGTGTATAGAAAGTGTATGGGCGCGAGCACGCGCCTATTTCCTACACGCTCGCCTATACGCGCGCGCGCGCGCGCTCGCGATCGGCCGCCGGAGGCAGCGTTGCGCCCGGGCGGTTACCTTCGCTTTATTCTATATATATACATATTGATCTATACCGATCAAATACACCGAATCATCGTCACGGCGCGGCGCCGCGGAGCTCTTCCCTCTCCACCTCCATAACTATTGCAGTTTTGCGGTATAGACGTCTCCGCAGCGTTTCCTATACAGTTGCGAAACACTCCCCCCTCCCTCGTTCTCTTTCTCTGTCTCCCTCTTTCTATATATATATGTATGTATATATGTATATGTATTCGTTGCGTTTCTTTGCCCTTTTAACGAGCTCTTGCGAAAAGCCGACGGACGGGCCGAAAAAAGGCAGTTTCGTATGACATGGGAACGCGATCGGGACGAACCTGCCGCGATTTTGATCGGCCGGCGCGGCGGCGGGGAATTTCTTACGTGCGTACGCGCGGCGCGGCCTGTCTCTTCTTATTCGGCGTACGTAGAGCTGTGGCGCCGTTTTGCGGCGGTAAACGACCGGCGGAGCCGAAGCTATTGGGACACGAGGCGTCGCCGATCCATTATGCCTCACTTCGGCGCAAAACTCGCGCGCGCCGGCCAGCGCCATGGCGAATCGACTTAATCGAGAGCATTATTCTCCCCTCGGGTGGCTCGCGGGGGGGGGGGGGGAGACAGAGCTGTTGCGTCGCGCCTCACCATTTTTACCATCGGACGCGGGCGGCCCCGGCGCTCTGAAAATTTTACGCTCAATTTCGGCGTTTCAAAACTGGAAGTGTATATTGTATATCGGGGATTTTGAATGAGATTGGTAATGAATAAATTGCGAAAGTACTGGCCAGCAGGTTGCGCGGTGCACTGCAACCGAATTGAATCAAGTAAACCACCGCTACGTAGACACACACACGCACACACAGACACAAATATATGTATTTCTAGCGAACCGCGGCGGGTGGGACACGCGCAGAAGTAGCTGAAAGTATATAAAAGAGCAGGCTGCCTTTTCAGGCCTATGAAAATTCGTGCGACGGTTCTCGGTCGTGTAACGACCGCTCGCTCTCTTTCATGAGGAAGCGCTACGCTCGCCGCGCAGAACTCGCGATCTGAATCGAGCAGGCATAAGGCAGAGCGGCATCTTGGCCACGAGGCGTTGGGAGCGTCGTCGAGTGAGGAGTTATCGCGCGCAGAGGACGAGGAGAGCGAGCCCCGAGCGAGGCGAGGAGATGGCACCGGCGAGCGTCCCGAGGCCGGTCCTGATGAGCGCGCTGCTGCTGGCGGCGGGGCTGCTCGCGCTGGAGAGCCCGAGGGCCGCCCTGGCCAGGCCGACGGGCTACGGCGACATGGTGACGGTGGGCTCGCTGCGCCGGGAGCTGAGGCAGCCCGCGCCCCGGCCGGTCGCCACGGAGGTCAGCGACCTGCTCTCGTCCAGCAACGCGCCGAAGAAGACGCACGATCGCAAGAAGCACGCCAAAAATTCTTCCGGTTCGCGTCTCATTATTGACACTTTTCTTTGCCTATACGGGAAAACGCTCGTGGCTCCATTGAGGCTTTATTCGCAGAACGGTAGAAGACCGCGAACACCGAGTCTACCTATTCAATCGAGCGATAAACGAACTTTTGTATTTTCATTAATGCGCGTATCCCGAGGATATCGCACCATAATAGCAAGAAGCAAAATATTTATAAAGTTGTTTAAAATTATTTTCCGAAAAACATTTAAGACAACATATTTAAAATATTTAAAAATATTCAAAGTCTTTAAAAAAATCTTTTTCTTTTTTATTATAAAAGTGTTTACTAATATTTTTTACCAATATTTCCGACAAAATATTCTTAACTATTAGAAAAATATTTTTAGTAAATATTACAACGATATATTTCGATAAAAATTTCTTGTCACTAGATGACGACGATCTTCTTCGTCGTACACTAAGTAGCTTCTGGATAATTTAATTATTATACAATAATTCCCATTAATTGAAGAGAATGTCAACTTTTAACAATGTAGGGATCCTTCAAATGAAATTTTTATCCTTCTACTTCAATGTTAAACGTTGCAAAAGTGATATGAATCGGTGCTACGTATTGGTTAATAACTTTGTGAAAATACGAACTATTATCTTGAGTTTCGTTATAAAATATAAAGTAACCCGTATTTTATTAAAATATTTTAAAATATTTTAAAAATATCATCGTGATGTATTTTTAAACTGTTTCAAAATATGTTTCTAAAATCATATATATTTTTTTTTTAATTGACACGGTATTCTGATAGCTAATTCTGAAAATATTTTAGAAATATTTAAAAAATTTTTAGGAATACTAGTCTCTGTGATGTAAGTGTGCAATGGAGACAAATTTTCTGGACAATTGTAGGATTAGCCATATGCAATAGCCGCGAGCGGTGACATCGCGCTAGACGCGGCAACCCGAGACCTTCATTTACACAGACATATACATAGAGTCGTTTGTAAACGCAGGTACGTCGAACGAGGGCGGCTTCTTCAAAACGTACGGCAGCGACGCCGACGGGGAGAAGGGCTACTTAAAAAAGAGCTACAGCAAGGGAGACCACGGCTACAAGAGCCTGGACACGTTCCACAAGAAGCTGGGCGACAGGTACGGCTTCGAGGAGCACAAGGCCTTCGGCAAGGCCAACGACAAGGAGGAGGGCAAACACCAGGGCAAGTCCGCCTCGAGCAAGAGCAAGCAGAGCGACGGCGACCACGAAGGAGCCGGTACGCAGTCCCGTCCGTCCTTTGCCCCCTCTTGGCCGACATGAGTTGTTGCACATCAGAAATCGAGTGTGCTACTTGGCTCTTATATCTACATTTCGAGCGCGCTATTCGTATTTGCACGAGCTTTCGCGGCCGCTTGTCCTTCTCGACACGATTTCGTCGGGTATTTTGAAGGACGAAGTTGATTTCGACGTATATATAAACAACAATGCCGAAAATTATTCGCTTTTTCGTGGAGGTTAAAAATTAAGAAAAAATAGACTTCATTTAAATTCGACATTTAATAACGTATTTTGGATATACAAAACTTCAATAATGACCGAAAACGTTGTCGGTTAAATTCATCATTATGATAGTGGAATATGTGGGGCGTATTACGAGTGCAGACATCATTTTTCTTTGAGTGAATTATTTTCTTTCTTGTTTTTTTCCTCTTAAAATTAAAACAATCATTTTCATATAATAAATATTGCAACATTTTTTGACTATCTTCGTGCTTTCTAGGAATACATAATTTGTTATCCTCTATGCCGATAAAAGTAGCGGGTCTTTTAGGATCAAGCGTATATTCCAGTTAAAATAGTTTTTCAGATTTTTTGTTTACTTCGAATTTATTTAGCTCATAAAAGCCAATAATTTTTTAAATTTGTCTTAAAAATAAATGTACGTTCGGACGAAATTAGGTAATTTATTTGCAAATAATTGGTTTGAATTTCTATCTTTCTATAAACGTTGCTATAAACGGTGATTGAATTTTGTAGCAATGTTTATAGAAAGGTAGAAATTCAAACCAATTATTTGCAAATCAATTACCTAATTTCATCCGAACGTACATTTATTTTTAAAACAAATTAAAAAAATTATTGGCTTTTATGAGCTAAATAAATTCGAAGTAAACAAAAATTCTGAAAAAACTATTTTAACTCGAATATATGCTTGATCCTAAAAGACCCGCTACTTTTATCGGTGTATAGGATAACAGTTTATCTAAACCGTGATTGAATTTTGTGTTAATTTTACAGTTTTTTCAATACACGTGTTTTGGATAATTTTAACGAGAAATTTGAGACAATTGCTATTGAAATAATATTTTTTTGAATTTAAATATCTACTGAATAATTATTAATTATTTTTAGGAGCAATGTTTTCTCCTCATTTGAATTTTTTCAAAATTATAACCGATTATAGGTATTTCATTAGGTTTTTATATTCTATTCACAAATTATCGATTCTAAAATTCTAAAATAAAAAAAAACTAAAATTTTTTTCACGTGCTTACCTGGGTTAGTATTAAATATTAGTTATTATTTAATATTAGTTGCTATTGTATTATTAGATATGAAATTGTTTTTTATGAAATTAAAGAATATTGCAGTGACGTATAAAAAAAAACGAAATAAAATCACAAAAGTTTAACGGGCTGTAGGCTGCTCCTGGATATTGAGTTAGTTAGTAAAAGGACTCGCTGTTTCAAAGAAATACGTATAAAAACATTAAATTATTGCAAATTTTCGTTCATCATGCTCTTTATTCGTATATTTTCTCATTTTCTACAAAATTCTAAATAAATTCTATAAACATTCAAAACATTTTCATTTCCATTAATAAATATTTTTATCGATCTTACAGTCTTTATACTATAATATATAGTATATTATACTATAATATTTTAGTATAGTATATAATAGTATAAAGACTGTAAGATCGATAAAAATATTTATTAACTTAATTCAAAACAGTCGACACAAGTACAATTTCTAATTTTCATTTCCAGATTGACTTTTCACAAATATGTTTGAACTTTTCCAGTAATATAAAATAGACGTCTAGAACGAGCAGAATTAACTAAAAATTGCGAGCATTGAATGTTTACACGTAATATATTATTTAAAACAGAGTACTTTTTGCTCAATCGGCAAGAACTGACATCCACAGTCCCTTAAGTGAAATAATCAATATTATGAGAGACAATTAGAGAAACTTTAATTTTCTCGAATTCCCGGGAAATAATCAAAATTTTATCAAATAATGTATAACCATTTTATGGATTCTAATGTTTTTCACAATTTTATGCCTCTCGATGGGTATCAATTATAAAAAAAAAAAACGGTTGTCAGATGGACCTCGTTCGGGCCTCCAGCTGTTAATGCACCTTGCGCCCGAGCTACCTCGAGCCAAAATCTCCATATACTTGAATTTCCACATATATATTTATAATAAAAGTATTATTAAAGAGGGTCCGACCACAATTCACGTGTACCATGTACGAGTTTGCAGGCACGGACGTTGAGTCGCACTACGCGGACGATTACGAAGGCGACGGCGACGGCTCGGAGTACTCGGAGGGCAGCGAGGGCTACGACGACGGCGGCGAGGGCGGCGATAACTACGAGGGCGGTGGCGGCGGCGGCGGCGGCGACGGCGACACGTCGAGCTACGACGAGGGCGACACCGAGGGCTACAGCGAGTCCTACTCCTCGGGCAGCGACGGGGACGGCGGCGGCGGTGGCGGGGGCGGCGACGGGTACGCGTCGCAGGAGTCCTACTACGCCGGCGACGACTCCTCGGGCGAGGGCGGAGACGGGGAATCGTATTACTGATTTCCGAACAACCGACTGCAGCTTTAACCGCGTTTAAAGCTTTCCTCTTGCGTACCTTCACACACATACATAATTGTATCGAGTTTATTATGTTTAATAAATTGTTGTCTGTTTTTTTTTATAAAAAAAAAATGAAAAATGGATTTTTATACCGAATGATTTTCTACCTATTCTCTTTCCTCGATCTATTCTTACGTGCAATGATCCACGAATGCGGTGGAATGCAAGTCGTAAGAAGCCAATATGCCTCTATATATGTTATATAGCGCAAGTGCAACATGCGCGGCACGCCACAGAGATACAGATTTCAGCAAGCCCTGTTAAATTGAAGATAATGGGCGATTTTAAATGAATCCGAAAAATTGGTTAACGTAATAATAGAACATTATACGATCGTCTGCATTATTTGAAGATAGAGCAAACTATATATACAAAGTATATACAGCTGATGACAGCTGATGGATACTGCAATACACGTAAACAAAACCATTATTCTGCACGCGATAAGAATGAAATTTGTGCGATTCGACAGTTGCCCCTGGCGGAGACGCGTCCTCTGCATTGCGCTCAAACGAAAACAAAACAACCGAATAAGATTTTAGTCATAGAATGAATACAACGTTATAATTTAATAGATTTGTTTATGATTTATGTTTTTAAGTTTTTTCACTAATTGTTATGCTTCTGATACGTTAAAAAATTGTTCTATCCACTTTAATCGAACAATAATATGTATTGATTTCGTTCAATTAAGCTATAGAACTTATTGGTTACATAAAGATATTTTTTCGGCCTGTATTAAAATAAATAAAATTTTAACTACACGCGTTAAAAAAAGGCGAATTAATAGAAAATAAATATGACATCAATACCTCTTACCCCCATCCTCGCATCTTTGGCACTTTATTAAGAAAAAAATCATGTAGCTTACAAATTTGGTAAAAATGTTTTCTGTTAAAAATTTTCCCATAAAATAGTTCTTAAACATCGGAGTAACAAAATCGTACTTTCTGTTTAAAATGGAATCTTAACTCGAGCAGCTATGCAATAACATCGCGTACCTTTCAAGATAATTAATCCATATAAAATATTTATTTTACGAGACGATTGAACAGATGCTGGGATTATAATTTTATAGAAGATTCCGAGCAGCTGTTCAAACTGGAAAATTATTGTACTTTTGTGAAAGAATCATCTTAAAACCATGTGATATCGTTAAAATCCTTTTTAATACAAATAATTTGAAATCATTTTCAGATCATTCAAAATCAAATTCAAGTCGGACCAATTTGTTCCTAGTAGTTTCTCAAAATAGATAATATCGAATAATATGCTAGAACAATACCGTATCAGCTGGAAATTGCATACTCTTTAGTTGTGTAGTTGACTGTCATCGATAAAGAAATCAAACTATACAATGTAAAATATAAGTGCGTCCACCTCTTAGTAGGACTAATTTCAACTACTTTTTTCTCTTATATTTAAAACATTTAAGTAATTTAATTATGCATCGTTGCTGGAAACTTGAAATTGGCGTGTCTTATATCATTGGCAAGAGTTAAAAGAGATTTTGATAATTTTCAATTAGTAGCTTATGAAATGATAAGAATACTTACATATAAGCTGTTGCCCCTGTACTCTAGATTAGAAACCATTACTGAGTAATGTATTAAGTTTAAGCTTACTTAATAAAATAAAACATGTATTTGGATACAATTTTATTAAATTATTGTCTTTTCTTTTTAAAAAAAATTGTATATATATAAAACATGTTAAAGTAAATTTTGATTTGAAAAATAAAGTAATATTTTAAAACGACATACTTTATTTCAATTAAATTAATTTAATTTTCTTCTACATTATCAAATATATTTTACTGGACTCTATTGTATTTAAGCTTCCTCTACTTATCAAATGTTTATTGTACTTATCTATCTAATCCTTATTTATTGTACTTAGCTAATCCTCTCTTTATCTTTAAGTTTTCTAATTGAATTTTTTATAATGATTTAGTTCAAATAAATGTTCTTAATAATAATAAAAATATATGTAATCAAATAATTTCGAATGTAAATTTTTAAATAATTTGAAATCGTTTGAATAAGTTAATATACTTTAAGATACTTGAAATCAATTTCAAATCGACAATTAATTTCACACCTACTCTGGATTTGAATCATTTCCGTGAAATTTTCGTAGAAGTATCGTGATTTTTAATCCAAACCATATGGTACAATTTCGCTTACATTAAAACAGTGAAGAATTTTCTAGAAATACGTTCGATATATGATTTCGCTGAAAATTTTTAAGATACAATGTTTTACTTTAGCTTGGAAAAAATAGAATGATGTAACTAATGTGTATAAAAAACTGTACGTATCTTTAAAATGTAAAATTAAAAAAGATTGAAAACTTTTGTATTAAACAAGTATTATAGCGATATATACATAGAATAGATATAAATAGAATCGAAATAAAGTATAAAGGAATTTTTTCCAAATATATCAATATCATATTTTTTTCTTATCATGTAGTTAAACTGGGAATGATACAGGTTTAAATAATAAAATTAAATTTTAACATTGTATTTCTAATAAAAAAACAGCATAAAGAAAACGTTTTTCTTGTTTTACACGAAATTCAAATAAAATTATTTTTTAAATTTCTTATAATTATTTAAACATAAAGAAAATTATAGTAAAAAATTGCAAAAATATAAAAACCAAAAGATTCCTAAAAACTCGTCATCATCTGAGAGGCCCTCTTCAAACGTCTTAAGCGACTTTTAAATAATCGTACCATCGATATAAAAAAAAATAAATTTGAAGATGAAATAAAATATTTTCCTTTCATGATTTTATTTTGTATCTTATAAAAAATTGATCCATACATAATTTAACAATTTTTATGGATATAATTATTCATTAAAAAATGATTCGTCAAGAATTATTTTCATATCAAAAATATAGCGGTTCAATAAGTAAGCTGTTTAGATATATAACGTTAAAGCTTACGAAGGTCAGAATTTGACCGTTTCGGTAGATTTATTATTTGTATTGCAATATGTAATTAATACATTAATCAATAAATCAATAATAAATCAATAAAAAATTTATTGTATTATAAAACGTATAATATTTTTACCTATATTACTGTACTACACTTGATACATTGATAAAAAGTTAACGAACAGAAATAGTGAAAAGTTTACCCTTTAATCTTTTTCTTTTTATTTAATAATTGTATACATTTTACAGATATTGTACTTTAAGCGAGTAATTTTCTGGTTATAAACAAATATTCGATGGTAAGTGAATGGATAATTTGCGATTTTGATACGATAAGAGGTTAATGAGCTGTCAATTTCCTGTCCCTCTCTTGGCAACTGCTAGTGTTCGAATGAAATTAAAAATTTAGTTTCATATTTTATATTAATAATTCCGCGCATGCAAATGAATTTACTTATTACAATATTGTCGAACGACCAATAGATCTCAAAAATTTTGTTTTAACAGTTTAATCACACTCCACAACTAAAAATTATAGTTTTTACTAGAGAACAAATGCAATTATTGTGATATTGCTCAACAAGTTTCCATGAAAAATCTCTCATTCTATAGAAATTTTTTTTTGGAAAAGACACCGTTGAGAATTTTGAAATATGTATATGAATTTTCTCAAGGTATTTATTCCGCAAGACTCGATGCTGATTGCTTGTATTTTCTATTGTTCTCGCTCTCTCTCTCCATCCTTCTTTTTTTCTCAGAATTTCAGGTACGGCTGATACAATCTCCTGAAGCTCGGCAACGATGATTCTTTTGAACTATTTACAAAATTTCATAGAATTGTTCATATTATTTCACTTTGCTGGCAACTAGCATAAAATGACACGAGTCTATGCTATCGTTACAGGCTGTTACAATATTTTATACAAAAGTATTAAACATGCTACCGATTAAAATTACATAAGCGCTGCACTATAAATTTATACTTTTCTAATTATTTTATGTTTATACCTCAACTTCGATAAAAATGTGCAGTGGTTTGTGGAAAAATTTTATTTTTACATTGAGAAATAAATATTTGTACCGAATAAAACGAGGCGAAACAATTTACGTACAAATCTACGGTACTTCGTACAATGTACGTGCATTTAATAAAAATAACTGAAAATATTACTAGTAATGCACTCGATAAATAGCTTCGCCAAGTTTCCGTTGCTATAGAGGTACTCAAGCTCGATGTATGTCGGCATTTATTGGAATCATTTATAACGAGTAAAGTTTCGCGTGCCCTATTACGCCAGCGTGGAACAATAAAGTAGGCAACGGTCCTCCAACAGTTAATTGCCCGTGATAATTGTAATTAATCGTTGTCAGTATGGAATCGTCAGGCTGTTACTTATACTGTATCTTAATATTTATTTCTAATTCTTGTATTCATTAATGGAATTTCCAGATCTTTATTGTACAGACATTTCGTAATTTATTAAATTGTTTCGGATACGAAGAAAGCCTGAATAGCAGAAAAATACATAGTACTACATAACATAAGAATCAATAAATTATTTTTGTTTTTTCTAAATAAATTTATAATTTTATAATGTTATTTTTATAAGATGTATATTATTGCATTATTAATGTTCTTATTTATTAGTTTAAAAGTCGTTCACAAACTCTTCATTAACTTGCTTTTTCTTTTTTTCAATAAAATATCAAATATCATTCTATATAAGAATAAATATTGCTAATATTTTGAAAATCATATAGACATTTTCATTTGGCTTGTAAATTTCTTGAATTTGCTTTAATTAATTTTATTTAATTAATTGATGAATAATCTCCTAAATAAGAAATTACATTGTGGCTTCTGTTTATCTATATGTTCGGACGCATGTCTCGTGAAATAAAAATTTTAAATCAACCACTACTATACATATATTTTTCACAAGAAAACCAACTATTTCTTCAAATCCTACTATTTGAATGCGCGAATGGTAATTACATTAGATTCTGGCCGGGTGCATGAGGAAGCTTCAAATTCGAAAATGAAGGGCTTGCTTTGTAAGCAGATTTAAAGGGGGTGAAGAGCCTTTCCATAGCCAACAATACTCTCCACCACTTTCTCTCTCTCTCTCTCTCTCTCTCTCTCTCTCTCTTTCCCTCTCCTTCTACACACACACACACACACACACACACACACACACACACAACACACACACATATATATACCGATACTACCAAGCTTGATTGACTCAAAGTTCCAATTGCTCCTCGTAGACGTGACCTACAGATTTTCCTCGTCTTGATTATTAATCATGAGCGAGGCTGGCAACCCACTTATTCTATTGTCTTTATGGCGAGAGCGAGAAATATACCGCGCACGGGTAATCGGAGAATATGGAGGGAGGATCTCTCTCTCTCTCTCTCTCTCTCTCTCTCTCTCTCTCTCTCTATATATATATATATATATATATATTTATATAATATAGAAAAGATCTTTTGAACGAAAGGATGTATTTTGGCGAGGGTGGATTTTCATTTGGAGATGGCGCGCGTGCGAATTCGAGGCTCTGATTAGAGAGAAGAAAAGAAGATAGAGATCGAATCTGCGGGTCTCTCCTTTCGCGAATTGGTATATATATATATATATATATATATATATATATATATATATAGAGCGGGAAAGTGTATAACGTCGTTACGCGCATTATAGACACCTGGGCGCCGGCGCGGCCGCCCGGTTACGTTCGCGCATAACGAAGCTACGTGACCGGCCTGTCGAGGCCTTGTTTTTCGAAATTCCATTATAAAGGCCGCCCCGCTAAAAATCCACCTCCCGCCGAGGCCCGCCCGTCCGTCGACGCACCAGCTGACGCAAAGCTGATTGGAACAGCCGCGCGCTCCTCACCCCGGCAGCGCACTGAGAGGAAAGGAAAAAGTCCCCCTCCTCCCGCCCTCCTCCCCCGCCGGCCGCGGCTAACAAAGGCTCGAACAAACTCGCGCTCGAAACGAAATTTTTCCGCGGAAGTTTCGTCGCCCGCGCCCGTGCTTAACTTCCGCTCTCTGCCCCGTGCCCCCTCTGCGTGAAATCGCGCCCGCGCTCGCGAGTGTTGCTGCATTTACCCCCGTCCCCCGCTTCCCCTTCGGCCCTCCATCCAACCCGTCTCTTTTTCACCGGATATGCCGAGAGTAAAATACACGTTACGGATTCCAGCGAGTAAAATTTCGAGCAATATTCGCGCCCTCTCCCTTCTCTAATTTCATTTGTTTTCATTTGGTAAAGAAAAAATAAAAAAAAAAAAATAAATAAATAAAAATTTGGCTCATTCGGCTCGCGCTTATTTTGCGGATAAATCGGCAATATTTTGGCTTGTCCATGCGTTTGGCCCCTCTGTCGCGTATTGAATTCTACTCGGGTTAAGTGCGTTTAGCTGTCACTGGCAGGGCGCGAATATTGATTTTAATTAACGGCTGCGGCATCAGCGAGCTTAAGTGTAATCGAGCGTTCCGCCCCTGTCATACTATACGAAAAGAGGGAAAAAGATAAATAGAGTATAAGAGGAGGAAGAGGGCACGAACCATGGAGCAAAATAGAATACAGTGAAAATAACTGACAAAGCGGTATTTGCACATGCGCCATCGTTTTGGCTATTAATACTTTCAGCTATAAACACATAGATTTAGAACCAGATGACAGCTGCAACTGTCGGTAAATCATCATGTAAGCCCGAGAAAAATTTATTGGATTTTGTAAATATCAGCATCGCTGATAAAAATTTTCGCCTACGAGGCTGAACAAATAGACTAAATGTATGGATGTTTCTTCATGAAAAAAAAAATGTAAATTACTTGTTTTTAAGATTTAGCTCAAGAACTCGACTATCCGCTTTAAACCATTTGGATCTACGATTAATTAAAGAGTTGAACCACTTTTGAGGCATAAAATATGCACTGCTCGTGAATTCTTCACTCCCAATAGAAAAGACAATACTAATAAAAAGCACAATGGTGTCGAGCTTTTTGCTTTCTTTGTTTTGCCCTGTAAAAATGTCGATGGTCCTCGTAATGAAAATTAGAGTCTTGTTAGTCTTGCTTCGTCATCCACAAAACTTTTCATCGCCCATTCTCTCTCTCTCTCTCTCTCTCTCTCTCTCGCCTATCCTTCTCTTTTCACTCTCTATTACTCCTTCATTCTCTTTCTATATTCTCCTTTGTCTCTTGCACTTTCTCTCTTCTACTTTACCTGACTTTTTTCTGTCTCTCTCTCTCTCTCTCTCTCTCGCTGTATCTCTTCCTTCCTGTCTCATTTCGGTTGCGATCCTTTGCCGTTGCTCTAAGATCTTTTATTATTGAAATCAAATGTTAAGTATCTTTTTGTTCTTAAATTTTATGAATAAGCTTCTAAGTAGATGAAGATTCTTTATACTGATAATGATTTATTTCGTATGCAAATGAGTCCTTTGTACTCTTTCTTAGTCCCATGACTAGCGCGACGGCTTTTCACCACATAGACACAAGAAGTGTCGGCGTAAGCTCGTTACCAAGGCTTTTTGCGGGGGGGGGGGAAAAAAAATTCTTACTTAAATCTCGCGGGCTATATGCGCGCGATGACTCCGGCGGCTGCAGTCGCGATTATCTAAACAGTTACGACAATCAAAGAATCGGTCGGATACGCTTCAGTTCTTGTGGACTTTCTCTGCGAAGGCGCAAAAAGATGGAAACTCGAGAGCGTGGCCGGGCTCAAATCTGCCGAGAATTGAATTGTTCGCATGAGTGCTCATATCATTCCAGCCTCGTTCTTCCGATTTAAGCCGAGCGGGAAAAAAACAGATCGGCTATAAATAGACAAGATACCGAGCAGCTCGGACGATTCGTTCGGCGCTTATGATACCCTAAGGATGGCTAATGCACGTGGCCGACTAGGCTTCCTCCTGCTTCTGTTTTGCCTGCTCGTCGCGAGCCAAGCGAGGGAGCATGGCTTGGTGCGCAGGATAGCTCGATCCGAGCCCGTGGGCGACCTCGAGGTCGCGGCCTCGCATCACAAGGGCCACCATTCCGAGGAGCACGGGGGCAAGGAGCACCATCACCATCACCACGACGAGCACGGCGAGAAGGGCCACAAGGGCCACAAGAGCCACCACCACCACGACAAAGGCGAGCACGGTGAGCACGAGAAGGAGCACAAGGAGGGCCACCACGAGGAGCACGGCGGCCACCACAAGCACCACCACGACGAGCACGGCGAGCACGGCGAGCACCACGAGGAAGAGAAGGGCCACAAGGGCGGAAAGTTCGGAGAGAAGAAGGGCCACAAGAAGGGCCACAAGACCAGCGGCTACCACCACAAGGTGCACAAGGACGAGTACCACAAGGAGCACAAATTTTACGACGACTATCACAAGGGCGGCCACCACGAGAAGCACGGGCATCATCATGGCCATCACGGGAGCAAAGAGGGACACCACAAGAAGGGCGGGCACCATCATAAGGGCCACCACGAGGGCCACAAAGGCAAGAAAGGCCATTCTTCCAAGGGCCACCATGACGAAGATCACAAGGGCCACCATGGCAAGCATGGTCACGAAGAGCATCACGAACATCATCACAAGCACGAGAAGAAGGGTGGACATCATCACGGAAAGAAGCACCATTATAAGAAGGGATAGCCTGGAGGGCGTTTTTCAGTCATCGACGTGCCACCGATATCTTACATTAATTCTATTATCTTTGTTGTACCATTTGTTTCCTCTGTACACGTCCTTTATCATTTAATTTAGTTATTGTATATTCTTTTAATAAAATTACCATTAATTTGATATCATGTATTCTCATTCTATGATCCTACCCTTTAATACGACTGAATTCAATAATAAATTTTTGGCATTTATTCTTCAGTCTTTGAACAAATATTAAATTCAAAAAGATAGATTATTAAATTTTAACATAACTGTGACTTTTAATTTTCGATACATTTTATGTCTATAGTATCTCTAATATAAATGGCATACTGTAAATTCAGTAAAAGAATTAACATATAGCGTATATTTAAATTTCTATAAAATTAATTTATTAATCTCTATAAACTTTGAAATGCCATACATTATTATTGTACATGCATTGTGAAATTAACAATAAATTGATAAAGTTTGAACGAGCATTTCGTTTTGTATTTAAAGTACACTTATCTATAGTTAAATTTATCGGAGACCATTTTATTATTTTATAGATTAAATATTGTTACTATTTAAGAAAATTAATTGTTCTAAAGTCCGTTACAAAAGAACATTCTATTGAAATTAGAAATTACATATTAATTATTACGTACTTAAATTTGTAACTGAAAGTGAAAAAAAGCAAAAAAATAAATTATTAAGAATTTCTGCAAAATGTTTATTTAAAGAGTGCGCTTACGTTAGACTTTGCTAATTATAAGAAAAGAAGTAGCACGAAAAATATGTAGTTCCTTATTCTGATGTTGCATATTTAGAAATGTAAGCTATATCCTTTCTTGCGAGAAACCCTTTTTTTATAAAGGCAATAGACATTTAGCAGGCACAGTTGGCCAATTAGTCGAAAAAGTATATCCGTATCTTTGCTCCTTTCTTTGCGTTCAGCCGGGGCTATATTGAACAATATAGTCGCGTTCGGAGCACCTGTGTACAAACTAATGTGTGAAACTTATCGATGGCAATATTCGGCCAAAAATTCAAAAATTCATTACCAAACATTACGTTATATAGAAATGATTTGTCATTTGCAAAAAATAGTGAAATCGTGAGAAATGCGAGGGAGTTTGAGCAAGATCAATGATTTCAACTGGAGTTGCATAAGTATAGACGGCGGCCTAACAGCCGTGTTAACTTGGCGTGGAAGCGGTAGTGGCCGTATCTGTGTACAAATTTAAGCAGGTTAAGGAGACATCGCTTTCGTAAGAAGCGATCGACTCTGACGGCAACCAGACACGGCGAGCAGGCACGGCTACGACTGCCCAACTAACTGAGAATCGAGCATAAGAAAGACGCACGGCTCCCCTAATATTACAACAAAATGCCCCGGCAGATAGTGCGATATATAATCGGGTGCATGTCGATCTGGTCTGCTCATAACGCGATTGGAGCTCGAGCAGTTAGTTTGGCTCGGCTCGTTTTAGTTAACAGACCGGCTATCATTACCAAAACCGAAATACGTATAGGGTTAGTTCCCAGCAACCCGATCAAGGATGCGGCTTAGAGCGGTGTCATGGATGTTCACAATCGTCCTTGCATTAGCCCTATGCTATGTGGAGTGCCGGGAAATATCGCGGGTGAAGAGGAGCCTGGTCGGCGATCTCCAGGACCTCGAAACCGCGGCCTCGCATCACAAGGAGCATCATCACGAGGAAGGCCACAGTGGTGAATCCCACGAGGACCACCACGCCGAGCACGGGGATAAGGGCCACAAGGGCTATAAAGACCATCACGAGCATCATAAGGGCCACAAGGGTCATCATGACAAAGAAGGCCATCACCATCATTACGACGAAGACGAAGGTCACAAGAAGCATCACCACCACGATGACGGATATCATCAGGAGCACCATAAGGGTGAGAAGGGCGAGAAGGGCCATAAATTCCACGAGAAGGGCCACTTTGGAAAGGGCCACAGCACCAAGGGCCATCACGAGGTCCACAAATTAGATGAGTTTAAAAAAGATAAGGATTTCTATGACGAACATCACGATCATGGACATCACGAGGACCACGGTGGTCACCATCATGAGCATCACCATAAGAAGGGCGGGCATCACAAAAAGGGCCACCACCATAAGGGTCATCACGAAGGGCATCACGGCAAAAAGGGTCACCACAAGAAGGGTCATCATCATCACGATCACAAGGGCCACAAGAAGGAGGACGGACACCATGATCATCACCATCATCATCATAGTTACGGCAAGAAGGGTGGCCATGAAGATCATAAGCACTGGCACCATAAGAAGGGCCATTGATAAGCCGACCATTTTTAGACTCTTGCAGTTACATTTGGTTTCTTCAACACCGAGACCAGTTCTTTGTTGATTATTGCTAGTTGCAGTTAATCTATTTTAATTTTAATACTATTGATATACTTCAACTGTGTACTTTATATCGTTAATTAATATAAGAAACCGTCTTGTGAATATGATGAAAAATGGATTTTGTAAGAATTATATATAAATACACACGTGTACACAATGTGTATTAAAATAACTTTTTATTAATGATAATTTGATGTTAAATTTTTTACCCCCTTTGCATTTCTTTACTTGTAAGCGCAGTATGAAATACATTAAATAGTGGTTTTTATTAGACAGATCTATATTTTTATTAAGAAATATCACTAAACACAGATACGTAGGTGAAACAAATAGATTATTGTATCGAACTATATCTCATTTTATTAATAATATTATAGTTTTTCATAATACATAGTTTGTTTAAAATATTTAAAATTTTTAAAAATTGAATTCTTATTAAATTCTTTCAAATGAAGTGCTTTTAATCGTTTTAATAGTTTTAATAGTAGAGAACAGAGAGGTAGAAAGAGAGATTTTATTATAGCACTATAGTGCATAGCTTTGATTTCATTTTTAAATATCAATAATTATGTACTTTTTAATGAAATCAAATGTACACTCATTATTTTTAATGATCGAGGAGTGATAAAGGTAAGTTTAAGATTGAATAAAAGTGAGAATTCAATAATCGGTGTTATATTATTATAACATACATGCTTTAAATATATATTACAGTAATCAGAAATATACGAAAAGTTTCATAAGATACAATACTTTTAAAGTATTGGAAATCACTTGAGTGTTATAAACATAATTCACTTTTTTTTTCTAAAAGAAAATTTAGATATCTCAATCGGAATATCATGGACTTTTTGAACGAGTTACACTAAAAACGATTGTTTCTACTTAAAACGAAATATCTCATTTGAAGCGAATAACAGTTTTTTCTCATTAATTGCATATTACAGCGGAAGTTAAAGATATATTCAGTCAAAACGTATGAAAAAATTAATTAGTGTCACAAAGAAAAAATAATAAGTAATGAATGTTTCCAATAATAAATTTATTTGAGTAATTGAAATCGTATGAAAATTTATAAAATATTTAATACTTTCGAAACACTGCAGTTTCAAAAACATTAAAATCAAGAAACAAGATCAATTTTCTCAAGGAATTAAGAGGGTTGGAAAAATTTACGGAGAGCAATGGAAATAGTGCTTTGTTTCTCGTAGAGGAATGGACAAAAGTCGCGGCACTTGGTGAGGATGTAGTAAATAAAGAAAACAAAAAGGAAAAAAAGAACAGAAAGAAGAGAAGGAGAGATAGAAGTTGGCCGCCTCGTTGAAATGTAAACCTCGAGTCTGCTTCTCCAGATGTTTCGCAGGTGCATCGGACAGTACTAACCGGAGAAAGAATTGGATTTTGTCGCCTTACGGTCCGTGCCCGGCGCGACGGCCAGCGCTTCGGCCATTTCACCACGCCGCTGTATCGTCAGTATTGCGACGTTCGTTCTTGTTCTTCTTTTCTTCCCCCCCCCCTTTTACTTTCCGTCTTTTTCGATTTTCCTTTGATTTTCACGCCCTCTCTTTCCTTGTTTTCTTGTTTGTTATTTCTTGCCTTTTTTCCGCAGAATGCTTTAAATTTGCACTTTCTGTTTTTGTCTTCTTATCGAGAAAAATGACCTCGTCGCGTCGTTTTGATGTTTTATAGAAATGGACCGAACGTGCACAATACATTCATCGTGCTTGTATGAAATAAATTTTCTGCGATATTTTATTTTATTAATTTTTTTTCTCAATAATAAATAAATATTAAATACATCTAGTATTATAATGCTATCTATTTAAAATTTAAAAATGATTTTTTAAATCGATCGTTACGTTAACGAGATATAAAATTTTAGTACAGATACATTTAAAATATATTAATATTACGTTACAGTTTATCGTACTAGAATTTAAAGAATCTTTTCTATTCGCAATAATAATAAATCACGAGCTTGTCAACCACGGTCGAATTTTCAAAAATAAATATTTTTCCCAAACAGTCAATTTATTGGCAAAGAAGAAGAACCTAATTGTTAAATGAAAAATATTATAGATCAGCAACAATAACATGGATATATTTAATGTTTTATCATTTTCAGAAATGCCGACGGTATTCTTTGTGTTGTGGTTTCTAGATTCGATTTAACGAAATTTATCCTATTCTTTAAAGCACTGAACTTTTTTTCCAATAAATAATTACTGAAATCGTCTGCGCAGCTCAGAAATCCCAAAATTGTAGAGATGTAAAGAATGCCTTTAGTCGAGTTTATTCAATAATGTTTCATCGTTCGTCGACCATAAATAGAAGATAGTTGACGGTAAGTTCGTTTTTCCAATGTTTGTTTTCCCTCGCTACTGCCATCTCTACGTTTGGAAAAATAAAAATATTTGCAAGGATGAGAGATAAAGTTTGCACTTACTCCCTGCGCATGTGAATAATTATGCTCGCCCATGAGAAACGTCGGGTGGAAAAAGCAAAGATAGGAATTACGATGGCTTGTTTAATAAGCACAGAGCTATACTCGAACGCCCCGTGCCGGTCTTTAGTTTCTTTTAATTATGCGCAAACAGCAGGAAGGTTTTTTTTTTTATCACGCGTCCGCGCGCCCGGCCGCGGACGGGGAACAAAACTGCCTTCCGCCCCGGGAGTCATGCCAGCGCAACGCTAAGTCGGCAGTCATCGGCGGGATGGACAGAGGATCCATCGTGTCGCAGCGCGCGCGCCGGCGAGAGTTTGCAGTACGTTCCGCAAACATGCCTCGCAATTGCGGGAGCAGAGATTGAAGTAAACTGCCGAGAGATGCTCCGAACTTTAATTACTCTGTCCTCGAGCTCGCGCAGCTTAGAGCAAATAGCGCCAGACCCCTCTCTTTTCGCAACCCTTATTCCCTACCCCCCTCCTTCCTCTCGCTTGCCTGCTCTACCTCTTCGATCCTCTCGCGTGCTAGGTTATGTATATATATATGTATCCATATCAGCGGGATAAATCAAAGTATGCGACGTACATTCTATTATTGAGGGAGTGGTGGAAAAACATTCGACCTTTTTCTTAAATTGGTATCTATCACGTTTATTATCGGCGCCTTTTTGCCGGAGGATAGTAACTATTAGTGCATTTTATTAGATCGGCGAAAATTTTCATCTCTGTGTGTGGCTCCGTCACGGATTGGAATACGAAAATTCCGTTGTCGAAATATCGTCTGTACGGGATCGAGTAGACGCATTTCCAGCTGAAGTTTTCGGCTATTTTTGCGGTATACCTAAAAAAACAAGTAAAACAAGAAATTAACGAAAAAGGTAATTGGAGCAAGCGAGGAAGTTGTATTCCGATCAAAGTTCGAGTCTACTGTGCTAAGATAGTCTCGGTGGCGGATCCAAGCCAGATAACTTTTCACCCTTCCTTCCTTAAAAGCATTCGATTCGTAACTTTTCAAATGCCATTTAATCATGCACGTTCTCTTTATAATATAAATAATTATGTAAAATAAAAATTCATAGATAAAAGTAATTTCATATTTTACCGTTGCAGCTAGACAACTATCAAACGGTATTTTTTTAATGATAAGCTATGGCAATTTGAGTAATTTCAAATTCATCTCACTATTTGTATGTATACCATTGAGTATATTTTGGATTAAATATTTATACGCAAATATTTAAATTAACTTGCCTATGAACATTAAAATATAAAAATTATATATATATATATATATATATATATATATATATGTATATACATATGTATGAAAAATCTATAAAATACTTAAATATTTATATGTCAGCATATGAAATACTTATATCTAAAAGACTAAAAAATGGCTAATGCGATTAACATTCTTAATTATAATTTATAATTTCTTTATTTTAACGCCGTTTTGAACATGCTAGCAGAATCTATTTTATATATTATTTTTGATTATTGATAATTATAATATTAGCAAAAATTATAAAAAAGAATTTAATTTTCACAATTTTTCCACGCTATTTATCATTCATGGATCCGCCACTGCATGCTCTCGCTATTTGCCGTAAATCATCAGTAAAATAACGAAATAAATTCGATGATATTAATTATTTAGATAGTTTTTTTCGCATCAATGAAGTTAACTACAATTAACGATATAAACGAATGCTATTTTTTCAAACAATGTGATAATTAATTTAATTATTAAAATAAATTATAAAAATTAATTGAAACAAATTGAACAAATTTACTTTGATAAAATGATTTTAAATTGTGAAACTATACAAAGTCTTTTGTTTCTATTTTCTGTGCTAGGTCGTGATCGTTTTTACTTTTACCTAAGTTGAATTACGAAGCTAAAATATTTCGACATTACATTAGTTCTGGCCAGACTCTGCTTGAATATTCGCTACCAACGAATGCGCAGAGTAGGATTTAATAAACTTTCCTTCTCCGCATGAACCCACGGTGCACCGAGCAGACTAAAGTTATTATTATTATTATTTTTTTTTACAAAAATCCCCTAAAAACAAGGCACTGAAATTAGAGAAGGACCGGCAGTGACAAGGGGCATCGCAACGATCGCGTGCGCCTACGCGACCGCCCGTCCATGCGTCCCCGCCGGCTAGACCGGGTCGCTTTCCACGTCGGCCGTGGCTGCGCGGAGAAGGAGGGGGGGGGGAGGGGGAGGGTCGCGCGCCGACCGCGCCCACCTGCTGCTGCAGTCGATTTTGAAGACTCTGTGGCCGAGGTCGCGCGCCAGCACCCAGCTGTCCTCGATCAGCCGCCGGGCGATCCCGCGGCCCTGGTGCTCCGGGTCGACCGCGACGTGGGCGCACTCGAAGATCTGGGGATAGCAGTAGAGGCCCCAGACGTCGGCCTGCCTCGTGCAGAAGTTGTAGAACCTGAGCAGGTCGCGGGCGGGCCCGCACTCGCAGCACAGGGCGAGCCGCTCCGTCTGCTCGAGGTCGCCGGCCGTGACGAGGACGTTGACCGCGGCCCCGACCACGCAGCTGCAGCGGTCCTCCACGAGCAGGGTCATGCCCTGCTTCAGGCTCAGGTGCATCAGGTGGACCATGAGGGGGGTGGGCTTGCCGGCCAGGCAGCCGACGTTCACGATCGAGGGCTCGGTCTTGAAGTACGTGTCCGCCATGAATCTCATCACGACCCCGTAGTCGTCCGGGAACGCGATGCGCACCTTGTACTGGGGCGGCTGTATCGAACAATGTTTTACCGCGTCATTCCCGCGTCATTCCCGCATTCCGCGCTGCTCTGTGCGTCGGCGCTCTGCCCTCGCAGGCCTACGACAGAGCCGTTCTCGGCTCGATGTACCGCCCCGACTTAATTCGCGCATAAAGCGAGCTTCATTCTCGCGGGCAGATTATTTACTTTGGGGCAAGCGTGTCTGACAAGGCTGAAGTTTCACAACGAGAGAGAGAGAGAGAGAGATTTTATGGCAAATACGCGACTGGAACACCGACTCTGATCGAAATTAATTATGACAAGTTAATTATTTGATCCCGAGTACTCAAAAACGTCTATGACAGTTGTGCGATAGAAATATTAGAAATCTTATCGTAATATTTAAATACATTGTTCGCCAGAGAATAGATCGATATTTATAGATTTCCTTTTGTTCGGTTTCGGGTAACTTTCGTGAAAATCAGTCTCAACGTTTTAAGTCTTGACAATTACAAAGAGCCGTATTTATGCAAATTATGCGATGTATTAACAATATACTTACTGGCCATGTGCAACTGGAAAATTTCTGACTAAGGTTAGGTTGGTATTTTGGTGCACACGTACGAAACACTTGTCGAAAAATACGAAACATTTTTTACAACATAAATACGTTTTCTTCTGACTGTGAAAGAAAACGTATTTAATCGAATAATTTAGACTTTCATTGTAATTTTCCAGTAAATAGTTCACCCCTTTGACGTACAGATACCATTTTGGTTAGGAATTAAACATACTTTTACTTCATGTTCATCAATTTTAAAACAAGATGAAACTATACTATATAGATCTTCTATTGACATAATGTCATACTTTAAAAATCTAAAAGAATTCTTATTTCAACTAATAACGATGCAATACGTACTTTAACCGTAATAAACAATGTTACTATATTTCAAAATATATAGCTCGTAACTTTCTATTCTTCAATTTTGCGTCTATTATAACTAACAACTCATAATTATTGCATTTTTAATTATTATACAGCTTAAAAGACATTTCGTTATTTGGATTATTTGCAGAAATAAAAAAAAATTCCCTTTGAAGACTAAAATGATAAATTAATTTTCGTTTTTATTTAGATTCGGCCATTTTCAATGGAAATAGAAATAGCGATTCATCAACTATAGGACTTTCATACTGGAGCCAAGAACAATATAAGAGCATTATTAATGTTCATTAATCAAGAGCGACGTATGACATGTAAACAGGGAGCTCGGAAGAGTCACCGGAAGTGCCATTAACGCCTAAAACTAGAAGGTCATCAAAGTCTAATTTCGACGGATGTATACGTGTTACATTAATTAAGATTTTGATTGATTATACTGCTTTTTTAATTGGACTAAGGCCTTCTTTCGGGAGGTTGCATAATTCATTAATTACTCTATTGGTGTATTGCTGTCGATGTTTTCATCAGTCAATTCCAGCGTTCTATTTTTTCATATCGTTTGTCAAAAATGACTTTTAACATTTTTAATCATCCTCGTCGTTAAGGTTTGTTTAGTTTTTATTAGACGAGTTAACGATGCAACATAATAATTTCATTAGTATTGCGAAAACAGAGGACTTTCGAAGGATTGTAAAAAAAATTCTCCGTATAACTTTTCGAAAAAATTATGAAAGATTTAAAAATTTTTTAATTTTGTTATTGGATTTTTGAAAATTTTCCGATGCACTAACATAAAAGCTCGGCAATTCTAAAAAAATTAACATTCATTTTTTTATTTCACATTTTACCTTGATTAACATGAATATTTTTTAAAAAGTTCACGCAGATCATTATTTTACAATTATGAGAGATTTTGTTTGGACATGCATTTTGTAATGATTTTTGACTATAAAATAAATGACGTAAATTGAATTTCTATTGACTATTTCAGCCTTGGCAGCGATTAATACATCGTTCGTTTTGGAGCTTTAAATTTCTTACTTTATTTTCTCGTGAAAAGAAAAATCTGAAAAATTGTGGTCGTATATTTGCTTGTGCCCATCAGCAGTAGAATGATTATGTAGGTTATGGAATACAATTATTCGAAACCAACTTTCCATCGGTAAGTTTCACGTGCGATAGAACCTGAATTTTAAATCTTCATTTGGATTATCTTATTTCTTCTCGTATACAATGTAGCTTTTATACATTAAAGATTAAATGCTCTATATATATGGAAGCAGGCTAAGCACGTTTCACCTATCATCAAGCATGCCCCCGGTATATAACAGTTATGGAGCACATTTGTTTTCAAAGTGTTACGGCTCGCTTTGATTTATTGCAATTTACATGTTACGTATTTTATATTATAATATTTATTCTTAGATTAACGATATTATTTATTTCGAATGTACAAGGGCAGGATTCTGTTGAATACAATTATATTTGGTTAAAAAGGCAATGATGTCTAATAATACATATTAGTCAGTAGAAGATATTTTTTTACTCAAGATGTCACCTCTTATTTTAACATAATTATTCATTTGTGTGATTCATAATAGTCTATATAGGAATGAAACGGATTATGAACATGTAGGTTTATATTATATCGTTTTTTTTTCTCTCAAAATATATTATTTATTTAATAATTTTGAAAAATATTTTGCGCTAAGATTAACGTAGTAAATTTGAAGAACATCTCTTCGTCACATATATTTGTTCCACTAACCATTAACTTATTTTATAATGTAACAATTGATGATAAGGTATTTTTTTTTTATAAAAAGCAATAAACTCGTCGAATCAGTATGATATTGTTACATATCTTTCTATTTTTTTAGATATACAACAGACGCATCTTCCTATTTATTTATTTGGATGTACTGACGCGTTGAAAGTACAAGAATATTAACGTGTCATAAATAAATAAATATTATAAATAAACTGAAATACAAGAAAACATTGTTTGTTTCAATGCAGACTTCCTTATTTTACGTTTGTATATATAATAATTGACATATGTTATGAAATGTAAGAAATATATCATTATTTTCAAAAAATACTTTAATTTATTTTTATTTAAATAAACATTTTTTTTTCGGTTGCGCTTGATTTATACGAAGAAAATTTTGTCGAACGTGCATTAATTGAATCGAATAAATGTACAATGTTAAACAACGATCTTGTGTATTGAAATCAACATAAATACAATTTTCGTCACAATTACGACTTTAATCAATTCAAATGTGTGTTTATATATATGTATATATATAGAGACACACATATACATATATGTATATACATACGTATATTCATTTGAATCAGCTAAATGTCTTCTCTCCGTATACATCAGTCTTATTGCACAGTCTTATTAACGTGCCGGACGTAAGTGCTCGCGTAAAAAGGCCTGCCCCTCTCGCTCGTTCTCCCTCTCTCCCCTACATGCTGAGAAAGCCGTACCTCGGCCGGAGCAGAGGCCTCGGGCGCTCATCGCCCGCTCGACCGGGCGCCGTCGGCCGCGGCTCCCCGCCCTCGCGCTTCGGCCGCTCCATCTCCATGTGGTCGACCCCGGGCGGCTTCACCCCCTCGTAATGGGCGGGCAGCATTTCCGCCTCGGGCTCCCAGGTCCTCGCCCGAGTCGCCCCCGCCTCGAGGGCCGCGAGCGCCTTCGCCGCCGTTCCCTTCTCCTCCTCCTCCTCCTCCTCCACCTCCTCCTCCTCCTCCGCCCCGACCCCCTCGAAGTCGACCAAGTGCTCGAATTCCAAGTCGAAGTCGTCCGCCCCCTCCTGCTCGGCGGCCTCGTTCTCGCCGCTCGTCGCCTTCGGCTCGCGAGCCGAGACGCCGCGCAGCGCGAGCGCGCAGCACGCGCAGACGATCAGGCAGGAACTCGCCAAGCCCTTCATGTCTCGGCCGCGGTGGGCAGGGCGCCTAAAAATTAGATTGCGCGTTAATATGCATGTTTCTTGGTGTCGACGATAGGTCCGAGGCTCGTCGGCCGAATTACTGCATACCGGGCGGCGGGGGTGAGGTGTGAGGCGCTGAGGAAACGCGGGCCCCCGATACCTATAGGTATTTATACTTTTGTACGCTCGGTGCCGCGCCGTGAATCGCTCCGCTCGCTGCGACAGCGTCAAATCGACTGAATTCGTCGCACGAGAAATTCGACGCTTTTATAACGCGAGCGGATCTATATATATATATATATATATATATATATATATATATATACATCTGTATGCGTATAGTAGGGAGGAGATCGCGGCAGCGGCACCGACGGCGCGACGTGCCGTGCGGCTGCTGCGGGAGACGCGCGCGGTAACCGCCGCTACAGACCGCCGCACGCGCACGTACGACCGCGCGCTGGATGTTGCGCCCGAGAACGCTGGCGATATTTCCACGATCTTCTCCTACCTACGTGTGTATATCTAGATATATACGTACATACGTATAGCGTGCTCGCATTACTTTTATTTCGCTTTCCCGCGGCTGCGCGTCGGACATTTTATTTATTAAAAACCGAAATGGAATTTCAGAGGCAGTATGCTTACTCGGACAGAGATTAATTAAAATTTTACGACTCGAAAACATTGATTATTTAAATAATTGTTCATAATTGTAATGCGTTTCTCTTGTTTTCCGTTAGTCATTGTTATGAACAAATCATTTTTTTTAACTTTGTTTTACAAGGGTCGTTTTCTCATATAATATATATATATATATATATATATATATATATATATATATTGATGCATTTTCAGGGTTCGATCTAAATTCAAATTATTTATACGTATTTTTGATATACTTACTATCTGTATAAGTATAGGCACGCAAAAACTTAAAACGTATAACGTAATCGCATAGCATTGCAAGAGATATTTCTCAATAGCAAAAAATGCCGTAAGTATAAGTATAGAAAGGACAATCTACATTTTATAGGCTACGTTTTTCTACATTTCACTTAAAAATGCAAAACAAAATGATTCATGAAAAATGCTTTTTCTTCTAATTTTGATAAAATTAAAAAATATACATAGTAATTTTTTTCAATGTAAATTTTGATTTCTCTACTTAAAAAGATCAGAACTGATTTGTCACGAAAAGAATCCTTGAATTTATCTTTATGATTCATTCGAATTTATTTTTATAATTATTATGAGAACTTTTCAAGCTACTATTGTGCTTATTATATACTCAATGTAAATTAATTTTTTATAAAATTACGCGGAAAATTTTTAGAAAGAAATATATATTTTTTCGCTCCATTTATTCATTTAGACACTTAGCATTTTTGTGATATAAATCTGAAATTGGATTTATAAATAGGGAGATTTAAGAAAAATACAAACATAGATTGTCACGTATGAAGCGAAACGAAGCGTCAACATCGCAATAATAACAAGAGGACTTGGAAAAGAAATGGCGATGGCATCGGTATACCTGAGGGGAAGATCTTCTGTCGTAAAATGGATAAGTAAGACGGATCTCTCCAGTGAGCAAAAATTACATGAAATGAAAAATTTATTATACAAATTATATTAACCTATGCTAAATGCATAGATTAAATTAGCACTACACCAATTATTCGTTGATATAAAATTTACATGGATAGAATTTTGAAATACATTAATAGCACGAATAGCATTATTACATTACTCTACTTACAGCTTATTCACATATTGATCATATTTAAGTATTTAAATTGTTCCAAATAAATGTTATTGATCTTACCAGAATGCATATATTATCTTCTAGTCTAGAACTCTTTCGTACTTCTGGAACTCGTTTCGACAAGAATTAAAGCAAAATACTGTGCCATCATCTGCTTGTTTCCTATTTTTTTCTCTCCAAAACTGTTATACAACACAAATCTATTGAAGATAATATATGTATTTTACTGATGTCTATAACATAAATATGAAACATTTTTTTAAATAGTTAAAATTAATCGATGTACCATGTTTTTATACCTTATTTATGGGGTTTACCATAAAAATAAAATTTAGGCCAAGTTTTACTCTATTATTAATAATCACGACAACAAGAGCACAAAAGTTTACATAATCTTAACTAAATTCGAGGTAGCAGCTTTCTTGCTTTATATTGTAATTTTTTTTTAGACGAACTACGCGTTAATGATAGCTTTTTAATGATACATCATCAAACATAAATTTTATTATTCAAATGCAACATATATCTAAGCAAAAGCTTATAATGTATATTTTTTATATGAAAAATGATATAGAATTATTCAGAGTAGTAAATTTATCACTAAAAGTTATAAACGCCAGTGCGATTTTATTGAAAATAAGTGATTTATTTTTTAATCTCGTTCACTATTAAAATCATACAGAGGTTATTTGAAGCGAACTTCGGACACAAAGTTTTTCATATTATTGCGAGATATATTATATATAGTACATCACATCTTATCTATTTATTTGATTATGCCTCACAATGTGTACACACCTTCGTTAAAGACACTACTTGCAAAAAAGTGTTTTTTTTTTTTTATATCCTCAGATTCTCACCATGAAAAGTATAAGAAACGGCATTTTCCTTGCTCCCATCGGTTTTCTTTTTCATTTACACATTTTTTTCCCTCATGCTATATCGAATTAAACCTGAAGATGATGATTTGTCAGTTGGAAAAATGCTTTTTTTTACTTCGCAAAGTCTAGAGCATTAATTAAGAAAAAGTTTAAAAATTTTGGAGACACGCTTAAAGAGTTTATCTTCTTATTTCTCCTTCTTATTTCTGATAATGATAAAGAAACAAATTGTTAGACACTTTTATTTTCTAATAAAATAACAAAAAACACATAAGATGTTATAGTAAAATATAATTAACATGCAGTTGTAACATTGATATAGGTGTGGCTATAATGTTTGTCGTAGTTACCATCATTTCCTAAATGATTTCTTGTTAAATAAATGTTGACTTATGTGAATAAACAGCAAAGCATTCGTTGTATAAAGGAAGTCTCAGGTTTCGTCCCTGTCTGAGATCTCTTCGATCGATCCGTTGTTATTAACTACGTCACAACGTAGAACTAAAAAAATGGAATCGTTTTTTTCATGAAATTTTTGTTCTTATAATTTTTCAATAAAATATTTTAAACATTTTGGAAATCAATTTCGATTTAAGAAATTTCATTGATTAAATAGTAATATGTCGTTAATGAGAAGAAATCATTGCTGTATTGAACGAGTCGGATATCTTAAGAATGGAGGAACTTTAAATCTTACAAAATTAAAGAATTTTTTAATTTACTCAGCACTTGATCATTTTGGACCAGATATTGTGTCCAGTTATTGTTACTGACTCAAAAATTTCGGATAAAAACTATAATAAAATAAGCTTCTCTGTAATAAATTATGAACATATACCCCACTACTTTTTGAAATGAAAATTTTTAAATAATTTAGTTCAATTTAAGATAGCACATTGTATAGTATGATTATAGTTATTTGGAATTCTAATACTTTAGTAGTTTAAACAATAAGCTGAAGTATTTTCAATATTAAGCATGAAATTACAAAATATTTATAAACAAATGAACAGACAAGTCAGAATAATTTAACTATCGTATATTCAATATCAGAATAAAAATGTCTGAAAGAACATATTTATGTCATTTAATAAATATTTTTATCGGTCTTACAGTCTTTATACAATAATATATTATACTAAAAACACGATGGTCAGACTATTATTGTTTATTATCACCCCCGAAGAATCTGAAACAGAAATTACAATTAACAATAAATTAATTTTATAAACAAGGTTGATTGTCTGTTTGCCATTTTTTAGTATAAGATATTCTAGTATAAAGATTGCAAGACCGATACAAATATTTATTAATTTGATCCGAAAACGGTCGGCTTAAGTACAATTTTTAATTTTTAATATTTATATAATATAATAAAAAATTTTGAGCAACCAAATTTTTTATAATAATGTTTTTATACGCTTCTATATATGCATATCTAAATGATACGTGTATTATAAGCATAAAAGAGTTTAGATAATATGAGATTTTTTACATTAATGATTCATAATTGAAATATTCAAATAATTAAAACTTATTCATCGAGATCAATATTGATGTTATAACTTCAATTTTAATGATTAAATTCTTTAGACGTGCCATTATAACACGAACTTAATGACTTCTTTTCCAATGATTAATCTATACTTTTAATGTTTTATATTTGAGAACTATTGCGCTGTATTTTGAAAAAAAATTATCCATTTTTTAGTACTGTAGTATATAGTATTAGAATAGTATATAGTATTAATATTTACAAAAATTTGGTGCTATTCATTGCAGCATATAAGGATTCGGTATAAGTGTACTTCTCTATATTGCGAGACTCGGCAAGGAATATAAATAGCTTTAGAAAACGAAGCCATGATTTATTTAGGCATTTTTCACGATCAATTTTTTAATTATTATTATAATTGAACTGTTTCGATTTAATTTTAGTTATTCAAAATTTTTCATTTTTTTTATTGCGAACGATCACTTATTATAAATTAAAAATTATACGAGAACCATATTTTTTAACGCTTGAGCAGTTTCGCAAAAAAGATGCTTAATATCCACTTTCTTCAGGCTATTAAGCAAAATTATAAAACTTTTATCTTATAAAGAGCATAGAAGAAATGTTCATTTCTGTTGGAAGAAGGATAAAATTGTAATATGTTTAATTGAAATAGGCCGAAAAATAACTATTTTCTACGTTTTGCCTAGACCACCTGCTGAACTCGTCGGTAAGATGACACGAAATCTAATTTTAGACGTACGGTGTTCGATTGCGAAACGAAGAAGTTATAATTTCATGGATCTTAAACGAATTGACTGTGGGAGGTGAATATTGCATAAAAAAATAATGATTTCAAATTCTATATGACATACGTCTCACGGGATAATATAGCGATTTTAGCTTTCTGAGCTACTTTAATAAATCGTGAAATAATTACGCAATGAGTACTCGGCGAAACAGTTTTCAATAGGAAAATATAGATAAGTATAAAAGAAATATAGAATTATATTGAAAATTTAAAATTAACATTGTAATTGAACATTATGAATTTAATTTAATGTTAATTTTTGAGAATATTTGGTTCTTTATTTATAAAGATCACTTGTTGTGTTCCATTGGTTTCATCGGTTATTCATTTCTTAGCGTGGGTCCGTCTCGTTTTTATTTTACATAGGCGTTACGGTTCATCTATTTGCAATGCGAAAATTAAATAAATGTTAATGGTAAATTTATGGATTGATTATAGTCATCAGAAGGATATAATTTAATATTGTCCGCAAGAAATCTATCTAATGGTCCTACAATTTTTAAGGGTTAATTTTATAGTTAATAATATAGTCAACTTAATTATTTGTCATTTACAATTTTGTAATATTTTACCAAACTATGCTTTATTGAAAAGTTACGTTTAATGAAAATATTTTCAGCTATAATGAAACCATAATCAAAAGACTTGCTTTTTTATGTTTATATCTACTATTTTATTTTTACTGTAATAATCTTTTCTATTTTTTCAAAGTTTTAAACCTTTTTTAGACTTACTATAATAATTTCAATACAAGAACGACTAATTGTTTTGTTAATTTCCAGGAGTATATTCTTTTTATAATGAATATAAACTGTATGTTAAAAATGAAATAAAACATGATATTTATAGTATTTTGTAATATTTTAGATATTTTTAAATTCATTTTTGACTATTGTTTGGCGTTTTGACATATAATAGAATTTCTGAAATAAAAGAAATTAATGAACAAATAGCAATTTGCTCCGAAATCGGTTAACTATCAAGTCCCAAAAATTGAAAACTCCCCTTAAATAGGATTTGACCTAATCAAAAGCTATTTGATCCTATTTCACCTATGTCTTTGGTTATATAACACATTTCAAACTTTGTTAAGGGTAAAAGGATAATAAATAACTAAGTTTATCAATTTGTACTTACCGATATCTATCAACATACCTATTATATAATATTTTCGACGTATATACGTTAATTAAATTGTACTCTATGCAAAATACCATCAACGTTTCATATTAGAAAAATTAAAAATGCAGACTTGCAACGAATTAATAGAAGTTAAAAATATTACAGACCTTATATGATCAATAATTGTAATATATTTTAATTACAATGGCCATAATTTTTCTAGGCTTGAAAAGGGTTGCATAAAAGTGACCGAAACTTTGTTACGTATGAATAAAATTAAATTTAAAGAAAATTAACGACTTTTAATTTTTACAACTTGACTGTGCGGTCAGTAATTTCAAACCCAGAATTTTTTAAACTAATCTACTTTCAGCAGCTGCCAGAAACATATTTTATAAGTAATAACGTACATTCGGATATTATTTGATTTTCAATGCGTGTCAAAAATTTTTATATAAAACATTTATTCCTAGCTATTCAATATTTTTCATTCCTGTTTAGCCATAGGTTTCTTTTCAAATTTTAGAAATTCAAACGTATTCGTTAAATATATAGCGATGTATACATCATGCTGCAATGATAAAAATGTATTTAATAGTATGTTAAATATTTTTTGGACACATTGTCCGTTTGAACCCGTAGTTAAGTCAGTTTCTTACTTTTCGGGGTTTCGTAGGTGAAAAGCTCACAGCCGATCTTGGTGCAGGCGAAGTAACGATCATTTTGAATAAAGTTTTCTCCAATTGATCTTTATCGGTTTAGAACTTATGTGTTAACGGATTTCCAGTTATTAAATATTCGAATTATCTTTACTGGGACAGAATAATTAGATCTACTGCATATTAAAATCTAGGAAATATGATACTCATATTTTTATAGAACTCCAAAGTCTGAACCTTCTTTCGGACAGTAAACTTCCGGCGTTTAGCCGCCAGCATCTAAAAGAAAGACTTATGGCGTGCGAATTGAGGGATGCTCGTACGCATTTATCAAACGATATCGATAGCCAGAACTTGAAGCGTATGCTTTAGAAACTCGATTCAACTTTAAAAAAACGTAAGACAGAAATTCGGAAAACGCCGAATGGATAAAGTCGAGGCTCGAAAGCTTCATTCGAAGAAAGCCGGATGCTCGAGAAGAGCTTTAACACGCGATTATAATGCCTCGTTCCGCAGCCAGCGCCAGGGTGTATCGCACCAGATACTCCGCTCGAGCTCGTTTCGCTACAGAAACAAAAAAAAAAAACAGCCAACAAACAAACAAACAAAAAATAAATAAGAAAAAAAAGAGGCAACAACGTCGCCTCGCCGCGAACGAGCGCCGCCGACAATACAATAAGCGAGGGCGCATTGCGCAAGCCGCCGTTATAATGTGCGAATGCTCCGTGCAGAAATTCAGAGGGACGGGGCACTGTCAATGACGGGAGCCCCCCCGGCGTTCTTGAATTATATCCGCGCCGACCGTGAAGTACGTTCGACATTCCCTATCATTCTCAGTCCTTGGATGCCTTAGTATAAAGCCGGCGGGACTGACCGGGAGCCCGGCACAGTGTCGAGACTCGGAACGCGCCTGCCGCTCCACATACGCTGAAGAAATCCGCGGGAACGCGCGTCCCAGCAGCCGCGAGCGCCGCCGTCGTCGTCCGAGCACAGGGAGGAGATCGCGCCCGGGGGGCCCTTAAGGAGCAGAGAGGAGAGAGAGGGAGAGAGCCACGCCGATACGTCGCGCGGAATAGAATTGCAGTAAGAGGCGCCGAATTCGCGGGCTTGGCCATCGGGTAGTCGTTCGCGGTTACTCTAAGCAGAGAATATTAAAGGGCGAAAAATTTTTTAGCAAGAATTACAATAGTCGGTCTCTAAAAAATTATTATACTTCTTAATAAATTGTCTAAGCTCAATGGTAAATTCAGAAAAGCTCGCTTACGCTTACGAAGTACGATAATTTATTAGGTATTTACAGCCGCCGATCAAATTATCGTGCATTGCCGTAATTTCTACTAGAAAGTTATTCTCCACGTATACTTTGCAATATAGACGTTTAATGGAATACTCAAGGACCTGTAACCGCATTGATTCATTTTTAAATATCTTTGAATTATTTCCACTTCTATTACAACAATGCACGTACATATTGGAAAGAAAACAGTGCGTGAATAATAGGTAGCTCCAATGCAAGTTTAATATTTATTCTATAATTCACGGTAGTGTGTACTAAACCTTTCAATACATATCGACATCCGAGCATAACGCTATATCTATCTCCAACTCCGATTTTTCAGGGTGATTAGTAGCACACGTTTTACAACTGGGAATCTTCAGTCAAAATTGTCTTTGTCCAAAATCTGAGTGTGAAAATGTTTCCTTTAAAAATTAGAGTTGGACTTATACTTACTGAAAGCTCAACCTTATGAACCCTTATCATAAAAATATGAGTTGGATTTTCTTCCGCGAAGAGTGAAAATTGAGGCGCTTTTCATCAAAAATGGGGGATAGAAACATTTTTATTAACAATTGGAGTTGTTATGGTACTATTTCAGATTTTCGATATAATATATAGTTTTTTATTATGGTACTTCGATAAAGATACTATTAAAATATATTTACTGCGGTCAATACTAATTATTAGTTATTTATATTGTCAGAAATACATTTTTATCTATTTTTTTTATTTACGGACTATTTGACGTGGGGTGTATCACTGTCGATCCCACGCAGATAGAGAAATATAACAATGGATCAATACTTTACTAATTATCTAAGCATCCTCTATTTAGATTCCATTAAAATTTGTGATCGAAAGTACGTACGCTCGCTTCGGACACTTGTAGAAAGGTCGCGGTCTATCTTTTTCTTTCGGGCGAAGCGAATCGCCTTTACCCTTTCGGCCGAGCGCAAAAGCGCGAGCGACTCCTCGCCGGCCTTGGCGAGCGCGACCTTGGGCGAATTGACAGCGTCCCGATTGGCTGGTTACAGGCGAGAGCCCGGCATCCCGTCATGAGCGGAACGCTGCAGGTGGTCGCGGGCGCCCTGCTGGCGCTCAGCGTCCGCGCGAGCCCGGCCAAGCACGAGCGCACGATGGTGGCCAAGATGCGCTTCAGCGACCTCGAGGGCTCGGCCTCCGGCTACGCCTACGAGCAGAGCCAGGGCGCGCCCGTCTCCTTCGTCCAGTACACGAGCCACACCGGGGGCGGGGTGCCCTACCCCGTCCAGAGCGCCGCCGCCGCCTACGCGACCTACCCGACCTCCTACCCCTCCTCCTACCCCTCCGCCTACCCCTCCTCCTACCTCTCCGCCTACCCCTCCTCCTACGCCCACGGCGACTACGGCAGCCTCGAGGGCGCCCTGGGCCAGCAGCTGTACCACGCGGGCGCCCTGGCGCCGTACTACCCGGGCGGACCCTCGGTCCACCTCGAGCCGCCGCGCCTCTACCAGCCGGGCGTCTACTACTACGGGGAGCCCTACTACGGCCACGGGGAGCACGGCCACGGGGCGCACGAGCATCACCCGGAGGACGAGTCGGCGGAGGAGGGCGGCGGCGCCGAGCACCGCTCGGAGGACAGCGCCGAGGAGGGCGAGCGCGGGGAGAAGGGCTACGGGGGCTACCAGGCCGTCGACGAGGGCGACACCGAGCACCGGGAGGCGGACTACCGGGAGGGTACGTGACTCTGCAGTATCTGCGTGGCTTATTTCCGCAATGTCCGCTCGAAGCGGATGTAATCTCCTGCATTTGCCTCGATGAGTCTTTATAGTCAATGCAGGTCGTAAGGAACGTGGTCGAGGAATGTTTATTCAATTAAAGGCATACTAGTCGAATCAGCGCTAAATACTTGAAGGGACGTAATCTGTACTTACAGTGAAAAATCTCTTTATCATCGTGTAAATGATGTTTGTTTTCTAGCGCGAAAGGCCCTTGCCGTGAATTCTCAACATATTTCTTCAATGCAAAAACGATTTATTTAAATCAAATTAATTTTTCTGAAACCTAGTGAAATGTTTTTTTTAAAGAAAAGTTTTCATTCTCTTAACTACTAATTCTGAACGAGTCGAGAGGCAGCCAATTTTAATATATTTGTAGATCGATTCCAATGATCCCATTATCCAATTGGCGAGTTAGGAGAAAATGAAAAAAAATTTCTATCGGCACAGGTAATGTGTGAGTTTTTCTAGTTTTCTAATCTTGGAACCAGTAATTTTAATATTATTCATTATCTGTATAATTTCATTTCGAATGTAGCGATTTACAAAAATTATTAAAAAATTACTTATAATATTTGGTTTCCTCATATACACGTCTATTTATGCCGATAGTTGTTTCGGCTTTTACACCAATTTTAAAAAATTTGACATGAATACTTTTACGTTCATGATTATAAATTTGAAATTAGCTAGAGATTGGTCTGGAGCAGAAATAATCTATGCGCTCTATACGTTATTCTACCGTATAATCTGCATTTTAAGTCTTTATTAAATGGATTTAATGATTTTTCATAACATACAATAATTTAATTCGGATAAGAAAGCTATCTATTTAATTCTATGCAATTTCCATCTTCTTTTTTCATAAAATCTAGATCTACAAAAAGGAAACTTTTTTACATTAAATTTACACCATTATAAGTTTAGTTGTTGAGCTCGCGCTGAAAAGTAAATTAGTGCCGTTAATTTTGTGTAACTTGTTTTTGCCAGCTTTATCCGAAATCTGCCCTTTGATTATAATTACTTACAATCATAATACTCTATCAAGCCGCGTAATATAACAACAAATTAGAGTTTAATTACTTATGTTTAACATTCAGTGCTGCCTTTCACAGCTTAAATATGAAATACTGCGTATATAGGAGATTACGAGGAAAAAGTTTAATTCCGAATATTTAACATAAAAAATTACGTATTACGAGTGGAAAATAATTTTATTACGAATTCGCCCGTCAGTTTTATTGCATAAAAACGAATTTTAAGTTTTTTGTCATTTGTACGCCTGTATTTCCTTTTACGAGCGCTTCTACCTTTCGTTCTATTAAAAAGTTCTTTATTTCAGCATGAAAATTCGGCAGTCGGATTTTGGAATTTTAGCTTGAGCCTCCCTCAATTTTTACTCGGACGATTGCCGATGTGAATGCCGTATTTAAATGCCTCAGTTTCCCGAAACGACTAGCTTGGCTTTATTAATTTCTTTAATATATCAGTATCGATTTGGTTTAAAAAACGTTTTGAAACTATGAGAATTCACAAAGAGAAATGCGCGATTAACGAAGAAAGAACCAGCACTGACGGTAGATCATCTCATCGCTTTCCCCGTCTATTTACACCTTAGAATATGTCTCGCTGTATATATCGCGCGCTACTCACTCTAATCTCTCTCGACTGAAATGGCGAATTGGCCGACAGGCGAGTACCAGGACGAGGCCGGCCACGAGGGCGGCCACGAGGAGTCGGACTCCCGGTACGACGCCCACGACGAGGGCGAGTCCGGGCAGCAGGGCGCCAACTACGGGAACAAGTCCTACCACAAGAAGGGCCACAAGACGAGCGGCTTCCACAACGTCTACCGCAAGGACGAGTACAAGAAGGACACGGACTTCTACGACGAGGACCACGACGGCGGCCACTACGAGAAGTACGGCGGCTACGACGCCCATCGGCGGGACGAGGTCGCCGACTACGTCAAGGGCGGGAAGCACGACTCCGGCTACGAGCACGGGGAGCGGGGCCAGCGGGGCCGGGCCGAGAAGGGCCACGAGCTCAGCTCCCACGAGGGCCACGAGGGCGCCGAGGGCGGGGACTCCTACGAGCGGGGGCACGCCGAGTACGCGCGGAAGTCCGGCCGGCAGCATTCCAACGCCTTCCAGCAGGGGGCGCACGGCTATCGATAATTGCGCCCCCGTTCCCCCGCCCGCGATCCGATCGTTCCCCCGTTCGAGCCCTCGGCCGACGCGTCGAGATTTTTCCGCGCTGCGTGTATCGTTGGGGAAGGGGGGAGGGGGAGGGGGGGCGGTGGTGGGCGCTGGAACTACGAGTCGAAGCAGCCGAGATCGGAGGCCGCTCGTCCCGGATACCGAAGGAGACGTTTTTTGTTTCTGCGCGTTCGAGATGCGGGGTCGTATTTTTACGACTGCATATTGATATTAAAATTTTACCATTAATTACGTTCGCGGACTTTCAGGAATATCTTCCGTTTGTACCCTCAATCTACTCGTTCAAGCATATCTTAGGGTGTAATTGTAAAATTAGATGGGCCTCGACGAAGATTTGTACAATTGATTTTGCACCGATAAGTAACACGTCTCGCAATTCTCCGCGAAAATTAGCGCAATCCAAGTTTTTAGGGGGAAAATTTCGTGGTCCCGGGCGGAAAAATATATTCAATAAGAGTCTTTTGAGCTCTACCAAAATGTCTCATGACGGAAAATGTAAAATATATTGGGAATTTGTACTTTTTCTATTTTTAAATGACAGTTTATGACAAAGTAATCAAAATTGACTCGACAGTTTTTTTATAATGCATTTTAATGTTTTAATTAATTTTCTTTTTGCACTGTTGAATGAAACCCTGCTTTTAATGCACTTTTCGATTCATTAGGTTATCAACAAAAACGTAAACGCGTGTAAGTTAGGTAAAGAGATATAAAAGCTGTATGGGCTTGTAATAGAAATATAGCAAAAATAAAAATTGTATTGTTGGTCCATATGTACAAGATTATATTGATAAATTAACTGCCAAGATCTATCAAGACGTATAAAAGACTGTACATTTCTTAAAATAAAGCCAACCAGATGTTTATTCTATTGTTATGTTTCGTTTATAAGCTCATGCAGGTTACTATATCTATATACATAAAATTCCAATTGAAATTTCGTGAATGACGTTACAGGCGAAATATAGATTTGCCAGTAGGTTAAATTTTTAGGTAAACTGCATAATTAATAATTACTCATATAAATTGTTTAAGATTATGAAGAATGTCATCTGTTGATACTTTCATGTAAACTACGAAAAAATAGTTTCAAATAATTTCTATCTAACAATTGCAAGGTCTGCTCCATTGCATTGGTATCAGTGTAAAAATATGTAATGTGTTAGTTTCAGATGTTGAATCGGAAACTTTCGTAGTTTTTCATCCGACAATATCAAATGTGTTATTATTTTATGCAAAATTCGGAATGCGCTAGTCTGAGTTGAAACTGCTTGAAATGTAGTTTTTTTTTAGGGGGGAGGCGGCGTTGAAATACGTTCGTATAAGATAATATTGTTTAAAGCTTACACTAAAAATATGAAATTGACATGTTAATGATTATCCACGTGTAATTGATGTTAATTTTAAGCGTACACCAAAACATTTACATTATACCTATACCGCATGTACCATTTGTCATCGTTAAAATACTTGGCGTTACTTTTTCTACAAAAATCGCACGTGTCGTCACACTTATAAAATGTATAAATGAATAAAGCTGTGTTATATATACGTATATATATATATTATATATTAATAAGTTTGCTCTGTACTCTGACTATATTCGTATGCAAAAGGGGCCGACAGCAGCCTGGAATTTGCCATCGCTTCGTGCTCTCCGGTTACAAATTTCAGGTCGTTTCTCTTTTACCAGTAATTCGTTGGTCCTGTCCGAGGAGAGAGGCGAAGAAGAATACCAAGGCGGAAGGGTCTTAACGGCTTTGCGCCCCGCAATATACATAACTTGGTTCGCGATCGCCCAACGGAATAAATATCCACAGAAGACCAAACGTTAATAAGCGCGAATTTGCATTTCGGGAGCACACCCGCGCTGATTCCCCCCGCCTGTATCCGCAATTTCTCCAACGATCGTCGTATACGCACCGTCGTTAAGTCGGCGGTCCGCTTATAAACGTCCGAGGCTCATCGACGCCGTTCCCGTCTTAATTGGCGCGGCCGCTCCGTCGGGCTCGAGCTGCGTTATTCGGCGAGGCGCGACACGAGGCCGAGCGGGGCACGGGGGGGGCGTTGCGACCGACTCGAGCGAGGAAAAAACCGCGGCGGAGGCGGCCAACTTTACGCTCGCTCGCTCGATCAACCCCGATGCCCGCCGATCGACGAGCGGGAGACAATGGGCGCGACATCGCCGGGGGGCGCGGGGGGCGAGGGGCCGAGCGAGCCCAACGGGGCCGCCGGCGACGCGGGCAAATGAACGCGCCCGCGCCTCCGACGGATGTTACCGCTCGTACGCGAGTGCGCGCGCGAGGCGCCGTTGAGCAACGGGGCGCGCGCGGGAGCCTTCCGCGGAGCTTCCGATCCCGGAGACCGAGGCTCCCGCCCGTTATGCGCATATATAAATGTCGTCGGTGTCGCTCTCGCTTATTGTTAACGAAAAAGGTTTCGCTCGCTCGCTCGCCAGCTCGCGCCGGCATTCGGCGGCTTCGTTTCATTCGCCGGGCTTCCCTTTGTTTTCGTTTTTGCTCTTGCCGTTGCCGTCGTCGTCCATACGTGCGGACGTTGAAAAACATGAGCTTACCCCGTGGCTTAACGAGCGCGGCGTTCTTCCTCAGTCGATAGCTTTGAACGTTGTCGCTTTGTCGCTGTTACGGTCGCGTCATCGCCGAGAACCGAGTCACGAATTGCGCGGCCGCGTTCGCGCCGGATAATCCGTCAACATGAGAATCGCTGGACTGCAAAGTGGGCTTAGGCTGGCGATAGTTCTCTTTTTTATTCCACATCTGTCGTCGTCCAAGGAGATTCGAAAACTCGAGGAGCAGAAGGAGAACGGCAGCACGAAGGACCTGAAGGTGGCGTCGAGCTACGCTTACAGCAATACGGGCAACGGGCTCGGAAGCTTCGATCACCTTGGGCCACTGCGTTTCCGTGGCGTCCACCGACTGAATTCGGATCTAAACTTTCCCAGAGCCTCGAGTGATTTTAATTTCCCGACCAAATATTCGATCGGCGGCCTTGGCGGAGGTGCGCTACATTGACTTTTACACGTTTTATCAATATAGTTCCATGTAGCATTTTAGGAACGCTAATTTATGTTCTAAGTAGAAGTATAAAATTATTTATTTCCATTAGTCCGTAAAAATCGGGATGAAAATTCACTGACGCTGCCCTGACGGTATTAAACATTCTGTTTCCATTAAGTTTGGTGGGTTGAACACAGTCGTATATTAATAACTTGGGGTCTCATCCAAGACTACCCGCGTGGATTATTCGGTAAGGCAATGGCGATGCTTTTTTAGACACCTGACACGTAGACGTTCCTTTGCGATGTAAGTTTTAAAATAAAATTCGAGATGTTACAATTAAAATGATCGATTCTCCTAGCGGTAAAAGTTACCAACTAGAGAATCATAATGACAATTCTGTACGTTCGATTGATCGGTGTCTTTTTCCATTAAGGAAAATAAATCGTTTTCTTTTCTACGTCTGAAAAGTATATTTGAAAACGTATATGTCGCAAAAACATGTCCAAAACGTGACAAGAAATACGTCCAAGGTGTCTAAGAATTTTCCTACGATTACCTAACTAAGGAGTTCAGATTTGCAGTTTGAACATCTATTTCTGAACAGTTCGTAACATCTATTTCTGAATTGACAATCTGACAATTGAAAATATTTAACTTTTGCTTTTTAGTAATATGTAATGTAAAATCTCAAATTTGTGGAAACTGTGTTGTACAAAAATAGACTTATTTATTTTTAATTTTGTAATTACAGTAGAACAATTTCTGGAATTATGTGCAAATTCCGCCATTCGCAAAATTATTTTTACATTTAAGATAAGGAAAACACACACGCATAGACATAACAACGATAATCTTACTGTTTTACATTTCTTAGTCGGAAGCGGTATCGATGAAATTTCAGGGGGTATTGGCAGCAAGAGCTTAGGCCTGCCCCACGGGCTCAGCAGACCGACCTTCGACTCGGCGGGCATCTCTAATCTGGATGCCGAGGACATTGGCGGGTCCGTAAGCTCTCTGGGCCTGAACGGCCACGGCCCGCTGACCTTCGAGCTCGAGCCTCGGGGCGAGACCGAGGACCTCCTCGATCGCGACGGCCACCGCGAATCGGGGCACGAGGAGAGGCGTCGGGAGGCCGGCGAGAGGTCGAGCGACGAGCACGAGGCCAGCGGCGACGAACGGAGCTCGAAGGGATACAAGGTGATAACGGAGTCAGAGGCGTTCGATTGGATTTGCGCAATCGCTGCTCGATTGCAATGAGAGCGGAAAGAATATATACGTTCTGGCCTTTTTTTTTTCCCTCGAAATTCGGCAATAATTTTCTTTGCCACTCGGGGAGCGCGATAGAATTTTCTCCACGGATATCTCGCACGAGCGAATAATCAATATGGAAGCAAATAACAATTAGGCAACTTCGAAACACTGTGTATTGCACAGTGTGTGTTTCGACCGATAACCTCAAATGATATTGTGCTCTCTTAAGCTACTTGCCGTAAAAACCTGTTGCGCTCGGGTGACGATCCTAGACATGTGACAACACCGGCGCGTATGGGAGTAAGCTATTTTTCTCATTTATTGCGTAATTGATACTATACTTAGCGGTATAAAATATTCGAAAAATCCTTTCACCGATATTTTTCTGTAGATTATAAATAGGTTTAAACAATATTTTAAAATTATTATATAATGTTAGAGTCGAATCTTTAAATAAAGGTTGAAAGAAAGTTTTGAAAATTATTGTGAAATATTTTAAAAATATCGTCAATGCTTTTTAAATTATTTTGAAAAAAATTTCAGAAGACATACATAAAAATCTTCAGCGTGTATATATGAAATTCTGCGGACAATTATTCTTGGAGACATAAGAAAAATATTATAAAACATTTTTTTTACATTTTTAATTATTTTAAAGTACTTTTTAATTTAACTTGAAAACTGGATTTTTTAAATAATATTTTGGCTTAAGTTTTGATAGATATATTTAAAGGCTGATCGCAAAATAATTTGAAATATTTTGAATATATTATTTATAATATTCTATAAATAGTTTGGGAAATATTCTCCAGAGTATATTTAGAATGACTTTTACAATACATTTCTGAAATTTTTAGAAGAAAATATTACTAACAAATACTTCAGTAAAAGTTATTCGACGCAAGGTGGCGAAGTTGTTATTTGCTGCCATTCAATAACTTTTGCGTAGTTATATTATAATCTATATATATATTCTCTCTCTATATATATATATAATCGAGAACTTGTGTATATCTAATAGTGTAAGGCTCTTTGAGAAGTATATTATCCATCTAATGTGATAAAAAGGGTAAAAACTTTGTTACCAGTTCATTATTAACTTTAGTCAAGATCGAAAGATAATTAAACTTGCCTTTACATCTTATACAAGGATTATAAAGATTTTCGAGAATATTGCGCAGTATTATTATAACTCATAGTAAGCGGGAAATATTCGAAGGAATTTGTGTTTGAAATTAAGTTGAATATGTTATTTTGAAATATTTTGAATTCATTCTTTTAAATATTTTAACCTATTTCTATTAAAGGGTATTTTGATATATACATATATTTTTTTAAATTACAAAAATATTTCTTTGTTAATCGAACTATTTTTTAAATATTTCTGCACTACAAGGGATTAATTCGACCGATTGAACTGTTGTATAAACTAATGTTAACAATTTGCAGAATATGATAATAAAGGTTCTCGGTAAAAGATTAAGAATCGAAGTAGAAAGAAAGAAATGCCATTGGATTGCACTTATTTTATCACTGAGATAATCGAGCGATCGTCGAACTAATTGCCGAGCCGAGTGCAGTTGTCACCAATGAGCTTTGTCCATGTCCCAATAAAGGTCGCCGAGAGCTTCGACAGAAGCGAGCTGAAGGAAAAGGAGAGGGACGAGGCGGCCGCGCACTACCGGGAGGAGGCCGCGGGCAAGAAGGGCCACGACGAGGCGGACAGCGAGTACGCGGCGAGGGCCGAGTCCGCGGAGGCGGCCAAGGGCGAGGAGTTCGCCAGCGACGAGGGCCGCAGGAAGGGCCACAAGACGAGCGGCTACCACAACGTCTACCGCAAGGACGAGTACAAGAAGGACACGACGTTCTACGACGACGAGCACGAGGACGCGCGGCAGGAGAGCTACGGGCGCGAGGACGAGAGGCGCGCCGAGGCCGCGGGCGGGCGCAGGGCGTCGGAGAGGGCCGAGGCGGCCTACCGGCGGGGCGAGGAGTCGCGCGGGGGCTTCTTCACCAACGGGCATCAGTACGGCGCCGCCCGGGGCCACGAGGACGAGGAGGCCCTCAGCGAGCGCGGGGCGAGCGAGAGCGACTCGAGGAGGGAGGCCGGGCGCGAGGCCGCCAGCGAGGAGTCCGAGTCCTCCCGCTCGAGTCATTAGTCTGCCGTTGGTCACAGCCGTACGCGGCTGTCTGTTCCCCCCGCTCCGTTCCTTCGTTATGCCTTCCTACCCGTCGCTTCACGAGATTTTTCTCATCCACCCCCACCTATAACGTAACACTTTTGTATTTTAATAAACTTTGTTATTTAATCGGAAGTCTCGATATATTACTACGCCTAGTCCCTTTATAATATAACTCGCTTATCATAAACGATGCTCGTACCGCAAGAATATAAAATATTTGAGCAATACATATATATGTATAGTTTGAGTCTTGGAAAATTGAGGAGGAGTATAATGGAACAATCGGTGTAGACCGCGCCTTATAAATGGCGCTACTCCGGGCAATATCCGTTCAAACTTAGTTTTCGCTATTTGCCGCGGCAATTATCATTGCTCTAGTAAAAGAAGCCATTAAAAAGATTTTCCGAACTTTTCAGACGCAGGAGTAAAAGCGGCACTTTATAATTCTATATATTCGTTCTCCTCGCCAGGACGAATTTAAGCCCGAACTTGGGGAATGACGCAAAAAATCAGCAGAGCTCTATATATATATATATATATATATATATATAATATTAGGACTTGTATAAAGCACGTGTTATATACTATCAACATCGCGGGCCTTTTAGAAAGTTCCAACGGCTCGACAGGATATTATATATATATATATATATATATATATATATATATATATATATATATATATATATATAGAACATACCGCTAATGAATTGTTAACTTTAGTTCTGAAGGAAAGTTTCTTTTTTCCCAACTTCCATTCAAGTTTTATGTATTGCTTTGGGTGGTTTATTATTACTATTTTTTATTTTCTGAAAAAGACTTAATTATTATTTCGAAAACTTTATAACGAACGACTTTGTGAAAAATTATTTAAGAGCGCATTTTTCGGGCCTCGGTAATCATTTGTTTGTAACTTTTCGGGCGATATATGGGGCTGCGGATCCCGCCTTCTATACGTGTATAATATTCGTCTGCCGATATAATAACGGAGGCGCGCTCGGAAAATCCGATATTGTTTGATCGATCGCGAGCATTATCCGGGATTCTAAATAATAGGGGCGGGGGGGGGGACGCACGATTCTTACATGGTCGGGCGATCCCGTCCGCCAAATTGCCGGAGGCGTTAATAGAAGAACGAGCGAGTGGAGTCGACGCCCGATTAACGAAAGCCGATCGGCCCGGGGACGTGGCCCTCGACATAATTCACGCAATTTTCCAGTCGGTCGGACGTTTAGACACATTGATTGGCAGTAGAATTTCCGAGGAACAAAACGAAGAAGCGAGGACGTGGATGAAGCAAGGGCCGTGAAGCGGAGGGGGGAGGGTGTGGCAGATAAACGAAAAATGCATCCTGTATACGTATGTGTGCTTGTAGTAAGCGACCGCAGTTACATCTGGCCCTAAAATCGGGAGATTTCGGTTTCACAAATCACGGCCAGCGTGCGAGCCAGCCAAATTATGCAGTCTCCGTCCTACACGACTCGTTCTTATTTTTAATACGGGCAGTCGACTGTTAATTAATTTCGGCATTTTGAAAAAACAATACGTCTATCTCTCCTCCTCGATTACGATTTTTCTGCGCCCTCGGCGCGAATATCTGCAAGCCACGTGACGTAATTTGTATTTTCAAAAAGTCGCGCAGAACAATGCGAGGCGTAACGCTATACTGGATTACGCGACGCTGTGCATTGCGCGGCAAGCGCGCGCGCGCGCGCGCGTGCAGTTTGCCTTCGCGTGAGATTAGCCGGCACACTAGTTAGATGTTATGTTAAGTTGAATAGGAATTCCTTCGTGTATAGTCTGGCTTCTGACATAACTTGCTCCCAGAAACTTGAGTCTAAATTCACACAGAAGTAGATGCTTTGAAAGTTAACTATCTCCACCCTGACGGGGTATCGATCGCCGGGCTTAGACTATTTATCAACCGAATTGTCGCTGTTTTTATTCCGATTCGCCTCAAGATTTTATTTCGAATTCACTCTCCGTCGTCTTACAGTCTTTCGCTGTAGTAGATAATTCAACAAAATTCGAAAATAATTTAATCGAATTTTAACGGTTGGATATCATTCGTCTATTTCATGTTTTTTTCTGTATTTAAGAATGTTCAAAATATTACGGCATAGTCGACGAACAAATAACTTTCAAATACATCAGAAAAGATGAATTGAAAACATGTGCGAAAGATATTTCATGTTTTTAAGTCAATTTTCATACCAATTATCTGCGGCTATATTTTTTTTTATTTCTAAATCCGAGAATCTAATAACATATTATAATAAAAGAATCTTTACAAATGGCTATTTTGGGACTTACGAGTGAAAGTTAGAAGTAAAAGATTTTCTAATTTCTTTCTATTTATAAGATTTCTGTTGTAGTTAGAAAATCGACCTTAGAGATTGCGATTCAAACTGTCTTATTTTTCTAAAAAGGTCAGTATCTTTGAAATAGCATTCAGAACTTATTCACTTATTCCTTAGCCACTAGTAATAGTATGAAATGACCCAATAGATCAACCGTTGGAGAAAGAATCATGATATCTGATAGTTTTCAATTCACTTTTGTTGAGAACATTCGTAAAATCTTATGTGCTCCATTTAATTCGTATTGTTGGCTTTATTATTTTATATTAGAATATTTTATTTTGCCGAAATTTTTTTTTTATCCAAAGCGTATTTATATTTCAATTTGTTTATTTTACGATATCAATTGAAAAAATAATTAATAATTATTATTTTTACTTCAAAAACTACTAATTAAAAATAATATTAATATTACAATAGTGGAACTATCTAAATGTTAGGCTTTATAGATGAACCGAAATATACCTATAAATCAGAATATTCAAGGAAAAGCTTTTGAATTATTATAATGACTGAGTAAATAAATCATATTTTTTTATCAAAAAACGTACTAATCAACATATGATTAAATTAATATTTAATCTTTTGATTTTCATTTTGATAAAATGGATAAAGTATTATTTATAATATATAGAAATAATTTATCTGTCTGATCTAGCGAACGCTTTATTTTATTAATACATAGGTATTTCTATGTTTTTGTAATAAACGTATGTTACCTATAGATTAAGTAAATGTATCAACTACTGAATAATGTTAATTATTAAAATTTGACATTTAATTGATAATATATAATGCGTTAACATTCGGTGTAGACATCAGTCACATCTGGCTGGGGAACTATATTGGTGTATAAATGTTCTTCTTTTTTTTTTTTTCAAATTCTAACAATACGTTTATTTATATGTTCTTATATATAAGTTAATAATTTATATTTTTTAACAAAGCTATTTATAAAAGAAACAGCGATTGTTAATCCTTCAGCGCAGTTATTCGGAAAAAAATGAAAAAGATTTATTTCCATTGTTTGCTTTTATAGGACATTGTAAATAAAGCTGAAGGAAAAAAAAGACATGTTTCTCGAAGCAATTCTTTGGTGGCGCAGCATTTGATTGGCTCCGCTTTATAAATGAAAAGTTCGTTGTTTTACGATAGAGGGGACGTTCGCATGGTTTCTTCCATTTTCGCGTGCTGTCGAGTATATCGTAGAGCCAGGGCAGCACGCCGGGGGAGTCTCGAGAAGAATTCCTGTGTCGGTTGAAATGTACTTGAGGATCGGGGTGAAACAGCGAAAGGGCGGAAAAAAGGAGAAGGAGGGAGCGAGAAATTGAAAGAGGGAGAGAAGAGTATGCGAGCTCGGGGGCCGCGGAGGAAGATAAAGTAATGGCGCAGAAGTGAGACAAAGTAAAAGAGGAGTAAGGGTGGAAGGGTGGGTGGCTATAGGGACGGGGTGAAAAGGAAAGGAGCCACCGAAGTTTTCCACTCACGGGGGAACGGTGGCAAAACAAACAAATCGATGTGCAAGTGCGTTTCTTGATTTCATTCCTGCGTATTCGCTCGAGATCGAGCTCAATCTTCTGCTCGTAACGCAGTCTCGTATGCATGTTCTCCCGATGCCGCCGACTACTTTCTTTCTTAGTTTCCAATTTCTTCTGCTATTTGTCTGTCAAATCAACTTTTTCTTCTCTTCATCTGGCTCCGCCGTTCTTTTTCCGGCTCGTCCTTTGCATTTTACAGTGCCCGATCTTCGATGCTGATATGGCTAAGCATGGCGTACAATAATGCTTTTAGCTATCAAGCTCAGAGTCAATATGCGCACTTCCAAGGATCCATCTTTGATAGAACAAACAGCTTGATATGTGATGAAAATATGTTTGTTCGCATATATACGTATATATGTGTATGTATATATATATATATATATATATATATATATATATATATATTCAACGAAAGCTGAGCGTATTCACGTATGTATACAGAAACTTCGAGTTTCGTTCAATCTCGCCCGTGGCACGCGTATGTGGACGCAGGTGAAAGTATATTTTTGCCTATACGTTATTTAAAAATGCTACGTTGCTGCTCGTGGAAATTCCCGTTTGTAAGTCGAACGAAGAGCCGTCGATCCCACTCGTGTATACGAAAAGCAAGGAGAGGGAGTGGGGCAGCGCCGAGTCTGTATTGAGGTTATCGGGACACTTTGGCAAACGGACGCAACAGTACACATGTGAGTGCTTCTGATAACATGTCACTATCTCTTAGCAATCTGTTTTTAACCAAAGAGATTATTAATTAATATTTCAAAATTCAACAATCATTTAGTTATGAGTTTTAGTTGTTTTTTTTCTCTTTTAAAATTTACATTAGAAAGTGAACCGTTTTGAGCAATTATATAAAGTGAAACTTTTTTTTACAGATTCGAAGGAATGTGTATATTAATACATAAGTGTATATTTTTTAAAGATAGTTTAAAAATATAAACTAAATATAAGCGTTTTTAGTTAAGAAACCGTTCACGTCGGTAAATAATAATCTTTCGTGTGGATCAATTTTAATTTATTTTTCTAAGTTTCTTATTTAGATAAATACAGTTTTTAATTAAGCAGAAGATGGAGTCGGATTTAGATTGTGTATATGAAGATCTAAATTTTGACGAGGCCTGCGTGAATATTCAAAGTTTTGCTAATTCAACTAATTTATGGCTCTACACATTATCTTCTGATTGCGATTCTGTAAGTAATTTTTTTTTATTACTTCTGGTAAACATATTTCTCCCTAATAATTAAAATTGTGCTATAATATTCGTAAAAATCTATAATAGTGTCCGTACACTAGAATTGCCAAGCTAGAAGAATCCGGTATAATTAGCCTGAGAGTTAATACCGCAAGATCGCAGTTATGGAGACTGGTAGAAACATCTGGAGAGGAAAAATACGTACCCGCCGCTAACGAAAGGTGACAATGCACAATAAAATTAAGCTTTGTACGAATTATATAAACAGTTGAGCATATATTTACTGTTTCTCTGACGCGATGATTTTCAGTGGACTCTACTGTCAGCTTGCCCCTAAGATTGATCAATATGGTATTTACGAATTAACCACAGAACAAGGCCAGTGCGAGTTTCAAATTATGAAACAGCCTGCGAGCATTTACATGGGTAATTATTAAAGAGAGGTTTGACTTAAAAAGAAGAATGAGTTACAACAATTTAAAATAAATTTTTTTATTTACGTTTAATATCCCGATGGTGTTAAAACTTCACCGGACCGAAACCAAGTATTGATTTCTCATTGCAGATCTGATAATTGCCTTTGGAACAATAATTTTATTACTTCTTGGCTTATTAATAATAAAGTCATTTAGAAATCTGCTGAGCAAAAGTTGCTCAAACAGTGGACGAAACAATTCAGTGGAAAACTTAAGAGCTAAGAAAAGAGTGCGCTCTGTTGACACTGTGAGAGGGTAAGGTAGCAGTTTTAAATTTAAACGAGCAATTTAAAAAGGGGAAATACAACAAAATAAACGCAAGATTCGTTTGAAAAATTTTCTTAGAATGAGTATTCTCCTGATGATTTTTGTGAACAATGGCGCCGGGGGCTACACGTTTCTCGAGCACGCAACTTGGAACGGTCTCCTAGTCGGAGATTTAGTGTTTCCATGCTTCATGTGGATCATGGGAGTGTGCATCCCCTTATCCATCTCCTCCCAGCTCTCTCGGGGGATCTCGAGGCTCTCCGTTTGCTGGGCGATCGTCAAGGTGATTCGTTTGCTTTCAGATCTTTCGCTCTGTATACCGTGTACCTCCATTTTCCTTTATCTTCTAACGTCCTCTTTCTCTCTCTCTCTCTCTCTCTCTCTCTATCTCTCTATCTCTTCCTCTCTCCTTCTCTCTGTCTATTTGTTCCCCTCTGTTCCGTTATTTTTTTTTCGTTTTTTTTTCTTTTCATTTTTCTCTCATCTCTAAAGGATGTTACCTCTTTTCCACATGTTTCGTTTTTTGTACAGTATATATCTTTGCTTTATCCCTTCTTGAACTACTATTGCATACTGGAATTTATCTTTTAATACTAATAGACTACTAAAAAAATTTACTCTTAATTCAAATCTTTTTCAGAGGAGTTTTTATTTATTTTTTATTGGCGTCTCATTAAACACTCTAGGAGGATACAACCAGCTAGAAAATATTCGAATCTTTGGTGTCCTACAAAGGTTCGGAGTATGTTATTTGATTACTGGAATTGTTTATGCACTAGCTGTGCCATCACCAGATAAAGAGTTCAAGGTATTTTCAAACTAATAAACACGAGCTTATCTATTAATTTCATTTATAGTAAAATAACTTGCTTTTTAAAGTTCAAAACTGTAAGTGACATAATGAAATTATTGCCACAATGGACTGTGGCGTTCATTATCCTTGCTTTTCATTGCGCTATCACCTTCTTTTTGCCTATTACAGATTGTCCAAAGTATGTATAAATATTTATCTGTTATTCTCTACATTATACATTACACTATGAAATTGATGGTATGTCGATAGAGGCTATCTTGGACCAGGTGGACGTCATGCTGACGGAAAATATATGAACTGTACTGGAGGAGCCACGGGTTACGTGGATAAGTTTCTGTTGGGCGTAAACCATATTTATCAATCGCCCACCGCTAATAGTGTTTACGGATCTGGTCCGTTCGATCCTGAAGGAATTTTAGGTTAGCTTTATTGTCGATACAATCAATAAGGTACTACGCTTAGTTTGATGAATTTATAACTTTTATTTTACAAAATGTCTGAAATTTCAGGCTCTTTGACATCTATATTCCAGGTATTTCTGGGCATTCAGGCTGGCCAAATACTTCGCGAATATGGAAAATGGAAAGGTCGATTACTTAGATGGCTACTGTGGTCCCTTTTACTTGGCGTTATTGGCTTATCTCTGCATTTCACAGACGTAATACCTATTAATAAAAATTTATGGTATAATATATTATTATTTTTGCTTGGTATTATTATATTTTCATAAAATTAATTTTAACTTATTCCAATTACCATCTTAGGTCAATTTCTTTCGTTCTCGTTACAACATCTTTCGCATTGTGTTTGCTCTCAGCTTGCTATTTGATAATTGATGTCATTGGAATTTGGCAAGGAGGTCCTTTCAGAATTCCAGGTTACATTTTTCAATTTGCATTAATTTTCTCAGATATTGGCTCCGATATTAAAACACAACTACGTATTTTTTGTTAGGTATGAATGCTCTGATAATGTACATAGGCCATCAAGTCTTCTTTGAGACGTTTCCTTTCCATTGGAGAATCGGAGACATGAATACGCACGGCTGGTTATTGGCTGAGTCATTGTGGTGCGTTGGATTATGGACTTGCATAGCTTATATTCTTCATCGAAAGAAACTCTACATTACTCTTTGAAAAATACGATGATTAAATGGAAAAGTTATTACTTTATAATTGCCTGTACAAGCAATTACTTTCTCTTTTATATAAAATATTAATGATTAATAAACATGTGAGTATTGTATCAATTGGTCGTTCAAATTTATTTTAGCTAGTAAAGTGGAAGACACCATCGGGAATAATGAAAACTAAATGGCCGAGCCGCAATAGAATAAGTCTCGTGGGCAATCGCGCGGAAAAGCAGTTGTAAGACCAGACGGCCGTTACAGACGCATTGTCGTAGTTCTTCCGAAGAGGATCGCGTGGCGAGCAGGGTGGGCAGGGCGGGCTGGGCGAAAAGGTGCGTGGGCGGGCAGCGGCGTAGAAGGACGAGGAGCACCCGCGGGGTATTCCTTCGTCTCGCGTGGCCGAGGAGTAAAACTCTCGGGCGAGCACTTCCGTTAATTAAATGCCGTTGTTCGGTTCAGCCGGTTGCTTTTTAATCGAGTTATCGTTTAAGCCGCGCGGCGCGCCCTCTACGACGAAAGGGTTCTTTCTCTCCACGGCCGTCCACTGGGGTGGGCTGGGGAGGGATAGGGTGCGAGAAAAGCGCGACAGAGCGAGAGAGCGAGAGAGAGAGAGGGGAGGGGGCGGAGGAAACGAGCTCGCGAGTGAGTAACGTCTCGGAGCTTAAAGACCCGTTGCGTAAACATATCAGGCTCCGGGCCGCTTCGCTAATTAGGGCCAATTATTCGCTCCCGCCGCGCGACGAGAGAGCTTCGAAAACTTTGAATTCAAGGCTGCGCGAAAATTACTCTTGTTTTTCCTCGCTCGCTGGCTCGCCCGCTCGCCCGCCCACCTCGCGGACCGCTCAAATGTCTTTTCAAACGACGTTAGCGGATCCTTTTTTCCGGGCAGGTTCGCTCGCGCTCCGGCTTTCCTTTTGTTATTTTCCCGTCGCAATGCCGCTCGCTGTTGTTGGCTCGGCCCCCCTCCTTCCTCCGCATCCCCTCTCCCTCCTCTTCTTTCATCGTACGTTCCGCGGAGAACAATAATTTCCAGTATTTGGCCGTTTTTCAATTTGCGCCTTTGCGGAATTAGCCCGGTATATTTCACTTATGCGGGGCCTATAATTGACTTGTCTCGCCGCGCGGTCCGTTTTCCGGCGTCTCCATTTTTATACGGAATTAAACATCGTAACGACACTCCCTTTCCATTATAAGGCCGCGCACTTTTCTTACAGCTTTTTATCCCGCTTATTGCGCCCTTAGCGCTCCGTTGGCTTTTACCTCCTTCTGCCGTCGGTTCCGCACGGCCTCTCTACGTCTCTATTACTTAATTTTTCTTATGTGCCCGAGGAGAACGTTGAGTAAAGTGTGCGCGTGTGTGTGTGCGTGTGCGTGGGTTTGCGCGCGCGCACGTGTGGGTATGAGTGGGGGGTAGGTGCGTGCGGGATATATACTGCAGTCGGCGGCCATTTCCAGGAAATCCGATAATCCTGTCCTCCGGCACGTGACGCCTGCTAAATCTCGGGCGGGCGCAAATAGCGTCGTGAAACTGGCTGCTGGCGCTCCTTCAGCTGCACCGCTCTTTTTTCTGGCGCGGCTCCTACAGTCCGTGTCTTATATCCAACTGTTTTCGTCCTTGATCAAAATTAACTTTTTTCGATGTACGTTACTTTATCAGCGAACTTTTCGTTAATATATAGATCGAGCTAAGAAGATGAACTTCTAGTTGTTGTATTTGCTTTATCCAAATGCATATATAAACTTTGTGACTTTATTATAAAACATTGATCGAAGAGTAATCCAAATAGCTAGAGTGAATTAAAATAAACATGTCAAAATACAAATTCTATTGAACCTATCTTCGTTTAAATTAAAAATACAAGATTTCATATTTAGTTCCATATGAAAGAAACAATTTTTCTACTTGTTCATTCAAACATTATTAGATATTTTAACAGATATTTTTCTAAATATCCGAAAAATGATAGATTTTTTTTCCATTACGTAAAAAACATATTAGAAATTATTCAACTTATTATAAATTAGATATTTTTTACTATATGTGTCAATAAATAATAGCTGTTTATTAAAGAGGATCTCATAATATTCAGTGAGAGCTAACGAATTAAATATTTGAAAAATTCATTACGTCTTAAGTATTGCATAATTTCATTTTAGAAGACGAAACAATTTTATTGTTATTATATATATATATATATATATATATATATATATATATATATAGAATCTCGAATTGTTTAGTTACTTTTCATGATATGAATATTTTGTTTTTTAAGAAAAGGTAAATACATTTTTTTATATTCAATTGTTTATTTATTATTGTTTCAATTTAAAAAAATTACTAAATAAAAGTTATTCAAATTATATATTAAAAACTATAAAAACTGATATTATATGAAGATAAAAAATACATAAAAGCTATGTGGTTATAAATTTACATACAGTAGAAGGTAGCTTGCTCACTGCTACCTTCTAAAATGAACGTGGTTCTACTCCTTCCTCAAACATTGCATATTTTATATATTTGGATTTTGAGGAAGTAGCTTTGTCAGTTTAATGTTTTTGTTTTTTATATTCAAACTGTAAATTGAAATCAGTTAGATTATGCTTTTCGTTACGGGAGAGGGAAAATAAAAATAAGAGTATGCGCCTTCAAATTGCTTTACTGTAAATAGATAATTTAATCAACCAGAAAGACTGCAGACAATTGCTTTTATCGCGTTAACAGTAATTCCTTCCGTATAAATTATTTTTGTTCGTTTTGTAAATAATTCTAGAATGCTTTGTTGGTAGAATGGAATCAGCATGGGGTATTTGTAGCGAATCGGAATATATTTGTAAAATTTTGTAATGAGATTGTTAGACTATTTCAATTCACCAATACAACATTTCACAAATCTCTCATGCACAAAGTGTAGAGTCGTCCGGATTTTAAAATTATTTTCCATTGAATATTTTGTAAAATTAAATTACCCTTGGCTCAGACCTTATCTGTCTTTGAAAAATCGAAAACTGATTAAGTAGATTTTAATATTTTGTTAAATAGAGATTTCGATTGCGTTATAATAATGAATAAGATAATAGTAATAAGAGAGATAATGATAAGCATATAATAATAATCGAGTTTTTGTATGAGACCTTTACGCAGTTCTCTCTAGATATCAATATATCCAGGAAAGAAAATTTGACTTTTCGGATAAAAACACATAATAACTTTTCCATGCATGAGCGATTTGATTACGGAGAATTTTGCAATGGTTTTTTTTGCAATAAGTCCAGTAACAGACTTTATACACATTCGGCGAACCAACCGAGGATGGAGAGCAGAAGCTGCGTAGGACGAAATCTCCGAACGAGAATCGTAGTGTTCTGGCGCGAAAGAGCGGACGAAACGCAAGAGTCTAGGTAAAAGTTACATAAACCTTTAATAAATCGCGTCCCTCTCATGTAGGTTAACGCGCAGGCGTAAGAATTATCCGGGGAATTTACGACGGGCGAGCTTCTTGCCAAAAAGCGCTCCGCGGCCCGCAGTCGCTGGCTCGCCGGCAAAAAAGACGTGGCGAGAGCGTAGAGCAAATACGCAGCGCCTTCTTTACGGCTCGTGGGGATAATGGCGACTGGATGCAAGAGAATGACGTAACCCCGTCCACGCTATAGTGTAGCAGGCGTTTCTTACAGGCAGCCTTTGCGAATCGCAGCCGAAGGAAACGCAGGCGGGAGAGAATTAAGTCCGATGTGTTCTGTGCGCGATTAAAAATTTCGTAAGGCAATCCGAGACGAGGCTTTCAAAAACTGTCACTGGTTTTTTTGCGGGAAGCTCTTTGGCACGGTATCCCTGCGAGATATTGGGTCCAAGAGCTCGCTAAAATCCCCAGAGAGCGATAATTTTTATTTTGCTCTAAGATCTATTGTTCTTGTTTTCTCAAATTACATCTTATTATTTCTCGTTTTAATAAAGAAGGATTTTGTTCAACTGCTTCCTTGTAATTTTATTCTGGGGGGATTTTTTTTATTCGATTACTTAACATTTAACTGTATATGCGCAAGCTTTCTAAAGTTAAATAAATTTCTTGCTTGCACGAAAGATAAAATAGCGTGCCATTAGCTCGAGAAAGAGAAAGTAGTTTTTATAACATGAATTGTTTCTTTGCAGCTTGGGGAGTTTTAGTTTAATATTTTAAATACAACTGCGTATTTATCGCGCACATTGTAGGTTTGAATAGAATTCCGGCGTCTTACGATGCACGGTCATTATCTACTGCATCATTTACTTTTCTTGCAGTGTGCATTAACCATAAAAAAAGTTAAAACTGCTCTACGTTATTTTTAAACGTGGTTTATTTCTATTTTTCCAAATATATTCTATAATTTGTCAAAAAGTATCAATCACTAGCTATATATATAATGCGCTATCCCCAAAATATTACAGTGTAATAATAATCTGAAAATAATTATTATAATTGCTTAAAGCATAAATTTTCTTTCGACATACTCTATAATCGAAGTCTCGGTAGAATTTTCAATGTGCATAAATCTCCTTTCCCGTCGAGGCAATGGCACGCCGTTTTCCAATATTAAGTTTTTGAATATTTCAGTAATAAATTCATACTCGTAAACATTTTTTGCTATTACGAAAGTAAAAGTGTATTGTTTACGCCTGATTATTTTCTTCAAAACCATCTAGAATTGACGGAGACTGCAGCTGCTCGTGCAATTAATTTATCAACTTATGGTCCGCAATTGTAATTTTATTGCTATCAATAGAATCACTTTCAATGTCTCCTTCTTTACCCCCTTCCCTATAGATTAAAAAGCTTTAACTTCGAGCAGAAATGCTTGATTTATCTCCGGACGCAAGACTCTATGTATACGATATTCATTTGTTTATTTATGCGCTTAAATGTGTCGAGTTAGCGTATTGATCGTAAAAAAATGTGCCGTGGCTCCCAATTAAAATTTAAGTAAGAATGCATAATCCCGAGTTTAAATACTTACTGAAATATTAATAAATAAACTAATAAATCATAAAATAAAGACCTCTGGATTAATTTAAAAATCTTAGCAGTGCAAATAATAAACGATCTATTTAAAACGAAAATATCTTGCTAGCTTTCACGTAGAGAGGGAATCCATATTATCCAATTAATTATTTTTTTTTTGTTTTTGCCAATCGATTATTTAATGCCGGCGAACAGAGTGGCAATTGAATCTTTCTTTGAACCATACTCGAAGTCGCATAATTCGCCAATTCGTTTCTAGTAAGCGAAGACTTAAGAGAAATTGACAAAGAGAGCGCCCGAAGCTCGATTTGCCGATGCAGCAAATGAGATTCGTACGTGGCTTATGGCCTGATGAAATCCAGATCTCGGTATACTGATAGCGCGTATTTTTCAGTCCCCTCCCCGCTTTGCAATCAGTTCGAGTGATAAAAATTTTCAGAAAAAAAAATGGGCGTTTCCTTCTTCTATAAGGCTGTTGCAACGGCGAACGGCGCAGGGTGACGGGAGCGTTCGGACGAACGAGCCAATCACACGAACAAAAGTCAAAATCGACTTCGCGCGTTTCAGCCCCGCCGGCTTTATCCTACTGAGGAGGAAATTGTGCGTCTCAGTTTTTTTCTCGTATACTTGGGAGAGAGAGGGAGAGGAGGAGAACCGGAGGGAATGGGAAATTCAATCTAGACGATCTGACTAATGAATGGATAAAACGTTCGGCATCTTTGACTTTCCGGTGCATTAGTACTGTAAGAGCGATCGTTTCTTCCAAGGAGGACGACTGAGACTGAGGGGGATGACTGCAGTAATAGGGGGGGAACCGACGTAAAAAATGGCTTTCCAACTCCACGGCTCGGAACAGAGATCGTTTCAAATGAAGAAACTTTCAGGAAAATTTGCAATCGTAACAATAGACGGCGCCTACTTAATTAATGAAAAGTACTAAGCTCCGTGCGTATTCATGCGTGGGTAAATCACTCGACGCCAGCGGATGCGGTCGCCAAATTGGCCAATAAAGAGCGCTGCAAGCTGATTGTAATGCGCGCGCATGCGAACCTTGTCAAAGTAAAATAAGGCTTTCGAATTGTTGTAATATATACTGAGCAAAGATTAGTAAAAAATCAATAAATGTGAATTTTTTAAATTTCCAAATCGACGATACAAATTGAGCTAAAGGGATAAATTGATAGCTACTGTAGAATCGCAAAAGTAAGTAGATTATAAATTTAATTAATTGCATGAATAACAATAATAAGTGCGAAAGGCAGACATGACGGATACTCTATGGTCTGTCACATAATTGATCAAATTAACCTACATTTACCGAATTCAATCGACCTTCTCTTTAGATCAGATCTGCCTATTTTTTTAATGGTATTTATACAAATATAAATCAGGAATATTCATTAGTTGTCAATTATTTTTCATTTAATTTTCTTTTAATTCGCTTTTAATTTTCACCGGCACAAAGTTTCGCTTAAACAGCCATATACTATTTTCAAAATAGCGCGCTTCGATGTCGTCCTTCGATTTTGCTGCGGTCAAACTCGGAGCGAGCAATGTCGAATATCCACTAATCTTGATTACAATTATATTGTTCGATTGTTTACGATTTAGCTTAAATTTTTTTACGTAGTGAAAGTTATTAAAATGTCCAAATTTTTACAAAAATTGTAATATAATTTTTGCATTTATTCGTTCGTAGAAGGTTTTAATAAAAAAACAGCACATTCGTTCTGCCTCTAGCTTTATCTTATTGCGCAGAAACACATTTTCTCTTTTACCGATATAATTTATTTTAACGGGCTTATTCGAAATAATGTCGACACAATTCTGAGCTGCAGCTTATTTTCATCATAATTTTTACCGACCTCTGTCCCGTAGGAGATCAGATGTAGTCCGAAAATATAAAAAACGTTGTTTAGAAGCAAGAAAGACAATCTTTCTAAATCTAATACATTACACGAGCTTCAATATTGATCTAAAGCGAATATAAAAGTGTAATTGCTCGGAATGATCAAGGAATAAAGAATTACAGCAAATATAAAATTGTGAATTAGAAATATAATATAAAAATGTCTGAATTTGATCGTTAAAAATTGCGAGATTCCTTCTTTGCGCGAGGTAGAAAAATTTTTTTTGGATGAAGTTTATTTGGTGCGAGCGGCTCTGACAATTGCCGGGAGTGTCTATATGAATTGCTGGAGAGAACAGGGGTGCTCGCGAATGCCATACGATGTGTTAAGACACTTTCCTGGGTGTCCGCTGTCATTCCCCGGTCTCCTCATCCTTATCAATGAAATGGAAAATAAAGCTTTACTAGGATTTCGACAGGGATGTTAACGCTGCAAGCGACATTCTCTTGAGGAAAAAGCCGAGGTAATATCGCACGAGGGCCTGCTCGCATCTCAAGATAGGCATGGCACATGCTCTCCTCCTTTCTCATTCTCTCCCTCTCTATCCTCTCCTTCTCCCCCACTCTCTGAGACTCTCTATCTTTGTCACCGGCACTCTATCTCTTTGTCGCTCGTTCACGCGCGTTCATTCTCGCTCGAGGAATTTCATTTTACGAACCATCGATAAGCTCGTTTCTACCTCGTACGCGCTCTTTCTAAATGAAAGACGAAGTATACGTTTTCGAATATATATATATATATATATATATATATATATATATATATAAAATCTCTTTTTCTCTTATCTATCGACCCTCTCTCTCGGTCGCTCTCACTCTCTCTCTCTCTCTCTCTCTCTCTCTCTCTCTCTCTCTTTTACCCTCTTATCCTCTTCCCGCCTTTCTATCTACTTGCAATAGAAGACGAATTTGCTCCATTCCAAGAATAACTATTGCAGTTTCTTTTTAAAGCTCACTATCTAAAAAAAAACTAAATTCTTTTCCAATTAAATAGAAAATTTTACTACGATACTGAGAGCTATTTAAAGGAATATAAATTCAAAATCAAGAGTACTGTTCCTTGAAATGGTGAAATAATATATGGTATGTATTTTTTTTTATGTAGTTAATAATTTTAAGTAGAGCAAAAAAAATTAACTTACAATAATACATGACGATGCAATGGTTGTTTTATTTTTCGCCAAATCAATATAATTAAGATGTTCGAAATTATATAGTTTCCTAATCATTTTAAATCATGTTCATGGAATAAAAATGATAGGGCATTAATTCCATTACTTAAATAAATTTTTTTTTAATTTTCTTAATATTTTAAAAGATATCATTTCATGTGTAAAAAAGACTGAGGAGGTTAATTAATAGTATGTAAATATAATATAAATATTCAGGACGATTTAAAATGTTTAATGAATTTTTCTGTCAGTGACATAAAAAGATGCTAATAATTTTGTTAAGAAACAACTATAGGAAAGGAAAAAAAAGATTAATTTATCACGTGTTTCATCGATTTTCTCATATGATCAGATTCGGTAAGAAAAGTTTATGATTTAAGCAACAATGTTCTGCCATTCATCACTCATTTATATTTCAATGTTTAATATTTTGTACACAGACAATTTTCACGATTTAGTTTTCATATTAATTGTATACTTTACTTGTGTGAAAAGTATGATAACAAAAATCTGTGACTTCTAATTTGTATAAATAATAATGAATTATAAATAATAGTGATGTCAATATATAATATGATTTTTTAATTATTAGTGCGGTAGCGTAGATAAAAAATATTAACTTTTAAAAGGTAAGCGGAAAGATTTGAATTGTTTATTATTACATTTACGCTAATCATTGTCTATCGTTACTATATTATGTCCATTAATCGATAAGAGTTGAATTCGATTTTCCCTTAAAATATTAATTCTTCATTCCCAAGATAGTATTTCAATTCTCATGATTATAAGACAAAGATATATTATCAGATCTAGAATCAGATAACATATTCTTTTGATCAAGAATCGACGCATTTATTGTTGGAGAATTAATTTTATTTTATGAAAGCAGCGTATGACAAGTCTAATTATTTACTTATTGATTTAATAATAATACAACAATTAAACGCAATATAGATTGTTGCTTGGTAAGATTTCTAACATAATATTTTATAGTTCAACTAAGTGCAACGTTTTTTAAAACATTGGCAAATTCGAATGACACGAATTTAAGAAACAACCTTCACCGGAATATTGAGTACGCGAAATTTTCAAATAGAAGGGCTGTAACGATAAAGCATTTCGCCTCGCATTCTGCGAAGGGGGAATGAGAGATAAATTACATTTTATGGAAAAGCAAACATTTGAACTTTTTTATGATTAATAAAACAACAAGCCTGGTCATGTGCGAAACCGGTCAGCTTGTGTGTAATGGACGGCGGGAGGTAGGAGAGCGAGAGAGAGAGAGAGAGAGAGAGAGAGAGAGAGAGAGAGAGAGAGAGAGAGAGAGAGAGAGAGAGAGAGGAGGCCTGGAAAAGGATCGGAGGCACGTTTTACAACTCGGGCATGCTCGAATCGTTGCGTCGGCGTAGCCACAGGGCCTACGCCGCACATCCTCTTTCTTAATGACCGACAATAAAAAGTTCGACACGTTTCGAATTGTCGTAAAGTGCGGGCGTGACGTGAACTCGAATAGGAGTTCACCTCCACTCCCCCCCCCCGCCCGACTCCTTTAACATTACAATAACAAGTATCGTTTTTCGGAGCACTAAAGTAGTTTTAGCGGTTTGCTGTTCTTCCAAGTAAAATGCAAGGTCACTGCTTTCTGGAGTTGTCCGCGTTCTCCGCGGGGGAAAAAAAAGCCGACGCGTAAAAAGTCTTTTCAGAGGCACAATATCCTTATAAAAAGGGGAATGCGCTCGTCTCGAAGTTTTTGAGATACCACGTACTTATACGATATATATATATATATATATATATATCGGGGACTCGATTAATCAGCAGAACGGAGAAAGAAAGAAATATCCTGGCCGGGGAACGGGTGGGGGGAATGACAAAGACAATGGGCACGGGTATATATTAGTGATGAATTTGCTTTCTTTCCACCCACCCCCCTGCCGCCCTTCCTTCCCTTTTATGCCGCGAAGAAGAAGCTGCTGCGGTGCCTCGGGGGCTCCGGCGGCCCAGACATTCCGTCCGATTGCAAAGGCAGGCCGGGGCGCGCGCACGCGTCCCGTTGCTCGATGAATAATTCATGAGCGTTCTTCGTTCGTTTCGCAGATTTCGCCGACGGGGGAGTGTATGTATGCACGAGAGACAGAGACAGACGGACGAAATCCGGCGGTAACGATGCGAGTTGTAGTGCGCGCGAACGATATCGCGCGCACATTGGTCCATGAAAATTCAGGGAAAGCTCGCGGTCTAGGCGCGTCTACGTTTCCACAGGGCTCGAGGACTCTCTGAGTCGCAGAAGGGTTGGAAGTGGGAGGGGTGGGGGAGTCCGGGCAAATGATAGCGTACAGTGGATTATTTAAATATTTCTAGATTTAGCCAACAAATCGGTTATTTACTTACGTTCGGTCTTGCGAACTTCCTCGTCCGGGAAATCGATGAAAAAATCGGATATTTCTGACATGTTACGGAATAGAGCAGCGCTTTTTTCTCGGGCTTTATTGGCGATCGAGAATAACTAAGTAAACTAATTTGGCGACGTCAAAAGTGTAATAAGTTCACACAGACTCCCTTGGCTAACTCTGTATAAGATCTAATTGGCGAACTTGGTGGCGGTTGTACATACGCGAGCTGCACTTGTCAAAGTTTCCGAAGGAGAGCCGCTTTGTAATTAACTGTCGAGCTATTATTACTCTCGCTATCGCGAGCATCCTGATTTTGATTATAAACTCCAGATTCAGCTCCTTTATACAATAATATATCGTACGATTTCTTGAAATCAATTAGTTTCATATTTATTCCGATCATTGACTGCGATTACGTTTTGACCGCTTTCCTTGAAGATATAACGAGTCGAATGGGAATTTATTTTATTGCAAAGTTCTTTTACATTCATATAATTTAGAAGGATTTTTAATGCCCATATACGAATATGAAATGATGACCAGATGTCAAATTTTATTATGAGTTTCTTTTTCAAAAAAGACCTGCACGAAAGCGCGCATTTCTCGTTAAATATAAAAGCTGTAACAAAAAATGAAAATATTTGAATTTTTAATGGCTATGAGGGTATGTGGGGCATTTTCGAATAAATTTTTTCAGAAATGTTCCACTATATTGAAAAAGTCTATCTCAAAAATTTTGTAAAATTTAAATAGAAGTATTTAAAGGAAATCTCATTGTGAAATGAATGTCAAAATTTGAAACTGGAGCGTGCAGCCGTAATTATTGGATTGAAATGCCCGTAGAGTTTCGAATATTTATTTTTGGAAAATGGCTTTTAATCTTTTAGTTGTAGTCAGCGGCCGATCCGAGATTTGGTAGCATATTCGCTATATTTTTCTGGTTAAAAAATTCAAAGGCTTGGCTAATTTTCTTCAAAAAAACAAAAAATAACTCCATGAAATATTTTGATTTGTACTTTCAATCTCGTTGATAATTTAGTACGAATTTGAATTATTTAACTGTAAGGAAAACAAAGATTGATTTTATACGTGTAGTGCTCTATTTATGGCAATACACAGGACCGGGTCTCGTGTAAGTAGAATCGTACCGTGCACGGTACGACGTCGAGCTCAAGGACGGTAACCCGTCTGTGTAAATATCTGGATTACCTAGAGGTGATACATAACAGATCCTGCATCATCTGAATAATTTACGATCAAAATCGATGTGGTAGTAAATATTGCTAATAGTTTGTCTTCGAATTTCCTGCTCTTATTTAAATCAGCGATATTAATCTTAATATAACCAAAAGATAGGGTTGGAAGTTAATTGAAGTACTATCCTACTAATTTTTTAAATAAATCTTTTTTAGAAACAGATCATGGACAATAAAAATAATATAACATTATTTTTAGCTTTGTTTAATTTTCGAAAAATTAATTAAAATTAATTAAAATATAAAAAAGAATCCACTTATAGTTAAATATTATGGTTTTTTGCACCTAAAAGGCTGCAATTTTTTATAAATATCTCTGGATATAGGTCCTTCATAGACAACATTCATACAAAATGGTAAGGTCAATTATAATTTTTGGCTTAATTATTCCTTTATTCGATAAATTGAAAATATTTTGTGTTAGTCGAATTAAAATAATGTACAATTGGTGGAACTAAATGCCCGTGGGGAAAACTTTAAAGACATTTCAGCGATTGTTAAACTTGCTGAACTCGTTGATTTCTTAATTTGGAATACTTAGGAGCTGCAGAAATGTAATCAGCTAACGAATTGAATATTGTAATTTTAGTAAGAACTTTAGCGAATGAATATGATAATATAAAAAAGTTGAAACAGGTTATTCCATTAGAGCAATGAAAATGTTATTGTAAATTATCTCGGGTCAGTTCTTTCGTCCATAAAATACAATGTAATTGCTCAAGTAGAGGCATAAAGGCATATTAAGCTTTTATGCTGCCAATTTGAATTGACAAGCGAGTTTGGTCTAGTTTTACTGGAAGGATTACAAACTTTCCGGCGAAGTTTTGACTTTTGTTAAATTGCTCTTTGAGCACGGAATTCATTTTATACTTTATTTATTTTCAAAGCGCTATGAGGTTTTAAAGATTTCGCTTGAGTTTACTCGACTTAGATCGACTTTAGAAAATTTTCAAACCTTCAAGACTGAATATTTTGCATAATGGAAGTTAAGACTATATGAGATGCTTAATTTTTAAATCTTCTATATATATAATACTATTTCTGTCCATTAGAAGTGGGATAGAAAATTTGAAAATGAATTTATTCTAAAGGTTAAATCACGATACTGTGCTACGGCAAATGCGAATGAACTAATTGCGAGTTAAAATTTGGAATACTTCCAAAGTTCCGTTTTTCATAAAGACGGTGGACGCATGCAGGATGATAATCCCCGATACTGCACAGCTTCGGATAATTTTTTCTTCTCTCTCGCGTCGTGCTTTCCTTTTACTCGCAGGAACATGTCGAGTCACCTACTTCCGCTCCGCTTCCATTAGCGGCATAAAATTTAAATTTCGTCCACCCACCCCCTCGTCCTTTTGTCCCGGAATAACCCCGGGAAATGGGATCGGTATTTAAAAAATACTTCCTCGAGCAGTGCGCGGCGAATGAGCAGGTACGAGTCGAGGCCGGGTCGCTCGGGCGCGCGCGGCAGCGCTATTTCGTAATTTATGCGAGAGCATCCGTCGAGGGCGCGGGGGGGGCGAGCGCGGCGAAATAATGAAGTAACGCCTTCGATAGGTATCCGTACGCCTTTTCCGCGCGACGGCGGCGACGGCGCCGCCGATACAGACGTTTCCTTTTTCGAACGACGCTGCGGGCCGGGCGCTATTTTGCAACGCTCGTCCTTTTTTCCACGGCGGCCGTAGGTTTTTTCAGGTCTTTTTTTTCTTGCTCCCCCCGTTTCTCTTTTCTTACGAACGCCCGCGTCCGACGGCTTGCCGGGTCATTGCCGATTCGCGCCGAGGGCACGAACGCGCGCCCCGCGACGCGTAATTCCACGCATTTCCCCAGTCCGAGATTGTTTCCAGGCGATCGGGGGCCATTTACATAATTCGCGCGCCGTATATAAATAGCGCGCAATATTTTCGGCGAGCCGCGGCGGCTGCCGCGCGGGAGAGGGGAGGGGAGCCGAATTTATTTGTTTCCGCAAGGGGCGGGGAGGGGGGGGGGCTAGAGCGCGCGCGCATAACGCGCGGCTGCCGCTCAAAGCGACCGGGACCAAATATAAAATCGCTTTTCCATTTCCTTTTTGCATACATTATGTCTCTCTAGCCGGTGGCGGGGGCGCCGCGCCCCAAGTCGCGCTCGCAGTCATTCGGAAAAATCCTTTTACGCGCATTCTCACCGGCATTAAAAGGCGCCACCTCTCCGGGGCTCGCACGGCTGCACAAAGTACGGAGTCACGATGATCGCGCGCATTCGTGTAGCAGGTTGCCAGGACGACATCGATTTATATGTTATTCCATATATATATATATATGAGTAGAATAAATTTGTCCCTGGTGTTCGCGTTTCTGCCGCTTCCGATGTTCGTGGCTGGAAAGAATCGATCGAGCCCGTCATCTTCTAAAATTATGTTTCTGTATGTGTGTGTGTGATTCAGAACCGAATCGGATGTTTTAAGGGACAGCCATACACATTGACTAATTTACGGCTTCCTTCGTAAGCTGATGAAAATAAAGATTATTTCTTTAGCTTAGGGCCTTCAAATTTATGAAATATACTATGTCACTTAAAATAACAAATTGGTATAGTTCCTTTATATTATATTATTTGAAATATATTATTTTAGATATCACTTTATTTTATATTTTAATAGAATTTGAAAGTCATATATTATTCATTCAATAACTGCTCTAATTTTCTAACTATTTAATTAATTAATTAGAACATATCTAACATTTTACATAATTTAGTTAAATTTACACAGGTCTGCCGTATTCAGAATGTTGATTTTATAAAAGTGTCACACGGTTATCCAGTATGCAAAGTCAGTAATGTCTAACTAAGAGTTAATTTTCAATCTCGTATTTATGGAAGTTATGGCTGAGGCTTAATTTTATGAACGAGGCCATATTAACTCTTTCGGCTTAATTCGTTTACGTGAAAATCTGGATAAATTTTCGGATAAATGAGTGCCATATAAAGTACATGAGATGCAGAAATGAAAGTGTTGAAGTAACTTTATGGATATTACTTTCAAGTGCCATATAGGATAGTACAAATTTCAGTTGGATTAATTATGACAAAAATGTAACTTCAAACAGATGAATAAAATTGTTAAAGAAAAAGATAGATGACAATAAATTATGCAAATAACCAAGATAAATAAACACGAAATGGATTTGAGTGGCCATTATCCGTAATATTAACAAATTTTTGTCTCATGTGACTAGTAACTCTCTCTCTCCTTAATTTTGACAGCTTTGTAATAAAAGAATGAGTTGGTTCAAAACATAACGATATAGAATTGATTGTTTTTACTCATTTTTACAGAGACTGTTTGGAAATACTAAAATTATTAGACTTTTGATTTGAAAAAGAGAAAAGTTATAAAAGTTATAAAAAAGAAAATTCATAAAAGTCAACAAGAGATCCAGTCAATTATCTAAGTTTGAGATTCGGCGTGAACTTGCTCTCATGGCCGTATCCTCCTTCGCCACGCTTTACTACGAATATATACATACATATATGTATACTGTTGATACCGCTTACATGCAGGGGGCCATTACTACTATGGATAGCCTGTATTCCGCCCTGTATTCTCTTCACTGGGCTGACTGCCAACTCTGGAAATCTAGGCTCTAGATTATAGAAAAAAAATACTAAAACAAAGTACAGTTCTCATGAAAAAATTTCTGAAACACAACGATCACAATGTTCATTTTGAATTTTTTAAGTCCTATCAGTTACTAATATTTGTATGTTAGACTTAAGTATTATTAGCATTTTCATACGTGATAATACTTAATCACTTATTTAGAAAGGGTAATAAGTCATTAACGACGTGTTTATCATTTCTTGATCGTTTTTCCACCTAGACTGTAGTACTTTATTGGCGTAAATTGTTGTGGATTTAAAGCCATGTAAAAAAAAGAAGTTTTTTGCGCACTACGAAATACATCTTAGACCATCAACAATCGTCGCCCAACTTCAGCTGCATTATGCATTCGAGCCTTTATATTGGATAATAATATATACATATATATATATATATATATATATATATATGTATATATATATAAAAATAAAAAAAAATATAAATAAAAATATATACAGGTAAGAGGGGAAATGGGGGTCGGGGCGAGCCGCCAAGTCCTCGCGTACACGAGTCCGCGGCTCGTCGCTGCGCTGTCGGCTCGTTCCGCCCTGCGTAAATTGCGGCAATTGTAATTTATACGGAACGCATCATCCCGCGTTAATTATACGAGCAGCCGGCCAAGGCCATTCGTCTCTTCGGCCGAGGGGGACGTTGCGCGCGCGGGCGGTGCGTTTTCGGGGCAGGTGGGGGGTGGGGGGGGGGTAGATCTCCGGGCCGGCGCGCGAGCCCGAGAGCTCGCGACGAGAGGAGATGAGCGCATATTTAAACGCGCGCCGCTCCAGCCCGGAGTCCGGGATTTACGAGCTTTACGGCGAAGGGGGGAGGGACGGGGGATCGCGCGGGCCCCGGCGTTTTCACGCGCAAAGCGTCGCCGTAAATTTTTCCTCTTGTTTTGTTTTATCGCCGGCCCTGGTCGCGCCCTCGTCCCCCGGCTCCAGCCCTCCCTACCCCCCGCCACCCCCCGACAGTCCTGCTCGCGGGCGCGAGCGTATTTGCGATCTGCAACGCGACTCTTTGTGCTCGCGAACGGTTTTTTGGTCGTCGCCTACGTACTGTCCGGTACACGCGCGCACCCGTGGCTCCTATTGGTTTTTCTGTAAATTTGAGAACGGCAGCGGCGTTCTCGATCGAGTTTTTTCTCGCGCACCTATATCTATCGAACGACGTTCCGTTCGGCAGGCGCCCTTTGATCTGGGATTTTACCTATTTCCCTCGAGGGCGTTCATTAAAACTTATATCTATCGTAAATTATGCTTACCTTGAGATCGAGTAACTTCGAAAAAACAAAAAAGAGACAACGCTGCATTTTGAACGAATGATATAATATACATTGGTATTAGTAAACTGAATAATGCAAATTATAGTTTAGTGCTCAACTGTAATAGCACGAAAGCCATGTCGTATTTTAGTGATGAATTTCAGTTTTAGTAGTTTGCATGATATTTGAATTTTAGCAACAGCTCTACAATAAACTGGAAAATTAAATAAATCCAGAATAATACTGCTACTAGTTACACAATTTACCAGTGGCACGAAATTATTATTTGCTTTTCGTTTTTGCCAGACTTTCAATTTGAAATCGATGCTCCGATCAACATTCAGAAATATGTTATAATTTTAAAATATAACTAGTATTCATACGATGAAAATAATTAATAGTATTCACGAAGATTCTATTAAACAAACTGTCCAAGACGACGAATAAATATTCCATATACAACGAGACAGATTGTCTGAAAATTCAGAATTGTTGTTATTAGATATAGAAATGTTGTATTATATATTTAACAATTGTCCACAAGTAACTTTCACTTGGCCTCAAACGATCGTTATACAACACATATCATAATATTCAGAAATATATATATATATATATATATATATATATATATATATATATTATTTACACAATTTCAATAGACACAGAATATTTTGCAATATAATTATTGCGCAAAAAAGTCTTGCAATTCGTCTATTCTATTTCGCTATTATATAAAGAAGGATGAAAAGCATCGTCGCTTTCTCTTCTCTTTTTTCGACTATATATATACGCACACGTGGCAAGCGTGCGGCTTTTTCATTGGACACGTTTCAATGCGAGTTATAATGCGTTCTGCGCTGCACGCGCGCACCCGCCGCGCGCCCGCGAGTCCGACTTCCTTCGGGCGCCCGACTGAAAGGAATTTTTCGCCAAAAAATGACACAGGCTACGTGCTCGAACTACTTACCTAGGTGAGCAAAAAAAAAAAAGAGCAACGAAATAAAACGAAAACAGCGTGGCGCTTTCTCGAATTTTCCGTACCGCACGCGCACGCGCACCCGCACCCTCGTGGCTCAAAAATTCCGCCCGACATTCAATTCCGAGTGTTCTAACGTTATTCGGAAAAGTGCGTCGGTTTGGAATTTTTTTCTTCGAGCGCCTGCATTAGTCGTAACGAGCGCACTGGAATACGGTGCGTCGAGGTCGCTCACTAGCCAAGTTTCACTCCGTCCGCGTAACGCGAAATATACCGAACGAGCGCGTGAATTACGAAAGATCCGCGTGCGTGAGCGGAACGCATTGCGACGGAGAATAAAGCAGAAAACAAAACGAAAGGAAACAAGACAAAAAGAAAACGGCAACAGAGCGGGCCGACAGACAATTATCTTGGATTTTGCGATCGGGTAAGCAGCGATATTGAAAAAGTCGATGACTCGATGTATATATAGGCGGGTAAATTTTTTCATCCAGAAAATTATCTCTCTCTCTCTCTCTCTCTCTCTCTCTCTCTCTCTCTCCCGGGACACGCGCACCGGGTAGAAGGTTTTGCCACGCGACGGGGAAAATTAAAAAAAAAAAAGGAAAGGAGGGAGAAGGCAAACTCGTCAGTCGGCGATCAGTCGCAAAGCAAATCTTGCGTTATATCGCGGAATTTCCTCTCGCAGCGGCGGCGGCACCGGCGATGCGCGGAACTTTGTTTTATGGAGCCAGCCGGAGAAGAAGCTGGCTCGGAGATAAGGAAGCTTTGCCATTTTTATACCCGAGAGTTCGTTCGAAATAAATTCTTTCTCCAGGACGGCGTAAGGGTAGAGAGCGGGGAGGGGCTGGGGTAGCCGGGAAGAGCGACGGGGCGGAGCAGGCGGGGACTGGGACGGGGTGGAAGAGACTAGAGGTTATCGAGCTTATCGGCGCGTGAGTGCAGTATCCTCTCGAAAAGTTTATGGGGGTCGGTCGGTCGAGCGCGCGGCTAAAGAATGCGCCCCGGCTGCACAAAGTGAAATCCTGTAAAATTTGCAAGTCCTTCCGGCGCTCTCCCCTTTTTTCACCGCGCGCTATAATCCCCGAGATTGCGGGCTTGGGTTTAGCCGAGCGCAGAGCGATTCTCGCTTTTAGCCCCAACTGCACCGCAGAGTACACTGCGCGATCCTTATCGTATTCTTTGGATTGCCTCGATTCGACGGACCGCGCGGGGCGCCGCCGCACCGAGGGCCCCGTAACTATTTCCATTTTTACCGAGATGTGGCTCGTGTGCGCGTCGGGCGAATCGGCACTACCGCTTCTCCCCGCCCCACCCCCACCCCGCCCGCTGAAACTTGACGGAGGCCGAATTGATTTTAATAGTCGGGAGCTCAATGGAAATTCGAGCGCGGGAATAAAAGTTGGCTGCGCGGCAGGCGGTGCCCTTGGCTCCATAGTGTGCGCGCATAGAAGGCTCATTGACCGATATAAAAACAATGGGGGAGGGCACGCGCGCGCCATACTTGAGCGTAAAAAGTTAATGATTGACTTGTATAGGCCGGCCGCGCTTGATCCTCGCGGAGAATGGGGAAGCGCCGAGCTCCCGCTGGGGATGGGAGGGGGGCGGGGCGGGGTGGAAAAGTTCGCCGGGAAACGGCTCGCCCGGGCCGAGGGGAAAAGCGCGCGCCACAGCTCGGGCGGATTTCTTTCCGTTATTGCCGTAATAAGCTCGGTTACCGTCGTGCTCGTGCGCCGAGATTGAATTCGAGCGCGTCGATCGCTCGGGGATCGGCCGAGTAGCCATCCGAGGCACAGTCGAGCCACCGCGCGAGCGGGTGATGCGGGAAGGGTTGGGGGGGGGGGGAATTAGCGAGCTGACGCCTCGTCGAGATTATCGGCGATTCCGCGCTCGCGACGATTATTCGGAATAGATCCGAATTCTTCGCGGTGAGATCCCCCGCTTCCGCGCGCGCATACCTGTGCGCCCCCTTCCCCCGGCGGCGTCTCAATGAGATGCAGGGACGCGCCGGTCGCTGCGACCGAGAATTTTCAGAATAACGGATCCGCCCTCTCTTGCCCTCCCGGGCTCGTGCGCCGGCCGCGCATTCCAAACGCGAAATCGACGGGGGACAACGAAACGGCGTATACCTAATTCGACCGGCAGCACACTTTGCGTATCCGCGCTGACTCCGCCCTCGTTCGCGTGCCCTGGGCTGCCGACACGGAGCTTCTACCTATCTCTGCACTCTCTCCCTCTCTCATCCTCTCTCTTTTTCTGTCCCTCTCTCTTATTTCGTGCTCGGAATTTCGCGTAACACGAGCAATTTCCCGCAAAGCTCGAGGTGCACGCGTGCGACGTCGCCTCGCATTACTTTGCAGTTGCATATACGCAAAGAACGCAAGACCTCGGCTTCTCCGATGCTCTTTTCTCGCTTCTCCTCGCCACTATATCAAGTCTTTTCTCTCTCTCTTTCTCTCCTTTGAACAACAAACGCACTTTCCATTGCGGTTGTCGAGGGAACACGCTGATTTTTCGAATTGTCCGATGGCCTGTATTGGACACATACTTGAAAAGTTTTTATTTAATTTTTTAATATTCCTTATTTTCCTCTTACAAGTACAAGAGATAATATTTTATCATAATGTAACCATAATTATATTAAATGAATTGGTTAAAGAGACTAACAATAAATATATTTTATACATTTAAAAATTGAAATATTAGATTGATTGATGTTTTTTTTTATTTGAAATTAGAATTGATAATTGAAATCAATAGGAAATAAAAATGATGAAGCATCTATGTAGTATTTAGGCAGACTACAGAAAAATATTATGCTATCTACTTCTAGAAACTGCAAAAATTTATTTATAGATTACATAAAACTATTGAAATATATGTTATATCTGTTGAGTATGAAACACAAAAATTGCTATATACTCTTACACGTTGATTAGAATAATCATTCACAAGAACTTTTTTGAATTCTAAATGTTTTTTATATGCGAGTTTAGACAATTAAATAATGCGACCGATTTTATTTCTTGACCTTTGGTAACACTGCGAACCTGTACCTGCGCCACCGTTATAGTAGATCCCTACTCTCTCGATTGAGACCTTGACGAGACTTGTACGATCATTTGTTCGCCAGCTGTTTAGTTTTTTGTAACAATGCGCGAGTAGTGCATGTCACGAAAATGGAGCAGAAAAATTTAGAGCAACGGTGCGCAATAAAATTTTGTTCGAAACTCGGCGAAACCGCGACCGAAACTTATGAAAAAGTGCTTAAAGTGAATGGTAGTGATTCCCTGATTCATAGACAGGTGCTTCGGAGGCATCCCGATTTCAAAAAAAAACCGTGTTAGTTTCATTTGAATGTTGGCTCAATATTAACCGGGAAACAGTTAGAAAGATTTTAACCGAAAATTTGGCAATGAAAAAGCTGTCCGCGACGATTGTAGCGAAGAACCTCTCAGATGAGTAAAAATCCCATCGAATGCACATCGCTCAAGATTATCTCGAGCAGGTTGATAGTGATCTTACTCTTCTCGATTGAGTTATTACTGGTAATTAAAGTTGGTTCTTTCAATCCCCGAAACTAAACGACAGAGCGAACAGTGGCTGTCCCCTGGAGCGCCAAAATCAAAGAAGGGGAGAATGAGCAGGTCAAAAGTGAAAAGCCATGTTCATTTGCTTCTTCGTCAGCAAAGAGGTGGCTCACAAAGAATTTGTATCACCTGGACAAACGGTAAATCGAGTATTCTACCGCAATGTACTCGAAAAATTACGCAAAAAGGTGCTCAGAGAGCGTCCAGAGATCGCAAAGACTTGGGTTCTGCATCACGACAATGCTCCCTGTCACCATGCGTTCAGTGTTTCTCAGTTTTCGGCGTCTAAAGGCATCGTAACTGTTACCACAACCGCCCTATTCAATGGACATGTCACCCTGTGACTTTTTTCTATTCCCCCATTTAAAAAAATTGGTCAAAGGTCGACATTTGGACTCCGTTGAAGACATCAAAGAATCTGTGGCGAGGGTACTGGGAGAGGTTCCACTAAGAAGTGTTTCAGAATTGTTATGAAAACTTGGAAAACTCGCTGGAATAAGTGTATAGATGAGGGAGGGGACTATTTTGAAGGGGATCTCAGCGATGTATCTTAATACTTATATATACTTATATAATTTTGTCGCATTACTTGATTTTCTGACCTCGCACGATACATCTTATTTTATAAATTTGATAAATGATACATAAAAATATATTTTCATCTCTAAAGAACAATGGACAATTATATTTATAACTGCGAAACGTATAGTTTATTTGTTGTTATGCTATATTTCATTCGTTTTGAACGAGAATTTGAAGCCTGTACTCCAATCAAAAATAAGTACATATAATTCATTTAAAATAACAAAAGATAAGAAAGAGCTTAAAAAAGTGCATAGAGTAAAAAATTTGTATGGAGAATAAGTTTACTTACGGAACGATTATGCCAACTCTAAAATCGTTTACGTAAACACAACGCTCGTGTGAGTCGGTATAGACAGGTGGATAAAATAAAAAAAGTTATGTTTTCAGGCCTCTAAGTAAAGGCAATGGGATAAGGAGGAAAAGAAGGCGCGTGCGAGAGAGAAAGGGAGAGAGAGAGAGAGTGGGAGAGGGGGTTTGAGAAAGCGAAGCGTAAAAATAGCAAAGCAGTAAAGATGAAAAGAAAATGAGATCGATCCGCAGCTCGGAGAGGCCGGTAATGAATGTAGCCACTCCGTCGACGCAATTTCCTTCGTCCCCGCCTCAAAAGCATAGCGGCGTTCCTCCGCGCGGCTTTCCCGAAAGAGGCAAAAGTATATTTCCCGAGAGTAATGCGTTTCGATTACTCTCCTCATCGGTCGCGAGATGGACGACGGCACGCCGAGAGAGTTTTAGCGCGGGCGTTTTCGAAAGAGCCAAGTCGAGACATAGAGCGACGCCGGCGGACCGCCGCGGCCGTGTGTGTGTGTGTGCGCGTGGGAAACCGAGCGTGAAACTCGTATTCACTTCCTCGCCCTCCTACCCGCCGTGCGAGCGTACACGGGCTTTTGACTCGCTCTCGATTTCCGCGAGTTTTCACGCGAATTTTCCATGGCCAGGAGAGCCTTCGCCGACAGGGGCGTTGTCGGCAAGACTGTGGGACGAGCGCGAGGATAACGCTCGCGCTATCGCGACTGCGGAGTTCGCGCGTAGCTTTTTTCTCCCATGATTCGTCAGGGCTCATTAGCTTTACGTACGGTTTTTACGCGCTCAGGTTTAAGAGAGTTCACGCCTTTTGCTTCCTATCCGAAAAATACAGTTTCGTAGTTGAATTTATGCATCATTCCATTGCAAGAATGCAGTACCCATTCTCGATGTATTGTTACGTATGAGGCGAACCGAGGCGTCACTATAATACGAGCCAATGCGAGAATAAATTGGGAAAAACCGAGTCATAAAGATTTATAAATAAGCAAAACTTCCGAAAGAATTCCCATATTGTTACCAACATTACAGGAAATCATGTTAAATACTGAAATATTACTAAATATCTGTCATTTGCCAATTCACGCGATATTCATAGAATTGAGATAAACAACATCATAAATAACGGATATATTCATATCTTTAGATATGAAAAACTAGAGAAAAAGTGACCTAAAGAAAAACAGAATCCCTATAATAAACCAGAGACGAAAAACAATTTTGAATGTTTTTTCTCCCTACTAAAAATACTATATTCAAATATTACACTAATATAAAAACTACATTTTACTAGTATGCTGATAATTTTTATTACAATGATAGCATTATTATACTATATCTACAGATATGCAAATTTCGTTACATATGTACTCATTTTATCTTACTTATCTGTATCTACTATTCCAATAACTCAACCAGTTTTTTGTCATTGCTATTTTATAGTAAAGTAATGTAAGAGAAAATATGTAATAAGCTAATGCGGATAATTAACGTGTAATTGATAACTAGATTAAGTTACATCAAGTTTAGTCAGTGCTATCATTTTCTAAATAATTGATATTTAATGTTATATATACTTTATTATATTTATATTTTATTATATTTACTTTATTCATACTTAATTATAGACTCTTATAATATGTTTTTCTGAATAAATATATTTTGAAAGAAAAGAAATAACCATCCGCCTCGAAAAAGGTAGGCCTCGAGTTCTATTCCAGACCAAATCAGCCCATGGCGCTGGTCTTTTTAATCTCCTCTTTATTAATTATCAAACGTTTCTTACCTAATAACATATGTTAAGAAGAAGTTTTTATCATCGCAATTCGAATGAAATGAAATCGTTATAAAGGAAGGATTGGGATTGCGCGTGAAAATGAAAAATGTTACGATGCATTAATCCGCATCTCGATATTTTGAAATTTTATGAAACGAAGGTGGTATATATGTTAAAAAGATTAAAATGCGCGACACATGGCGGAATTTTATTTTTTTTTTTATTCTTTTTTTTTGGCTAAACTATAAAAAAATTTAACAGCACTGGATATATAGACTGGTGTTTACATAAATTATATTAGAAAAAGGTAAATAGAGCAGACTGCATTCGCAGATTGAAAGTCGGTCAATCGCGATAGTACTGTATATCAAAAGGAAAAGAAGAGAAGGAGGAAAGGAGACGAATAAAAGAAATACATAGATGTATAGACGGGGAGCATGAAAGGAGGAAATAAAGATATATATATATATATATATACGTGTGCGCGCGTGATATTTTAAGAGTGAGAAATATATAGAGGAAGTGCGAAGGGTAGATAGGCAGAGACGGAAATAATGGAAAAGAAAGACGAAAGGAAGCTAGCTGTTATTAGTGGTTTCCTACAAATAAATAAAAGTCCACGAGAACAATGGGATTCTGGCAGAGTTCCACCTGACTATACATAATGCAATCCCGAAAAAGTTCTCCCGGAAAAAAGTAAGTTTGAATGTACGTCGACTTACTTATATCAACTTTACTTCTCGCTCTATACCTAATTAATTTATTGCATATTTTGACTTTGCTTCTGCCCTGTGTTATTTCTGATAATATTGTCGGTAACGGGGGAATTTCTTGAGGATCGATATAATTACGTAGATCTTGTAAAAGAAAGAACAAATCAGTCTAAATGCACTAGGAGAGCACGAAAGGCTACGAAAGAGACAGAAAGAGGGAGCAAGAGAAAGAGAGAGGGGGGAGGGGGGAGGGAAAGATTCTAATGGATATTCATGTTATGCGTGAGCTTAAATTCTTGAATTAGTTCAGTACACTTCCATAAGTTTCTATTAAATCTGCCCGAGTTATTGCACTACTAATTGCAAAATCTAGTCGCACGCCGGCAATGGCAGCGCGTAGGTTGCCCCCGTCCCTGATAAATTCGCTGGTTGCCGCGTCTAATGCTTTCCGTCGCAAATACTTTGCTCTATATACCGAATTTCCATTGACGAAGGCATCCTGCGCGCACACGTAGGCACCCACACGCCCGAGCGCACGAACACATACACGGTCGCTATTTAACAGACAATATTTGGTCTCGCTTGCTTCTTTTTTCCTTTTTTTTTTTTTTTTTTGCGAATCGAGAATGCGCAGCGCATCGGATCCGCGCGACAAGGAAAAACGCTTGGAAATTCATCGAATGCTGCGGGATTTTTCTGCATCTCGAAGGAGGGGGGAGAAAGAGAAGGCAGAGGGTGGGATGGATATTGCGTGGGAGAGAGGAGGAGTGCGATCCCATTGACAGGCAACACGGAAAATCTCGATTTTTCTCTGTTGCCGATCCCCCGGACAAAGGGACTTTCGCTCTTCTCGCTTCTCGCACCGCATATACCCCGCGAGAATTCAAATATATACACACACACACACACACATATATATATATATATATATATATATACCGGCGGTTTCCCACAGCCGCGAACTTACGTCACTCGGTTCTCTCCCTCTCTCCATCGCTCCACTCCCGCCCTCGGCCACCCTTCCCGCCGCCCTCTACAGAGTGCTCCGCTATTTGCACTCCGCAGCTTCGCTATATATATTCGCTCGTCACTCTCGCCGGCTCTACTTCCGCGAGAAAGAGAGGGGGAGAGAGAGAGAGCGAGCGGGAAAGAGAGAGAGGGGGGCGGGAGAAGAGCTTCCGCGCGAAATGTCTGCTTCACGCGCGCCCTCTGCCCCCCCCGCCCCGATATACGATCGCCTGCCCCGGCTGCCACACCCACCCCCCCTCCCTTCGGCCCCTCTTCTTTCGCTGCCGCAGAGCACCTCTCTCGGGTTTCGGCGGGAGTGCAGGGAGTCGCTATGCTAATATCGATACGCGATACCGGCGACGAAATTCCCGACGGTCGCCTGCTGGAGGCTTCGGCTGCTGCTTCGGCTGCTGGCGACCGCGAGGTCTATCAGCGTCCGACGGACGCCCGAGGACCGCTGGTGCTAATATATACATCTAAACCGCGATGCCCTGTTAGCCGGAAGGCCGAGGCTGCTAAGTGGCGTTGGTTTTGCCTCCGCACCCCATCGCTCACTCTCTCTCTCTCTCTCTCTCCCTCTCTCTCTATCTTTCTTAGACGTTGCGTCCACCTCCGGCGCTAATTAAAAAGACACGGTGAATTTCTCCTACTCTTCGTGCGCACGGGGGGGGGGACTCAGGATCGGATTATGACTGATGGGAGCCCAAGGCTAAAGGCGTAAAGGAACTGCTTTTAGCATATATATCGTATGTGTGCCATTAACTATCGAATCAATCCTCAATTTTTCCTCGGAAATTTCTAGTGATTATGTAAACAGTAGTAGGACGGCTTGAAATTTTCTGTCATATATTTTCTATTCATAAGCGTTATGCAGTATTTTGATTTATTCACAATGACAGAATTCAGACTATCGACAATAGTCACTTTGGAATTTTTAATCCACAATTTTGACTTATGCCTCATATATTTTATCGAAAATTGTTAAAAAATAAATAGTTGTAGAGAGGCTTACAAAAGATCGCTTTCTGTATTTATACATGTTGTGTGACGTTTTTATAAATTTCCAATTTAATAGAATTTAAAATTTTTTAAACTTTTGGCAGCTATTTTAGTCTGCAATTTTGAAACTGAACTTAGAAATACAGACTGCATTCAACAATTGAAGCGTTGAGATTTTTCATTAGATTTGGGAACTTTTAAATGTTGGAACAGTCGAAATTCGAGCCCCATTCGTAGTCCAATGCTAAAGTGGTTAAATTCTACAGAGTATATTTTTGTAAATTAATAATAATAATAATAATTTTACAGGGGATATTATTATAGAAAGTAATCAACGATTCTCAATAATCCATTAATCTCTTTCTTTCATTTTCTAAAGAGTTTATCAGAAAAATTGTAATCTAATACATATATAAAAATTTATAGTAAATACTTTTATAGTAAAAGTCCAACTTTTTTTAAAAAGCCATTCAGTTTGTAAAAAAACTATCGACTTGTCAAAATCATAAAATACCTCACATATGGACTAATCATTTTATCGTATATATTTCCAGCTTTTGCATTTCGTCGAGATTTTTATTTTTAATCGTTCCCCAAATTGTCTGCGGCGGCCTTAAAACTCGGTAATTCAAGAAATAACAGCATCCGCGAGTGAGCATAACAGCATCGTTATGCATTATCGTAAAGAATTTCAAGCCGGCACTTCGAAACGTCTCTCCGGCAAAAATTTTTTCCGTAAAATCCGCTCTTTTTCACCGTCCTGACCGCGCAATTCACAGCCATTAAGCCGGGACCCGCGATTAGAGCCCCCGTCCCCCCCCTGTTGATCTAGGCCCGGCAGGGGGAGGAGGAGCGTTGCCCGAACACGGCCGAATTCATTTACAACTCGTGGCTGGAAAGAAGTACAAGGGGTGGGGGGTTCGGCGCCCGGCACGGCGAAACAGCGCGATAAGCCAGCGGGGCGAGGGCGCGCGCCACGCCGCCGTGAACTTAACACGCCCGATTAACTTCCATTCCCCGGCCGCGCTATCGCGTCGCCCGCCCCTCCGTCGGACAAAGTCCGGGCCGAGGCGGGCGCGCGCTCCTCGTGATAAATTCGACTTGGCGAATTTCCGGGGCGGAATTCGAGCGAGCGCCCCCCTGCCCCCTGCCTCCCCCCGGCCCTCTCGCCGCCGCTCCGCAGGGCCGCGGCGCTGACGAACGGTCCACGTGCAGTTAAAGCGGCCCCGACCCGCTCCTGGCGGTCTTGGCGGCCGCTCGACGCGCCGTGGGCTGTAGTTTTTTTCCCCCCCAAGCTCGTAACGCGCCGTCGATCATTGATTTTGCGCGCGCGCCCCACCGAGGCCACTTATTCTTGGGTGGAGGGGGGATACGCGACTCACGGCTCCCGCGACGTATTTTCTCGTACTGTCTCGCGCGTCTACTCCGGCCGGCTCGGATATCCGAACCCCCCCCCCTCCCGCCGCTCTCGTTGTCTCCTCGTCTGCCTGCAAATTCCAATATTTATCAAAGCATTTTTCCTCGTCGTCCGTTTATTACCACGGCCTGCTGCTCCCCGGCGTGCCTCTGCTTTTTACTTGCCTCGTTCTTCAATAATATTGAAACGTACCGCCCCATTGTGTGATCGGCCCGAGGACAGTATTATTATTATAGGTGGATATTAGATTGATATAGAGCTCTGCCGAGTCCCCGAGCTGCTCTCGACGTTTTTCCTTAGCTGGTTCGGTTTTAAATGAACTTCGAACATATTCAGCAGAACAAAGTTCAGCAATTATTTATGCACATTTTGATTTATACGAGAAAAGGCGAAGGCAAACTTTAATTATAAATGTATAATCTTCGATTATTTATTATTTTAATAATAAAACTCCGACAATTTTCCGTGTTTTGGAACAATATAGCTTAAAACGCGATGAATTTATGTACAGCTTGTATTATATTGGATATTTTATCGCAATTTACATATACTGGATAATGACTTTGGTTTGACGCCATCAAAAATTCATCATTACTCTTTAACATGATGTTTAAATTAGTCTTTGATAGTTCCACAATAAAATCGCTCCATACTTTATGCTCTAAAATTAATTATACAAAATATTCCTCGTGAAACATTATATGTTTAGTATATCAATTATTTACTATTGTATCTGAAATAATTATAATGAAATGGTATGGATATATTAAGGCTGAAACAAGAATAGTGCAAATAACATTGTTTATTACTATATCTTCATCTCCCATAACTACTATTTCTGTAAAGTCGTTTAAAATCTTTTGAAAAACTGAAACTTCACGCATATTTATCCCTTATATTTTTTAAATTAATTTCCTTACTTTAGCAACAACTGATAATTCAAAATAATATAAAATCAATGAAAGTACTTTAATTGTGCTTTTCTCGACTGCTTATATACAAATTAATAAATATTTTCATTGGTCTTACAGTCAGATTGCACTTTACTGACATAAATTTTTTGAGCTAATATTTTATTTTCAGATTAATCTACGGGAGTGATTGTATACAAGGACAGTCTGACTGTCATGATAGTTTTTAATTTTTATTTTTATTTTCATTATTTTTGTATATTGACGTATTAATATTAATATAAATATATATTGATATCATTACGTATTATTTTCCATTGGTTTAATCGGACTGTAAGACCAATGAAATTATTTATTAATTTGTCAACGAAAGTATCGTTTTTTGCGATAAATTCATATGTAGGGAATTCCTAGTCCTTAAAGCAAAGAAAGCAATGAATATGCGTAAGACAAATCGTCAATTTTCTGCACGCATATTGATAGCAGCGACAAAAAGATCGTTGCTTTAAAGACCGTGTAGACCTGTAGAGGCAGAGCACGATCGTGGCGTAGAAAACATGTGTAGAAAAAAATACGACGTGTTCTTACTGTGATGTGCTTGCGAAGAGTTTATGCTTCATTTCCGAGCAGACTCTGTAAAATAGTAATCGTGCCGGACAGGGTGGGAATCGCGAGCCCGGAGCTTTGAATAATAGAGCAAATTGAGCTTCTTAAGCGCACCTACGTAACGGCTCTATCAATCGCAAATTAACGGGAACGAAAACACCGAGACGTACACCGTCGATCTCGGTCGCGCGAACGGCGGAGGAATCGATATAACTGCCAGGGAACAGAGTTAATCCATTAGCGAGCAGCGGGTTCTCGGGAACAGCCGTCCCAGTTCCGAAGAACCGCCGGGCGAAAAAAGGACGAGAGAGCAGGGGGAGAGAGAGAGAGAGAGAGAGAGAGAGAGAGAGAGAGAAAGAATGGTCGGCTAGATTCGTGCCCCGGGAGAAAGTGATTGATAGGGGAGCTCGGGAGGCCGCGGGCCGGGGGACTGCGAGCACGTCAACGGGGCGTATCGTCGCGCGGGGCGCGCGCAAAGCTAGCCTCGTTTTACCATTCCCGCATCGTCGGGATTCCGGTGTTAGGCGCGCGTTTCGACTCGCGGACGGCAGCGTCGCTCTCTCTCTCTCTCTCTCTCTCTCTCTCTCTCTCTCTCTACAAATCGCCTACGAGCGGTCTTGCTTATAGACAGACGAGGGGGGGGGGCGGATGCTATTAGACACGAGACGGGGGATTAACGGGGATGGCTCGAGGCTTATGCGGATCAAATCATTCTTCGGCCATTTTGTCCCCGTATTTTTCGTTGCTTTTCCATTGAATTAATAAAAACGAAGGCGAGGCGAAATTGCGCCACCGGAAATTCTCGTCCCCTCGACTTTAATTTCTCATTTTACAAAGCCTCTCCGCTGAAACTTCCAGGCAGCCATCCACGACTCGTCTTCTCCTCTTTCTCGCTCTCTCTCACTCTCTCTCTCCCCCCCTTTTCCTCTCTCGCTCCGCGCTCGAATCGCACACCGCGCACACACGAACAAGCTCCACGGAGCCGCGCCAAATCTTCTATTTTGTTTTGACGACCGACCGCCTGCCTGGCCCTCGCAGTTCTCCCCGTAAAGCTCGCGCGCTCACTTCCTTCGACTCGATTTCCGCCTCCCTTTTCACGGCTCGCACGTACGCACGCGCCGATACTTCCGCGCGATCCCTTATCCACTTTCCTCCTCCGTGATTTTTCATTGTTATCCTCGACCGGTGCAACGGGCGCGAGGCCGGGGACTCGATAGCTCGTACGAAAGCCGCCCCGCGCAATTGGCTGACTAAATTAAACGAAATCGACGTCCCGGAGCCTCCCCCGCGCCCGATGAATATGGAATTCAGCGACACAGGTCTGAGAAACCGAGGAAAGAAAGAGTCGCCGGGCGGCGGGCTATCCCGCGAGAGATAAGGCTCAGATTTACGCGGATCGTTCGCAGCACATTTAGCAACTCGCGCGCGACGCCATACAGTTTGCCCGATACTAAGTGCTTGTAAATCAGAGTTAACGTGTTTGGAGATAACAAAAATAAAAAGAAAAAAAAGAAAAAAAGAAAAAGAAAAATGAAAGAAAGAAAGGGGTGAGCGCGGCCGGCGAGAAAAAGCCGATGCTTTTATCCATGAAATTGATGTCTCGGCTTTAACGCGTTATATAATAATTTTATAGCGTCGCATAAAGCTCCCCCAGCCCCTTTCCGGGAAGATCGTCCAGACTAGATTACGGAGAGGAGAATAAGAGGGGGGGGCGGGGACGTGGGGGGGGGGTATAAAGGTAAAAGAAAAGCCACCCGGGCCGGTCGGGGCGAGGGATAGGCGGGGGAGGGCCGCCGGTATCGGATGTTCCGATTTTATTGGTGGGTAATGCGCCGTGTCACCTACTTTACGTCGGTGGCGGCGCGAGCGCGAGCCTGCAAATCTCCGACAAGGCGACCGAGCTGGCCCGAGCTTAGCCGGCCGAGATTAATGTGAGCCGCGGCTCGCTCGGCTCGGCCACGCGCGCGAGCTTGCGAGAAGCCCCCGGTAAAGCGCTCGCTTTTATATGGGGCGACGCGCCGCGGGCTCTCGCACGCCTGTACCCGCGCGCGTACGTAGTTCCGAGCCCCCGAGCCCCCCCCCCCCCCCGGCGCCGGGCGGGGATGGGGGGCAAGCCTCCGTTATTGGCCGTCGCCCGCTCGCTTCGCGCTCGAAACGTCCCCGTCACTTTCCCCCGTGGCTTTTTCCAACTTTGTCGGCGATGCTGTTGACTTTGCCTCGTCCCGTCCTCGTCGCACCGGGACTTTCCGCCGACGCTTTCCACCCCCCCCCCGTCCGGAGCAACCTCACGGCTCATTTGCTCTATACTTCTTTCCTTTTTCGTCATTTCTAATTAAAAGTTGGTTAATATACTTTCCTGGTGCTATTATCTTTGGTATGCTCAGCTTCAAAATAATTGCTTGTTCATATATATACATATATATACATATACATACATACATATATATAACATAGCTCTCAGCTAAACTTCAAGCAAGTATATTAAAAGCTATCTAGTCGATGATTAATAAGCCAGAAATTAGCTGAATTATTAGTTTAATAACTGCACTAAGAGCCGAGGTTCCACGGCTTATAATATATTTACTCTTAATATTGATTTTATAAAATCAGCAGACAACGCTTACATTTTGTTGGTATCAAAAGGCCAACAATTTACAACTCCTGGAGAAAAGAGTTACATTGGCGTATTGATTTCTGACTGTATATATAGTTTTATAACGATTAAAAAACATTTATCAAATGAGTTTTTAATCTTACTCAAAGATTTGGAATAGTAGAAAATTAACTATTGTATCTTTCTCTACGTTAACGATTGTATTACATAGTTTTATATTGAGCGTTTCCGATATTTTTCTTTCCATTCGTGACCATATTTTAATATATTGATCGATTAAAAATTTTTTGATCGCCTTTTCGTAGGTACATTTGTAAATGAAAGATGAACTTGCATTGTAGTCATATTTTTCAAGTGCGTTATATTTATAAGCAATCATTTGTAATTTAGAGGTTTTCGTTCCATTAATTAACTTTTATGGTCTAACTGCAGCAATAATCATGTGAAATTTCCTTTTGAAATTTAACTTTAAAATTATACACGTAGAAATGCGAGGAGAGCCATTTATTAATTAAGCCTTTCAAGGAGAAAGATTAGTTAACTCGGACATAATGTAAGGGATTCTCATATAATTCAGACACAAAGGAATCAATTCAAGCGTACGACTGTTTAAGCTCGTATTTTTGCATTCAGGTTGAGGAGCGTAATTCTGCGCATTATAATGGCACGAATCTTTTGAAAAATTGCCTGGCAATTAATTTAAAAAAACACATTCTATTCTCAATTAATCCATTGCCACTTGGACTGTTAATGTTGCCGTGACAGAATTACCGTCTCGAAATTTATGGCATAATAAATATAAATCTTCCATATACTTGGCATTGTAATAACTTTGGAATGGCTTTTTAAAATTGTGTGCTCAAATGCGTAGTTTCCTCGAGAGAAAACCACAATGTAGCGGTTTAATAAAACGAAAGATTTCTTCCCTCTAAAAAATGTGCAAGAAGGTCTACCGGGCTCGGATGGGGTGTAGAAACTCTCCGGGACGAGTAAATATTTCTTGGAGAAAAGAAACTCGTTTCGAGTGGCAAGAAATTCGCGTCTGAAAAAAGTAACGCTGATTTTTTACGTTCAAAACTCGTTTTACGACACGGACTTTTAGCTGAATTTTTCAGGACAAAAAGTTTAAAAAAACATTCGACTCAACTCAATAGTAGCTGCGGCAATGAGACGAGTGGTATTTAGTACTTTAATTTTCCGATTTAGGCCGTTTCTGAAGAATTTTTCATTGAATGGCGCATTGGCAAATCGTATTGACGCACGGGAAAATAAACGAAGACTTATTTTGGCGAAGTATGCGCATCAATTGCGCCTAACAATGAATAATCTCAGCAGCAGGCAGAAATGATGCTGAGTGGCGGAATATAAATCTTGGCGGGATGCGGAAAATATCGCGCGACCAAGCTGAGCGGATAATTCGACCGAGCCGTTGGTGGGTCGAGCTTAAACTCGTAGTTGCTATATATATATATATATATATATATATATATATATATGTAGGGCAAAGGAAATCCCCCGTGGCAAAAGAGTCGAGCTCTGGAGTCGCACGACCGTTTCGGATTGGAAAACCATTCGACGCTGGTGGGGGGGTGGGTGGGGGCGAAGGGGCTAGGATAATTCGAGATTCCGTGTTCGCTGGAGGGTCGCCTCCGCGTATATGCAGTTTCGGTTCGACACGTCGAGTCATTTTACACGGCCGCGGAACGCAGCGTAAAAGAATATTGCACCCCCACCCCCTCGCTCGATTCCCGATCGTCCGAGGAAAGAGTTCCCGGGTAGAAATCCCCGATCGTGCGATCCACGTCGAAGCTTTGGAAGATGTGCGGTAACGAAGCTGCTCGATTTACCCGCTGATGGGGATTGCGTCCTACGACGAATGTAAGGGGGAGGGGACGGGTCTGTGTATATGCGGAGATATAAAGCGCTACTAAATCAATTAATTCCGTGCAAAACTTGAATTGTTTGTACGAAATTGAGTAATGCTGGAATAAAGCGGTTAGGGCGGGGAGTGGGAGTGGAGGTGAGCTATCATGTAAGTTTAACGACGCCGAGGCGAAGTTGGGGCAGAAGTCAACTGTAAGAGAATAGATGTAATCAATGTTGCGGTCGCGGTGGGTCGAAGGCCTCGCCTCCTATACATTCTTGCCGACTTTGTCACATGTTATTTTGGTTGTCATTGGTCAGGCGTCAAACATTCGGAAATGGTCATTTTGCTGTTTTTGTCATCGTCTTTTTATTTAAATTAAACTAATTATATAAAAGGACTTTTGATGTATTTTTATATTATTTATCTCAAGATAATAATTAATTATTTGCCATAATTACCTTCGTTACACTTGATCTCTACACAGAATATCACTTGTCAGCTTTTATCAATTTTCGTCGTAGCAAGTCCATAATTTGTCGTTCATTGTCAGTTCAAATGAAGAATTTTTCGCTCCATTGGTTTCCAAGAAAAACCATGTCATGATAATAACCATGAAAGATAGCCTGGCACTTCTCCGATAACATACGACATATAATTGTATGAAAATGTGACTAGATGTATAATTCGCCATTCATTATTTTTTACAAGATTTTTTTTCATTTTTTTAACTTGAGAAATTGAAAAAAAAATTTATACATGTTTACAGACAATAATGACTCACCATTAAAAAAAAATTCACAAGTACTGTGTCATAATCTGCGTAAACTTCCTGCTGATATGCTTCTTAGAAAAATGTCCTTCTTACAGATGTCAGTAAAATACTATGAAAAATAAACACTCCTAGCAGATAATCTACTATGACCTTTTCTTGGAAACCAGCAGAATACCAATGTATATCGTTATTCTTTAATTTTTAGAAGTAATTTATCAAACATGGAAAATTTGTAAAAAATGTATCGTAAGGAATAAAGAGCGACAAATTAGAAAGCAAAATTCAGATACGTGACTATTTTTTCAATGTACTATCGGAAAGAATTAGATTAATATGCAACACACGGTTAATTTGAAAAGAACTGTTTTTTTTAAAAGGTTCGTAATAAATTTGAAAAAGGGACTGGATCTTATTATTTTAACAAATTATTTGAATTTAATTCATTTCCACGGTCTTGTCTCACATGGCCCTAAATAATCCCATAATCGTTATACATTATGTCTTAAAAGAAAGGAATTAAATACATAATTCTATTATTTGGAAAAATTATATTAAATTGATACGCAAGATGAAACATGCGGAGAAATGGCGACAAGTTGAAAGATGTTCTTGAATCGATCATTTAAATGGAATTTGGCCAAAGTTTTTCAATTTTTTTTAGTTTTTTTTTTTTGTTTAATATTGTGCCACTTTCGCAAAAGTCTATTTTTACGCAGCACGAGATTACCAAGTCTTTTTGAAAATATTTCGCACTCGACGTTCATAATTGCTACACCAATATCAACAAAAGAAAAGCGATTGCAACGAATTTGAGGGAAAAATTCTTCTTTTACAACCCGGCTATCCCTCCTAATTGCTCGCCTTTTGTTCCCCCTGGAAAATTAGCCATTAGTCTCGAGCTCGGGGCGGGGGGGGGGCCGAGCCGCGCGCGCGTCCGTTTAGCGCAATTGTTGCGAAACCCTTTGCGGTGGAAAAAGATTGCGGAGGGACGCGCGCGGCCTAAGTGTTCCATCGATCAGTGTCGTGCATCCGGGGTGTGAGGGGGGGGGGCGGTTGCTACATCGAGGCGCGTTCGCGAGAACACTCGTGTTCTCGCTGGGGGGAGGAGGGGCGGTCGGTTGCCGCGAATGCGTAAATGAGCCTCGATCTATTGACACGACGGGCTTAACCGAGCGGTTCATCGAGGCCGCGCGTTGATTTTCGGGGCGATCCGTCAGCGGGAATTCGAAGCGCGTAAAGCGGCGCAGAGAAGCCGCGGCGACGGTGCTTACAGCGACGGGGACTGTACATATGTTGGGTATAGCGCGGAGAACTGCGTCTGCAGGATCTCAACTATTGTTTTCTCAGTTTCATGGAATTCCCTTCACCGGACCGTTCAATGTAGATAGTTTTTAGATCTCACGATTATGACAGTATACAAACAAAATGTTGGCTTTCGACATTTTTAGAAAATAGATTTATATATATATATATATATATATATATATATATATATATATATATATATATATATCTATATTCGAACTATTTTTACGTAGATTAGTAATCCTATTTTTGAATAAATAAAGCTTTTTAAAGATGCCAAAGGTTTTGTATAAAACGATATTTTAGAATAACTATTACAATGAGAATATTAACCCGAGTGACATAAAATTTGTAAATTACTAGCATTCCCCATCGCGGGTTGGCCTGTTGAATTATTTCTTTAATTTAGACATAAGGAATATCGAAATTCATCTATAGCGTAGATATAAATCTAAGATAGCATAACCGATAATAATTCATAATAATAATAATAATATTACTTATTACATGAGAATAAAATATTTTACATAATAATAAGACGTAAGTAATAAAATATGACATTGTTCGAATAATCAGTAAATAAGATGATTCATGCTGACAAATATAATCTAAAATTAGAATTGAAAATTTTACTTATGTCGACTGTTCTGAATTAAATTAGTAAAGATTATTATGGGTCTTACAGTCTTTATAATATACAGGCAGACTGTCATTATGAAGTCATTATTTTAGCTAATATATTATATTATTAAGATTCTAAGACCGATAAAAATATTTATTAATATAATCTAAAATCATTATTGATAAATAAATGATATCTATATTGTCTTCCTCTAATTATGAAAATTACGAAAAAAGCAAAAAAAAAACTCGACAGGCAATAAATAGTATCACTAATTTGCGACTCGTGTCTTTTCTCGACGAAGCTGCGTAAAAATTGTAAAAATTCTATGCAAGACTTTTTTAAATAAGCGTTCCGTCGTCAATCCGCTCTTTGAATTTCTAATTTTTTACAATCATGGAAATCCAATAGATGCATATGCTATACAATAATTCCGTGTGCAAGACGCTTTGAATCTAGCCGAATGACCGGAACAGCTGTCGGCGTCGCTAAAAAATCCACGCGCAACGAAATGCGCATCGTAGAATATTAATTTTAATCATCCTTTTTTCTTCCCGGTCATCAGCGATAATTTGCGGCCGATCTAATCCACAGTGATTGAGTAATTAGTCGATTAAGCGATCTTATCGGGGCGCCCCGGCGACACGGCGCGCGGCCGCGACGTCCCCCGTGCGATCTCGAGAGCGCCGCTGCCCGCGCACAACGCGTAAATCTCCATTTATCCAATATGCCGTCGCGGCCACGGCTGGGCCTCGGCGGCGGGCGGGGAGCCGGTAATACGCTCCCGTAATCCCTCGCATTTTCCCGAGAGCCGACGCGCATCCCGCTCGACGGGAGATTAAAGCCCGGGTCGGGCGGGCTCTCGAGACGCCGGGAGGCGATCGCGGAGCGACATATCGATCGCAGGCTTGCGCGCGGCGACTCACCTGAGAAGCGGGGCCCTCTTCGCCCTCTGGATTCCGCCGTGGCGCGCGGCCGGCGATCCCCTCGACGGGCGCGACGGGCGCGGCCGCCGCTGCGCGTCCGACTGCGGAATACCGGCGAGGCTGGCCGAGGCCGGCGACCGGCTGGGCGCGCCTTTGTGCTCGCGGAGGAGCGAGCGCGCGCGCGCGCGTACGCTCTTTCTGTCCGAAGTGCGTGGCATTCGTTAAAATTGAGAGCGATCGATCGGCCGGCGGGGCGCTGAATGAACTCGATCCCTTGATCGACGCTGTCGATATTTTATTATCTTTCTTTCGAGCGCCGCTTTGTTCGCCGGTTTGTCGCGGCAGAAGCGCGAGGTTCAAAAGCTCGGCCCCTGTCGCGCTGTGTCGAAAAGTTTATAAAAGTTTCGTTGGGCGGTTTAATTCTTGAGAATGTTTTTTTTAGTAAACGCGCATATTTAGAAGATACGAAAAAATTGATACACAGTAATATTCATACCTTCATAAATATATATTTTGAATTTTAGAAAGGAATCGATAACAACAGAGAAAGGATTTCGTGCATTATTAATTTTTAAACACTGACGTGTTTCTGAACACGAGGATACTGAACTGCTAGTATAGTTTGTAAGATCTTCTATGAATGAAAAAAAGCAAGTAGGTCAAGTTATAGAGCGTTTAGTGTCATTTTTTCACTGCCAAGATCAAGGCGAAATTATTTATTGTTCAATCCCGTAAAATTTGGTAAAACTTTCAAGCTAATTTCGATAATATATTGAACATGTTAAACGACGTTGATCGTGTAGTTCCGAATGAATCACAGTAGTTTTTACAATAATATATAATATACATACCATTGTCCAAGAATTTGAAACATAAATGTTTTATTATTTAAAGATATTCTTAGACGACAGTAACCAAGAAGGAAAATTCATTATTTATTATTTGGTTTCAATATCTAAGATGTTAATAAATTCTTCTATACAAATACTCGGATAATAGTTTAAGTTAATTGTCATATATTTCCTATTATTTTTCCATAATTTACATTTTAATAAATAATTTTAGCGGTTGAATGACTAGTGAATACGCTCCATGGTACTTACGGATTGGAATGAAATAATTTGTATAATATGTTGAGGAATATTTGCTGACTGGTACTACTGATATTTTTTTTTCAATTATTGTTATAGTGCGTCACTATAGATTGCTTTATTTGTAGATATAATTTTGATAAAAAATAGTTGGTGAACCGCAAGAAGCTCTTATATCTCTTCTGAAATTTCGAAGTACTGATTAGAAATACTATAATTAAAAATTCCATTCTATTAACATAATAAAAGTCATGAATAATTCATAAAAATAATTTTTTTTAATCTTGTTCGAAAAGAATAGAAGGAACTGAAGGAAAATGTTAAAACATCGCGTTGTCAAAACTTTTCCAATTAAATTGATTATTTGAATTTTTTTCGAGGAATTATTTAGCCTTTATTTTTCTATCATTTATTAAGAGAAAGCCTGGATATGTAACAGTGGCATCCAATTACGTTAATATTTATTCCTCGTCAAATCCGTGGAGAATCGAGACATATAGCCAGACTTCTGTCCAGTTTACACACACGCACACACACACACACACACACACACACACACACACAGTGTCAGTTCGTTGTACATGAAATAATCAGAGTCTGCAAAATTGTTCGAGCCAGCAAGATCGCTCGGGAGAAAAAGAAAAGGGAGACGGGAGAAACGGCAGTCTCCGATGACCGGAAGTGGCGGGATCGACGGTCGAATCCGGGGAGCGCGCGCGTGCGTAAGCAGCAGACCCCGGAACCGGGACGCCCCGGGAGACGGCAAACCATAAACGTATATAATACACACGGGCGGAGGGCTCGCGCGCTCCCTCGGCTGAATGATTGAGCAGGCCCTCGGCTAATACAGCGCGGGGGTGGGGGTGGGGGGGGGGTGGAAGGCCGCCCTCTGCATCATTGACGTCGTAATTAATCGATCCGTGTGCGCAGCCTCGTATCGCGGATCCACGGTCGAGAAATCGTTTCGCACCCCGCCACACGGGCTCGCCTCCCGTCCGCGGCGTTTCTTTGCGCAACCCGCCTGGCTAGCGCGGATCCCCGCACACGTTTCTACGCGTATCCTCCACTTATCCGGGAGTTTTTCCATTGGCACGCCCGAGCGGCGCGCGGCGCGGAAATCGCGCTGAACTCCCCGATGGGCAAAGTGATTTTCCACGTATCGCGCCGCAAGTCCTCGTTTTTCAGCGCTCCTACGAAGTGTATAAAAAGCTCGCTGCCTTTTCTATCAACGATATATATATATATTCCGTTTTAGACAAAGTGTTAGTAATTTTTTGCCCGAGATAAACTGCAGTTTAAAAATCGTTGGAAATGTAAATGAAAGATTCAAGTAAATCGCATCAATCCAGATGGATGAGATAAACTCTTTTAAAAACTTTTAAATGTACTAGTATATAGAGACTTTTATAGATACTAATATATATTTACTTGTAATACATGTATATCATCAATATATATTAAACAGTCACACAGATCAAGTATGTAATTTAGGCATAAGCATCTGATACGTGAATCTGCCTAAAGTATCTGTGGTACTCGCATGGTACAATATTACTACATGCACTTATTAGCGTGCATCAATGAGTATTTACGACGATATGGCTCTCGAATAATTTAATTATTTACCATATATGAATACTGTACAGATCAAATTTAGCAATTTTATTCTATACGAACGTGAATTAAGATAAGTTATTTGATTAAATATTATATATACTATTAGTTCCGGAGATTTTAATGTAACTTTAATAATATACTGTATTTTTCTTCAAAAACTGTACAGTTCAAGTCGTTTGAAATACGTATAAATTCATAACCCACTGCATTGTTTAATCAAAGATCTTTAATCAAAGCATAAAATTCTTTCATTGATTCAGATTCGTTCGTATTACTTTATTTAAAAAATTTATCAATAACTGGTATATTTAAATTTTAGTTACTTTTAAAATCATCTATTCAACGATATTTGTGGTATATTTACTATTTATTAGTTTTAAGCTTGCTTTAATTAATATTAGCTTATGTACATATGTTAAGTCCATCGAGTTACAGCCGATGATATATATATATATATATATATATATATATATATATATATATATATATCACAGCGACTAGTCAGAATCTTACCTTCTAATACTATGAAATTAAATCTTTTCACGTAATAAGACTTTAAGTCATAGAGTTTCACTCGTATCACAGAGTTCATCTGCATTTTAAGGATCGTGAGTATAATGCAATGAATAACCTCGTGCATTACAGTCAAGGTCTTCGCAGAAGATTATATTGTTGACTTATGTGATTCCGTTACAAATGGTTATACTCATTTTACTACTTATTTGAATATCATCTGCTATACAACATATTATATTTACAGAAGCGACGTCTGGATTCAATATTTGTTCATCTCAATCCTATAGATAATCAATATCAGCTCGAATAACAACTCATCATCGTCCCCGTATCTTAACGCTGGGGAAAACATTATATTATAGAGCAGCATTAATCAGGTCTTGCTACGTATATTTGCGAACCAATTATACTTTTATTGTATTTCGGTTTGCGCTTATTACGAATTGAATTTCACACTGCGCATCGGATAATATCATAATTAAGAGTAACTTATTCAATGTCTACATTATTGGTGGAATATTGTACATCTACGGCTCGACGATGTAGGTCGCGCAGATTTTAATGAAATTCGCTTATCTGTATTATTGATATACAAACCGCTGATTTCTAGGCTAAGTCGTCGACAATGCAAATTCACAAAATCCTCTCAATTATGCCGTTATTAATTTCGTATTACAACGGCGCATACTTTCACGGTGGCACGCGACCGAACTAATCTATATTCGTGTCTCTGTATGGCTTGTACTTGCATTGAGTCAATTCGGATACGTTCAATAAATCAAATACCATATACTGTACTAATAATTACACTGTGTCCCAGTATTAGTCTACACTGAAATATCGAAGAAATAGAACAACACATATTTAGTGTAATACAATTCTAATCGAGCCCGATCTCATACTGGTTCCATACAGTTCTGTGTGGTTCATCATATATTATTCGAATGCCGAGCAAAAACTATCTTCTATATCGCGTACAGCACGTGCACCGGATAAAATACGTTTAGAGAAAACCGTCTTAACGAGCTTAGCCATAAGAACTTTGAGCTGAATAGTAAAAATAATACTGGCAAGAAAAGTATGAAATATACACCGCGTCTTCCGCGTCTCACTTAATATATTTTCTCTCGGGCAGAGCAAGTGTAATGAATATACAAATAACTACCTTCAATTCCTTCCATAACCGATTACCATATTTTCATACTTTTCATCTGTACTATCGACATTGTTGTAAATTCTAATAATAATTATTTTATAATTGCTGTTACAAATAGTTGTTGCTGTATTTTAATTTCATATCAGATTCCACCGATTGAATTGTCAAAGGGAAATTATTGGATTATATCGTTGATAATGAAGCACCCAGATTATCGAGATTTATTCGAATAACTAGAATTTTTCGGCATATCAAAAGGGTTCTATTTAGGCCTTTAATTATTTGATGTTCTTATTAATTTTCTACCCCATCATTTCAATATTTCTTGATTATGTCATACAGACGATTGAAAAATCTTACCATACGTCGTATTTTTGTATCAAACTTTTTTATATCTATAAATGCATACTAATGTATTTTAAGCATGATGTATTCAGAACAGATTGTTTCTTAACCAGAATAAATATAATATAGTATCCCATATAAGAGATAGTGATCTATTATTATATAATTATACTATTAGATATTCCTATTTACTGCACTCTAACTGAATTTCCGATCTACTGATGACGTTTACGATATGATAGTTATATTTGTTCCAAACGCGATTCATCCAAAGATCTATATTGGATTTTTTACAAATGAATCGATTTACATTTAATACTTTTCTAAATCCTCTATTCATTTAAACGTCTAGTACTTTAGCGCTGTACGAACATACATTTATTTCAAGGTTGACTTCTTTTCCAAATAATATTGTACGAATTGTTAAACATATAATATACAACAATTGATCCCTTTGTTTTTTATTACGGCATGTTATTCATTCATGCTTTGATTTTCGTAATATTTTCTTTTATTTGACGAGAAAGAGAAGAACATTTCTGTATTAATGACACTGCTATTTTTTCATCCTTGAATAGATTTCATATGGAGTGGTTTAGCATTCCGTTCAATAGAAGGTCTAAATATCAAATTGAGGAATGAGAATTTATTTTTAAAATCTATTATTGGGAATTTAAACAAGCCATTAAATGGAATTATCTGACTTACGTAAATTAGTTTCTGATACTACTTTCTAATAATAACTTTCTGATACTACTTTGCTATTCATGTCCTCTATGAAATTTCATAACGCTGTATACTTCATAGTTTTTCGTTTCACCATATTTTGACAGGATTGTTAATATTGCTGTAGGGAATAAATTCTGATTTTTTAGTTAATATTAGGTTTAATATGTTATTTAACTAAAAAGAGTTGTTTGTCAAGGCTTTGAAAAAACTAAAGCGAGCATAAATATAGTATTAAGCTTTCTCTATTACTGCTGTTCTAATTTTCTTACTCATTTCGATGTATTAGTTATTACCGGAACAATTTCCCAATTATTATACAACGCGAAAAGTTTTATTAAAGATTTATTAAAACATTTATTAATGTGTAAATGTTATAATGAAAATGTAAAAGTTAGATACATTAATCGTAATATGGAATCGTAAGATCGAAACGGATTTTTAATAAGGATTTGGTTTGCATCATTCCAATAATGTTACTAACATTATTTAACACCTTCATATTCATGAATACATAGTATAAATGATATTATTAGAGATATATTTATATATTTATACATAGTTAATATATAATATATTTATTAGAGATTAAGATATAAATAATAAACTGATTTAAACTGCTAAATTGGAATCTTAATTTATTGACTCTTAAACTTTATTTTTCTAAACAGTTATGATATTCAACCACTATATGCTTTTTTTTATAATAAATGATCCTTGATAAATACTCTTTAATTCGCAATTCGTGTTATAAAGATGGTATGATATTAAGACTATTAGTAGTAAAAGTAAAATTAAAAATTTCAAAATATTTTTCTTCTTCGAAATATTTATCATCCTCTACGTGCCATCTCTCGACAAGCTTCGAAAACTTAAATACAATTCTTGGAATTTCAATTGGATCAATGGTAATATTATTAAAAAGTCGACGAACGCCGCCTTGAACGTACCCTTTCCCAGTCGTTCTCGATCTAAAGATCGAGCACTTTAATGAGCAAGCATTAGTTGCTCATCCGAGCTCCCTAAATAAACAGCGGGTCGGTTAATGCGGCTCCGGCAGCGAGCCCGTATTAAAATTTAAATTGCAGTCCTGGACGGCGTTGGGCGAAAAAAGGACGCGCGGCTTGATAAACTTGGGCAAAATGAATTAGAAATATCTTTGGGATCGGTCGCTTTCCGGGCGGCGGCGGTGGGGGCAGGGGCGGGGCGGAGGAAGCCTTCGCTGCTCTCGCGACCGCACTCGTTAACTTTCCGGCGATCCTTACGGCGAGTTAAAGTAAAGTTCAAAGAAATCGACCGGCGAGGGGGAGGAGAGCGCGCGCCGCGGAGGGACCGAGGTGGGGTGAGGGGGGGGGGGTGAGACCGCTGTTGTACACAGCTCACGGCCCCGCTCTTCGCGTCCGGCCAGAGGAGCTCTTTCGCGAGGATCTCTCAAAGCGGTTCGCGAGGCTTTCCGCCGGAATTACTCCCCGGGCTTGCGTCGCGACTTACACGTACCTCTATTTCACTTTTATCGACGAGTCCCTGCGGCTCTCTATCCTCCGCGTTCTAATCTACCATCTATTCGGCTTTGTCCATTTTTTCCCTTTGCCGTTTCGAGTAGATTTAGTAAAGTATGGAGAGGACGGTCGCAAAATGCCAAGAGGAGATTAGATTAAAGGTATTCAGACATTGATATTTATATATATATATATATATATATATATATATATATATATATATATAATAAATACAGTATTGCATTAAATACTAAAAATGTTGTTTTTGGCGAAAGTGAATGAATATGCAACTGGAATCATTGCTGTTTCACTCAAACAATGGTATTTATTCTTGGAAAATAATTCTATTAATTGAAGACTGAAGCTACTCGATAACTCTACGGCTCAATATAAAGCGAATTTGAATTTAAATATATTATCTGAGTAACATAATGAATGTATACGTTAAATTATTACTCTAGCATAGTTAACAGAATTTTTTCTTTCTTTGAATTTTTTATATGAACAGTATAAATAATTATAATATAATACATAAAAATGTATTCTGATTAGCCTGGTATTTTGGAGATCAGCTCAGTACATGTTCTAGGGTGTAACATACATAATAGTTATTTTGCGGTTCTGTTAAGAATTTATAATTTTTTTGTATTTGAACTAACAGAGAAAAAACTGATTTTATTAATGTTTTAGCTTGTAGAATTTGGTTTCGATGTTTCACTCAAACAGCTTTTATATTTTATTGTTAACTACAACAAGTAACAAATTCTTTTGATAATATATCTTCCTCGGTATTAATTTCAAATGTGTATAAACATTTTCAGAATATAATATTATTTTGTTGTATTGTTACTTTTCCAGAAAGACGAAAAATATTGTATTGAAAGGTAAAAAAATCTATCTTTAAGGACGATCCGTCAGGCAATTTTGAATCCAGGAAGAGTTCTATTCGATGTTTATCCATTTATTTTTTGAATATCTAACTAGACCATATTGAAACAATAACCCACATTGACTATCATACGTATTTCGACTTCTCAAAATGACAGCAGTGAATTTTATTACTTATGCTGAAACACAAGTATTTAAACCTTGTAATTATTATTCTTTGGCTGCTGTAAGCAATAGAATTGACTTTGTTAGTGTAGGGAGCAATTCAACAATTTGTTACGAAAATTTGACTCTTTTAGGATCTCATGAGACGGTTTTTAAATGTGGTTTTATCTTTCATTAATCAGCTGAGCGTGTAACATTTTTTAATCATTCGGACAAATATAATCTTGAGACTTCATTTAGATTCTTACTTTTTAAGTTCTAGTTTTTGATCGATTTAATCGAACGACTATTATACTTTAAAGAAAGAGAAGAAAATATTTCCAAAACATGAATGACGAAATAATTTATCAGAGACATTTAACATTTTAATAGTTCGACTCTGTAGAAATTCAAACTTTTACCAATTCGAAGATTGTATTATTAAAAAAAAAAAACGAATTGTTCAGAACTTTTTGCAGAAATCCAAAACCAGTCTTACTTAAAATAATTGCCTTTTTTCATAAATGACTCTTGATAAGAAATATAGGCACGTCTTAAAGCTAGGCGATTATCGCATTGACGCGTATGGACATCATGCGGGCTGCGAGTGAGACCCGCTATCAGCGAAACGTTTCCCCCTTGCGGAAGCATTCAATCGTCGGAATGTATATTCACAAACAGCCGTAGCGTCAAAGTGAATAATGTTGCGGTGCTTAGGCGCGAAAGAATAATGGCGCGGAGCAGCGGGTCGAGGGGCGGGGCGGGGGGGGGCGAAGACAGCGCGCGGCCGAGGGAGGTAATAGCAGCAGCAGATCGTTCAGTGACTCTGCTCAGGCTGCACCGACGCACTCTTGAACGTACATGTATAGGTATACCCAGACACACGCGCGCGCGCGCGAGCCCCGACTACGACTTGGCACGTTAGATACCGAGGAGAATGGCTCTCTCATGCATAATTCCAATATGTGATAGAAATTGCGGGCGGAGGCAGAGGCGGCGGCGGCGGCGGCGGCGGCAGCGCGGAGAATCCTCTGAATAACCCATCGTCCGCTTGTTATCCGGGAGCCACAGGGCGGCCCCGCGACGTCAGGACCAGGAGGGCTCTTCTGCCGAACGGGGCGCTAGGGCGTCGGCGTCCCGCCCACGCCTCGAGACGGACTAAATTATTTATCGGGCCCTCGAAGATACTCTGGATTATCGCGCGACACGGCCGAAGCGCCGCGCGCTCCCTCGCGCGTCCGGCAAGAAAATCCGTCGCCGGGACGATAATGGCGGCCGGTCCGGCGCGGCGCGACGAAGTCCTGTGTTACTGTGTTAAGTCACGAGTGTTAGAGGCCGCTTAGCTGTGGCGCTGTCCTCCTCGCGGCGTGCCGAATCGAATTTCCATAACCATCGCATCGGTTGCCTGTCAACGAATTCTTGGCATTCGCGCCTCTTCAGCTCGGTCCAGCCTGCGTGGCGGGGTATAAGTTTCGACGCAATTGTGCCGTAATTTTAGCTAGAAATTGAATAGAGAATGTGGAAATAATGGAGTCCATTTTGATCGTGAATTTTTGGAAATGTACAATCTCAGTTTAGAATTAGGTCGTGGGCCAAATGCGTCGCGTGGAGGTTGAGAACTGCAATTTCAAAACGGTATTTGCTTCCAATCTAGGCCAACGAGTCTGTTCTCCAGATTTTTAGAAAATTTTATTTCCAATAAAAAATAATGAGACCTTTCTATCCCTATATATAGTACGTATCTCGTCACTTCTTTGGATTTGATTTAAGATCGATAGAGGAATTTGACTTACTGTTTATTCGCATATTGAATAAATTAGAGATCATAAAGAACTCTGTTAAATTCATCAGTTTGGAAGTTAACTAGCTTGTATTTTGAAATATTTACATATTTTACAAAGGAAATAATATACACCTTCTTCCACGAATCTGGGAAGACGCCTGATGAGGTAGCGGTATTGAAATACTCAATCAAGCAACTACTAGTGGCCGCTATTGATTTAACTACGACACTTTGTCGAATAACATCAGCCCTCCTCCTGTCATATATGTAATGAGCAATGAAAGTTTGTAAGTATATATGCACTAATATTGCGACTTTTAAGCATATCGAGACATTAAGCGTTCTTCGGAGGCAGAGGAAAAGATTTTCTCACACTGAACATCCTCATTCTAGGAGGATCCTGACATCCAAAAAAAGTGCTTGTTCAGTGACTACAGACAAAAGTCATTCAGCGCTCCTCTTAATCGTGTAGTTTGAGGCTAAGTACAGAGAGATCTTACAGAGAGTGAGAGTCTGAGGCAGTACGATACATAGATAGATCGATAGATCGATAGAGAGAGCGAGAGAGAGAGAGAGAGAGAGAGAGAGAGAGAGAGATATCATAGATCATCTGTAATCGATTAGTATTTTGGATCTTCAATTAAGATTTTTAGAAGTGTTTGATTTCGTAAAATCTTTATGATGTGGTCACGGATGTAGTAGTGATGTTGACATTTGATTTTTAAATTTTCGATAATTGAGAAGGAACAACAAACAAAAACAACTTTGAGCTGAAAAATTTTGATGAAATAGTAACAAAAAAAAAACCATCTACAAGATCCAAAAATGTTTTATTATACATCTTCAATTTTATCTTCATATAATTTCCATTGTTAAAGTCTTATATATCGATCTCATATTTTTTTAACGTTTTTAAACGTATTTAAACATACTTTTTTAAACGTATTTTAATAATAATTTCGAAGAATTTTTTATTAACAACATTTTAGATTCAGTAACATTTTACATAAAACAATGTGCATCGTATAGAATTTTTCATTTGTAGATTAGCCTTTACAACTTTTTTCTTAATGTTCTTAGAGGTTTTCGTTATTATTTAAGTTTTCATAGCATCATGTCGTACGATCGTCATTTATGTTCCTAAGTATATATTTTATTGACTTTATTTTTATATTTTTTTAAATGCTGGAATGGCTGCTTCATTTATTTTCAGTTTCAGTCCAGTTTGAGAAACATCGTCTTTTATGACTTTAGTCATTGTTATCACTATCTTCCAAGATCTCATTACATAGATTTGGGAAAAAAACGTTTCGTTATGTTAGGGGCCTACTCCGAATACCCCATGGTCATAAATAGATATGGTACTCTTTTGGTTAGACCGAGCAAATGTTTCTTTATCTGACTGACGCTACTCTATATGAGCTGTCACTATTGTACGCACTATTTTGTATAATTATTTTTAGACTATTACAATTTTATTTTAATTTGCAACACTATTTCTATTTATCATTAATAAAATAATACATAGTTATATTACAGCTGAAGTTAGTGCTATGACTAAGTTGTTTAAATTTTTTATCATTCGTTTGATATACATGTTTTAAAATTTCTTTGTTTTCACTTTATTTTATGTAAGACAGGTCTTGGGTATTATCACTTTCCTTTTTGAACATTTTTTATTATAGAAGATAAAATCACATAATTATAGATTATTTTATACATGTCTACATATGTTCTTTCGGAAAATCATGAAATAAAAGCAATATTTTATCAAAGATACATCCAATCCAATTCAAAAACTAGTTTATTATAGTATATAAGTCTTTATTTTATAAGTCTTAAGAATGGAATTCATACGGAATCAATTCTTAGAATCGCGTACTGAAATTTTCCAAAAAACAGTTTGGGAGTTCCTATATGGTTACAATACATATAGTTTATTAGTAAATGACAATGAGTCCAGGGATGGCTATCTGAGTAACGGATTTCTAATGCGTTCAAATGTCAGTTAATACTAATTACAAATGTACATATTTCACAACATAGATTCATTACAAATTTTTTACTTGGGTTTTTAAAATTTCTTCTAAACTAATTGTTAAACATAGTAATCCATACTGTACTACTGTACAGTATTTACGGTTTAATTACTAACTGTAACGAAATACTTAAAATTACCATTTTCGATTTGAAGAAGATGTCACAATTTATTATGAATTATCTGTATTAAAACTACAGATCTGTTGATTACGTGCTAAATCTGATAGTTCGGTGACTTGATTCATCGAACTGCACCAAACGACGGATATTCTGTATTCCCAATCGATTGTGTTTTTCTCGACTTTTCCATCACGTTTGGAAGAATCTCGACGTGTTATTCGCAGTATCCGCCAAACGATTCTTCCAAAAGTTGTCTATTTAATTGTTTTAAGGTCGAAACTGTAAGCCTGCTGTTGGAACTTGCCTAAAATCGTCAATTCAATCTGCGTCGATTGTTTTCATCATTTGTTTTCTGGTTCTGTCGCAGTAAAGCTTTTTGCACAAGTCAACTTTTAGCATCATTTTAAAAGCATCGTCTGTTATAAAGGAATATAGAAGCAGACGTAAGTACAATATTCATCGGGCTCTCGGTTGGTGTCATAGTCGATTATTCCAGTATATGTTATCGCCATGCATGTATAATAAGAGAATACGCGTTGCCGGAGGATGCCAAGGAAAGTTCTTTTGAAATGAGTAAGCGCTGAAATCTTCCTCTACGTAAACTCATGCATTATTTCTACCTTAAAGGTACGCAGTCGCAATGCGCTCTTGTTAACTCTGTCTACGTCGATATTGCTAGCTTAAAGGCTTACCGGGAATACAAATAAAGTAAAAGCGCATCGTGGCGCCGAATACATTAAATCGTCTGTAAAACTGCTTCTATAAAGGTTATAGATGAGATGGCCTTTATAAACTGCTGTGCATGGAAAGTCTATCCAAGTTTTATCATAATCAATATGTAAGGAGGGCTGAATCAAATAAAGAGTTTGTTGCTTATTACTAGAACATGCTGCTGTAAATTTAGATAGTTGAAGAAGTTTAGTGAATATTTGGTTTGGTCTAATGTGTTAGCAACTTAAATACGGATCTAAATATATAATCCACGTTACAAAGACGCAGTTTATTATCGCTACCTATTGACTAATGAAAAGTAAATGATTAATGTCGGTAAAAAAATTATTAAACTTAATTAACTATAGTAAGTGATTAATAAAAAACAGCGTTACTATTAAATAATCATTATTTTCTTGTTAAAAGTATCAAAAATATTTGTTTTAATTGCATTCTGCAAGTGTATAGCGAATATGTAATATAAATTTGAACATCGAAACTCAAATGAACAAATAATAAATTCGGCTATCGTGGCCTCTTAAATCAACTATAAATGGCAAGTAATAACTACACAAATCGGAATATGCTAGACTTATTTATTTACTATTATAGAAATTTGTATATAACTCGTATGAGCGTACCATCGATACACTGTTGGTTGTTATAAACAATAATCAATAGGCATTAACAGTCGATTAATCATAATCAATTAGAATTTAAAGAATCAGACTAGTATCCGACAATAGCTTGCAAAACTAATCATCTATCGTCGTTCTGCTGGGAACAATTTTCGTGCGTTTAGCTACCAATTATATTCCAATCCCATATCTTTGCACCTAAAATCTATTTGCGAAATCAGTTCGCTGCTGACGGGGAGCGTAAAAAAGCGCAGTTTCATTAGGGTGACGCAGGGGCGAAAACAGAACCCGTTTAATTAGAATGTTAATTCGTATGAGATTTATCGCCGGGGCACTTCGAACAACGGGGGCAAGCGCAGGAAAATTGTTTGCAGAGAGACCGAACGCGTCTCCGGAAGCAGAAGACGTCATAGCGGATTACAGGCGGCGCGCGAGCTCTTGATTCATGGACGGGGAGAGCGGGAGCGGAAACACGGCCGTCTCTCTCTCTCTCTCTCTCTCTCGCTCTCTCTGTCGGCTCGTAAGAACGGGTCGTCGCCGGTCTCCGGCTCCTCGCGTAGCCTCGGCGGGATGTCGCATTGCCAGGGGCCGCCTAAGAACACGGCCAGCCACGCAAACTACAATATGCACGCGAACGCCAGGAATGAGGAAAACAGTGCGTACATCGGCAATAATGAAAACAAATGGCTGGGAGAGCGGGGAGGGAGGGGGAGCAGCGACGATCTGCCGTTGGCAGAAAAAAGCAAAGAGATAGTAGGTACGCTCGGTACATATAGTCCGAGCGCTCTAGTTCTGGGAAGTAACTCGATGTTTCTGTATGATTTTCTTCTAAACCCTGGCTCTGAATTTCAAGGTTATCAATATTGAAATTTATAACATTTTTTTGAGAAATTTTTTTTAAATTTAGATACTGGAGGGATCGTTCTAAATAAATACCGTATTATAAATATATAATATATGTATTTGTGTGTGCGCGCGCGCGTATGTGTGTGTGTGTAAATATGTAATTATAATTATTTTATTTTATGAAGACTGCTAGGCCGATTAAATCATTTGTTCGCATATCCCAAACAAGATTATTAATGTGACACTAATCGATCGTGTTAGGCTAAAGATATTTAAAGATCGATCCAGAAAATATGCAGGAACGTCGCGTTACTTCGCTGTCCTTCATACGGTCCACTGAACCACGCGTGGCGCCGGAACTAACAATGCAATTCGATCGGATCCGCTTTCAGGGGAAATATTTTCCAGAAATATTATCGGGCCGCCAACGAGCGAGACAACGATTCGAGTTATTAAAGCACGGTGGAAAGATTTCGCCGCTCGGAGCGCCGTTTGCGAGGCCGCTGGTGGAGGGGCGCTAACGGGTAGGAGAAACTGCCGAGTCGTGCGAGTACGGCGGCGAGTGTTGGGCAAACAGGGTTGACATGTTTGCCGACATCTTACAGGGAAATCTGATTATTCGCTACTACTTCGGCTATATAGCACGGCGTCGGTTTGCGCACTTCCTCATTTAGTTCTCTCTCTCTCTCTCTCTCCCTCTCTCTCTCCCTCTCTCTCTCTCTCTTCCGCCTCGTATGCCATCGCCAGGCTGACGAGCCGATTTTCCTTAGCAAATTGTACTCTTACTCGAAGAGGGCGGGGCGTCAACCGCGAAATCAATTTCCGGCCCTTTGAATTTTAAATTGTACAAATTGTTCGCTACTGAGAATTTTGGATTCCTTTCTCACATAACATTCGTATTTCTGGCAATTATAAATCGAGAAACTTGCCATCGCCGTCGTTGATTTGATTTAAAGTTAAAATTGAATTTTTTAAGTGTGAAATAAAATGTTCCGAGAAAAAAAAGGCAAAGCCAACGGTTAGTTTCTTAGTTTTATCAAAGTTGTTATGAAAACGGTATTCAAACTTTAGAACCTCTTGATTTGGAATAAAAAAGTTTTTTTCTTTCTTTTTTTTACAATGTTATAAGTATGAAGTTCCGGCTTATGAGTTTTGAACTATAGTTATATTAAAAAGCTCATTTAACAAGTGTGCCATAAAACCAATGAATTCTTTGGTTAATCAGGCTTGATTGTGCTTTAATGATGATCTTCATTATTCTTTTAGTTTCAGTCGTAAAACTGAGCTTTCCGACTTCTTAAATGAATTATTCGCGCAGCGTTATATTAAATATATTGGAGGAGGATGATCCTCGAACCGCAGCGAGATTCATTCGATTGCAAATATTTTATTAATCAATTTAGCATACGTGCATGTGTGTGTGCACGCGTATTTATATGTATATATTCTTATAACAATAATATTGAAAAATGTTCAGAGATATATTTTAAAATCACACTAAGATAGTGGCTGTGCTACACTTTGGAGAAATCAAAAATTAAGCACGAGGCGGAGAAATTGCCGCGTAGTCAGGCTCGGTGTCGGGGGGGGGGGGGCAGAAGAAGAAGACGAAGAAGAAGAAGCAGCGGAAGAGAGACGGCGGACAAAAAAAATGATAGCTCGCACTCCTGGAGGAATTTCCCAGACGCCCGGTCTCGGTGCTGTACATATACATGGGGGTATGTTTTGTCCTGTAAATAAACGGACCTCACTCAAGCGCGTCTAACGGTGCCGGGGAGAAAAGCAGACGACGCCGCCGCTACCGCCGCCGCCGCCGCCCGCGCCCGGGCCGCGGGGCAGGGGTTGGGCGGGGTACAGCACTTGGCGGCGCAGTAAATATTCGGTTCATGCATTATTTAAGCGGCGAGTGTCTTGGTTCCTGCGTTACGGCACGCGCGCCGGCCGCGCACGCCTACCCGCGCCCAGAGGCGCCAATTCTTTATGAGTATACTTTCTTTTGTTTATGGAACGCCAGTAAAGTGTGCGCTAAACCGCCGTCGTTCAGAGAAAAATACGATGGCACTGTGCACCTGTGGAGCTCTTGTCATCTAATTTCATCCCAAATCCCTCTGCTTACGCTCTCCTCCCTACCCGCCAAGATATACAATCCTGATTTCTTTTTCTTTTCCCCCTTTATTTTCCTTCTTCTTATTTCTTTCGAAACTCGGCTCAGGGATATAAATCGCTCCGCGCGTTATTATGAAACTTTTATCACGTTTTATTACGTTCGGCAGCGCGCTAACTCAAATTAAATATATTTACTCGCTACCGCTCTCCTGGAAGTTACTTTTTCGTTATGAATGGCGCTCCAACACGTTCGTATTTATATGGAACTCTGCTTTGATGGGTAAAAAAATTTTTAATTTAGGTTAAATTTTAACCTATTTATAGGAATCAATTGATGTAGATATTTATTTTCTGTGAATTCGTATTGCATCAATAATATTAAGTGAAGCCGTAATCTAATCATTTCGTTTTATGTGCTTTATAATTATAAAGCCTGCGATTGAGATATATTTTGTAGAAATTCTATGATACTTTTTTCTATTTATGGATTTCTACAGAAATATTGCGATTAGACAACATCATTCTAAATTATTCAAGTAACAATAACATTTTGAGGCTGAGGTTTCTCTGAATAACGCTTGTGATTCTTTGTCAGTTGGACGTTTGAATAATGCCTTATTTATAAATTCAACGTTGTATATCTGGAATGACTTTAAAAGTATACGATCCAAGTATTTGCGAAACGATTGCTTTTCCAAAGGTCGGGAATTGTGAAAGTACAATATTCCAAACTGGAGCTTTTCGTTCTCTTTTCTTAAGTCAAAAACTAAAAGATATACGAATAGTACATAATAATAGAAGTTGTGAAATCGGATTAGCCGAAGCCTTTCGCAAGTAGAATCTTTGTAGCATTAATAAGATATAAAAAGAAAGAAAAAGACTGAAATTTTAGAATGAATTTATACTTTAAATTATTTTTTTTCAAAGTAATTAAAAAAATATAAAAAACAATTATCTAACATAGAAGAATTAGAATAAAAAACTTTTGGTTTTTGTATGTACAAATTTTGCAGTTTATCAAATAATAGAAGATGTGTATTTTTTTCTGGGATGGAAAAAATTTAGAAATGAAAATTATGTTCGAAAGTTTCATATAGTATATGAAAACATCATTAAAGATTGTAATTGACATTTTTCTACATTATTTATTTTTATTTAGGACATATTCTTTCGTTTTAGGGCTAATTGTCTACTACACTAATAATATTACAGAAAAATTTGTAAGAATATTACAGCACACGTTGCAATTTCTGTGAATAGATAATATCTCTTTGCTCGCAGTAATATTTGAATAGTGTACTATAATGTTTATATTTAACGGAAGATACGAGGTATTTTTGTAATATTTTTTATAAGTTTCAGTCATCGTTCATGAAATAGTTCAAATTGCTATAATATGAGATTAGCGTTCTGGTATTTAGGTGAGTAGGAGCAGCAAAGGTAGGTATAGTGATTGGTTCAATATCAGTTGACTGTAAGGATGAGTTTTCGAGTTAACTTTCTATCGTTAAGTTACGGTTTAGATTTTTTTACATAAAAGTTCTTAAAATATTTATTACCTTTAAATTTGTTCGTGTGCATTGTCGATTTTACTTCTTCGGTTGGGACCAATATTTAAATTTATTGGAATGCTGGTTGTTTCAGCTGCTAAATCTGCGGCTACGTTTTTCTCGGATTTCGCAGCGTGAGGCAATCAATAAATAATGAGATTTCCTTTTTCTAATCTTTAATACGTTCCTGATATTTAATAAAGGTTCTTGGACTATTATTATAACTTGCTGTGGACAATTGTTTTTTACAGAATAAAGAGCTAAATCATCCTCAATATGTCAGACTGATACTCTACTGGAATTCAAATCGGTGATCGATAAATCTCTATATTGTTTGAATGTTTTTTAGGGAAAAACTGTCCTCGAGATAATAGAGAATGTGAAAATACAAAAAATACGTCATGCATTTAAAAAAAACTTGTTCCATACCATGTATGAACATCTTCTAACTTTGTACCCGAAAAAAACGGTCGTGAAATACAGATTTTCCCGTGCGTAATCTAGGGCTTTTTATTCCCAAAGACGAAACCTATATCGTTTTATTGCCTTTCTTCAAACGAGTATTTTCCATTTCGTGTTATTGCAAAATATTGATTAACAAAAAAAATTTATATAAGACTGTTTTTGTGAGTGATACCGCAGTATGAACTTCAGCTTCTAAACACTTTTTCCCGCTTGAAAAATACGTGCCTCTTCTATTTTGATAAAATGTAATGTGTTTCGATTTCAGTAAAATAGAAAGCAGTCTGTCGGAAATTTACACTTTTAAATCGGTCATATATTTATACCAAATATAAATGATGAAACTAATGTAAATTTACGCGCACAGTAATTACTCAATCAATTGAAAAATCTTAAAACGAGCGTTCGCAATTATGTATCTGATACTGTATGTGGTACGGCCGAATTTCTGAAAGTAATAATTTTAATTCTCCCAACCAAGCACTCGTCGTCATCCATTATTACGGAGAGATTTATGTCACATTATAGTACTTCGATCGGAGATTCCGTCCCGGCCATAATTCTCATAATATACGTTCTCTATAATTTGCGTCACGGAGACGTTCGCGAGATTTGCGTATAGGAAAATCATAAGCTGAGATCTGTCACGTTCAAGGACACGTTCTCGTTCCGCGCGTAGGGAGGGAAAGAGACGGGGGTTTCACTCTAAATACGCCAGTGCTTTGTCTTACCACAAAAGCCCGCTCCGATTGGATTGGCAGGCGGGAGTAAGTCCTGAATTTATGCCAGCATTGTTGTACGCGTGCATATTGTTATGCGCAAGGCGGAATTGTTATATATATTTAGAAATCGCAATTTGTACACTGGATACGCGAAACAGTGTACTAGGCACGTCGGAACTTTCTACAATTTGATAAGTTGCTTTTACTTTGAACGTCTAAGGCAAAAATTAAAGCAGAGGTTTCTTTTACTAACAAATTTTGGCTGCTGTATTTCGATAAATTACTTCCAACATTTTTGAATACTAGTTGAAAATAGGATCGATCGTTTTTTCTAGAGTCTGGATAACAAACTTCGTATATACTCTGAATAACTCTCGTGGATATACAATTAATTGCATGAAAAGTCATTACTGAAATAGTGACGTATATTCTAACAACAATGTTAGAATTTCAATTGCATCCTATTAAATTTACAAAATGTAACAGGTTCCGTGTAAAGGAAAAAAGTATTTAAGTTTTTTTTTACATGTTTCAGTTACTTTTCAGAAATTCTTTTTAATTCAACGATATTTAAAAATTTTCAAATGATGCACATTTCTCATGTCGTATATAATGGAAGTTAAATTATGAAAATTAGCATTCAAATTATGTGATCTTTATATCGCATGTAAAACATGTTTTCATGAAATTTGTGTTTCGTGCTTCGTGTAAAATCAAGAGATACTTTTTACATTTTGGCTATCTGTATTTGAAGAAATGTTGTCCCTTAATAGATTTTGAGAACAGCAAATGTAAAAGTGACGTTATTGTCTGTTCAATTGATTCACTGCTCTAATATCCAGATTAGTTATATCCTCGCAAAAATTCGCAAATTATCAGCAAATTGATAGTAAAATAATATTATAATATATTGCAATACTATGGTCATTATGGTAGCATTCCAAATATTGCATAAATGATGACTGATCGATCGTTGAGACTTGTTGATTTAGCAGTGCATAGAGAAAAACGCACGTGTCAGGACTATAACGAGGATGCAGCCAGCAATTTATTAGTCACCCATGTAACTTGCCGACCTCGCCGTTGAGCTACAGGGCTTAGCTCAACTTTCCTAATTGATACATTGACAAGCACTATCATTTGGTTAAATCATAACGCTTGCCTGGGCCGTAGAGGTTCTTTGGCCTGCAACCATGCGGCTGTAATAATAAGCATAATAATAATAATCGTTAGGCAGAATATAAAAAATTATATTCGCGTCTACTGGCGAAACTTTCGAGGAATTTGGATCGTTTCCTGTCTCACGCCTGTCTCCAATTCTCCTCAATCGCGAGCGAACCCGGTTAATAATTAATCTTCCGATCTTTTTTGCGCGACTGCTGGTGGCGGGCGGGCGGGAGGGGGGAGGGGAGCGGAGGCACGGAGAAATCGGCCTTAGGTGTGGGAGGAAGTTGGCACTGATGGGATTCCGAATACCCGGCGAAGTTAGAGATCCTTGGAATAGTTGCTCGAGGGTGCGAACGACGGGGACACCTACTCGTTCTCTCGCCCCCTCCCCCCCCCCCAACTCTCTCTCTCCCTACCACCCCGGCGAAAGATGAAAGTGCATCGAGGCGCCGCGGTTCTTTACATAATTAGAATTCCGACTGGGCGCGTGTCGCTGTGTGTACACCGCGCATTACCGGAATACGTAAACCCTATTTGCATTCATTTCGGAGCCCCAGTTTTCTCACCCTTCCTCCCTCCCTTCATCCCTGTCCCCTCCGCCCTCGCTGTTTGCGCCACCGCGGGAAAGTCGACCGCGTCCCCGCTTCTATTTATATTTATATGCATCCCCTCGCCGCGCTGGCTGCGGGCGGTCGGTGCCGAGCGCAGACTCGAGAAGTGCTGTGAATCTACTAAAAACTAAAAAAAAACAAAAAGAAAAAAATTCGAAGATATCCGATCGAGTCTGCTCGAGACTGTACAGTCATTATAAGAAACTGCATAGACGGTTCTTGCTAAATAACAGTGGGTCCGCGATCTACCATCAGTACACGAGCTCCTTTATCGATCGCGGTCGCTCTTGCGGACGGAGCGTTGCGCGCTAACTTGCCTGTCCGCTCGCGTGCTGAAATATCAGTATAATAAGAGTAAGCTTATTTTATTTATCTTGGAGGACTTTATTTTCGTCCTGACCAGCATTTTTAAATAAAAACTCTTATATTTCGTCCTCGAATAGCGGACGTTATCAAGATGATAAACCTTGTCGTTTGGCAATAGAGCTTTTGTCCATTTTTGATAATGTCTTTGAACATAATTATGTTCATCATGTCACTAAACATACGGGAAGAATCGGTTTTACGATTACATACTGCAAAATTTTCCGAATATTTTAACTTCATAATATATTTATGATATTTCGTAAAATACCAGCAAAATATTTTCAATTGAAAGTTTAAATAGTATTTCTAATTTTAACTTATAAATATAACTTATAAATACTTATAACGATGAGCTTTTTAATGAAGCATGTGTAGAATTTTAATGCATATTAAATATTTGTTGTGTATTTTAAATCTTTTTCAATTTATTCAAAATATTTTAGTTGATAAAATTGTTAAATAATACGCTGATGATTCTCTTTTTTTATTGCTATATGTTTGCAGGAGATCGTAAAACTAATCCTGAAATACTTCAACGTTTGTTATTGTTGTGATTTTGAAATACGATTCATGAATAAAATGTTATTCGCAAAAAAATCATTAGCATTATCACTAAATTCCTAGAATTGAAATGCAAAATTTATTTCTTTTCCTCAATTATCAATGGAGTATATACCATTATATAATCTGTAACTAAATAAAATCAATTGTTCCATCATCTGAAAACCATCAAAGAAATATATTTTTTGTACATACATTTGAACAATTCATATAAGTTAATAATAATAGAAACCTCTTGGTCCAGACCGAATACAGATGTATTCACTATATGAAGAAGTTTACAAATATGTAGAAGTACGCAATCACTTTCTTTGTTATCACAATTAAAAAAATTTATTTCGTCATAATTTTTATTTTGAGCTTTATTTCTTCAGTATAGCTTCAGTATATTTTAATGTAGTTTCTACTTGCACTCTCATAATATAGACTAAAAACATTGAAGGCTTACTATGCTAAAAGAGGAAACGGAAACATTGATAAACTTCCGATAAATTTTAAATTTAGAATTTATATACATTTTAAGCTTATAAAAGTATAGGAGAGAAGCTATGATTTTTTTTATCGCATTAATCCGACCATAAAATGCAAAAGCAAAATTGTAACGCAACAAAGTGCAGACAGAAGAATGACGATCGAATTTCGTTTGTACACAATTCGCGTGTCTCCCATTGTTTGCAGCAGAAGAAAAATTTCGAAATTTCGAAGCGTGGTTTATGCGATTGTAACTCGAATAAAGTGGATTCGACGCAATAAATGTATAGTACACCCATTCCCCTTCCCCGGACCGACTGCTTAATGGATTTCCTCTCTCTGGACACTTTACAATCTACGAGCCGCATTTTTCCTCCCCCCTCCCTCCCGCCGCGGCCGCGTATATCCGCCGAAACTTTTATTTCGAAACCCATCATTTAATTTTCCCCTCCGTCCTCCCCTCCGCGCCCCCCCCCCCTGTCCACGGCGCGACCCCGCGACCGGCAGCGGGGAAATTCTCCGCGAATTCACGGGACGCGCGGTTCGAAAATCAATTCCTCTAATTCAAATAATCATCATTAGAGAGGGATGTTCTGCATTTGGCGAATTAGTCGAGCGAATTGCGAGACGCGCCGGTGACGCCGAGCGCGGTGTGTATGCATATTGAATCGGGTTATATTCGCGCCGCGTCTCCCCGGCGGCTGGGCGCGTTCGCGCGCGCCTATCCGTGCGCCCGCGCGAGACCGCGCCCGTGCGCGTTTTAAGAGAAGTCGGTTTCCGCGATATTGCCGTTAATATGACATGGGACTGGCTTCCTGAACAAGCATTATACCACCGCAGGAACCGCAAGCCGCTTCGCCTCCGCCCACCCCCCCCCCTACAAACCCGTACGTACAGTCGACATCGATTTCGACCTGGCTCCCCGCATCGGCGGTGCGGAGGGGGCAGGGGCTGCCAGCGGCATCGTTCTCTCGCGAGGCGCGCGACGTGTCAAATTTTAGGGCTTTTGGATTTGTGTCGGGCTGCGCCCGGTGCTGGCCGGACGGGGGGGGGTGGGGAGGCGAAAGTTTCCGGGCGTGGGCGACCATGGGCCTCGGCCCCATAACATTCTCGTAAAGTCCAGCCGGAATAGACCATTCGTTCGAAATCTCGCTTGTACGAGCGCGCCTGCACGGCGACACGAGGCGCTGTTTTCGCCGGTGCAACGACCGCGCGATATTCTTCCGACGGGCTGCGATTGCGGGTGTCGCTCGCGCTACTCGTTGGGGCTGGGGCGCGGCGCGCAGTAGTACGAGCCAGGATGCGGACCGACGGGCCACTCGGGCAGGACGAAACTTTCATCTCATGGCGATTCGGTTGGTATTTTTTACTGTACATATATATAACATAAACATTAACATAGTCTACGAATCATATCGTGTAAACATATAATGTAATTATCTTATACTGTACTATGTACAACTCATACTGTTGTAATACTGGCGTTATCGGTTTAAGCTACAACATGTAGCATTTTTATTTTGGAAAAACAGTTGATTTTTTGAGTTTATTTTTGAATATTCAATGCGAATCGAAGATAATAATTTCATAACACTGTCAAACATACTGAAATTGTGTAAAGACTATTTTTAATTACCGAATAGCATATAAATTAAAAAAAAATTAATTGAATTCTAATTTTATACATACAGTTCAATAACTTTAAAAAGCTACTTAAAAATAAGGGTGTAACTACCACTTTTTAACTTCATATATTACATTGAGACCAAAAATTTATAGAAGCAAAGGGACTCATACATTAATTAGCTCTAATATTATGGAAGAGCAACTGATATTTAATATGGTCTCTATCTCTCTTTGTTTCTCATATGTAAGTGTTTGTAATCGGAAACTTTAAAAATAACTGCTCCTTGAGTTGAATACAAATCATCTAAATTTTTTCAATTGTCTATGAATTGCAGTAGAAAAGTACGTTAATGTTTAAAAATATGTCCACTATTTTAAAAACAGTTAGGTATAGTTATTAACAAATTTTACAAATCACGACTTGAGCAATTTTGATAAATACTTCGGCTTCCTGGAGGTTAATAATACAACGATCGAATGAATAGAGAAGGATCGAGTGGAAAAAAGCTCTTTGAACGGGATCGCCAGGGGTCGAACCAAAGGATCGGCCTAATCCACGAGGGAGGGCCAGCGGGAGTGCCAGGGATACGGGAGGAATACACACACACACACACACATAGACACACATAAATATATGGATATGTGTTTGCCTGCGCGCGCGCGCGAGTGTGTGTGTGTGTGTGTGTGTGCGTGTGTGGGTAGCGGGAAAAACCAAGCCGGATTCCCCGTACCCTGCGCAGGCACTCGAGTGCCGCGGCCTTTGTCGGCAAGCGTCCGCTCCGGCTATAGGCAGCCATCGACTTATCTCTTTCCTTGCGAGCCCCTCCCCCGGGCGCTTTGTCATAAAGACCCCGGATCAGCGAGCTGGATACTCGCGATTTTTCGGGAGGCGCCGAGGCAGCGAGACCAATACCAACCCATAGCTTCCCCTATTGACGCGCTGAAAAATTCAAGCTCGATATATTCCAGTGGGCGCCATTGAAAAATCGCCGAAATAGTCGAGGCCTTTGTGAGTGTCCTTACGAGGGATTCGAGAGCGACGGGGGGCCGTTGACAGAGCCATTTGGAACGTTAACGTGTTAACGTAAAACGGAAGGATGAAACGTAACCGTAGAAATACGTGCAAATGTTCCGTGCGGCGCGCGCCGGCTGCTCGATCGGGGAAGGGGGGGGGGCGAAATAAAGCGCTCGGACGATCTCGGGGTTATTCATTAACCCATCGATAACGAAGCCGCGGCTAATTTTCTCTTAACGAGCCGGCAGGCGCGCGGGAGCGAATTCGTGCGCGCGTAAGTCACCGACGGGGCAGGGGCCGAACCTTTGAGCCTTTGCGCGCGAAAGAAAGGGCGCGGTGCAATTTATCGCTAAGCCATTCCGTTGCGCTTCTATTCTGGTTATATCCTAAGCTGCTTTCTCTACGGCTTTCTGCTCGCTTGTTGCACCCTCTTGCATTTATCCTCTCTCACTCTCTCTCTCTCTCTCTCTCTCTCTCTTATTCCCATAACTCGATCACTTTATCCAAATAAATGAGTAAAAGGAGTGTTTGACTTTATACTCTTTTATATGGAGATATATAAAGTATAAAGGACGCTCGCTTATTTTATTTTCTTCCATTCATTCTCATTTATCTTTGAGCCTTCTTTATACTTCTCGCTCAGGCTCCTCTTTCGTTCTCGCCTTCGTTCCTTTCCCTTTCGCCAGGGCTTGAATTTCTCCGCCTCTCTCGCCGCGAGTAATTCTTGCCCCAGACCCGCGCGCCCCTCCCCCTGCCTCCCTTGCCGCGCGCATTATTTTCATTCGAGGCGTTGACACTGAAAAAATTGCGGTTGCGCGTCGGAGGGGTGTGTGTTGGGGGGGGGGGGTAGGGGTGGGACGCCCGCCGCGTTTATCACCGCAGCTGCGACGCGCCGCGCGTCGCGATAACGCGGGCGGGCGCGCTATGAGGTACGCTGCAGCCGGCAGGACGAGTTATAAGCGGTTAATAAGCAATTCGAAAACAAGGGAAAATTCACCGAGGGCTTGTAGTGGTGCATACGGCGCGGCGGTGGCGTCAGCGGCGGCGGGCGACGGCGGGCGACGGCGGCAGTAAGTGAGGCTATGTATACGGTAGTTGAAGCCCAAGCTGCCGCTTCATTATGCGGCGCAATATGGCAGGGTGCCAGGGCCTTTGATAAAGGGTCTCTCTCTCTCTCTCTCTCTCTCTCTCTTTCCACTCCGCTTTCTCCGGCGCTGGGAGCTACAGCTACGGGCTCCCTTTCGCCTGCAACCTAATACCCTCCCAGTGTCGCGCATAATCGCAATAATTCAGAGAGAGGGAGTGAGACACAGGCAGCGTCTGCCTTTATTTGCTGCCGTTGGCGTGAGACAAAAAACGTCCCCGATAGGCTTGTCGACTAATCTGGTCGACATGCGAATGAGACCCTCGGAGCATCGCTATTTTCCCGTACATCACTTGAAGATCGTAAGAAACGCCACGCGAGTAAATCGTCCAAGATGTCGGATGTCGCACCCGGGATTTAATTGATTACATTGAGTTTTTCTCGCTAATTAAAGTTTTTTAAATTACCTCTATAAGTTCAATATAAGCACAGTTCACGCTCGACAGTGTAGGCATATTAATAACATCATCAGTCCAATTTAATATAGACAAAAAATGTACATATTCCTTGCATTCTATTTATTTGGTGAAAAATCCATATTTTAAATGTAAATATATCATCTCCCGAAGTGACCTGTATTATTAAATTACTATTATTATATTATATTTTGTACGATATTTCTGTTCAGTATTGAATCGTCTAAAACTTTTCAAAATTACCAGAAATTGGCGAACAATAGCATGAATGATTAAGTATGAATATCATCGGTAGTACGAACTTCCCGCTGATTACGAATTCATGATCGGAATTTAAAAATTCAAAATGATCAATGAAGTATTTCTAACGAAAACTTGAAAAATTTTACAAATTTTCATGAATAGTATTTATAATGGAGGAATTTTGAAAAATGCGAATTCAATTTCAAATTTTTTTGTGAATTATTAGTGTCCGTTTTCGATCCGGTATTTTGAATTGCGAAAAATTTATAATGAATTCAAGAAAAGTGACCTCAAAAATTTAGCTCGAACAGTAAAAATTCACATATTTTCATTCATAAGCGATTCAAACGAGCGGTGACGTTTATTCCTGTGCAAACTCGTTCTTACAATAAAATTCATAATTAATCGATATATGTTTTTCCTTAATAGTAATTGGAGAGCAAATTAAAAAGATCTACGCAGAGTTTTAACATTTTGGACATTCGTCAAATGTATTTAATGTCTATTACGTTACTGTTTCAATGCGTCAAATTTAAAATTTGCAAAATATGCTTAAGTTGATATCTAATATGCGTCATATTGTTTTGCAGACATTAAATCGCAAACAAATTCATATTAATGAAACGAGCACCATTAACATTGGTCCTTTTGGCAATCTTTTCATTGTAATTAATTTCTCCTGTTAATAATCAATCTCAATTATCCAGTGCGAATCATACACTTCCTGAACTGAATGGATTAATCCAAAATGTAACTGATTTATTTAATTTTAAAAAGATATCAAAAGTAAAAGAGAAAAACCATTGTTTTATATTGAAAACATCAATATTTAAAAATGAACATTTGTTTACAGGCGGTTAAATGGATCAACGTGAAACATTCATTGTTATATTGAAAATAGAATTAGGATGTCCTGAATTTGAAGAAAATTCTGATGAAATTTTGATATTCAAATAAAAATATTCTCAAATACCATTTAGAATTTCTTTTCAATCGCAGTAAATCACTCAGATATTTAACCATGATGTAAATCGTAATATTTTCGAAAAAATGTTCTGGCTTCGTTGCTGTCTATAGCGAAAAAAAAGTATATGTTGATCCTACGCAGCCAGCGCGAACTCGACGGGCATCCATAAATTGAAGCCGCCCAATAGTCAGCAAGCAACGCGTGGTTTAGTCGCGAAGAACAAGGCATGATTATTTGAAGTTGACGCATCCATTGGTTGTGCTCGAGCGCGCACTCCGGGACCCGCGCGAAAGATTGGGAGAGAGATTGGCGGGGAGAGAGAGGGAGAGGGAGAGAGAAGGGTGCTCCGCTGGAAGTAGCCCCTGAATAATTGAGGAGTCTCTGCCAAGTAAGGCCTTTGCGGAATCAAGGGGTCTCCGGCCCACCCGCTCCCGTCCCCGCGCCCCGCGCCGCCTTCGGAAAGTTATAGCAGCCCGGGCCGCGAAGCCAACTTTTGCGGCATAAAAAATTCAGATTCATTAAACCCAACTCGATTTTGGTTTTCTGGCCCCTCCTTTATCCCCCCCCCCCCCACGCCCCTCTTGACTCTCCTTTCAACCGGCTCGCTCGGCGGGGCTCATCTGCCGCTTCTTCGTTCGGGCCGCGCATATCGTAAGGGGGGCGTTTGCTCGCCTTGCCCGGTCCCGGGGTCGACGACAGCTGGTCAGCGCCGCGGCGCGTTCGGCTCGAACGGGGCGAGGGGGTGCGCGAGGCGCGGGAGGCCGGCGCGGGGGGGGGGGTGGGCAGGCAGCGACCCCCCGCTGATTAATGCGAAAGTCTGCGCGTGAAACTAGAGCGCGAGCGCTGCCGGCCGCCGTGTCTCCAGCGAACCCCCCAGCCCCCTCCGGCCATGCTCGCGCTAATTACATTCCACAGGTATAACGGGTAGGTCGCGCGCCGCGAAAATCCGATACCCGTCGCCGAGTCGGCCTTTCTATTTTTCCATCGCGCCCGTGCCCAAACTTTACGAGCGCCGTTTTTTGGCCGTCCTCGTTTATATTCGGTTTTTTCGTTTATTTGGGCCTGCGATGGGTGAGAAAAAAATGTTCCTTTGCACGCCGAGGACGGTATATTTACAATATTTATTGCTATTTTTCATATATATAGACTTATTCAATTGCAGGTTGAATAGGTATTGGATTTTAACAGATATTGCCAATACTATAATTTTCAAATATTTATTTATCAATTTATATAAAAACTTTTTTATACAAATGATTAATATTTGAAGTTTAACTTCAAATTTCCTTTGGGAGTGTATATATTGTTTTATATGCGAATAAACACGACAGTTGAATTATCGATTATAATGGTATGTAAATTCTGTAAAGTCGGCTACAGCCTCTATTTGTATGTACATATGATATTATGTATTAAAACAACTACATTGACTTATTAAATATAATTTCTGTTCCTTTTATTTAAATTTAAGACATATTATGTGTAGTCGTACCTGTACACCGTTACCTATCTAATCAAAAGATTTGAAATTGTATTTGGATTCTCAGAATGTTACCTAGCAAAAAAGTCTGCTTAACAAAAATTAAACTAAATCCACATCGTAAATAAAAAGAAATGTACGTGTTTGCAAATACTAACATACATAAATGACTATTAAATCTACCAGGTACGAGTTATACCATCTTAGACATAAAATCCAATTGGGAAGCGTTTAATTATCTAGTAAGTACCAATTAAATTTCAACAAATAAAGAAAATTTGACGAGCTTGCTGTAACTTGGATTTGAAACAAAAAAGAACGCGAGCCCAGGAAAGTTCGCTCCCATTATTAACGTCGTAGCTTTGTTAGCCCAGTAATGTCTCGAGTTTTATCAATTTCCTGATTTATCGGCGGCCCCTCGGCTGGAGAGCAAACAACTCGACCTTCCGAACAATACGACTCTCAGTATATCGCCCCCCCCCCGTACGAGGCCGCGCTCGCGCGCCTTTCATCGGCTTTTCCGTCAAATTATTATTTTCATTGCTTACGGCCAGTTGGATCGTCGCCCGAGGAACGCGGGCCGGGCTTCCGGCTGACCTCGCGCGGGGCGCCATTAATTCGGGCAGAAATATATCGGCGATCCCGTCGAATTACTCCAGCGCGCGAACGAGAACATTTCGTTCCTTCCCTTTCTCTCGTTCTTTCTTACCTTTTGCCTTCTGCTTTTTGCCAGTGCGATGCGCGCGACCGCTCCGAGGAGCAATTTTTCCGAGGCCGATTTATAACTCGTCCGAGCCTCGCCGCTGACCGGCGAATAAGACGTTAACGAGCTAAAGTTATTATTGGTCGGCTCGATAAATAGCACGGCGATCCTTTTTCTTTTATCGAGTAAGGGTCGTCATCGGTAGTATACATGAAATTTAGATGGAGGATCGACGAAGAGAGTTGGGGGAGGGGCGGACGTATGTAACATGTGTTATGGAATTAATCTTGTTCATTAAAATTTAATCTGAATTTGATTTAAATTATTTATATATTAAACTTTACACGGCCGGGATGATGTCTCCAAGGGTCATATCTTTTTTCTTTAATTAAGAACAACTATGTGGATCCTTAAGGTTATTTAGGTCTCTGAACTCGATTCTGTCATACGAGTGAAAAGTGAAAATGGCGGAAGTAATATGACGGTTCTGTACAGGATGTTTTTTTAACTGTCTATCTGAATATCTCACAAACCGCGGGGTGGATTGAAAATCGGCGAAATACGTATTCCATGAATTTGAGAGAGGCGAAAAATTGTATAACTAGTTTTCTACCCAAAGTGAACACACTATCCATTTTAGGGTCTACTTGATTTTTTTGAAAGGAATTCTAATTTTCGTAACATGCTCTGGGCGGGATATTTCTTCTTCTATGTATATCGCACTAAAACGATTGACCATAATTATGAATAAATCTATAAATGTAAAAAAGAATTTTTAAAAGCACATGGAATCAGATGCTTGGCACGAGCACGTCGTTAATTCTAGTTAATCTTAAAATCGGGCTCGTATTGAAGAATTAATTAGCGGATAAAAGTGGATAAAAGTGGATATCAAACCTATGAACATTTATGCAGCTTATTTCCAGCATAATGAGTGAAAAAAAAATTTTAGTTCAAGTTCGTCGCCATTGTATTCAGCAACTCCAACAACCCCTAGGGTAACATTTTCGAGGCTTAGAAAATCTTCTAAACCTTTTTGACAAAAAAAAGAAAAAATGACCATGCGCATTACAGTACCGGGCCGCGATGACGCAAGGAGGCGTCCTGCTCCGATCTACCAAATGTTTGGCCTTAGTTTAGTCTTTTGTGCATGACCGAAACTCATTTTTTTTATAGAAAAACTGAGGTTTTCAAATTTTTCAAATCCCGCGATTCTAAAGGTTAATACGTATTATGTACGTATAATATCCATAATTAATTTTAAACTTAATTCATTAATTTAAAAGTATGAGTTTTATTCTCAAGCGTATTTCTACGAATTTGTTGATATCTTCCTATTAGCACTCATCTATTTGGATATTTTTCAAATCTAGGAATATTTTTGAAATTGCGAATGTAAATATTGCATTCAAAGAATTAGAGAACATGTTTAATTTACATTTTTATTAAATCCAATTTTTTTATCGTCTTTATACTTACATTAGAATTGATATTATTATTGTGGAAAATAACTTGGGTGAGGATTTCTTATACTTTTTTTCATTTTCTCTTGTAGAATTCTTTTCTTTGCATTTATCTATTGTATGCAGGTATTCTTCAAGAATGATTCCTTGTTTTTTATTGACAAATAACACAGACTGTACAGTTGTCGGAAAGAGTATATACCTCTTAAACCCGTGTTCATGATTAAATTGTTATATTACAGCCGACCAGATGATACATTACCGTTGAAATGCGTCTAGAGACGATCTCGCTTGTCATAAGGTGGAGAATCATGCTTAAGAAACAACGCTCATTCGAACCGGTCAAAAGTGGTCAACCGTGGAAAATCCCGCCGAGGGATCTTTTCCTGACCGCTGGAGCTTAAATTTCGAGACTCGCCAGAGAACGAAAACCAGGCGAGTGCCTCGACGTGTCGAAAAAAGCACGAATCGTTGAACTAACCTTTTCAGCGAAACAAAAGAACGCGAATCTTTGACAAAGAACAATGTTTCCGTGGCAAACTGAGACACAGCACGTAATTAATCGGATCCGTGCGAGAGGAGGGACAAAAGGGCGATCTCTCCGCTTACGTAAGGCGGTTTCGAGCCCGTGAAAAAGAGGAGCGGTCCGCGCGGAAATTGTAAAAGTTTTCGTATAGACATTGTCCTTTGATAGTTTTTTATTCTCCTGTTTACTAGCGGCGCTTTAAAGAGGAATCGAGCGCGAAGGAGAAAAAAAGGGTTGCACTGTTTCTCCCACCGCTATTCCCTCGGAAATTTAATATCCTGCTTTATTGCGGCAGTTAAAGCTCCGGTTTATATATATATACATATATATATATATATATATATATATATATATATATATATATAATAGCTCGAGGGGGTGGGTGTAAATAAGGCTAACTCTGCAGCTACAGCCGGGGCGATCCGCGGGGAAGAAAGATTGACGAGAGCCGAATGAGAAATAATTATCCAGATTTCCCTCGCGCCCCTCCCCTTTTCCCCCCTCGCCTTTCTCTGGCTTACCCTCGCTCTATCTCCTGACCCCACCTCCCCCTATCGCCGAGGGCATTAGGATTCAGTACCCGGCAGGCCTTGAACACTTAAGTCAAGCCGGACCGGGCGATAAGTCTCATCCGAATGGAGATTGCACGCCGCGGCGTGTTTCCGTATTCCGCGTGCCGAGTCGCTGTGGGGTTGAGATGCCCCTCCCACCCCCTCCCATCCCCTCCCGTCAGCCATCGCGAAACGAAGACGACGAGGACGAGCGAATCTTTAACGAGGAAATATCGAGGAGCAAAAGTAACCTTCCGTGTTATTGTAACGGAAATCCATATTTTGAATATGCAAGGCATGAATAATTTCAATGCCAGCTGGGAATAGAGCACCCGCCTGATTCGATTCGTCGTCGTTAAATCTGACAAAAATAATAATAATGATAATAATAATAATAATGCTAATAAAAAGCGAGGAAAAAAGAGGCGCGTTCCATTATCGTAAAAAGATTTCCAGGCGCGGAGGGAGGGGTCAGATGTGGACGATGCGCGGCGCTCGTAATTTATTCGTAAATGCGCTCTCGTTAGCGCGTCGCGGCGCATCGCACGCACTGGGTCAACGATCTATAATTCTCGGCGACGTTTGGTCGGCCAAATTTCTCGTCAACAGGAGTCCTCGTAAGTATTTACATGTTAAAGAGCAAAAAACAAGGGAAGAAGAAAGAAAAAAAAGGGGAGGGGGAAATTAGTTGTCGGTAAAAAATCTTCTGACCTCGGTAAAAAGAGAAAAAAAAGGAAGAGGGGGATTATCCAGAAGCTTGCGCCATTATTCAAGCCAGCTCGCGAGCGCGTGTATGCGCTTGCGTACACGTGTACGTGTGTACCGAGCTGAAGAGGAGGCTTAGTTGCGCCGAGGCTCGCAAATCAAGAGGCAGCGCATGAATTATACATTTTACTCCGACCTATTTCTTTCCTCCGAGCCCCTCCCTCCTGACCCCTCTCCCCGTCTCGCGACTTTCTCGCGCGCTCTTGCCTCGCCCGGGTTCTTTCGCAGAAACCAAAAGCACTTCCCTTCCTTATGTTTTATCGCTCCGCGCGGGCAACGAGACTTCACCCCAGAGCGATTGTGTTGCCGTTTCGCCGTCTCGTGTATCGCAAGTTCCATGCAATTGTTATGTGTGCGTGCCTCTGTATCGGTGTGCAACGGACGACGGAGTTGCTTTATTTTTATTCAATTGACATAAAATTCACTTCGCATCCTATGAAGCTCCTGGAATGTAATATTACCTCAAAATAGCTTTTTTATTTATATGGGCCTTTAAATATTTATAGGAAAACAAATGTGTAATATGAAAGGAATTCCATTTTGCATTTGAATATTTTCCGGAATAATTTAAGCAAAAATGATTTTTGTTTGATGTAATTCAGTCTGAGTCATTTATATTACATTGTAATCAAGCGTCAACTTGCGAGATAGCATCGTATAAATTTTTCAATACAGAATACATCGGCACGATTAAATCTCTTTAAAAAGTCGAGCACTTTGCTTGCGAATTCGAAATTTTTATCAAACATAATGAATTTGATTAAAAATAGGGAAAATCAACCGGATTTTCCAAGTTGTAATTAGATATTTTAATTCGTACAAAACATTGATGTTTCATTTACTTTCAATCATTCCTCTTTTTGATGATGAATTTAAAGCTCTTCGTTGTTCCGAAACCAAGAGTTTTTCATGAGCATCAGAACAAATGCAATTAATTTAGATAAAGTCTAATGAAGCATGAAATTTTACATGTCCATAGATATATAAAATTGTAGTAGAATTAAAGGTCGCCAGAGTCTGATTGCGCGATACATTCCTCAGATATGCATAAGATAATAAGAGCGTGACATATATGTGTCATCACAACCAGGTGTAATCTTCTTTATATCCTTCTGAAGATTATTACGCTTTATTAATAAGTGCAGAGTATACAGAAATATTATTTTACTTTTTTAATATAATTCATCGTTAATCAATTTTTTTTTTGTTCAACTGTGTAAAAAACCCGTCTACGAAGTAAATGACCTGATGAAAGGTACTTTACATGCAAGAAGCATTACAAAAAATCTATGGATTACACATATACGCATATTTACTTATACAAGTGCAGTAGAGTTATATATATTAGAATTAAAATTAAAAATTGTACATATATATATATATATATATATATATATATATATATATATAAAGTAAATATAAATATAGTAAAGTAATAAATAAAGTAAATACAGTAAAGTAACAATAAATAAAGTAAATATATATATATATATATATATATATATATATATTTACTTTATTTATTGAGATTAAAGTATTTTTTATTAATTTCGATTTGTGAGATCTCGATTTTGAAATTATTTCTATTTGAATTTTTAGCAAGAGCATTACGTGACCTTGCGGATTTATATTCGTACAATCACCTAGTTATATTTTCTTTGGCTATACTTTGGTTTACTTGCTAATGCATCTTTTGTAAATTTGTACACCATGCAGTTTCGAAAATGAGGAAAGATAAGGCACGCTTTAGCGGATAAATGTCATCGATCCATATTTTAAAAAGTTGAAAATAATTAATTCAGAAATTTCAGATGATTAACATATATCTATAAATGTATGCGTGTTTTTAATTAATTAAGTAAGTAGGTCGCACACTTGAGAAACTTATAACAGTGCATATTTCAGACTTTCCATTCCGTGGCTTAGGGGTTCATAAATTATAACTAGAAATTTTTAGAATGCACGAACTACTTTGATGAATATTATTGAACGAAAAGAATTTTTCAAAAACAAATTTAGCTCCAAAATAAAAAGAGAAAAAATATTAGAAAAAATTTTTGACTTTTTACGAGCTGTATAAATGTAAAGGTAGAGCAAAAAAATTGAATTTTAACAGAAAATTATAACAAATTAAAGAGGATATACTTTTTATTTACTCGTAGATAAATAATATTAGTCAATTCATAACTCTACCTAAGCTCCACCGGTCTCAGTTAAATAGAGCGAAGGACTCACGACCCTTAGCGGACAAGAATTTCTCTGACGTTTAATGCAAGCTTTTCTGCGAAAAAAATCGATTTTCTGCTTTACTTTGATATATATCTATACAAATTATACATCAATACTAAAGAAATATTTAGAATATACAAGTTTGATTTAAATGAAAGTTTTGCAAATAGCTAATTCTCTTAAAATTTCAAATTCTGCCTATCTCTCTAAAATTTCAAATTCCTATAAAACAATGCATTTAAAATAAGTAGAAGAAAGATCGTATTTTGTTCACTTGTTAAACTGCTTTGACTCATTAAAAAGACTGCGCTAGGGCTAGCTCCTTACACCAGACTATAAATTATAACTAAAAAAAAGGAAAATTTAAACCGGGAAAAGGCTCTATCTATATAACTGACTTTAAAGTTTTAGGAGAACATCAAAAACTATATAGGTAGATTTAAGCGCCGTGTGAGAAGACAGAAGTTCAATGGAAGCGCGGGAAGGTACGAGAGGTCTAAAGGTATCATTAGTGCGACGTGATTTTATCGACTAAACGATCTCCTTATCATGAACGACCCTGGGCTGGCAGTAAAGCAATCTTCACAAAATCTGCACTTACTATTCTGCTCGAAAATTTTAAATTCCTTTTATATTTTTACACGCAGTAAGTAATTTTATCAACTGTCAAAAATTCACTTGCTTTTAAATAACGCCATGGGGGCGTAACTAAAGAGAGGGGAATCTGAGGAGTTTCTAAATACATTACCTGGTATTTTTCGTATTATATTAATGATTGTAGTATATAATGTACCTTCTTTCCGGAGACTTTCTCCAATCCAATATGTAAAGTAAATATTCCTTCTAATTTGATATGTTGACTTAGAATTAGGATTGATAACAGCGATATGATTACAATCGCACATAAATGATTCTAAACTTATTCGAGAAAATGTTATTTTATAAGGAAATGTTACTGCAATTATTTTAAGCAGATTTTAGAATTTTAGAATATTTTCTTATCACACAGATATTTTAATTTTCTTCTTTTTTGAATATATTCTTTTGAAATATATTTTTTTAATTGTCCTGAAATATTTTATAAACATTCTGAATCGTATGAGAAACGTCGTAAGATATTTTTGATAGATTTTAACTTGTATGATATCTAGAGCATTCTAATATTTTTCAAAAACTGGTGTTAATAACTTTTGTTTTCTTACGGTGACATTAATGTGCATGTAAAACAGTGTTTCCACACTTTTCCTCAAGTTCAATGGAGAGGGTAAATGTCAGAGGCTGCTGCTATACGTTAAATGCGACGAAAAACACCCTTGCCACCCAGCTGCGAGCAGCATGTATTAAGATATTTGACGGTAACATATTTGAAATATTTTGAAAGAATGTTTCTCAACGAAACCACCCCTCTGGAGAGCAGGACCATGCCCGTGTCTATGAAATTTATGTACTGTATAGGCTGTCGATAGTTTTACAATCTATATAAGAAAGGTATTTGGTACATACATTTTTTCAACGCTTTCCCCTCAAAAATCTCAAGACTCGCATCTCATTTATAGATTCCGACCCTTCGCCCGGATCCGGCGGAGATACGGGCGAAAAACTGCTATTTACAAAGTAACGGGAGGCAGAGAGGCACCGTGAAAACTGGGCGATTAGCCTTACGCGGGAGGGGGGGGTGGGGGCAGTTTCGTTAACGCTAATCTTATCCTCGGTGTCCAGGCTCGCCGCGCGCTGCACAGCAGTTTCGAAGAATATTCCCGCCTGGTAAAGGGAGTGGGATGCGCTAATCCCGGAGAAGACGAAGTTCGCCCGTAGATACGCCGGGCCCATTTAGGCCGATGGGTTCCGTGCTCGCCGTAGATACGAGCGGCGCAGATACTCATCGCCGCACCCTTTCCCCGTGGGTGGGGGGGGGGTGGCGCGACTTATTCCTAATTGTCGCGGTTTAAGTTCTCGTGGTATTTGTTTTTCGGATAACTTGTCGACGTTTTTGTAATTTACATGTAATGATACCGGTATGATAGTGTTTCTTTTTCATTTCGTGAGATTTTGACATTGTGATAAAACTATCATGCACGGCTATGTAATAAGGGGAACTTTTGTTAGTTTACTTCTTAATAAATTCATGAGCATTTAAGAAATATTCTAAAAACGGTAAGAATGTTTATCAGTTCAATATTTAATCCTTATAAAAAATTAAATAATCATTACTAATTACACTTTCGAATACAGACAGATGCGCTCATATTCTATGTTTTTGACAGCTCGGTTTGTGTGCACTATTATCATAGTGCTATCTATAATTATTATAATTATCCAGTAAAAAATTTTTTTTATCCCTATAAAAGTAGTTTACTTTTGTAAAAAGGTTAGGTTTCTGAGTATTACTCTAATGTCCAAAGCAGAATTTTAATATGATTTTTCGTGAGTCGTGGTATAAAATATATAAGCTAACGTGGATATGTAACTTGATTTTTACATTTTCTAAGATTTCCAACTAGTTTTTTTTTCAGTATAAATTGTAATATTGTCGAGGTAAATAATCGTCTTTAAAACACTTTTTCGAAAAATCTTTATAAATTTCTGATTAGCAGTGAGATAATAGATATAGCATGGTACTTTTGACAGACGTGTTGATATATTAATAATTTTCTGCTGTAAAAGCTATTCATTTAAATAGGATTTCGATATAAAGTCTTTCAAAAATATCTTACTTCACATTATACCGATAAAAACTGTACCTAGTCTAATATTAACATAATTTCCACTTAATAAATCTTATTACCGTAAGTAATTTAAAAATTACTAATATCTTCCTAACAATTTATAATAACTTAGATAAAAATTTACATTTAACGAGATCATAAAGAAATCGTAAGCTAAGACTTGTGAATTTTGGGAAACAAGTGTTTAGATTTCACTTTGCTCGAGGATAATGGAGGGGGCAGGGGACATTTTGCATAAATACCTCATTTCTCGCTCTCGGCGGCTGCCTTGCATATCAGTATCAGTGAATTTACAGGACTTCCCGTTCTCGACTCTGTTGCGCTTCTATTGCGCCATGCGCCCCCCCCCCTCCTGCCGGCGAAAATGGAATAGACAGTAATATCCAGTAAAGGGCAAAGAGCGCGAAAGACGCTGAGCATTCTGATGAATGAGTGAAAACTGCATTAACTGCGCGAGCGCGCTAAAGCTCGTGGTCCCTCCGTGGGCGAAAGACAAAGGCTTTCCCAAGTTGCCGATTTAGGGGGAATCATAAATTTCAAAAGGATTATAAAGTACAAAGATAGAGGCAAAACTTGGGGAAGTAACATTTAAGCTGCTTCAGTTCGATAATTAATTATGTATTTCGAGAAATTTCACTAATTGTATATTACATCGGATCCAAGGTCCTCGTCGCGAAGTTGTTCTTTATCTTTCCTGTATACTCTATGATTTTTTTAGCGCACGAACAGCATAAATTTTCTGCCCTCTGAACCGCGGCAAAGTCAATAAATAATTATGCAGACGATAGAAAGTCACGCATATTCTCTCAAAACTTAATTGGGCTAGGGAGGGGGGGGGCGAAGTTCGCGCTTTTCAAAGTTGTAATTAGTCTGCTTTGAAAATGATAATTAATTCATCATGAATATTTATTTACTATTAATTTCACTGTTTACATCCTGTTTCTGCAATTACCGGAGCTTCTCTTACACATGATATATTGCGCAATTATACGAAAACTGTTTAACGCTCATTATGTAACTTACACCTAGATATTTGAGCCATCCAGTGCTTTGATCCAGACAGATTTATTAAAATGTTTAGTCTTCTCATTCCGATGTAATTGTAATTTTTTCTATTTATAACACACATTTAAGCGCTCGAATCACAATCGCGGATCATTTGGATTTAATTAGTTTTTTTTTTTTTTTTAACACCTGCGAAAATTATATTAAAATAACGAAGGTGAATAAAACGTAATTAATAGGGCAAAAAAGCGTAATTCTCCACAGAAGAGGTTAATAAATCAACTTGCCGTTGACGCTACGGAACCCTATATGTTATACCGAGTTTTGCACTCTGGCACTTGCGGGAGTGCGCGGCCCTCTCGCCGATAGATATGGAGAGGCTCTTTGCACGCCCAATAGGGATACAACGCACCGCAGACGGGTCGAAGCGAAGCCTCTCCCCCCCCCCCTCCCCGCCGTACTTTTACAACTGCGCCATTCCAACTCAGCGCTCGTCCCCACCTGATGGGCGTCGCGTACGCGCGAGCACGCGCGAAATTTATAAACGTAACTCGCACCAAAAGTTTCATTTTTTTTTTCAAACGGTTTTCCCGGGATTTTGGTGGAAAAAAAATATAGTGTATTGACAAAGGGTGGAATGCACGTATGTTTTAATATATTCAATATATATATATATACATATTCTTCAAATGAAATCACCCGCATGAATAGAAAACCTTTTTCAGGAAAAAAAAAGAAATATTATTTGCTATCTTGGACTGTTAAATATTTATTGGAGATTTTATTTTCACAAATATTTCTTTACTAATGTTTATCCTAATCATTATATCAATTTGCAAGCTTGTATTGCTATATTACTATAACTAGCAATTCAGCATTACTATACTTGCGGTATATATCATTTTAGTATCCCTTTTACTGACGAATGCATTAAGAAAAAAAGCAAGATCTACTATGTATGTGTGCAATAGTTATATTTAAATCAATAAAATGCTTATATTAATTAGAGGATTTCTTATTATTGATTCTTCAATCACTTAAACGATAAACTTTGCAATTTCAATTTTATGAATAAATTATCAATCATAAATTAAGAATATCTTTATAGTCAAAAAATCGTTGCAAGATGTTGAAAAAAGTATTAAGAAGTGGACAAACAAAACTATTTTTATCTGTTAAATGTATATATATAGGATTTCAAATAGACATATCAATATATTTTCTTTGTTTTTTCGTTATGTTATAAATTTGATACATTAAAAATATCCATTTCAGTTTTTATAATACATAATAACTCGAGAGTAAAATAGTGTAATCGCTGAATTTTTTATATTGAAGATAAAATAACGATATTCGAAACCTTGGCAAAACTGAGCAATCGCTATTTTGGTACGCAGACCATATACTATTTTCAATAGGCAGTTATTTTTTAATCTCCGGACATTCCTTTTTCGAGATGAGGCTATTTGAAAGTTTTGTGGCTTCAATTTCCCGTTATTCCAATTTTTTTTCAAAGGCATTTTCGAAATGGCTTTTCTCGAATTTTAGGTGATGGGAATCGAGCTTCGTATAGTTAGTCATGTGCACTGTTGATCTTTGCATTTAAATAGGACGTAGAAGATTCTTCAAACTCCACTTTATATAATCATTACGTTTAAAATTTCGTTCCATCTGTAGATAGGAGATTTTTTAAAGAACTCGTAATAAAATAGACTAAAAAGACGATTCGAAAAAAATGTAAAGTTTATTCTGCAATTATTATCTTGCGCAATAATATACATTTACAATAATCATAGATATAATCTAGTAATACATACGAGTATGTGCTGGGTCTATAACACTCATTTAAAATACTGCATGAGTTCAAGGATATACAAAGGGCTGGTGCAGCTGGGCATGTGTTCACCAAACCAAGCTCTAAATGATGATTAAGCTCGGATCTGGAACAGCGACATCACTTTAGAGTACCGGTCGAACAGCGCTTTCCGCTCCGAAGTTAGCATTAAATTTGCAAAACATTGAGATGCTATAGTCGAATGTCAGGTGAAATTCCGGAATAGATAAATATCTTGAAGATGTTTGATCTTCATATATTGTACGTATGCAGAATGGCTCGGAAACCAGCATGCGAATCACTTGATCGTACACCGAAAGATTTGAAATGTAACGGACGGCTCGGTGAAGTGAACTTCGGTGAAGCACCAGTATTACTTTTTATTGATTTTCAACAGTTTTGCCAGTTGAAATTTTAGGGTAACGTAGGAAATTACTTTACCAATATATCCAAGGCAAGCACAAAATAATGTGGTTGCACGAATTTGCATTATATATATATATATATATATATATATATATATATATATATATATATATATATAGATTATGCTGGAATGGGAAACTCTCTGCAAAAGGCATAAATATTCTAAAGTATTAGAAGCGTAGAATAGTAAACGAGGTGGCAGTTGTTTGTATCATATATAGATGATATATAAATATATATATATACATAAAAAATGAATTGTTTTTTAATTTTTATTTTCATTTCATTTAATTTTATATCGCGTGTGTAAATATTTAAATATATATCTACATCTGAAATTAAATTTTATTTTAATTAATTTTATTTTATTTCGTTACCCGAGACAGAATTGTTAATTTTTCTCCAGAAATATTCTAATAGCATTATATTATTTATAGAATTTATGTATTTATACATAGAGTTATTTTTTTAGAGTTATTTATGTACATAGATATTATATAACTGATTAATGAATCGGTTACATTATTATCTCGGGCGAAGCCGAGACGAGGGGCGCCAGTACTCTCTATAATAGATGAGTGCAGCCTTAGTGAAAAGGTCATTGTCGAAGGTAATTTTCAATATAAAGTTTTGAGTCGCTCTGAGTTGGACTGCCCGAAGATCTCATAATTGTAAATTCGACAAACGATCCTCTTTCTATCACTCTCTCTCTCTCTCTCTCTCTCTCTCTCTCTCCCCTCTCTCTCTCTCTCCCTCTCTTTCTGTTATGTATGTATTGAATAAATGCATTTGTGGCAATTGTTTTATAATAAAGAAAATTTTTCTCACTATCATTTCTACAATCACTATTTCTCCACCATTGTTATAATATTATGTAGCGAGTACTTAGTGATAATGTAAAGTGGATCATAGATAATAGAAAGAACAAATATATTCTCAACGCATATGCCGATGTATTTGTGTGGGTGTGTGTGTGTGTGTGTGTGTGTGTGTGAAAAATGGAATTATATGCGTAAAATCTTTGTGTATGTAAATTAAATATAGCTGTGCAAAGTTTGTACATATATGTATAAAATGCAATTCGATAATTAATTCGAATCTGTATATGAACCTAATATTGAAGTATATGGATTTATGTATGTTCGAAAATTGTAATTTTATATATAGAATTTATATAAATATGCACGTATCTAATCCACGTATGGGATCATCTGTGCGAACTATGATCGTCGCATTAATGCCACCATATATCTTGCACAGGTGTCTTGTCATATCTTCCGCAGTTCGGGGCGTCGTGACGAGCATGGCGGCTGACAACCAATCAGCTCCCCGGGACCTTCTCCAAGGCTGTTCTGACCTACGGACCTTTGAATAGGTTACACACTGCGAATATCGCATAAGGGCGATCACAGGCTGTCTGGTACCCACAAACGGGATCGCGAGAAATAGAGAGAGAGGAGCAGAGAGAAGAGACAAATATAATCCAAGGGAGAGATCGAGAAAGATTTTGTGTTATAAACGCTGCATCATTCCAACATATTCCATTTATTTCATTTTTCTGCTTAACTAAATAAAATCTGATTTATTTGTTTATTGACTTGCTATACTCCAGTTAATATTCTTAGCATATTAGTTTTTCTTCAAATTGATTGAATATTTGGTGTATTCAAAGTGCGTCAGGTTCACACGTCCGTCTGCTTCTAAAATAGCTAAGAATTCTTTTTTGCTTTGTTCGAGTAATTTTGTTTGTTTGGATTTGGAATTGGTGATTAGCATGGCATAATATGTGCCCGAAGATAATTCAGGCGGAATAACCTAATGCACCACAAGTAATGATAAACTAAATCAAAGTATTGTATTGTAATATGTTAATTCGGATTCCTACCGAAGGAATTATTTTCACTTGTTGTATAATTCTATATAATCCTGTTTTTCACCGTTGTTTTGCTCATCTTTTTTTAGTTCTTTAGTCATGTTTTATATCTTTACGAATTTTTTGATAATATCCAATGAGTCCTGAGAATGACTTTCATTATTATTTATTCTTATTTGATATAGTATATTTCATTATGAAATTCAATTTGTCTGGATTTGGCTCATTTCCTTCCCGTGTTATAATGTGATCTGAAAATGGAATTTATTTCCTGAAATATTAACTTTATCCGGGTACATTATTAATTCCTATGTTCTTAATTTATCGAAGATAAATTTTAAATGTTGCAGATATTACTGAAGAACTAGTGAGAACATAGTATCGGTTATATAAATAAAACAAAACTTATATAAATGCTTTCTTAAAGCTTTCTATATAAGGAGCAATCATTAAGAAACTGATCATATTATATTTACTTGTTTAGAGGCCTACGATGGCTCGATCGCTAGAGCGAACGACTAGTAACTTGGTGATGCGAGTTCAAATCCCGGTCTCGGTCGATTGATACAAGCATCGCTGCAATAATTTACATGCGATTTGTTTACAAACACATCGTAGACCTCCGTCGCTGATTAGCACCGATATTTGGAGGCATAAATAGAGCAACGTTAAATAACAAAGAAAAAAAAATATTTACTTGTTCATACTTGTTCGAAATCTAGCCTGATAAAATACGTAAATTCGCCTAAATTCTCCAGTGTCTCGTCTATTTTTGGTAGAGGGTAGCAAAGATTAATCATCAATAGTTTTCCTGATTCGATAATCTATTACCATTTGTCATTTTGTCTTCGCACTTAAGTCATATTTTTTGGCAAATAGCCAGAACAGCCAAGCATAGATGGATTATTAAGATTTGTCATTTACCTTATTTGTTCATATGTTGCATGTTTTAGATAATAAGGCTAACCAAAGCCTAACTTATGATTTATGTAAGCGGGTGTCATCCATCGTGCCGATGTTATGTGGATCGCTTGTTGTTATCGCTGTAGAAAACATGTGATAATCAGGTCAGTCGTGCGTTGTATGAATACTTCTCGATGAATATTCGAAGCTTTACCTTGCACTCTTCAATTTTGATTTATTATTATAATACGCGTTAAGTCGAAGCTATTTACAATCGCCTTCACGCTTATTATATCCGGTTTTCTCAAATCCTCTTTCCCGTTACGGCACTTAGCGCATCTCCACCTACAATCCGCATAGACGTCTCAGCCGACCATCGCCCGACCTCCTGCTATTAATAATCGCGTCCGCGAGTCCCGCGACCGGGCCGTCCTCGAGCCGCGGGCATTATCGACGACTTCGCCGTTAAAAAGTTGCGGCGCGTCGCCGACGGAAAAGCCCCGCGGGCCCTCCGCTCGCTCCCCCCTCCCCCTTGTCCCCCGCCGAGCATCGGCGCTAACGAGCCGTTGATAGCGGCGGGGCAGAGGCTCGCGGCCCCGTTGGCGTCGGTCCGGCGCAGACGTCACCGCTGATTAACGAGCGAGCTTTGTCGCCCGCGTCGCTCCCGCCCTTGCAATTACACGACGCCGGGGGGAGGGGCGAACCTCGCTCTCTCTCTCTCTCTCTCTATCTCTCTCGCTCCAAGGCCGGGCTACGCACCCCTGGGAGTCGCGAAATCGAGCGCGTTACCGGCGATACTGGACGCACCGACCGTTCGGTCTGCCCGGATGCGGTCGGTCGCGGCGGCGAAAAATCCCGTATGGCCAGTGGAGCGAGCGAAGGACGCGGCCGTATTTTGTCGAATAGGCCACGGGCTCCATGGAGATCGACGTCGTCGTTCAGAGACGTCCCTGACGTTTGCGTCGGCGTTCAATTTTATGCTCCTACGGGGCGCGTCTCGGTCAGCGCGGCAGGTGGATCGAACCGTATCGTTGTCAGTCATATCATTGTTTCTCCCTGATTTGAATAATTTCAAATATTCGATGAAAAAGCGGAATATTCAGCTCACGGCTGGCTTTAAAACACCTGCTGTAAAGATAAAATTTATGCATCTTTTTATTAAATGAAATGTTTTATAAATCGTAAAATCCGTGCGCATAAAATTTTTTATTTGTACGCGCATGTATGGAAAACGGTAAAAGTTTAATTTTATTATGCGTCTTTTCAACACGTATGAGGAATGCTTTTTATCAATTTGAAATAATTTAAAACTGTTCTTCTGAACTTTGGACAAGCCCTGTGATTGATAACGATGAACGTATTTCTATAATTTCAACCAGTAATTTTAGCCAGTGTTAGATAAGCGAGATATATCATTTGTCTGGGTTATTTCAGCTTCATATATAGCAGAGTATAGATTTCATATTCGTATTACAGAAAGATGAGAAAAATCCTATATTTTCTCCGCTACATATTCATCAAAAATTACTGTAATTTGAGTAATCGAATATCTTCATAGAAATTTGATGGTAATATTTTGCGATATAAGATAATACATAACAGATTTTTATCATTATTTGAGATGTGAAGAGAAAATTTTTGGTAGCTAGTAATTAATATTATGTTGAATAATGATTGATGTTGAATATTTAAAATCATCTCATTGTATTATAAATTTATTATAATTACACCATCCGATAGCTAAATATAGCTGCGTCATGTGAATTTAAAATTACATATTTATAATCTTGGTTTGCATGCCATTTATTTATAATAAAAATTGTAATCTTAAAAATTCACAGAGAATTTCATATGTGTAAGAAATATTTTTCCTCCACTTATTAATATAACTTTACTGTATATTATTCAGAACATAAACATGATATAGCTAATTAATTCAAAAACTAAATTGGATTAAGTAGACCAGTAGAAGTACGGACAATAAGAACAAATGCACTAATAAAAGTTTATATTAAATAATAAGTACAGAAACAGAAAGAAATCTAGAATATAAGGACGCATCAATTGGAGAAAGCATACAATTATAGGGATATACAAATAGAATCAATAACACAGTAATAAGACTACATCTAATACTAATAGAAAAAAAACACACTAATAGAGTCATACCAAAAGTAGAAAATATATAAATAATGACAGACAACTAAATCTCGATTGTTTAAAAAAATATATTAATTAAGGCAAATTGTTTTTGTAAGATATTGAAAATTATACTAATACTACAATTTTTACGATCGTCGTCTCGATAAATACACTAAAATCTAAGCTGCACGAATAAGAGTGACGAAATAAAAAATGACAAAATACTATAAAGCAAAAAAAAAATAATCGATTTTTTGTAAACCAGACTCCGCACTTGATCGTTATATATACCTATCGCATATAAGCTTGCATTACAGCAAAAACGTCGCACAACGCACTTTTGCCCGGTGCAAAAACGCGCAAATCCATAGGCAGCGTAAATTGAAAGAGAGCTGGGCTTTCAATAGCGCCAATTTAACAGGAAACTTTCGACAGACGCGAAATATTTCATTAGCCGCGTCGAGCGGGAGGCAAATAAGTTCGCTGCTGAAGAAAAGCAAGTCACGCCAGCACCGAGCAGCAATATCGGCGCGGAGAGGCGAAGCGGGCGGGCGCGAGCACCCGAAGACAAAAAGGCGTCGGAAGACAGAGCGAGAAGGGTGGGGGGGGGGCGGGGTAAAAAGCGAAAAAGAGCTCGCGCATATATATATATATATATATATATATATATATATACATATATATCGCAAATTCGGGCGTCGCGTCTCTCGCGGGGCCGTTTACCCGTAAATAATCCGAGCTTTCTTGGCTCTCGCGGTCATTTGGCAATTTATGGCGGGACGATGCGCGACCGGTCCATGCGTCATTCCTGGCATTACCATCTATCAGATCCGTCACGCCTGGCCGCGCTCGCAGCGACCGCGGGCGGCGCGCGCCGAGAGCCAGCTATAGCTGCCGGTGGGAGGGGGCGGGGGGTGGAGGGGATCGCGCGGCTCCAGCCCTCTGGAAAGCCATTGTTTCCTCCGGAGGGAGGGGGATGGCTAAATTACACATACGCATACATATATATATACGTATATATGCACATATAAAGTTCTATTATGATTACGGTGCTGAAGCGGAGTTCCCTCTTTCGTTCCGACGATTACGGCCAAACTTTTTTCGCCGGAAAGCTCTGTTTTTCAGCGGCAAATATACTGCGCACTGATAAGGTATGCCTTTAACTTTCGCTGCTCATATGTGTGCATCCTCTCTAAATTCACATCCATGCCCTACCCCTGCCAATGTTTCATTTTTGATCGCGAAAAGCATATTTCTTTCATCCGACGCATTATTCGGTCTTTAAAAAAGAAAAAACAAAAAAACAACATTTCTTTCTATCGTATTCTCCTACGGGAATGTTCTAGAAATATTTTCTATTTCTTTTCAATTATGACTGGATGCTTTTTGCTAGAAAGCCCGGATATTCCATCTAGCATGCTTTATTTTAAACAAAGTTTCGTAAAAAGTTTCTTTTATAAAATACTTGGATATCGGACGAAAAGTTCTTCATCTTTTCGCTACAAATGTTTCTTCAAAGTAAAGAATATAGAATTATGTGGAATTTCAAAGAACATTTTCCTCAAAATTTCTTCCTACGCCTCTTCGTATTTGTCGATAGTTTTTTCTGCGAACTATAAATTTCAATAAATGTCTTGTCTCATGATTTTTTTGGAATTCGGTAATTACTCTGAGTGAGAGTTATTGTAAGGTTATCGGAACGGCAGGTGATTAGAAGGAACCCGTCAAGATGTACATTGTATTTATATGTAGATGTTTATATTTATATATATATATATATATATATATATATATATATATATATATATCTACAAATTGATTTATAGTTAAATTTAACTTAAAATGTAATATGTACCGCCCGACAATATCTCAGGTTGATTATATATTTTGAAGCATAATTAATCATTGGTACGTCAATTCTAATAGTTAGATTATGATTCTAATTATAGCCATAAAATCAATTTTATGCTACTATGGTTGTCAGGCTTAAATTAATCTAGCTTTATAAATAAGAATTTTAATTTGATAACTCATTTAAATAATTACTTAAGTATTATATACTTATTTAGAGGTGATAAATTTAAATCTACGAGCTCGATTCAGCAATGGAAATTTCATTAGCAGATAATTTTCGTACTTCAATTTCTAATTTACTAAATAAGAATCTTAAAAAAGAGGTTCTAATTGTATATTTTAGATCGATTATTTCTTCAATATGTAATACTAATTAGTACATTTTACACAGATTATTTTTTAGTATTATACATTATTATACAATATTTATTATTATACTCAGAAACAGATTATTTTTATCTAGTTTTCAATGCTTTCTTGTTTCTAGACTAAAAATATGATAGTCGTGGTCTCTGCTGTCTATCTATCTAACATTATCTCTAACATTACAAAAATCGAAAGAATGATTAGTGATAATTATAATTTTAGCTTAAATTTGTCTTTTGAATATCAATATTATTCGATTAGCTTTGCGACGTATAATCGTTAGTACTCCGTTAGTACTGACTGGTAGCTGACCAGATCTGGTATCTGACATGATCTGGTTAGTACTGACTGGTAAACACATAGACTGCATTATTTTGTTTCATTTTATTATTGTAAACCTTTCTATTTTCATACGTGTCTGTGTATTTTTATTTTATGTATTTTTATATAATTTGATTTTCTTTCATTGTGCTTGATAAGGCTTACGTTAATCGGATCGAGACGTTGCAAGTTTTTATACAATAATATTTAAAAGAAAATAAAACTATTAGACAGCAAAGACCATGAGTTTTATTTTTTTACATTAATTCAAATCCAAGAAGCTGTCACTAGTATCACTTCATCGTATATCTAAAAATTGTGAATTACACAAATAATAATTATAATAATAAATCTACTTGGATTTATTTTCAGGTAAGCTGTAATATTAAATAATAAGATTAATCTATCATGAGTCATAATTTAATCTATAAATATAAATTCGACGGATGATTTTAATATGTTATATTAAATTAATTCAATAAAAAATATTAGAAATTTGATACCATCATTAAGAAAAAGCTTTAGGCTACTAGGTATACAAGTTTCTTAATATAATACTCTTGCTTTTCTACAAAGCGAGTGTTTTAAGATAAACGGGATATAATAGCCCTAGATTTTTGACCCTCCAGTGTGGAGATAAAGGTTTAGTACCAACGCCGAGTAATAAGCGACTAGGAAAATTTAGTAAAGTAAAGCTTTATCTTCAAAGAAGCTTAATATATAATTCTGTAGTAATAGTACAGGTATCTTTTCGTATTTTTTTAATTATTGAAAAAGTCAAATGAAAAATGTTTCTTAAACGAAAAGCCAGACTGACTTTAAAGTATTAAACTAATAAATTTATTCTAAATCTACACTTTGGTGTCGGACTTTTTATGTACTAGATAGCGTGGTATGAAATGCAAGCCTATCAGATACGGGAAATACTCCTATAAAATGAATTTATTTAACAGAAGGAAGAAACTTATGTCCTCGTTGCGGACGCGTCGATAGACTGACTATAGTACTAAAAAATAACAGCTCTGAATGTTTTACGCTGCTCGCGTGCTTCTGCGAAAAGTGCCATGTATACGAACCATCATAAAGCATTTGTCTCGCGGAACATTGAAAAAAAAAAGAAGAACACCGACATAAGCGCAGACAATGAAGACACGTGCATCGCAGATTATCCTAAAACAGATGCCATGCAGACCGTAATAAAACCGCTCGGGCGCGGTATACAATAGGTGCAATAACGCTTTTACGCGCCCTCCATGCGTATATGCGTGGGGCTGGCTATTTTTGCCATATTATCTCGTCAAGTCTTAAATAATCCAACAACTGCAACTAAAGGATAAGAAAATGAGAAATAATTCACAAAATATTACGTGAAATTCCAATAAGCTGTTCTTTTAAATATTTTTCGATGTCGACAATAAATTCCAAATATCGCATCTCAATAGAGGAAATTCGATTTGAATCAATAATAGTTGAATGAGTGCTCTGATTAATAACATATATATATGTAGTTATTTATCATTTCTTCACAGTCGTTTTTTAAATAAATTTACTTCAGTTTTCCACATTTTTAAACAAGCATAGATGGAGAGAAATCAACGCGCCAGTTCGAATAGATTAGGACCGGGTCATGTAATGGATGACTCGCCCGGACTGGTTATAGCGCACCCTTATCTACTACAGAGAAAAACTATGGGTACGATCCGGAGCAGGCATTTCACTATAATGAAATGTATTTTCCTCAAACACAGTTACTATAAGGCGTTTATAAAAACAAGGTTTGAAAATACAATAACTCGGAAGATTTGTCAATGTCAAGGAAAACAATCTTTCGACCAGACTGAAGGCGAAAATATATGAATCTGACTCCCACGAGAAGAATATTGTATAAATAAAATAATATCTACATGTATATATATATATACGTATTATTAATTATTTAAATTATAAAAAAGTAGCTGCATGATCTATTAAATTTATTAATTTTATAAATAAATTATATTAAGTTAATTTTATCAAAGTTACAACTGAGCTATTTCAGGCCCTTTCAAATTTTAAGACTATTTTAATATTTACAAAAAACGTTTTAATATTTACTGTATGATCTCGTTTTAAAGGGCAAACATTTTTCCCCGAATGTGGAAAATTGACGAGGAAAACTTCAAATTCGTTCTAAGTTCATTCTTTTTTTGTTGCTAGGAATAGGTTATCTCTTTAGAAAATTATAGATTTTTATTCTAGATTTGAATCCATTTTAAGATTATTTAAGTATGGATTTGAATAGATACTCATTAATGGGAATCTGTTTTTGCTGAAGTGATGTGGTCCTGATGTTCTATAAGAATCGTGAGTGGAAGGAAACTGTATAGGAAAACTTATTTATAATTTTTATGACAATCTAGAAGAGATTATTTATATGTAGAACTGTTCCTTATCTTTAATATTAAGTTTTTTCCCTTATTTTTTTTCTCAATGTATTAACTGGTTGTCTCAGTTAATAAAAATTGAGAGAAATAAATGATTTATTTTTCCAAAGCAGTTTCTATCCAAAAACTAAAGAATAATTTTAGAACAAACATTTTTTGTGCCATATCTGTATATAATACTGATTTTGACAAGCCAAGAATTATTGTATAGTTAGGCATGTAAACGAACCGATAAAAACAAGTATGGAATAGATTAAAATTAAAAATTGTACTTATGTCACTGTTTTGAATTAAATTCATAAACATTTTTCCAGCACTCGGGGTACAGAATACGACTTTCTGCAGCTGTCTAGATGGAGCAAAGTACTACTTTTCCTTCCTGGAGAGGAAAAGTGTTTATGACTCCTTCTCGATCAATCAGAAAAAAGAATTTTACTTTTCCTCCCTTGGTAGGAAATGTGAATGGACGAAACCGTGTAGTCGTGTAGGATTCTCAATTTTCCCTACTTGCGTAACATCTGGTATTTACGATGTTTAGACTTATATTCGCCACTTTACCGTGGGCTCGACTGTTGTTTGCACTTTGACTAAGGTATTCAACATTTTTAAATAAAATAAGATTTATATTCCGTAAAAATTATTAAAAAAATTGTTATAATGTTTTTTAAGTAGTAAAAATTATCTATATGATTTTATTTTAATTAGTGTTAATTTTAAATTCCATTTTTTATGCTATTAAAAATTTTTAAATTTTTTCTTAAGATTGACTCTTAACAAATTTATAAACCTTCGTTTGAATATTCTTATTTTTTTTTCTAAAAGGGACGGGGGCTCGCCCCCTGCAGCCCCAATTCCCGATCCTACATATCATCTTAACATTTTTTAGCAATTTTCAAATAAGCGGAAATCATTTAATTTAATGTTATGAAATTCAAAGAAATTGCAGGAATAACCTTAAGAGAAAACCGATAATATTATATTTTTTCAAATCCAACGAATTACATTTTATGTTAGGGCAATTTATTCCGTACCGAGTATCATCTGGACCTTTAGATACCTTTAGATTCGTATTCTACCTGCTCGCTATATACGAGCATAACTAACACTGGGTGAAAAATTTCACATTATTTAATTCTGTGAGTTTGTCATTTAATTTTTTGTGCACTTCTTTGAAGAACAAAAGCGCACTCGTATGGGAAAATATGTTTGCCGCCCAAGCGAAGCGGTTTTGCTCTCTTGTGCCACAATGTACTATTATCGGTATTACAGTCTTTATAATATAATATATAATACTCAAATAATGACAGTCAGATTGTCCTTGTTTATTATCATCTCCGATGAATCTGAAATGGAACTTATAATATCACCTTAAATTTCAATTTTTCATCGATATTCGATGTTTCGAACAACTACGGTGCATCGTTAAGGAGCAAACTAAAATGAAAAATCCAGCATGCTACTTTATATATCCTATCCCCAGCTAAATTTATTAATCTAATATTTATAGAACCTTCACCTTGCTGACTTAAATGTAAAACATAACATTTATATTAATAAAGAATGACATTGGGATTCTTCAAAATATGAATACTTTCAAGAGTTTCTTTTTTATATCTATTTTTAATACCTTGTTCTAAAATATCTACAATTTTTAAAATAGAAAGAATCTAGCAAGTCTAAATTATGTTTTTTTAGCCCAGATGTACCATTCATGCTATACAGATGCTCATATATTATCTGTTTGAGGTATCTACTCGTTCGCCCGATGTAATCTTTGTCACAGTCTTTATTTTGTATACCACTCCTGCTTTCAATCATTTATCATCCTTATCTTTACAATTATTATTAGTCTTATTTATCTTATCTATATTATCTTTTTACATACGGTAGTACTACGCTTTTATCATTATTTCTATTGCTTTCCATATTATGTTCTCTAGTATTATTATAAATCTGATCTAGTCTCTTTCTCTCTCTGCAGTTATTTTATCTACAAGGTCTACTAGATAATCATTATTAACGAATATTTCTTTAACTAATTTTTAATTATCTTTTTTAAAATCTCTGTGTTATAATTTTCTGGCTCTGTTGATGACTCCTTTTATAGTAATCATCTTATTTCCGAATTGATGATGTGAGTTAAAATTGAATACTCTACCTAACCATGTAGCTTTTCTGTACCAATTTAATTTTACTCCAAAAACTTAATTGTTTAATTCTATTTATTTTGTGAATATAATTCTATCATGAATGGAATTAAAAACATCCAACATTTCGTCAACACACCTTTCTGGTACAACTGTGAAAATGTCGTCACGTATCTTTTACAGATAATTGGTTGAAAATTTAACTTGTTTAATGCAATAGTAAGCTAACTATTACATTACCCAATTAGCAATTATCGGTGATAAAGGTGATCCCATTGGACAATAATATCGTTGTTTATAAAAATTATTTTGAAAAGGAAAAATTATATTAGTAAAAAGTAAATTTATTGCTTTAATAAAGTCATCTTTTGCTAATTTTGTGTATGTAATAATTTCTGCTATTTTTCTTCTATAATTTCTTTAAATAAATAAAGGTATATGCGTAAATGAAGATAGTACATTCCATGAAATCATCTTATAATTATTCGAAATATTAATGTGTTTAACTGTTTCATAAAAATAAAAGCTATGTAATAGTTTGGTATAGATTAATACGTATGTCGACTTCCATGTAAATCGGTGAGTGATACTAGATAGCGTTATTTGATAGTTTTATACGTTACTTTTTCTTTAATATTTTATTTCGCGCATCTGCGAAACTGTAAGTGTTTGAAAATTCTAAAATATCGCAGGATCGTTAGATTTTAGACCGAAATGTTTTTTGTAGATTAAATCGTACTTAAGAAAACCGAATTCTTTTGTTTTATCTTTAATCCGTTTCATTTATCACATTAAATGTTTACAAATAGTATATTTGTTAACATGTAAGTTGTTTGTATAAATCTTTCTGTAAAGTTTAAATTATCTTTTGGATAACAGTAAAGAGCAAATAGATTTCAAAGAATGAAAATATTCGTTGAAGGATTTAAGCCCATGGAAGTGGCTGTAGCGCTTGACAAATCCAGTAGGAATTTAGTAGCGAAAAATATTTCTTTTAACAGAGGATTCTTTTAACTTTTATTGTGCGCAGGAGTGGCTACACTCTTCTCTCTCCGTCTTTCGTCTATATCTGTCTCGAACCGTGGGATTACCGAGAACTTCACGATTATTGACATTTTACATTGGATATTGAAACTAATTATACATAGTTCTGCCTACTAGATATACAGTGATCATCCGCACTGCGCGGACGTTTCTGTTATCCTCGCCTCGCTCGGCCGTCCAACCGCATGACCAATCCGTGCGAGAATCATTTGCTTATGCAAATACGTATCGAAATCTACTCCGTATACATATATTATATAAAACAGATCCCTTGCGCGCGAGGCAGGCTGCTCGGCCCGCGGACACGGCGTCCGCTCTGCCGGAGTAAAGGGGAGCTGCTGCCTCGGAGTGGGATGCCAATAAACTATATAAGAAACATGAAAACCGACATAAAATCTCTCCGCCGCAGTGCAGGAAATACGAAGGAGGAAGGCGCGGTGCCGGCGGTGGCGCGCGGCCAGCCCCGCTCGCCTTGGATTTCTTTTATAGTATCGCCCCGCGCCCTCCCTCCCGACACCCAGCGTCCCTGCCCAACTCGGTCCCAGGGATCGGTAAGGGAGGAAGCGAGGGGTATACGGATGGCCGCGGATGGAGCCGCGGATAACGTATTCGATACACGCGCGTCGTATATACGGGGGCGCGCAATAAAAGGCGCCGCGGTAGTGCGGGATCGGATCGCCCTCTGCCCCCCCCCCGGGCCTCCCCCATACCGCGGCCGAGGCGGGGTGCAAAGCCCACCGGAAGGGCCGCCGTTATACGGCCCGCTGTAAAAAGGCTCGCGAGCAGCGCCGGCAACGGAGACGGGGCTGCCCCTTTACGCGCGGCGCCTCCTCTTCGCCGGGGGGTGGGAGGGCGGCCCCCTCCCCCCGACCGCCGGAGGGCCAGGGATTCCCTCTTAATTACATCAACCTCGTTATTGTTATGGCTGCCATAGCGCCCTGATTTATGGCGTGGCTCCGCGATCCTCGTCCTCCCGCGTCTACATCTATATCTATATATATATATATGTATATAAGCCGTTTTTATGCAGGCGCGACGTATCCCGAATGCCGCGGTGACTCGCGCTCTCGCATGCTCCGCTCTTTACCGGGGGATTTATTATATTCCCCGTGGCATTATGCGGGCTCCTCTCTATAATAAAGCTGTATAGCGAGTTCAGCGGTTAAGAGGTCGCGGCGGCGGCGGCGGCGGCGGCGGCGGGTGGCTCGTAGCCCGCCGGATTATTGAAATTCATCTCCGACTCGCTGCAGCTCTCAAGTAGGACACGCGCGACACCTTTTATTATAATGCGGCGGGCGGGATTTGTCGGGTGGATCGGGTTCGAGGGAGAGAAAATGGGGCGGGGGTGGGAGAAAAGAGCGTCGCGATCGGGGGGCGGGGGGGGGGGTGAGTTGGCGATGGGGTAGTGGGGAGTGGGACGTAATGCCCGGATTCGTATTCCCCTACGGTAGGTGCGCGGGATCATGCAAATCCGACGAGCCATTATCGGCGTATCCGGCCATCGAAGACGTGATAGCCGCCGTTTGCGGGGCGTAAATCAAAGTAGCGCGGCTGAGCCACAAGCTGCTCCGACGCGAAAACCACTACCCCGCTCTCGTCCCGTATTGTAAATTCGCGGATGATACGCTCGTCTGAACTTCGGAGCTTCACCCGGCCCTGCAACCCCCTTTCCGGAAACTTTTCTTATAGGATTTGCGCCGCGCGGAATGAGCCGACCGACCTCGACTCGGCTGTCGCCGCCTGTGGGCGTTGCATGTCTCACGGGCGATAGTAGTCGGGAAATTGCTCCTGCCCGTGTACCTCGTCTTAGATTGAAAATATAACTTTCATTTCATTCTAATTATTTATTGCATCCATAGTGATAATGGGTCAAACCAAACTTGTCGTAAGTGTATTGTTCAATTAACATTTTTTACCTAAAAGATAGAACATACGTTGGCCTGGATAATATTATTGTTTAGTTGATAAACTGATTTAAAATTAACTAACAAGAAGAATTGCGTGACTGAGAGTCACAAATTTATTGAAGTTTCTTTATTTTCATTGTCGATACTTAAATGTACATACTTCAAATATTCGAATGTACTCTTTGAAATCCCTATGTTGCCGAGGGTTTCTAACTACATGCTTTCTTTTTAATATATATTGTATTTTTGAATGATAGAAACATTTTGAACTTGATAATTAATATTTAAATGTATTGAAGTATTAAATAAATATCCATTTGTTCAATAGATTTTAATGATAACTCCTTAATAAGCTTCCAATTTTCACTTAATATTCTTTTTAGTTAAAGATTACTTATTTTTTAACGTATCTGTAGTTATGTAATATAGACATAAATTATTGAAACATATATGAAAATGCATTAATGTAGAACTATATTTTCTACTAGAAGTTCTTCAAAACTTAAACAGAAACTAATACAGATCGTATTTCTCAATATTGACTTAGGTTTGACCCCTCTGCCGCAATCCTCCCAGATCTCCATCCACAAATTCGCGTGTTGAAAATGGCCTGGAATCATTTGTTTTGTAAACATCATAGGCTTGTCAGGATTGCTAGGGATGGAAGAAAACTACTTATCTAAAGGGCTCGGCGCAGCACGTCCTTTTGAACTCACCTCTATCGGTGAATGATTGATCTTCTGTATCGTGTTACGATTCATGTTAGGCTAGAGGTTCGTAACACAGTATCTCAACCCAGAAGCTTTTTCTAAGCTCTTTAGCAATAAGTGATATTATATGATGAATATCTGAGGGTATGATCTTTCTGCCTGTACTTATCCGTGGAAATACGATTAAGTTAAAACAATGCGGTCGATAGAGATTTTCCGAAAGGTCAAATATCTGTGAAATCCTGGGATGTCCAGATGGACGATTCGGGATCAGAGAAATGGAAAGGAGCATGGAAGCACTTTTCCAATCCGTTTAATTGCTAATCAAAAAATTCTATAATGTTGGTTATTTTAGAAGAACGGAGTCTATGTATAGGATTTAAGAATGTTCAAGTTGAAAATCCTGGCGTAGTGATTCCTGTAGGACTGGAGGAAACGGGAACGATTTGTTCGGCGAAAACCAAGATCGCGTAGCAATAAGATTTTGTTAATTAAATTTTAAAGCAATTAAATTTTTCCTTTAAACGATTACATAATTGTATTGGATAGCTTTCTGTCAGATAGCCAATAAGGCAGCTGTAGGGATAGTATCGATTTGTTAAAGGGACTTCATAGAGCATCAATATAATGGTAATCAAGTCACCAATATACAAATGAAAAACACGAGAATTATTGTTTAGATATCGTAGGAATAAAGGTGAAAATTACTTTTCAGAAAATCTGTGATCCAAAATTCAGAAATTACCTGTGATCAGAAAAATATCAATTTTTCAAATTCTTTTCAGCTCATCCGTATATGAAGCTGTGGAATATTTATCCAGTATTGCGCAACAACGTTAAATGTATCATCTAATGAAAGAGAAACTTTAACGCTTTCTTTAAATCATTTAATATAATGTAACAAATTTATCCATTTATTAAACGTAAAAGTAACATTTCTCTTACTGATTATTTCACTCGGATATTTGATGACTCTTCCATTTCATGTTTACCTTGATTTCAGAGTGAGTTCTATAATGATCTCTTTTAAAAACGATAAATAAATTAATATTTCATATAGCGCGACAAAAAAATCTGTATAATATTAATAAATATTAATGTAAATATTTTCTGCCTAACAAAGAATATAACTTATAATATTAATACGGAGTTTAATGAAATTGACGTGGGCAACGCGACGAACCTTCATTATGAACGATAAAATATTGGATACTCTGACATATCGTCGTAGAAGTTTGATCATTTTAGAAAACATTGCAAAACCCACAGGAAGTGAAAAAGCGTAAGATTAATGAAACTCTAGGCCCCTGAATTGAATGAATGCTGATTAGTTTAAATACTCATGTGTTTATAAAAAAACTGGTTCTAAAATGCGTGTCCTGGTTGTCAGTATGACACCAATGAGACGATATACATTAGTGTAGTCATCGTGGTTAACGTTTACGAATTATGATAAAAATTGATTCAGTAACACACTAGCAGGAGAGCGAGCACTCGGTGCTTATTTCTTACTTACAATCGGTCCAATTATTTTGAGATGATATACAAAGGATGAACAAAGACCCAAGTAATAAATGGAGTTGAAAGGTGATTGCATTGAATAATTAAATAAATGTTCCGCATGAAATTTTTTTTCTAATAAACACCAAGTATTTACGTGACGAAACATTTTGATACTCAAGTAAAATATAGCAGCATGCAGCGTCTATTAGAAAGCTATTACCATTTTCATAATAGAGTATAAAATAATATCACAAAACAAATAATGCAAAGTGTTATTTATGATTTCATTGTTATTCGAGGAAAATTAAACAAATGAACAAATTATTAATTATATCATGTTTGTTATTCATAGATTTACCTAAGTTATTTGTAATTATATTTAAGTTATTTAATTTCATTTGTTTTTAATTAAAAATCGCAATTTAATAGTAATTAAAGGTATTCTTACAGATATTTTAATGGATTTTTATTATTTTGCTATAGATTGTAAACTTCGCATATGACTTTTAAGTTACTTATTAATCATTTTACTATATATACTTGTTAATCATTTAAATTGTTTTTCCATTTACCCTCCGTCAGAATTATGAATATATGATGAAATAACATTTCTAGAAATGTTCCAACTGATAGCTCAGCTAAATCTTATGCAGACGAAGAAGATTTTATTGAAAATATAACTTTTTCATTGTAGCTTATTCGTTACATAAGAAATTTAAAAAATAATCTCTGAAAAGCATGTCGACCACATATGCATAGATGTTTCAGTGATGTCAGTACCGCATACGATTGAAGAAACGAAATGAAAATTATTTTGACAAGTGAGCTAATGAAAATCGCAAGACTTTACATAATTAAAAGTAATTGCCGAAGATCTTTACGTAATAGGAAAGTGAGTTTCGTTAAGAGGCTTGTCGGGAAAAGCCTTGGCGAAAAATAAGTAGAGCTTGGCCGCCGACGTCACTGGCGAGTCCGACAGCTAGGCAATTATTCCTTGTATAAAGGTGAAGAGAATGTAGGTAGGGGGGGGGGAGGGTTGGGAAGAGAGGGTCGCACTCATTGTACTCGGAACAGCGGTGCGGCTTGGTAGGCGGCAGCGGTGGTCGTCGCGCGCGACCCACCCCGCGGGTCGAGTTCAAGTCCCCCGCCCCTGCCTCTCGCACTTTCGCCACTCCGCCCCACCCTCCGGTCGAGCCGCGCAGCCGAGGGTCGCGAGAAACTCGCGAAGCGTCCCTCCCCCGCAACACACCAGAGCACCCAGAGGAACAGAAGGGCTATTTCAATTGTGGCGCGCTGTCGGGCGCCCGCCGCGGCAATTACGTCGAAATTACGCAATACTTACCGTTATATACCGAAATTCTGCGTCGCGGCCGACTCTATTATTTCCGTCGGGAGTCGGGACGAACAAAAGAAATTCCGCGGCCTCCCGGGGCTTTGGGGAGGTGGAGGCGCGAGGGGAGCAAAGATTCCGAGAAAACAAAAAGCGTCGACGCAACGGGTAACGCGAATAAAAAGCAGCCGACGAGCGTGGAGCGCGATAAAAGAAAATTGAATAGGCATACGATAATAAGGCGGGGCGAGCGTTGTCGAGGGGGCGGGGGGGAGGCATATAATGCGCGATATGCGATACTCACCTTGTCGCCCCCCCCCCTTAGAGCGCTGGTGGATGACATTCGCCTGCGTCGACTGCGCATCTCCAGTTTCGCGCTACCCGCGATTCTTGCTGCTTCTTTTGTTCTTCCACTTTCCAGTTCTCGCAATTTATTATACACTCGTTTACGAATTTGCAATGGGCTAAATAGTCGCCGTTTTCTTTCTCTCCGTCTTCGTCTACCGTGCAGGGAAATACACCACTTGCACGGTAAAATGAGTTTTAAATTAAAAGAAATAGAAGAAAAATGTTTTTTTTTTTCAATATGAATAATCTTAATATTCGCTATGTATGATAATTTGAAAGTGCATATCCCGAAACAATCAATGTATGCTATTTTACTGTTAGAAATAAATTATATTTTTAAAATGTGTAAAATATGTTTTCTTAACGCATCCAACGTATTCATTTAAATAAGAATGCAAAATTTATTCTAAAATTAATCTATTAAAATCTAATTATACAGATGTAATGAAGAATATTGGATTGGAATGGAGAGGAAAAATATATGACCGGGGTAATGAGAAAAATAAGAACAATTGAATAATGAGTTTTACCAATTCTCAAAATATGTATTTTAACTTATCGTCTTATATCTTTTTCAAATAAGCAACCACCAAACTCTGATAATTCTCCATATATATATATATATATATATATATATATATATATATATATATATATATATATATATATAGATGTACACATAAATATTAGTCCCAAATTGTCTATTATTTTATTAGATAACCGTTCATTTTCTTCCGAATGATTATTTTATTGTTCCGAAAAATTTTGATGACCTTTGTATTTGACGATATATAAAGAAGAATAACATGTAATTAAGCACTGCGCATATTTCGATGTAATTTGTTTACATTTATGTACAATTTTGTATTGGTCTTCCATCAATTTCCAACGACGTTTTTTGTATTTTTTTTATCTGACTTCTTAACAAACACTTGAAAAAATCTACATATTTTTTAACGAATACCAATATTAATAATAAATGAAGAACGTTTACATCGCCCGTTGTCAAGGAACAACGTTATGAGATCATACTTTTGAGTATGATAGTCGAATGTACAAATCAATAATTTATCGTGAAATTAAAAACGACGTTGGTTGAAGCTCGTTGAGAAAATTTTCTTACGCGACACGAGTGTATGTATTCTGCGTTTTCGAAATATAAACTTTATTCAATTTCGTTCAATACCTATTAGCCTCACACACATATTCATTTAATCAATTCTTTTCGCAGCACTCTTTCCACTTTTCGTCTTCAAATTGGCACCATACATTCGTCATTGTTAAATCCTTGTAACGCATTCCCATATAGAGGACGATCTACTTTAGATGAAAAGTTAGGTGTCCTTTATTTTGATTTTTTTTTTCGTTCGAAATTCTGCGTTCAAAATTTAGTTTATTAATGCACCTGCTGTCGTCATGATTGCTCGTCGAGCCTGCGTGTTTCTAGAGAAAAATAAACTTGGAATGCATTTCCTAGATTTTACCTTCATCATTAGATCAACCGAAAATCAGGTCGTTATTTCATAGTTCGATCGCAACACTTAGTTGAGCAGCTGGCATATTTATTTCATCCCTCGTCTAGTATTATATTCCCTCACAATAAAAAACCCTCCATGAGAAAAAATATATTTACACGATGCGCTGCTTCTTATTTGTAAATACTTACTCTGTTTCTATACGTGCATTGTATTTTACATTGTTTAACTTTAACTTACGACAAGTCCTCGGCTCGAACGAAACAATCGAAATCGAAACAAACGTATCGGATATTTATACATCTGACTTATTACATAAAGTAGGCTAAGATTTTGAGCGAAGAAAATTGCGAGTGAGAGCCGCGGTAAGTAGGAGAAGGATAAAGACGATTAGCTGAATGCGCAACGGCGTCGCTCCGCGGTGCCGGGACACGATTCCCTCGCGCGCTCGAGAGCGGAACGGGGCCTGCGGGAGTCGGCGGGAGTCGGCGGGGCCTCCGCGACGGCCCCCCGCCCTAGAGGGTCTCCAGGAGGTTCTGGACCAGGAGGGCCGGCGCCGTCACCCGGGCCTTGCCCCCGGCCGCGCTCTTCCGTCCCTGTCGGCCGCCGCACGAGCGCACGCCGCAGCGCGCCGGGCTGCGCTCCAGCTGCTCCGACTTGTTGCTGTCCTGCTCGAGCTGGACCGAGACGCTGGCGACGTGGGGCCGCGAGCCGCAGCCGTTCTCCTGTAATCAGAGAGTCAAGCGTGAGAGTCAAGGCGCGACATTTTCTGCCGTCGAGGAATCTCGACGGAGAAGCTGCTCTGCGCGGTTCACGTTTTTCATTATCGGGCTATTTCTCGCATTATTGCATTAAAGCGCTTGTTCCCGACTATCTTTAATTTCAAACAAACTCGAATCGGCCGAAGCAACGTTCTTGTATAATGCGTTTAAAGCGGAATCCCCTAAATTTGGCCCATATCGCTCATCGGTTTATATAATCAATTAGGATCGTAGACGTGCGAGCATTTGTCAAACTTTTCGTTCGAACGAAGTGCATAACAAATTGTATACTAAATCATACGAAGCGCTAAGTAGATGAGGGGCAAGAAAGGCCGGACTCTGTGAATGGTATTTGAGGGAAGTACCTCGCCGTTCTCACTCGTTCCACGCGGACCTATATCTATTTAATTAGAATTATGACGTTCGCAACGAGGGCTCTTAATTAATCCTCTTGAGGGGATTTACTGCAGAGACCCTCCTATATGTACGCGTGTGTACGTGTGCTCGCGCGTCTGAATCTTTGTATGTGTCTATATGCGCGTGTATAAATTGAATACAGTGAATCGCACGTTGCTCTGGGCAGACTTCTCTTTTGCCTCTCGTCCGTACAAGCGAATTTTCAAAGGGAAATCGGCGAGCGCGACGCGGCGCAGCGCGTCATATTAAATTTTTTACTTTCAACGTATTAATGGTCAAATGTTTCGACTTACCAGTAAACAAAGTCTTTCTTGATGCTGGTAAGTTCTTTGACGAGATTCGTGTTGCAGCTGCCAAGCCTGAATGTACAGGTCGCCCCGGTAGATCAATCCTCCTCTACTTGCACGCAGCATTATGTGCCATCTGAAACATTTGGTTAGACGAGATCGTTTCAGCATTGCCGGCAGTGTCTTTCATTAATATAATAATCAGTCTATTACAAGCCGACGACCCTGTCGAGTTTCTGATTAACTATAAATTAATATCACGAAAGGAACGGATCGATTGGGATTTTAATCTCTTCGTCCTCATTAATACTGACGAGATAGCATTGTAAGTATGTCGGACGAGTTATTGCAATTTAATACTAGTTACTTTAAATGATTAGTGTTTAATTATATATTTCTACCTTCTATATATGATTACAGACCTGTCCTTCTAATGACCAATTATTTTTCTGTTCAAATGTTTTTCCTATTCACAATATTCACTCATGCACATTGACTATTTGCCATAGACCGTCGCACAAATTCTAAAATAATTTCACGGAATCTTTCAACAGTTATCGAATTACCGAACTTGAATAATGCCGTCCTCAACATTCGTAATAAAGAAAGTTTATAATACCGCAGATTGAATTCATTATTCCGCGTTCCATTCCTTTCTTTATCCCGCTCGAATCATATACCCACTCCGTGGCCTGTAAATGAAAGTAAATACTGGGTGCAATATTTAGATTCCGACCGAAAAACAATTTTCTTAACGTTCGACTCTGTTTTCTGGGGTCGGATGGAAATAATATTTTATTGATATAACTGGAATATAAAAAAAACACGTTATGTTGATATTGCATTTGCGAAAGTTCTGGAGCGAAATTGCATTTTATGGAAATAATACCATCAACCATAGCGCCGAGTTAAATGAGCAAACGATATTTGAGTATTTTAGTATATTATCAAAAAAAAAAAAATAAATAAATAAATAAATAAATAAAACTAAAAAATAAGTAACAAATGAATAAAATAGGTCGATAAATAAAAAAGTGCCAAACATGCCCAATATTCGCCCCGGCTACTTTGCGAATATCGATACGATAATATTCGAACGGCCAAATGCGATTGCATCATCTATAACTGAATTCAACTATTGTATGAGTATTAAGCGCTCAGCGAACTGATAAATCGAAAATTTATGGCCCTCCCTCCGCGCCACTCACTTGGCTACGATATATCCTGCCCTATCTATCTGCAGCCAACCTGACTTTTCTTTTAAAAGTCATTTCAATATTTTGTTAAAGTTTTAGAATTTTGCAAGAGTTTGCCGAAATAATAATGCGAACGAAGTGCCGGTAAATTTTGCACACTGTACGAATGAATGCTTGAGCAAATTCTGCACATTCGGCGTGGTATCGTTAAAAATCAAGGAAGCAACCTACACGATCTGCGCAATTTTCTATTTAAATTAAATTTTGAATCGGATAATTGGGCTTCAAATCGGTAGATATGCGCTTGCTCCTCTTATCTTTCTAATCCCTTTATTCCCAGCTATGATCATTTTAGCTTTTCATTGAATTCTAATAAATATATCGCGCTAATTCGATGATTGATTTCGCAGAATCTATTTTGCTATTTTGCGCGGGCTTTTGCGCAGAATGCTGAAAATTTCACAAACTAGAGCATTATAAAGTAACATTTCCCGGAGCCTTATAAAGATGCATCTATTTTTCCTCCAAGTTGCAGTTGTATAGCTGCGACTTAAAACTTTAAATCTTGCAATTTATGTTATGAAGTTAAATGGGTATTTCGGTAATGCTATTCAGTTGGGTTTGCATACAACGATAAACTTCCGCCGAATGCGCAGATACGCAGTTAAAGAATAAATGACTGCATTGATTATCTCCGTGAATTGTTGATTTGACGTCAAAAAAAAAAAAACAAAAAAAACAAAGAAAAAAGCAAATAACATGGGCAGCTAAAGGAATAACGCAGAGAAATCGAAGAAAAAAGAACATTGAGAGATATCGATACCCAAGGGAGGCAAAAAAAATTCTGTAAACGTGTCGCACGCTATTCTCGAGCACGCGCACGTGCGCAGGACAATCTTCCACTCGTACAGGGACACCCTTAAAAATTCAACTATCCAGGTCGGCGTAATTAAAAACCAGGCGTGTAAGCAAACGGGAAAAATCAATACTGCACAAAACACATCATATAGTGTATATATATATATATATATATATATATATATATATATATATATATATATATGATAATAAGATAGGTTGGAAGTATCGGAAAAAACGGAGGGGCCATTAGAAATTTAAGCTGTAAATGAAACAAATTTTCGAGATTCTCGAGAGAGAAAATCGCGCGCGGCAAGTAGTCCTTCATTTATTCAGCGTCGGATCTAAAGCCACGCACACGCGCGCGCGCAGAGGCGTGTATACGGTCGCCGTTCCGCGGCTACGGACGCGCGCGCGTCCGTTCGTCGGGGCTGCGGGAGGGACAGCGACGGAGGTCGAGGCTTGCGCGCGCCGCCCGCGCCGCCCGCGCCGCATCGCATTCCAGCCGCAGTGAACTGCAGGCCTGGCCCGGCCGCCCCTGCCGCTGGCGCGCGCTGCACGCACTGCAGTTTTGGAGCGTCACCTCCGCGCAACCCCCCTCCCCCCCCGCCCCTCCATCACCTGCTCGCGGCGCGGCGTCCCGGATTAATTTCTCATAAATCGTTCGCGGTTTTCGTTGATTGCTATTCCGCGATTCCATTTATTCTCTTTGCCCCCAAAGCAATCGGGCGCGCTGCAAATACTCGCGCTCTTGAGTAATTGAAAAGTATCAAACTCGGCTCCCTTTAAATATTTCATTATATATATATGGTTTACGCGCCACGATTTGTTTACCTATTCTCATATATAGATGCACACACACACACACACACAGAACATACGGGCGCACCGCGCGCTACCGAATAAAGTTTAGTGGTTGATATTGATCGAATGACTTATTGCATTGGATAGCATAACATCAGATACAAAAATCCCCGCGTGTCGGCGAAAGGGGGATTTATAGAGTCGTCCGGCGAAGCTGTCGAATGATCCATATTGAAATCCAGCCCAGTCTTTGTTCTCTTTCATTGGCCCTCTGTCTTGCTATCTACTATCTGTTATGTATCTCGAAACATCCATGCAGTCCATGCTGTTCTTCTGCGGCTATTTTCGGAACGTCCTCTCCTTTATACGTCAACATTCGTACGCCGAAAGCAGCGCTCACTCGTCGCTGACGACTCGAGAACGATTGTCTAATAAGCTCGCCCGGCCCCAAGCCCGCGCGATAGTCGGGCGAGTTAACGTTAAACGAGCGCCGTCGTACTCACCGCGTTATTAGTTGGTGAACCCTCGGCCACTGTCCCCGAGATCTGAGGACTCGGGCCGTGCCCAGGAGCGAGGATCTGTGCACCGGCGAGAGCGCCATGCCCCTCAGATAATACTTCAGCGCGGGAAGCCATTTTCCTGCAACAGACAAGCAAGCACGTCGCTGATCCGGCTTTATACCGCGGGCAGCTGCCGAGATACGTATAAAGTCTCTATATAAATGCTAAAGAAGAATGTAATGCTCGCTCAACGGTCACGATCTAAATAATTTTCTTGACCGTAAAGCAGAGGAGATATTGCAAAGTACAAAGTATTATTATTGCTATTCGCAATGCGACTATACTTCTTAGAGGTAGAGAATTCTTGGGGGTCCGATAGAACAAGATATCCGTTATCTGTACGGTAATTAACTTTAATATTGCCCATTACGAATGAATTGATGGAAAAATTTAAAAATATATTTCCCGTAAGAAGAGTCTATAAAATGGTTCGATTTAATCGTATATTGAAATCTATAGAAGCTTTTCCGATAAGAAAAATCACTATCCTTCATTTATTATCTTCAATTATCTTCGTTCTTTAGAGGAGTGGCATAAGGCACATAGTACTTGCTCTTAGAATGAATATTAAACGTTTGAATGGAATTTTATTTCATAATCAAAAAAATCTGATAAACTACAATTACTTCTAAAGCAATTCTACTAATTTTAGCTGAAGATGCAATCTTTAAATTTAATTGGGCAGCATAATATATTTTGGGCAGGTTCGCAGGCATTTTGTTCTTTCAGAAACAGCAGCATAGGGCAATCGTAAATAAAGGGAATAATGACAAAATTCGCAATAATTTAATGCTTATCGAAACCAAGAATTTTTTACTCGACCTGCCTGAAGCCGTACATTGAACAATGCCACATTTCTTGCAATTAGTAAAGAGTCTGCGTTACGAATGAAAACCTAAGTGGTAATGAGTATGCCAGCCGTTCCCCGACCCGCGAACAGCGGCACGAGCGGCGACAGCTCGACTGTGCGCCGAGACTCACCATTTTGATAAAGCCACGAGGCGTATTCGGCGAGGTGGTCCGGATTTTTCGGCTGCAAACGAATGACGTGCTTCAGAAGTGCCCCCGTTGTCGAGCCACTCGTCATTCGCGCGAGCACCAGGTAGGCCGGTGTATAGGCCGGGTCAAGAGAGACGCACTTCTGCAGCATTCGTATGCATTCTTCTGTCCTGTTTGTTTTTCTAATAATGAAAAGGCGAGATTTATTGTTAGAATTAATTAAGTTCTCGTGGCATTAAATGTCGATAATAAGTAAATGTAGTTGATAGGAACTGGATTAATTCGCCAGTTTCAAACTGGGATAATAAAAATACAAAACGAAAAAACAACAACAAATAAAAACAAAAAAATAAATTTAACCATCGGGAGTTTACGTGTACTGGATGATAGATATAAAAAAATGCATACTTGCTACTAAACTAAACTTTCAGGTTATTGGAGTAAAAAGAGCCTTTATTGTTTGTTCTGTGATAAAAACAAAAATATTACACTAGTATTGCAGAATACAAATATGAAAAAACAGAAATATTACAATGCTATTAAAGGTTTTCACACACTCTGCATGTTAAAAGAATCGATTTTTTTTTATTTCATACTCCTAATGTTTATGTATATCTCTATTTTTTAGTACAGCACCGACAACTTGTTTTCTACCCGTCAAAAGCAAATTTTACTAATTTAAAGAAGTTTCATAATTCCATTTCTGTTTGAATGAACTTTAAGACAATTTTCATTATGGATTTCGCTTCTCCATTTTCTCATACAAGAAGATCAAAATATATTCATATACAAAAACTTAGATATATTCATATAAATATATTCATACCAAAATACTAAGAGTAATTTTCTGAATATTGACGGGTTCATCCAAATTATATCAAAATTATTCTTCTAAAATTTTTTTAATATTGTTTTTAAGGTTATATATAGTTAGTTTTCTTCAAATCTTATCTTTAGATGAAAGGCTTTATGATTCGGAGAAAAAAGTTAATGGAATAAATATTTGATTTTATTTTATATAAAAGAATTTTTAGATTTATCTAAAAAAAATCGATTTATGGTTTATAGAACTAAAAATCAATATGAAGAATTATTTATAAAAATATGAAAAACATTCTTATGTCAAATATCTTTCAATGAAATGTCATGTGTTTTGGGAATTTTGCAAAGCAATATTTAGAACTTATTCCAAAAATAAGTTTCAATGCTTTTCGATAAAGTTTTCCCATTTTGTTTTCAAATTATTCTCAGTTTTTGGTTATAAAATGTTCCAATTTATTGATGAGATAAAATATGAATTTCTACTATATGTTTTAATTTTAACGTATGAAAAAAATCCACAAGATAAAATTTATTTTCAGAATAGAATTTACGCAAATCTTCTGGCATTGAGATTTATTACTAGCATTGGTAAGAACATTGCTTCATACTATAAATAAATTAGTATATAAATAAAATAAAAGTTCTTACAAGCCGCTTTGTTTATGCTTGAAAATAATTTTTTAAGCGTTTGTCTCGAATTATCTATTTATCACTACAGGTGAACAAAAGAATTTTTTTCACCACGTATAAATCCTGAGATTTTACGCTATCTGCAAAATACGACTTCGGACTTGACGCGGCTCAATCATCAAAAATAGTTGAATGCATTTCAATAAAATGTTTACACAATAGTGTTCTACATCTATTTTTTAGAGTTCAAACAAAGATATCTAATAAATTTGATCAAAATATATATTAAATTTACGTTAAAAAATTCATTTTGTTTTTTATTTTAAAAGATCTAGTTCATACGTATCTGAAATACTGTAACGTGCTATGTTGTACATATTTTTTAAAAATAATTATTGCCACAGTGCCATCAAGTTCAATGCCATTCTAAAATTTGTAAAGGTTATATTTCATTTACTTAGAGCATGCAGTTCTTATGCTAAGTGCAAATATTTGATAATGCGATTAAATTATATGCATATTGCTTTCAATAAACAGTAGAATATCGATAAATAACAGAACACTGATTTTATTTGCTAAAATAAGAAATGATATGGTCAATCGCAAATCATCATCGACGTGTTAACGGTATTAATATATACATATCCAATGAATTTTATCATTCGAATTTACATCTATACCAATTAATCGTTTATAAAATAATTGAATTTATTAATATTTCAAAGAATTCGCAAATATCTAAAAGCTTACGCGTTAAATAAGGACTGATAATCTCTTCCAATTAAATACATCAGAAAATTTTCCAAAGAAATCGGTTTAAATTAAATAGAAAAATTAAAATTTCATCATATTTTACACAATCCATTAGCATCGACGTACATTAATTAAAATATGCTTCAATAATAAATTATATGGAATGCAAATGAGTAATCCGTGCATAGTAAAAATTTTAATTAATCGGTACTACTCGGTATTATATAATTTTTATGCATAATTACAAAGCGTAAGATCAGTGCGTTTTACGAATTTTTATTATACTCGTGAACGAAACGTTTCTACATTAAAATTACACCAAGTTACAGAAATCAATCTTTCGCGTTCGGCATCAAGTTTGTCTTGCAGCGAAATTCAAGACAGCGGAAGTTAGTCGATTCTGGGAAAAATGAAAAAGAAACGGATTTTGCCGAAATGCATTATCAATGCTTTATAAGAGAACGAGAAAGAGGGGCCGAGCGAGGGAGAGGAAAGACCGAGACGATGGAAATGAGAAAAGCAGCGAGGGCTGGGGGATGGCGAGAGGACGCAGGGCTCGGGATGAGAGAGGCCTCGAGGATATTAAAAAAGCCGATACAGGGGACTTGCCATCATAAATCCAGCAGCGGCACATAAATTGAACAGCAATCTCGCGCGCGAGAGAGACCGTGAGGGAGAGAGAGAGAGAGAGAGAGAGAGAGAGGCTCGAGTCGGGGCTCGCGTACATGCTCGCAAAACCGTAGCCGCGGCCGCGTCCCGCTGAGTTATGAGCGCCCTGATGTAATCGAGTTTGACTTTAACAAAGGCTTTTCGTAATTAACGCGCGGATTCCTGCTTTCCGGATTTCGTCCCCGAACTTTTACGGCGCAAAGAAGATTCCTCACCGTTCCACCGATCTTCTATTAATATTCCACTCTCGCGCTACGCGCTCTCCGAAAAACCGGGCGCCTGCTGCAGTCTCGGATTCTCCGAATGTGTATATCGAACCGAGCGCGTACACTGAGTCATACGCCATCTCGTGCGTAATGAAGGTAACTTATCTCACCTGTACAATTGTCCAAGATTGTAATGAGCGTTAACGTGACCGGGCTGAGCCTTGATCGCAGCTAGAAAGTGCTTCTCCGCCTGGTCGCCCACTGTCAGCGTGCCCAAATTGTTGTGCGCGCTCGCATACGTCGGCCAGAGCCTGAAGCAATTGTAAAAAAATGCACGCGTATAATTACGTTGGTTAAGCCGTGATCCATATTATTATAATAATTACAATGGTATAATTATGACGATGGTATGTAAATAGTATAATTGCCCAATAGCGATTGTTCGATAATAGAGAATTTCATTTGAAAATTCAATTAGCGTCGCATCACCTCAAAATCAAATAAGACTAATAATCCAAAGAAACTTATTGGATAGGTTAGCTTGATGCTACTTAAGAAAAAATAAATACACACTTATTTGTAAGTATTTTTTCAACTTTAGTATGTAAGTATGAAAAATCTACTCTGAAACTTCGTGCAAGCTTTTCACTTGCTCTATATATATGTCAATATAAATTCTACTTATAATTTAAGTAGTTCGCCCACGTACATACAGAAGAAACATATTTTCGAATCGCAATTCCTTGTGAATTATGGAAAGCACGCAATATCTTGATATCTAAAACATTAAATAGTCATAAAAAAGTGTCCCTTTCCAAAATATATATTTTTCATAAAAGTTTCCAGATCTCGATATTACGTTAAGCATTGCTGCGTAAATAATTAATATTGGCAAATCTTGCCGAGAATTCCTTGATTTTACTAAATTATCAACATACGCACGCGTGTGGATAAGTTTTGCCTAAGCCTGTCAACACCTCGCTTCACATTCAAGTATGCGGGAAGTTAAAAGTTGTTGGATTTTATTAAAAGTTGACGAAATTTGATAGAAGATGTCTACTATGTCGAATTTTGTAAATTCAGGAATGTTTACTTGATTTTTGCAAGTCTGGTAGTTTCCAGCAATTTTTGGCAACAATACTGTTTCCATCGGGAAAGTATTAAAAAATTATAATTTTGAAACACTTTATTTTACATGCGACAAAATAGACATTGAGAAAATCTAAGACGATCCCGACGAGTCTTATAAGCAATTTATTCTTTTCACTCATACGAATTCAAATAATGAATTACAGTTTTTATGTACTTTTACTTAGCTGAAAGTGAAATATATGCTTATATCGACTAAAGGATTCCGAGCTCCTCAAATGCGTGTAAACACGAACTTTAAATAAGCGCACATTCACTTCTCACATTTTCAAGAGTAGAGAAAAATCGATTAGTACGGTTCAGCGCGCAAGTGGACGCAGGGTACGATACTGCCATATTTATTCTCCCTCTGCACCCTCATTATTGCTCCCGACGTTATCGCAAACAATGCGTTTCGCCCGTTAATCAGCGAACAAGTCGCCGACCGCGCGGCTCATAAGCTTGGCGCGTGGCTTTTTCGATTTCTCTCAATGCCGGAATGGGGTGGGGAACGGGTCCGGCGGCGAGCTTTATATAATATGTGTCCAGAGATATAACCACTTACGTGTACAAGCGGTAACGGCGGGCAGGGAACAGCTGGGTCCGATATTGTTTTCTCGCGCAGCGGATAGTAGCGCGCTGGCACTTCCTGCATTTATTGGATGCTCGACTGCGCGAGCGCGTCCCCCACCCCCCTCCCCCCTGCTCGCCCCTCGTACGCCCCGGCTTCCAGGGCGTCCACCCTCCCTCGCTTTACATCCGCAAGTTTTTATCTCCGACTCCAGATGTACTCTGTGCGCGCCGCGGAACTTCGCGGATCCCTCCACCCCCCCTGGATCCCGCCTCGCAAATGGATAAAACTTGTATACGAAATCTCCGAGAGACGAAGAGAGAGAGAGAGAGAGAGAGAGAGAGAGAGAGAGCGAGAAAGACCCACCACGGCGGGGATATAATAAAAATGCGCGGCGCGCGTTATTTATTTTCTTCGAGCGAGCCAGACCGGAGTCCGACTTTACGGAAAATTGAGTGGCATTATCTGTCGACGAGTGGCGGGGTGTGCGTGGGAGGGGGGGGCGGGAGGGATTTTCCGTTAATAATCAGCGTTGTACGAAAGCTCCGAGCTGACACACGCGCGGCTCGGCGGTGGCGAGTCCGTCTACGCCCTCGCCCAGCGTTCGCCGTCGCCTCGCCGACATCGTTTCCACGCACGCGGATAATAAGCCGACTGGGGTGCGCGATCGTGGTGGACCGATCGTGGAATGGCGGGGAGGGGGGGGGGCAGGACGCAAACCGCCGTGTCACTCCGTCCGGATTATACGCGCCGGTGACGTTTGAGGTTAGTTCCGAGGCCGTACAGTCGATTAGTGACCTCAGAGCGCTTCCCCAACCCCGACGGGACTCCGGGGCCTCGACCGTCCTCGCGACGACGGCCGGCGGCTTCGTCGCGCTTTTAACGGCCCGCTTGGCCTGCGGTTTTCGGCCCCGGGACTATATCGGTGCCATCTTTGGGGTAGCGTATAGCGTTCGCGATAAAACACATCGGTCACCCCGACGACGTGGCGTCGAGCAAAACACTATTTCCTAATCATATTGCTAATGATATATATATATATATATATATATATATATATATATATATATATCATTAGAAACGAATAGATATAAATTTAAAAAATGAGTCAGCCAGTTTAAGGTTAGAAAATAAAGGCAAAGCATCGAGAAACTGCAAAAAATGGATTTATAATTTTGAAAAAATTAGTTTGATAAATTAATAGTCGCGATTAGAATCAGAAAATCAGGAAATTGTATAGCTACAATTCGAAGATTTATAGTATTCAAGATGTATTACGAATCATATTTTTTCCATTTAAACTAAAATAATTGAGTTTTGGTAACAATCGCTATAGAGGTTTGTAGGCTATCTTTTGTAAAGAAAAAGTGATCAAATAATTCTTATAAATATGTAAGTGATGAAATAATTCTTTTCTCAACGTTTGTTAATATCGCTCCATTTATGCTTGTATAGTTGCAAACAAAGGTGATTTTTACAGTAATGCTTATATCAGTTTACCATGACTGCGAGTAGAACTTACTACACGGAGTTTACCGGCTTCCGATAAAATAACGTATAGAATTTTCAGAAGTATTGATTAGTTGCTTTCGAGCTGACAGATATAACTTCGGTTCCTTAAATTTTTGAAAATTTTAAAACTACTCCGTTTCAACTTAAATAATATTATCTTTGTTTTTCATGATCAACAGTGGTCAATTTACCGCGGTCATTATCGACCTACCCGATCTAATCGTTAGAAGGATACACAATTTTTGTAACAAAGCCTCGTCGTTCCTGCACCGCGTACGCGACGCTCGCGCGGATCTTGTACTCGCATCGTATCCTGGCTACACGTATACTCGCTGTTCGCACGCGGGGCTAGTCGGCGGCAGGAGCCCGGGTCGCGGCGCCGCGCCGTGCGCGCATTCGACGGGGGCAAATCGACGCTTTAATAACGAACGCGCGCTACGTTCGGTCGCGAGGTACTCCCAAGCGGCGGGGGCAGGGGGCAGGGGGCGCGTGGCGCGGGTAAACAATCGGGGAAATTACTATAAACGGGGCTGGTAAAGTGCGGAAAGGGGCGAGGCAGACGGAGGGCTTTTCGAGCGTATTGGAAGCAGCGCGCCATTGAAGAGGGCTGGCTGGGAAAAACGGGGACTGCTTGTGTGTGTATCTATGTATATATAGAGGGAGAGGCAGAGTGAGAAAGCCAGAGAGGAACAGGCTCGGGGACTGGGGGGGGGGGGCAGATAGAGGAACTTTCACCCCGGGCAAGGGGAAGATACATCTACTGCGCAGGGTCGCGCACTTTATCTCCTTCTTATAAATGAAACACGTTATTTATTATCCAATAAAGAGACACCGGCTCGCGGTTCGCTATGTGGATATCTGCGCCGAGTACAATTTGCTTCGCAAGGCGCAGACGAGAAAAAAAAGGAGGGAATTCTGTAAATATCAAACATCTCCGCCTCTATACATTTTATATATACGGAGAGCCATTTACCTTTCTCTTATTTCATAACACATTCTGCTTTTTTTCCCTGCCGTGCTGTACCCACATTAACCTCGCGCGAGGGGCTAATTGAATGATGTTTGTTTCATGTTGTGTACTGCCTTTGAAAATTCTGTATTTTTCTTTTTCCGTGCAAATATATGCCATCGCTCTCGTAATGGCATAATTATATTTAATAATAATCGACGAAGGATAACGTTTATCTTACGACGTACAGATGTCGGTCTAAATTTACTTCTAAAAAAATATTGCGACATAAAAGTAAAATCAATGCTGAATTTATTAATCGAACCCTTTCCGTCCCAATATACGCGTAATATTCAAGTAAATCGAGAAACTAATCTGTGAAAAATATCTTACGTGGTGCAGTAATTGGATGAAATTAACTTCGATGTTCGACGGGAAAATTTATAGTTAATTGTAATTTTTATATTTAGCGACAAAACTTTTTTCCCGATCTTGGCAATTTTTTTTCAAGGCAAAGAGGCATCCTCCCGATGCCCGAGGCTGTTCGAAACTGCAAACTCTGAGACCCCGTACATAGCAATAGCTCGTTCGTGGAAAGTTTAAATAAGTTTTGCGACTATGCCTGATTGATTTACTTTTAACTTGATAGGGAGTTTCCTATCCAGGGAAGCCTCAAGCTCCCAGTGAATTTCCACAGGATCGAAGTAAGGAGGGGCGTTGGATGAGCAAAAATAGGAATGAAAGAGAAAAAAACGAGTACACTGGCGTTTCTTTATTCAAATTGCCTCTGTGTATTATATAATACTAGACTTCAGCTTATGTCATTAGAATTACGTAATTTTTCATCGCTTTCAGTATACTTAGAGCATAGATTTTCCTAAATTTTGAATGGAACGCCGTTTTTGCATTTGACAGTATGCTTTAATTTCTTTGAAGCTTTAAAGAAACTGCTTTTATATTGTCCCCCTTTACTGCCTATAATATAATAACTGTAGTTAAAAGAAATTGCATAATGAGGAAATGAGAGTTTGTGAAAGAAGAAAATGAAGTGTATAGATATCTATTGTTACTTAGTTTCAAATTTATTAAAGTGCGGAAATAATTTTAGGTCGTTTCGCGACGCTTTGTCACGCCTCGGTAATTACCGGTGACGCTGTACCGCAGCGAGGCCCAACAAGAAAAGAGAGTAACAAAGGAAGAAGATGGAGCTGCACGGAGGTAAAAAAAAAGAGAACGCTAAGGGAAAAAGGTTAAAAGAACGAGGTAGAGGTCGTCTAATTGATCCCGTTTAGATCAGCCGGAACAAGACTGATTTCCTGGATGACTAACTCGAGCCCTTCCCGACTTGCCATCCACAGAGCCTTTATACTTCCGCAATCACTTTTTTCTCTCTCTTTTCCACTGCTCCGCAGGTGCGCAAAAAGTGACTCGTTAATTCTCCTTACCTTTCGTGACACTGGCAATAATTATCGCGCTCTTATTTCAATTTCTAATTACGTGCAGCGTTGTAACGAACTCGTCTCAATTTATTAAGAGTGTCAAATTCTAGAACGTTTAATTTTGGAAATATGCTTGTTTCCATGTCGCGGATCCTCGTCGGTGAAATCTCCTTCAAAAGTTAATAACCATCAATAAGCTATGCGCGCGTAGCTTTGAGAAAGATAAAGAGGCCGGGTGAACTGGGGAAGAAGGAGAGATAAAAAAGTTTGAAAGCCAGAGAAGAAAAGGCGAAGCCTGCGAACTGTCACAAGGAATGGATGAGGGCAGAAGGCATAACGTCGTCTTCTATTTCCTACCTTCGAATCCAGAATGCGCGACAACTTGTTTCTTTCTCTCCGTCCGTCTTTTTTCCTACTTTTCTCGGATTCACAAACGGCTGCGATAGCTTTCACGCTTTTCCATACTTTCTATACAGCGGCACGGTGACTTGATTCTTTCTCTTTCTCAATTCACTCACAGTACGCGCATGAAATTTTACTTGTTCCGAGAGAAGTTTAATGCTATACAAAATAGCATCGATTATAACATAATGCGAGCTATCTATTATATTGAACATTCGCATTTTATAAGCTTTCTGTGTAGTGAGAAAAACTTCGTACACAAATATTAAATTCCAACTCTCGAGCTCGATGCAATAGTTCTAACGTTTAAATTTGATTCAAGCAATCAAAGTTCGAATTCAACTAATTTCAACATTTACTTAACAGTTTTGCTTGCCTATAATCTCCCAAAAAACTAAGTCCAATAGCTGTAAAATTACGAAATGATGCAAAGAACGTAAATAATCTTGTATAACAAATTTGTTGACGTGTATTATTAATTTTATGACGTTAATTTGAAGCGTTATGGAATATAAGAGCGACATTGACGACTAAAATTACGTGGTGAAAAATTTGATAATGCTGGGATTCGTTGCTGCGGGTTCCGTTACTGTATTGACCGGATCCGTGTAGATATAGAATTCGGTCAATCAAGAGTTCCAGCATCCCCGATAATTATTCAATTCGGAACTCGTGTGGCAGAGCTCCAAGAAGCCGTTCCCACACGACCGATCTGTATCCGTGACAGGGACCAAGCTTCGAATTGTTCGCACTCGGCGAAATTCCGTGGATCATAAGGACACCGGTCTGGGGGTAAGATATTCCGTGATTGTGATCGTCGTATCGCTGAATTATCGATAGTTACACGAGAAAAAATTTAAACTTCAATGCATCTTATCTCGGCTCGATACACATCAATGACATTGTATAGTAAAAATTTTCATTTCTGGTATGCAGGCGTGCGACTTTGGCTTCCTGAATGTCTACGAGGGACCCTCCATGAAGAGGGCTCTATGTTCACATATTCCTAATCTCACTTGTAATATGATCCATGTGGCTCAAGCTTGGAACTTGGAACTTAACGCAAGCATAATTCGTGAAACTAGGTATCATAGGGATTCCACTTTTGTTTATTTACGTTTCTTATAATTCCAAGATTATTTTTGCTACGTCAATATATTGCAGCATGCTTCGTGAATAAAACAATTATTATGTTCATTTGTCGATATTTAAGAGCTACAGACTGAAAAAATACTGAACTTCAACTGAAAAAATAACTTTTATCCAGAAAGAAATGAAAAAATAGTTGTGCAATCGTTGCAAGTTCAATTTCATGTTAAAAAAGTTTTGGAAAACTGGTTATCTATTTATGTGTTATGGAATATAAGTATTATAAGAAACTCGATAGAATAATGGCTAAGCTAAGAGTTTTTAAATAACTGTATCATTCCGCTATGTTTCGAAACATAATAATTTCAATTGCGAATAATAAAATAATACTGTTTTTAGAATTTACAATAATAAAATAAATTGCTAGATACATGCAGTAACAAATTCGTTATGAACAATTTATATCAGGTATAGTATTGTAAAAATATTGTATTATATCAATGTTTAACATAGCGGCATAATTCTAAGGCTATTAAAAAATTTTGTGAATATGTTTTCCATTATTTTTGCTCCAGATAGTAGTAAGAATATTATGTTCTTTATGTTGAAATCGTTCTTATATGCCTATCGAATAATGTACCTTGTATTTACAATATGTTTATATAGACCGTATTTTCTCTTGTTTAAAGTAATTTGACTTATATCTGAATTTAATTATATAACTACCCACACATATATATAGCAGATATTAATTAAGTATAAGGTTAAAAAGCTAAGTCATGGAGGTCTGATCAAAATTTAATACGAGCATCGTTAATTGCGGTAAATTCAGCTTTATTGATATCTATAAATCAGTTGTAAAGCAATACTGCAGAACCAATTACAATGATATTACCTTATTTTCTGATTAGATTTTCCTGAGAATATAAATTTAATCTATGTATTTTTAATCCATAGACGTTTTTTGAACTTCTTTGTAAATCAATACTGTCTTTTATGATTTTCTATTTATTGTATATTTCCTTATTTATTACAAATATTATTATCTTCAAGTATCAAATTCCGTACGTTTGATTTTCTTTAAAGTTCAAAAGTTAAGCAGCGCTTAAACTTGGCCATGGCTACTTTCTACCTTATTGTTTAGGCGACTCGTTACGGTACATCTACATGAATTCAAAGTTGAGAGAAGTAGTCTAAATGTAGATTTAAGCGTCGCGATCGTAACATTTGCGTAGGGTAAAATGGGTTAATTTTATATAATGTAAAAATAATAAGAAGGCGTAATAATACAATGGCACGATGATGAATACATCGGATTCGCGTATGTTTAATGCATAAAATATTATTTTAAGAATGAAGAAACTGACCAGGTAATTGGAAAATTATTCGGACAAATGAAAATGGCACACATGAAGGTGATTAACACGCTAAAGGGTCTCACTTTGAAAGCTTTGCTGACAGGTATTTCTGGCGAAATATCGCAGTGCGCAATCCTTTACAATGTACAGTCCTGATGCCATTTTGAAGGGAAAACATACTGGTCTAGATACTAACAACTCAAAAAAGAAGTCGCCATCCTCCCTTCTCCACCCGCGGTAAACAGTCCTTAAAAAGGATCGCCGACCCGACCACCGCCACAGCTCCCCACCCATTGTGCGAAGTGCGGCGTCGATAGTTTTTAGAGCCGATAAAATGGGGAGAGTGTTTGGGGGAGGGGGTGGGACGAATCGCGAGGGTTCCGCGGTCGGGGCAGGGGGCACGCGAGGAGCACAGAAGCGAACGCGCGGCGCGGGCGGGAAGAGTCTCCAGTTTTGCGAGCGAGAGCCGGATCTCCGAGGCCGCGGTACTGCACGCGGAGAAGGGCCGTCTCTCTCTCTCTCTCTCTCTCTCTCTCTCTCTCTCGCGCGCGCGCGGGCTATACAGCGGGCGCGTTTCCGCGGCTCGTAAACTCGCCGCCGCGTGACGGACCCCCGGCCCGAGCCGCGCGTGGCCCCGTAATTTTCGGTCGACCAGCTTTATGAGCTCGCGTTAACGCGGGGAGCCGTTGCGAGGGGGCGCCACGGCCGTGGGAATTAATAACGACGAACGGGCGGCCAGGGGGCGAGCGCGCGCCGACTTTTTTCCCCTCTCGGGGGGTGCTCGCTACCCCGTGCACCGATACGCCGGCCTCCATGGGGTGTCGGACACTCCCGCATCGCTATAGCGAGCCCCCCCCCCACCCATCCTGCCGATGCTTGCTTTTTCGCCGGCTATCCATCAGTGCGCCCACTCACCGGCCGAACTTATACACACCGCTAAGCCTTTGTCATGGCTTTTTACTCGCTTTCCCGTGCACATAATCTACTTTTTATTACATTTTTGTGGCTACTTTAAAAAGAAGGATATCTGGAAGGTATTGGGATGAGTGGGGCATATTCATAATTAATTAGTCTGAAAATTAATGCACAATATTTAAAAATAATTATATCTCATGTTTTATGATAATCGCTAGAATATAGAGTTAAAAAAATTAATTATCACTATATTTTAAAATTATTAATTAAACTATATTTTACAAATTAATTATTAACTATATTTTTAAGAATGAAAAGATTAAAATTTTTCGCTATTGTCTGAGAAAGCATCAGTACTTTTGTAAAAGTTTTAAAAATTTTTTATAGAATTAATATTTTTCAAATAGTAGTATTTTTCAAAACGAAAAGAGTTCTGCAGTTTTTTATTCAAACAATCGAAAAGTTTTTAAGAACGATTTTTTTTATAAAGATTCATTTGCCTATAAGTTTATTCACTAGTTTTAAATACGTGGTAAAAGTATTGGGAGTGTAGAACGGAATTTCTTTGAGTATCTAAAGTTCCTTTAGTAAAATAGGATTTTTTACAATCGTGCAAGAATTGAAAATTAATTTTTTAGTCTAGAATCTTGTTCTGCAAAATTACGTGTAGCCGAAAAAAATGCCTGGTTTAGGTTCATGTTAGAACATTATCTCCAGTTGTAGAACAAAAAGGTTGTCACCGACTAAAGACAGCTTGCTAAGGATATTATTCCAAAATATGTATGTATCAAATTCGCTGTCTTGTATTAATAATATGGATATCATCACCAATATTTTATTCGCGTATTACAAATTCTATAGAAAAACAAAGAAATAGAACAAGCATATTAACTAATAAATATAAAAACTCGTATAAATTGAATTCGTAAAATTGTGCGCTTGGTCTCGGATTTCAAAACAAATATGCATTCGACGTTCGTTGAAAATATATTTTAATTAATAAATATTAATTAATAAATAAGTAATTAATAAATATTATTGTTAATTTTTACCTAATACACAATCAAATTCGATATCTTTTTCAATCAAATATTTTTTCTATTCTTCTCATTCATTGATTAAATCCTAATCCTAATATTATGTCCAACGGAAAAATCCATCTACTGGACTAGGAGCACTGGGTACTCCTACATACTAGTGCGTTAAGAAGTTACTGCACTATACTCGATTTGACTCACGTGATCATCAGCCTCGCTTTGCCTGGTCGTCAATTTTTACACTTGTCAGACTTTTTGCTCATTAGGCATAAGGAAACATATAGATGTGATAAACTTGCGTAATCTACTAGTAACAAATAAGTTAGAATTTATTCCTTTTATGGAAATTTTATTCCGTATGACAGTTAAAAAATTATTTTATAATACTTATTCGGGATTCAAGTTATCAAAACATCTGATCAAAATCATATATAAAAACGATGTATACCTATATGGGGGAATATTTTTGAGAGTAAATTAGTGCAAAGGAAGATCTGTAGTCAAACATTCGTCAGATACTAAGATATAATTTTCTTGAATTATAAGGCTCTGTAACTAGTCTATAAGAATACATCACTATGCTTATGTTCCCCATAACACTATATCACGTGATATAGATTCTTTCATCACAATTTTGTTCACAATTATAATTGCACGATATAAAAGAGCGACATATTCAGATTCGACTTTCTTTAGAAGTATATTGTGCACGATTTAAAACAGGGAAATACTTAGGTACACGAATATGTATAATTTCGTGGAGTGATATCATTATTAAATATTTTCTCCTGAAATCTATGCGTAACGAATCCAGAGACATACTGGAGAATGGAATGACATGCTCATCAAGCCTAAGACATTTCACGTACTGCGCACAGGAATTTTGGAGCACTTAAAGCCAGTTGATGATTTAAAGGGAAGCATCGAACATAATGACTGAGCAGTAGTCTGAATGCTGAAACAGTACCGTTGAGACCTGTTCGTAAACCACATCTTTCGTAAATACTCGGTCGTGTAATTTATAAATCGCGAACTTTCGAGAATTCTGTTTTTGTAACTTCGAATACGTGCGATCTCTATGAAAGAGTGTAATCTAAGACCACACCGAGAGACTCACTGTAGTATCCGAAAAAAAATACCGGGAAACCGTGCATTGGAACAATACTAAATTGAGTACCTCAACGCGTAATGCGGAGTGCAAACATTATGGTTTTCGTTTTTCCAGGTTTTGGTCTTAATGAGGCAGAAGTTGTCTAATCGACCACTACAAAAACAGCCTGTCAAAGTATAGCGAACCTCTCTTTTAGATAAACGTAGGAAACCTATCATAAATATGCATTAGTACACATACGTATAGTATGCTTGGTATTCGAGGGGTCAAATATCTGGTTTCATTCATTAGGTTATACGCAGAAAAGTGATGCTTCGACATCCGATCTACGCCTATGTTCAAGATTAGTCTCGATCTAAAAGAAGTTTACCACCGTGGTGATAAGGGACTTCAGTTCTGTAAAAGTCAGGGAATATTCAGTATTGTGCTGCCCTCAAGAAAGCTAGCAGACGTAGACCCTCAAACCAATGGAGAGGACATATACTATCGAATGGTAGGTAATTTGGGAAGAATCAAAACGTCTAAGATCCATTTGAATCGGGACAAAATCATGGAAACTATATCAGTTCCGAAGTGAGTCAAAGTTATCAAGACTTTTCTTTCTGCATTTCTTTAATGTGATGACATACATCTTTATCCTAGGGCTAGAAAAATCTCCCGATGTCACGGAGAAATTAACTAATAATACTAGAAATATATTTATAAGCAGAACAGATTTAACAAGGATACATTGCGAAAAAAGGTGAGAGATCGTGATTACAAGATTATTTGAATTGACTTCAATAAATGAAATATCATACTCACAAGCAAATAAAAGATTTTCAGAAAGCTTTTCAGAAACAGAGAGCGGTGAAAGAGAGAGAGAGAGAGAGAGAGAGAGAGACTGAGAGGAACGAACACGACAGAAAGCCCACGGGAAATGGATGATGAGAAGAGAGGAGATGCATATAAAAAAAAATTGTTTTCCGCGAGCTTTCGCGCGCTGGTTATGGGGATAGGCGAGCTGATCGATTTTTCCGAAAAATGATTGTCTTTCACGGCTTTTACGGTGTATCAGCACATTCGAGGGATTTTTCTTGGAGAGTTGATTTACTGGCGCGATAGGCGGCCGATCGCGCGACGGCAGTGCCGACTTCGGCGTCCCTCCACCAACCTCTCCACCCCCTCCCCTACCCGCCATCGTCGCGAGAAGAGAGAGTCTATATATGTACCTTGGCGCCTCGGGCGGCCTCACGTATTTTATGCGCCCCGACTGAATAATGGTAAAAGCGAGGCATCGTAAAACACCAATCAAATAATGCATTATCGTAAATATAAGCTACACCTCCATGCCCGCTCCCCCCCCCCCGCCGCGAACCCCCGTCCCCCACCTCGCGCGTTCCTCTCTGCGCACGCGTCGGATTCGAGCGCGTAAAATTTTCATGGTTTATCTATCTCGCCTTTCTAGGCGACCGATTCCGCGCCCGGAACCGCGGCCCGAACGAGCCCTTTCCGCGATGAAGAATGCGCGCCCCCGCATATACTTTATATATATATATACATATATATATTCTCTCTCAATCTCGTTATCCGGCCCCCATGCACCTCCGTCGGTCTTCCTCCCTTTTCCCTTCTCTTGTAGTCCCCGCCTCCATACTCTCCCCTCCCCCCGTCTATCGCGAACTTTTTCATTCGAGCGACCTCGTCGCGCCGCGGCTTCTGCCTATCGGCGGGCGGCGAACCGCGTCGCCGCTGCAGGCGCAATCGATATTTCACGGCGGCAGCGACGCGGCGACCGGCGCGATTCGCGCGATCTTGAGCGAGCGAGCTGGATTAGGTGACGACGGGGTCGGCCGATGTTTCGGGGTGAGACGGCCAGGTGGCGGACGCGGGAGTAAATAGCCGTGTATCAATGAAATGGAATTTCCACGGGGATAGGGGGGGGGCGGTCGCTCGGCGAATCCGCGGGCTCGCCGTCCCTTTTTCCAATTCTCCCGGCTCCCCCGTTTCATCTCTTATTCAGCCGCGACCACCGCTCGACCGCGCCTCGGCCCTTGCATAGTGCATATCTGGTTTCCTCCTTGGTGCGCGATCGCGCCGTCGCCTCTCCCGCCTCCCCAGCCCCGCCGCAGCTCCGCTTCTCCCCTGCTTTTGATGCAGGAACGGCGTGTTCTGCCGCGTTGACAAAGGGAGCATTGAACCTTCCTTATCCCACCCGATTCTAATCTGCGCAAGTGGGGCGAATACAATTTAAGGATTTCGGGATGAGAAACACACTATTATCCCTCGAATGGAAAAGATGGCATCTTTAGAGGACTGCGTTTTCTTAAAAAAAAACTTTTCATTTGATCACTGGATACAGCGTACCGTTTTATCCTTAGGGCCATTCATAAATTACATACATTTTTTTTTAAGTTTTATCCTAGTATATTTCGTTACTGCAAATCTTATGAGCGACCGAATTGAGAATGGCAAAGAAATATCACATGTTAATCGTAAAGTTTAACTATCCTGAATTGCAAATCGGAAAAGGGAAGATAATAAAAAAATTAATAAATGTGTAAAATAGTAAAGCAGAAAAGATAAATAATAAAGAATTCTAGGAAGATAGAGATTTGTATAAGACCGAAGTTCTCAGAATCTATTATACTCTGCACATATGCAATAAATTACAAGTATTGTTCCCATAAGTGCCGGTATTACCTCCAGTGACTAACTAGTAATCTATCTGATAACTACTCCCAAACTGTTCATCAGCAGTCAGCAATATTTGATTCTAACAGTAACTTGGCTATATACCGAAGACATACATCAGTCGAATGCAGCTGTTCGCTCAGAACTCCGCGCCGCTTGAGGGATTGACGCCGAGACATTTTTCGAAAAGAGCTGACTTATCAATCCGACAATGCGTCTGATTTCCTCGGCAAGGAGGATCTTAGCTTTTCATAATTTTTCGACCCTAAATTAAAAATAGATGAACTTAATTGTAATTGAATATTCGATAATTTTTTTTTAGTCGTATGCATAAATTGGGGCTGTACGTTGAAGCTGAACTTTTTTGGGAAATTGAAAACTGAACTGGAAATTTATCTAATTTTTAGCCTTTTTCTCGCTATCTACGTTTCGTTTATTGTATCAGTATTTTCATAAACACAATAACATGTTTGTAAAGCTCTTACCAACGATTTGGGTTTGTCCAATTGATAGAACTTTCGAGAGTAAATATTAGCGTATTATGACAAAGTCGATTACTAGTACGACTTTGATAAAGAGGAAATAACGAAATCAAAGCGAAAATGCATTACATTCTGCTTTGGCCGTATTATAATATACTATGCATATATATATATATATATATATATATATATATATATATATTTAAACTAAACTAAGTAAACTCGGTCACCTAGCACGTAAAAGGATGATAGTTTCTGTCGATTCGTATTTAATAAGCGGGCCTTAATTACACATTTATAAACTAATCGTCGTGCGAGAGTATCGAGCTCATTTAATTCGTTTTATTCTACTAATTATCCGACCATGTGTCCCAGTGCACGAATACATATAATGAAAAAGAAAAAGAGGTCGACTGGATGACTAGGAGGGGAAGAGAAAGGGGATGGGAGGAGAAGAGAACGAGAGAGAGAGAGAGAGAGAGAGAGAGAGCGCGAGTGAGTGAGGGGAGAGAAAGAGAGAAAGGCGGAAGGGGTGAAATGGAGAGACTGAAATGGAGGATGCTCACAATAGCCGAGGTAGCTCGCGCTTAAATTGATTGATAATCGATAGGACGGAGCCCGGCTTAATCGACGCGGCGCGGCCGTCCGCCGTAGTTACAGGGAGGCAATATTGCGACGTCCCAGTTTCGGTTGACAACGTAAGAGGTTGCGCACCTATATATACACATATATATATATATATATATATATATATATATATATATATAGGCGGGACAAAAGGAGAAAGAGAAAGAAGGCGAAAGAGACGAAGTGGGCGAGAGAAATGAGTGCGGCGAGGCACTGAAGAGTCCTCCGAGAGAGCGAAAGAGGAGGACAGGAAAGCAAGACTAAGAGAGAGAGAGAGAGAGAGAGCGCGCACCACACGTCCCTCTATATATTTCACTATTCTGTTAGCGCGAGGGCTGTAATAGGCACTTCATCTCTCGCGGCTAATTAATGCAGTTTTGTTGGTTCGCCGCGTAATCCCGCGTGGGATTACCCCGCCCCCCCCCCGCCCTCCGCCGCCGCAACTCCCCACCATCCCACCCCGCCCCTCGAGCACTCTGTCGCACAGAGCCCGAAAATCGCCGCTGTGTAGTTAAAAGAGACGCGGCGTTATTCATCAGCGCGTCCTACCACGAGCGGCCGCCGCGCGATAATGCGTGTGCAGTGTGCGGGCCAGTTTGTAAACGGGGGCACGGGATACTTACTTTCGAGCTCGCCAAGGCATTGGCCCGCCAGCGGCTTGCCAAATGGCATCTCGACCGGGCCGAGAACTCGTGGGCGAGCCGAAATGGCACGCGGACAAACTCTCAGGATAACGAGTGGAATTGGCGTTCTGTTGTTGTGTTTTTTTTTTCTTTTTTTTTTTTTTGCTTTTGCTCTGCTCTGTAACTCAGTTAATAGTTTTTGTTGAACGGAGTTCGTTGGCACGGTAAATGTTTAATGGCATTGTCGCGAAGTGGAGGATTTGAAGGATCTTCTATTATTTACGGGGATAAAGATCGTTATACCATTAACAAGTAAAGATTTTCTTAGACTAAGAAAGTATGAAATAGATTTAAGATCGTTTTTTTTTTATTCAAATAAACTTTTTTTACATCCAGGAAATACTTTCTCGATCAAAAAACGTAGATTGTTTATTTAGGAAAATATTTAAAAAGATACCTTTAGAAATACGTCGATTAATATTATAAATAATCAAATAGAATATATTAAGAATGCAGAAACACGGGTCAAATATGACTTCGGTAATTAAAAATTCATAAATTTTATTGAATCTTGTTTTGTGTATCCACTGTGAATATGTTCGGATGTAAGGTTCTATTTTCGTTGAATTTTATCGTATTAAAGCCTATGGGCAATGTTCTAAATCCAATTATTATATTCTCAATAAAAGAATGTCAATTTGATATAAATTGGTTTTCTTTATAATTTTTTTATCCAGCTCGTTGTTGCTCAATAGTCCGGGCGCTGAGCACTTTTCATCATAGATGGACATTTAATTATGCACGTTTGATACGGGAATTTGTATACGTTTATTATGAAATTGGAGGTTTATTTTACGTAGACGTGTTTGTAGGAAAGTTGTAAAAATATATTTATTTAACTAAATACTTCGAATCCTACGAAGACGTGGCTTTGTAGATGAAAATATCTACTTCATCACAGGATATTAGAGGTATACGAGTGCAAGGAATAAAAATTTGGGTTAGGCATTAATGTATTATATATTTCATGATTATTCTTGGTAATAAATTTGAATCCATAATTTCGTCAATTTAATGTTTGATTCGCAATATTTTTCATATACTCGCGTTTGACAACTCTTTCAAATATTGAACGCGAGCCATTATTCGGTGAAATGAACAATTTTAGAGAAATTTTACCAATGCCGAGGTATTATTTCACCGAGCCGCTTTAATTAGTTCTCAGGATCCGGAAATTGAAATCTAGCTTGAAATTCAACATCCTGTTGATGTGTTATCATACGGAATCATACCGTGATTGTGGAATAATGTGCGTTAATAATTAATTATCAAATACTTTTAAATAATTCATCAATAGTGCAAATAACAAAACAAATTAAATTTTAAAGTTGAAATTTAATATTTTAGTTTGTCGTCAGTATATTTTGTATGTAGAAGAGCGTAGCTCTGCTATTCTGATAATTCATTATCATTTGGAGGCTTTGATGAGAATGTCCCGACGCTTCTTTCAGAGCATTGACTTTAGTATGCTTTCTGTCTTAAATTTAGTGATTTCAACAATTTTATACTTTATTTTTAAGCAACTGTCAATTTGTTTTTCCATATTGATTAGTTCTGCTCGATGCGATATTAAGTTTAGTCTTTAATGCTACTACAAACTATTACATTTCAATAATAACTTCATCATTAATTAATTTCTCGTATTACAATAATAATCAAAATGATCTATTGGAAATGAAGGTTATATTGCAAAAAAACGTAATATTGTAAAATATTTAATATCATACGGTATATAATAATTTTGAAAACTTGCTTGAAATCTGCGAAGAATTGTACTGTAAAAAACTGTAATTAATACATATAGTTTACAAACTTTATAACAGATGACCGGCGCATGTGTTCGAAATATTATATATTCATCGATCACAATTAATCTTGCTTTAATTTTGACTTATTTCACGTCCGATTATTTGAAATATTTTGGGCCACCGAAGAATCGTGGTTAAATATCGACTTTTTTACTCCTACGTCTATCTGTACGATACTTTTCTACCCCATACTCATTCTATTATCTGTTTTTTAGTTCTTGTCAGTGCAATTTTAAAACTATGATATCACTTTTAGCCAGATTACTTATCTTTGCTTTGTTATATACTTTACTTTATTCGTAAATTAGTAGTAATAGGAAAGTAAGTTGCTTTCGTTGTGTTTTGTTTTCCTGATGAAATTGACAAAAGTTACTACTATTTCTTTTTCAACGCCAGAGAATATTTGATACAGAACAGGAAGAATAGAATTATACAAAATAATAAGAGACCTTTCTTTATAAATATAATTCGAGAAATACAGCACTCAGAGGAATGCGACAAAGAAATATCCGAACAAATAAGCGATTGACAATGTTTTTTATCCTCGAATGTCCGTCGAGGAAGCCGAGAGCCCGTAAGTCTGGTCAAAACAAGAAAGAGCCCGCATGCTTCGAATTTTCTGAACGAGGGAAGCTCGACCATTAGATACGTTATCTCTGTTTCTTCCGTGCGCGCGCGCGAACGGCCACGCCAGTATTAGCGAGAAGTGCGAAAGACTAGCGGTGGGGGGGGGGGGGTTGGGTAAAAACTGGGAGGAGAAACGGCAAGTGTTCCAGATGGGAACTCGATCGTTCCAAATTTTTCCCTCCCGCGGGAGCAACTGCGCCACGTGCTGTTCGCCCCCTCCCCCTCCTCGCCCCTCGCTTCTCCCGGTTCACGCGCCCCGCCTCTCGTTTTCCAGCTTCTCTAGCTGCTCTCCTCCCCTTTTCCGTCCTTATCGCCCACGATCTGCCGAGGAGTTAGAAAAACGGCGGACCTTAATGACGGACAATGAAGCCCCGCCGCTCGGCGGGCTGATGGTGGCGGCGGCGGCGGCAGCGCTGGCGAAGTCCGGCGGCACGTGGGTGAACGCCCTGGCCTGGCCTAAATGCACGCGTCCGTCGATCCTGAGATAAGCGACGAGAAGGACCGTGCATCGAATACGGGAGAGTGAAAAAGAAGAATGTTTCGGCGAAGAAGGTTTTCGTTCGTATAAAACATTTCCGTTAAACTCTCTTTTCCTTCCTTTTCTCCGCTTCTCCCGGTTCATTTCCTGCGCGCTAATTCATTATTTCTAAAGTTCTGCTATTTCGTCAAAGTCAAATCCGGAGGTAGTTTCGCAATGCGAAGAAAGAGTGTAAAATTTTCGTTTTTCCGTTCAACGTGCCGAACGAGTTTCAAAATATTTCCCTCCTCTGCTTTACTGCTGAAGCAATCTCGGCAGAATGGAATAAAAAAAAAAGACAAGCATAAGGAATGGCCTTTGTAACGGCATTGCGGCGCTTTTGACTGGAAAATTGAAATCACTTTGTATGTATTACTTCTATGCTTTTAAAGGGCGCATAAAAAAATACTGCATCAATTCGGGCACCGTAGTTTCATTATGACCCTCGTCATTATACGAGTAAAATGCTGTAAATAATCAAAATTTATATACACTTGCATCATAAATATATATATATATATATGATACTCACCACAAAGCTAGCTGATAATGAAGAATAGCTCGGTTCGGTTGCGAAGTATCCCTGAGGAAATTTGCAAAATTATAATGCATTTTTGCATTATCCGGCAGGGCACGGAGACCCGCTCTGAAAGAGGAACATAAATTTAATGAAAGCTCTGTTTATTATTAAATTATTTTTATGAAATGAGCGCTATGTTGAAATGGTAACGAACCTTTTGGTTCAAAATGTTATTTGTCATGATAATTAATTAGTTTTCGTTAAAGAAACTAAATTTTATAATTCGAGTATTTTGAAAACTAAACCCTTCGCATTCGATTAATTTAAGCAACTATTTGTATTAATATCAATTGACATACATAAATATTATATAAATAAATTACTTCATCTTTATTACTTCATTTTCAATTAACACTTTTATCAAGCTTCCGAAAAATTGTTAGGAAATGTCTTATTATAGCATGTCTTTTTCTATTTATTTAACATTCATTCAATATAAAATAAAGAAAATAAATAACACAAATTAATAGAAATAATTTGTAGTATCTTGAATTTTCTACTCATTGTAATGATTTTTAATTCAATTTAGAACAAAAGACTCAATTCTAAAATATCACCATAAGGTATTCGAAAAAAGTATAAAAAAGTATATAGTGATACAATTTAACTGTCTTTTCATTGTTAATAATTAAAAACAGTGACGTTTTAATAGCAATTATATAAAAGTAATATAACATTTTATTCATAATTATGCAATTTATTGTAATTTTCATAAAACTTATGTCACTCCTAAAAAATACATAGAATATATATATATATATATATATATATATATATATGTATGTATGTATCAGGAATTCGCCAAGGCATTCTCATCTGTTACTACTTAGCACACATTTGGAAGGTTTGAAGCAAAGGTTTGGAAAAAACAGATATTAATAAATATTATTTATAACTTGGATCACATTTAGCTTATGAGAATTAATCTGATGGTCATGAAAGTTAGAAACTTCCAAAATACATAAAATCCTGTCAAAAGATTTAAGGATGAATAATTTCGAACCTCATTTGTATGTTTCTACTTAATGTCTCTTTAATACCCAAGGACGGAAAAAAATTTCGTAAAATTGAAATGATTTGTAATTTTTTTCAGTTTTTTACTTATTACAATGAACTTATAATCGTTTATACAATTTTTATAAGTTTCATTAAAATAACTCTGTAAAAAGAAATTATTACAATCGAATTATTAACTCTAAATCCCCGCTAAAATTATGAAACTCAAGAAGATCGAAATTCTGAACGAGACAGTAAAGCTTTCGTGTGATAATAAATACCTGAGTAAGCTTTCCCTCGAGGTCCAATCTCGATTCCTCAATATTGTGCGACAGCAGCCCATGATCAGGAGCAGCGTCATTCCGGCGGCGATGAGGCCTCTTCGCCGCGGTACTGCCGACCACGCGATCTGAGCCCCATAAGCCACCAGTAGTATCCATCCGATGCTGTAAAAAAGTCATCGTTCGATAAACTTTTCCCGCAAATCCCCGTAGTAACTCTCCACATACATATATATACATACATATATACATATATATATATATATATATATATATATATATATATATACATATGCGTATATATATACCTAGTACTGAAAAGAGTTTTAAAGATTCACCTGGGAATGTAGAGGACTCGTTCGGCGACGACGAAGCCCACGGTGATAAATAGATTGGAGGCGGGTAAAAAGGGCAATACAAGGAACATCCAACCGAGCACAAGGGGCGGATGCCTTTGTTGCTGAAAGCAGAAATGCGCAGAAATGGAAATTATAAGCAGGGTGGAAAAATGGCCGAGGGCGATGAGAACGAGATAGAGAGACGGTCGGACGCGGAGAGGGTGGCAAAGAGAGCGAAAGGTGGGGGGGGAGTAGGGAAACGGTCGAATTGTAGAGGACAGAGAGGTATAGGAAAGGAGATTTGCGGCTTGATGAATGAGCGGGGAAAATGAAATTCTCTACCCCCACCGTCCTCCCTTTCGTTGTCGGTGAGTGACAAATGTCGAAGGTAAAACTGAGCGGCCAATGGTCGCATAAACCACTTGCGCGCATATACATCGGCACTCGTATCGATGCCCCTCTCATTCTCTATATAGCATTATCGTTGCTCTGTTCGAATTGAATGGGCCGCGGCGAACACGCGTATAAAATGACGATCCGGCCAAAGCCGGACTCTCGTGCGCGGCAGAGGGAGGGGGCGAGAGGGAGAGAGAGAGAGAGAGAGAGAGTGAGACAAAGGACTGCACGACCATGGGAGGACGATGGGAGGGGCAGTGGGGCAGCCTCGTAATTAGAATTCCAGCGTGCCCAAGTGTGCTTTTGTACGTCTGAATTACAGTAATTTATCATGGGAGGAAATCCGCGCCGAGCGAATAGCTTCGCTTTCCTTGTCGATCCCCATCGATGTGCCGTCTCTCTTGGCACGCGTCGCACGCAACGAGAATTCGAGAAGTCACGGAAAACCGCGCGATATCTCTCCGTTTTTTTTTCCTTTTGGCCCATCGCCTAAAACAAAAATAAACAGCCAATCGCCCGATGCGCTATCGGAATCGAACTGGAGTACATTATTTCTGGATTGTTTAATAAGTAATTAATATCGAATGAAAATTAATCCATTGGAATAATAAACGGCGAATTGCTACTTGCGAATTTCGAGAATTCGATTGCGGTGGTTCGTTGCGATTTTCAAGAGTTTTCCTTTATAACGTGATTTATTAAAATAAATATTGTATCTATCTCTATTTTTGTTCTCCCATGATGGATAGAGGGTAAAAAAGCGTTTCCAGAATGTTTCCGGAGAAATCGATACACATAAACCTCTATCGATGTTGTTTGTATCTGCTAAATTGCCATTACATAGGCAAACAGTCGCCTATTTGCTTTTTCCCGAGCGGGCTCGTCTTTGCGCTTAGCTAGATTCAAAAATATTACTTTAAGACTTTTTGGTCCAATGCAATGCTAGTGTGCGATCGATTACTTACTCGCTGCATGCCTTCATTTTATTTCAGTTATTTTCATTACTACCTTGTGTTATTTAATTACAATATTAGAATCTGCTGATAAAACTATACCAATGCACATCTAATCAATTAATGCAAAGCAATTTTACGGACATCGTAATTATAAGAATAATTTTCAGAGCTGTTGTTCCTGCTGTTAATTTATATGCAAATTCAAATTACTTTATTTAAACTACGATGATATTTCTTAAATAAGTAAAAAAAAACAAAAAGAGAGAATTGTAGCACTAGAGGAAAGGTCAGCGAAGCATGTTTTGAATAAACAGGAAAATGTTGTTTATTATTTTTATTATTCTATTTTTTTCCTAATAGACAAGAATATACTGAAATTCAAATCATATATCAAACGTAATTTTACTCCTAGTTGACTTTTAATATAAAAGAGTAATTTTTCCTAGAATTAGTCCGCTGATTACAAAAAACAGGTTAATTATCTCTGAAAGAAATTGAGGAACTTTGGACATATGATGAGCTCCCTTTCATTTCTCGTACTTCGGTTCTTGTAATATCGAATGGGACATCTAATAATAATACGCAATGAAACTTAATATCTTTCGATTTACAATTCGAGCATGTTACAGCTAAATTGAAGTCTATAATTACTTCAAATATTCTTTTAAAATTTACGAAGATTTCAAAAAAGTTATTAATTCGAAAAACGAGAAAATGTGTCCTATGTTTTATTAATACCTTCTAAATTAAATTTCTGACTATTTATTTAATCTTATCTACCTACTTAAGAATTTTCTTCTCCAAAGGATAATAAAACCCATCAAGCATAATGTAAAAGGAAGAAATGAAGTAAAGATGAGAGGAACGTATAATTTAAAACCAATATCGATGTTCCGATATATCATTTCTTGATCTGAGTTGAAATACTTTTGCGAGGCTTCCCGCAGTGGTGCAGGTTTTTTTTTCTTCTTAACTTCCAAATTGCGACCAGGTTCGTTCGAGTAATTCCCGTCATATTATAAAAGTTAATTTTGGGGAAAAAATGCATTATATTTACAACCGTTATTTGGTGCTCTGGTCGCGCTTGGATTTCGCCGTAAAATAAAATGCCAGCAGTTAAAATAGGATTAATTTAGTTATTTTGATACTGTCGAGAAACATCAGAAATCGTTAAATTTAAAGTTTCCGCGTGCTTTTAAAAGTTTACGAACTTCTGGAAATCCATCGCTTTTAAGTGCCTAGTAGGATCAAACAGCGATTCGCATAGTAAAATAGGCTAAATAGTTACATCCCCGTAAACTTCTTGGATTTGGCGAATTTCTCGAATGCTTCCATACGATGGAAACAAGACTCTTCCGAGCTATCTTTCGCTCTATCCTCCGGCGCATTCCGCGCATCTCTTTCTCTCCCTTACTCCCTTTCTCTCTCTCTCTCTCTCTCTCTCTCTCTCTCTCTCTCTCTTAAAGGCAAACAGATCTCCCTTAAAACTTTGTTGAAAGTGCTTTAAACTCTCGAATAACACGAGACAGAAAATTCAAAACTGAGCCGAAGAAAGAGCTGGATACAGAGAGAGGGAGAGAGAAAGAGATAGAGAGAGAGAGAGAGAGAGAGAGAGAGAGAGAGAGAGAGAGAGATAGTTTAGTTGGAGAGGGAGAGCAAAGGGAAATAAATAAAAGAAGTGAAAAGGCAGATTCTTGTCAATGTACAAAACCGCAGGCTTCCGTTTTTCAACCAATAGAAAGTTCTTCCGTTGGCGTTTCCTCCCTGTCTATACGCAACGACATGAATTGACGACAGGCAGTTCTATCAAATGAAACTAGCAACTTTTGATAATGGCGCATTTATCCGCGTTCAAAAGATTTTGAGACTTGGAAAATGAAAAAAAAAATGGAAATTATAAATAAGAGGTGAGGTACAATTAAACGAGATTATTACGTTTAAGGCTTAAATGAAGTTTATAATGAACACGCTCTCGTGTATCTGATGGTTGGCGCGCAACTCCGTTTATGACCTGGACTTCATCATCATTGCTCGCAAGTTTCAAAGCCATCTAGAGACACACGAGTCTACGACTTACCCAGACTATGTTAATGAATTCACATATATTCATTTATATACATTATATATATATAAATATATACACACACACACACACACACACACACACACACACACACACATATATATATATATATATATATACATAGCTCTATTAGAGATATACATACAAGACGAAATAGCCCTTTTTGAATTGAATTTTGTTTTTTCTCGTCGCAAAAATGGATTTCATACTAAAAGTTTATCCTATTAGCGTTATCTGTTATTATAAACTGCTTCATCGGTTATGAATTCATTTACGCAATCACTCTGATTATGTATGAGGAACGTGAAAAAAGAATACGAATGTGTTTGTGATAAAAATGCACTCAGTTTTTGTACATCTCGTACCAACTATATAAAATTTTTCATTGTAACACACACACACACACACACACACACACACACACACACACACACACACATATATATATATACATATACACACGTATATGTAGGGAAGCTACTGTGCAGTTTACACAACAGCTTTATTCCCATAGAATTTATATCGTCAATATTTATTTTTATTATTCACACACAGGAAAAAAAGGTCAACAGAGGCATTCTCAACGATTCGATATTTTTTTGTACACTAAAACTGAAACATTTGCCTATAGATTTCCGACGTATTTGTATTCAACCGTTCCGAAAAAGTACAAATATATAATACAAAAAAAAAAAAAAGAACAAAAAAATCATTCGACAATGTCTAGACGGCGGTCGAGTAAAATGTTCCCATACGCGGAGCCCCGCACAACGATCGTTGCGCGTCCGACAGAGGCGCGCGCAAATATAACGAAAACTGCGGAGCATGCAAATATAAGGAAAGGAAGGGGGAAGAAGGGGGACGCGGGAAGGGAGACAATTAGCCTCCGTTTGAATATAATATGCAATTTGCGGATGGTTGCTCCGCTCCCCGCGAGATGCGCGCGCGGGAGCTACTTACGCGCCCGTAGGTACGTATCTCGCAGTGCGCGCGCGCCCTTCTCCGAGCGTTATGAATTTAACAGAAAACATACATGCATACATAGGTACATACGTACATGCGTACATGCAAACATTTATACATATGCACACACACACACACACACAAATGAATGAATACGTATGCACGGTATCCGAGGGGTTCGCGGGACACGCACGCTACCCCATCTAAAGTGCGGTCGGCCCGACGCGCAATGTCCGTCGTCGTACCGATGTGCGCGCCAGCCGGAAGCCCGCGTTACCGGGGAATTTATGATACAGCTCTCCTACTAGACGCAAGCTCCAGTCCGTCCCTCGGCCACCTCACCGCCCCCGCCCCCAACGGCCCGTTCACGAATCCTTTCCCGCGAGCTTGTACGGCCTGAATTATGAAGCTCCTGATTGATTAGTTCTCGCGCGCGGGTGCTCTGAGTTGGCTCGACTACGTGTGCGACCGGGGCCGAGCGTGCGAGAAGTGTAAACGGGCTCTTCGCGGAAAATGGGATGGATTACGTTATTTTTGGGCTGGTCTTCGCAAGAGATGTAGAGTAAATGATAAAAACTGGAGTTTCGCTCTTTAAATATCTTCGTTTTGAACGAATCGCATGTACGCAAACAGTAAAAATATGATTGCCTACAAATTACCAATAGTATAAAAATACTTTAATTATTAAAAAATTTTAAAGAGAATTGGACTGATGCGCAATTCTTGAAAAATCATTTAATCAATATTAAATAATTCAGTAAAGATAAATTGAATTTAGTTTAAAGTCGAACGTCCGTTTGATAATTTTATCATATCACTCCGTAATTCGGCAATTCAAAAGATGTCAAAAAACTTTAATAGTTCTGCAAAAAGTATTATGTCTCGAAAGATCTAAATGTACTCGAAAGAGTTTTGAATATATTCGCAAAAAAAGCGTCAACGGCATGAAAGACAAATGAGCTAAAAATTTACCAATTCGCGTTTAGTAGATCATCTCGAAAAATTTCCCCTACTTAGCTTATACAAAAAGTTACAAATCATATTTTCAATATGACATATAAGTACCAAAAACGAGATCTGACAATACAGATCACAAGAAGGTATAGTCTAGAAAAACTAAAATCGAAAAATTTCAATAGATGTCGATTCATATATAAGTATCATTTAAAAAGTATCTTCAAACGGAAACTCAGGTTTTATTTGAAGAAAGATGAATTCTTAACACGCAATTACGTAATTATATAATATATATATTATATATATATATATATATATATATATATATATATATACAAATATATATATACAAATATATTTTTCGAAATATCAAAAAAGATCTTTATTTAATAGAATGATTCTACATATATTTAGAATTGTATCTAGATTTATTATATCCTATGTGTCTCATGTATGTGTATATCGGTCAGTTTTATTAGTAAGGACACGAGTATAAGTGGAGTTTAGAAGCGAGTTTTAAATCTCCTCTGCAATTTATGCTTTTATCTTCTATCCAAGAACTATAATTAGGGATGAATACGTATCTTTTATAAATACATCAAGCAATTATCATCTTTTCGAACATATTAAAATTAATTTCTTTTACAAAGAGTTTGATATCTGTATTACGTATAACATGATTGAATTCTAAAAGTTTTTTGATCCTATCGTCTGAAACCAAAACAAGATATATTTTTATATAGATACATTGTTAAGCCTTTTTTATCTTATTTATTAATTGTCGTCTTTGTCTCGAAACCAAAACAATACAAGGTAAAGTCAGGATAACTATCGATGTCTCGCGAAATTACATATCGGTAAGAGACACGTCGTTATTGTCCAATCTATCGTATGTCGACGCCACTGTGTCCACGAGAAAGATTTTGTTTCGGTGATCGTGTACTTTGCCGAAGCCGCTTGCTCGCTCGATCGATAACTCGTTGTTTCAATGAATTTTTTACGAATCCACAGGAACGCCACCTTTATAGCGACATGCGCCCGAATCGAGACTTCACGTGATCGCAATTTGAAGGAAAATCGTTTGATTAATTCAGTGAAAACGGAATATGACGATTGATTCGATCAGCGCTTAATATAATCAGTCGGCCCGAAAAGAATTCTCACTTAAGGCGAGGAAAATTCAAATAAATTTTACTCAATTACAATTTAACCATAAATAGATGATTGTGTGTCACACTTTACAGCTTCTGTCACGAATCGATAATTCGCGGGCAAATAATCCGCGAGTGCGGGGCGGGGGTGTGGGGAGGGGGCAGGACTTTTGGCCTGTCGGGCGGGCGCAGAGGCTCACCTCGAAGTCCGTGAAGGCCCTGTACGTGAGGACGAGGCAGCCGCCGAAGAAAAGGCACGTGGCCAAGTTTCTCGCGTCCGCCACTGAGGCGACCAGGGGAACGGAGCCCATCTGCCAGTCGTGCGAGAGGGTCGCCGGGCAGATCACCAGCCAGCAGTTCAGCGCGGCCAGGTAGCAGAAGGTCAGCAGCCTGCGAACATCGGTAAAACAGACAATAGGGACGATTAGAGAGCTGTGGTTCAGAACATATTCTATAGGAAGGATCGGTATTTTAAGAAAGCGGACATTAATTGCAAGTTTGTTTTTTGTGTTTAAATCCTTTTTATGAGATCTTCTCTTGATCAGGTTTCAAACATTTTCGAATTTTACAGAACTTTATTCTATTTTATATCTTAGCGTTCTATAAAGATAGACAATCGTATCCGCACAGGCAAGCGGAGCTATTAAATAACTCTTCACGCAATTTTTTGCTAAAATAATTATAAATAAAATATAAATATGATTAGAAATATAATTCCAGAATTCCAGAAATATAATTTCAGTGCTAGTTAATCACTTAATTTTATTAAATCGGTGTCTCTCTCTCTCTCTCTCTCTCTCTCTCACTACTTACATTCCCATTTACACGAATTCGAATCTAAAATCGCTTTTCAATGCTTTCAATTCTGTGCTTAGTTTTATATTATTCCGAAGTGCCCCTCGAGAATAATGTAAAATCAGTGATTTTTAGATATACCAGTACGCTTGACTTCGTTTAAAAATCTTTACATAAATAACAAGAAATTGATTCGTTAGGCAGTGTGCCGTTTGTAAAATAATTTATATTCGGTCCATTTATATTTGCATTAATTCGAGGTCCGCCTTACAATTAATGTATTTCCCATAATTTATTTCAGCGAAAAGGTGCGGCTTTTCTCTTTAATAAATTAATTGTAAGGTTTTCCCTATACTACGGGTTTACACGTTGACTCAGCGGTTTAATTAATTTAGCCATATAAATGCCTGGCGATCTGGACGCCTCGTAATTAATACGTTTTAATTTTATATCTGATAAATTAACGACTGATAAGGGAGCGTCCATTTTGCGAGCCAGACATTTTAGTCTTCGGTCGACATTTTAGTTACAGGGGCTCCTTCTCATTATATCGGACCTGCATCGAACTATTGTATATTTATAATTATGTAAATATTTGTTGACCAGCTTATGACAGCTAAGATGCACCTTTTTAAGTCATAAAATGTATACCTTTTAAAAAGTCCAAGTGCGCTGGGTTCTTTATTAAAAGTTTTTTTACCTTTGCTATTTCTTATTACATAATTATTACAATTACGTCATGCCATAATAAATTATTTTTTCCCATGCTAAGGTAAGTAAGTTGCGTTAAAAATGTAAAAAATTGCGCGGAAAATCCACATTACAACGTTAAATGAATTTTTCAGTTTTTGTTACGTCCGCATAAATTCTAGATTACAATTTAAGCTCCTTACTAGGGTAAGATGTTCGAGAAAGCCGTATTTTCGATAATCAATTATTGAAGAAATATTAAACGTGGAGAATCACTAAATACCTACAGTCTATTAAATCAAGTCTTCTTTTCGAGTATAAAAACATTGGCCGCGAACTAAGCAAAGATCTGAACAGTTTGTTTTGATATATTATAAGCAATTACAAACACTAGTGCAAGAGATGACAGAAATTGTTTCATTTACCGACGTTTTATTTGTCAGCTTTTTGCAAGGCACTTTCATAATGTAATATTTGTTTGACATTCGTAGCATAAGATAATGCGTATATTCGCATAAAGGTGTACAGATATATAGGACGAGTCTCGGTAAATGGAGGACGTTATTCAAAATCATTTGCACAGTAGATGCATTGTCTATTAGTGCGCATTAAAGCCATATATAATAGAGCGTCAAATTTGAGCATTTCATCTAGTCTAATATAGCTTTGTATCGTGTTTTCCGCGTTGCAAGTTGCACGTATGTAATTGCTTCAATTTCCGTTTCGTTCGCTAGAAATATGAGGAATTTTTGAAAATAATCTCATACTGTATGCTGGTTCATGATCAAGAAGCATTTGTGAGGCCTAAAATGGTCCGATCTCTAGGGCGAAGAACTAGTAACTTGGTGATTCGAGTTTAAATCCCGGGCTCGGCCGATTGACACAAGCATCGCTGTAATAATTTACAGGTGCTTTGATTACAAACACATTGTAAACATCATTTGGAAGCAGAAATAGAGCGATTAACGTTAAATAACATAAAAAAAAAGAAAAGAAAATTAATTATTTATATCATGGCAATTAATCTAATATTTGGATTCTATTTCATGTAATTTGAGGGTAGAGGTGCATCGTACATATCTTATATGATCAGCCTAGCATTCTCTGTTGTTTATTCTAATACAATAGTTGACGTGTTTCATTGTATTAAATTTAACAATCATTTGAGAAATTACACGGCTGCCATATCTTATTAAAGATTATTACCAAATAATCATCGATAGAAACAAAAAATCTATTTTTACTTTAATTATGGATTTATTTTTATTTTTCCAATTAATGCGTTTTTTATCTTTATCCATATTGGTAGAAGAAGGTGTACATAACATCAACAACAGGACCGTTAATCCCTACTCTAGTTATTGTATGTTATTGTAGCTTCATTTTGATCATATCATTAAAATTCTATGGTTTTCGTTTAGGTTTATTCTAATAAAAATTGTACTAGATTAAAAACTATCTAATTCGAATACAGTACTCCTATACTCATTTAAACAACATTCCAAAAAAAGTTTTGGATTTCAAATTTGATAAAATATTTCAAAATGAGGTGAAAATAACCGATTTGTTTCTAAAAAGTAGGCAAAAGTTGTAACTTTTTATCAGGGATTTCATATTTCAGATTCTACGGGGTTAATAAACAAGGACAGTCTGACTGTCATTATTTTAGTTAATATGTTATATTATAGTAGAAAGACTGTAATACCGATAAAAATATTTATTAATATAAAACTTTTTAATTTTTAATTTTTAAGTCTCATCAAATATTTTTTAATCGAAAGTAAACAAAATCATTGTATCGCTCGAAAGCTTAGCTTATTTTAAATATTGACGAAGATTGGCAACGCTTGGTAGCCGAATCAATGTATTCCTTCAACAATACCGAATAAAACGAGTCAAATCTGTTGAGGGTAATCGATATACTTGATATTGATTGGATATCGACTTTTGATATCGATGGTAATCGATATAGAAAACGCAATCTACACTTCCGTTTCTCATTAAGTGTCTGTTATCCGAGGAAACCATAACGTTCATTCTGGCAGTTGACTAGAAAATTTTTCTCCAAATTCCAATTCGATCTATCCATTTCATCAAAAATGCATTCATTAACTTCTATATGCGAACGGTAGTAAACGATTTATTTATATTTCATTGCTCGTGGTACAGATAAGTAGAGATATTTTAATTGATAGGCTATATATACATACAATATATATATATTGGACGGATAACGAAGATTGATGGCACGCCAAAGTTAATAATATGGATGGCAATAAAAAAGCAATTTCGGCGCGTTACTTTTAGAACGCTACGTTTATTGGTAATTCCCCCCCTGGGGCCGATTATCAAATATCGGGAATAAGCTGGTAATGAAGAAACAATTGAATGGGGCGCTGTCGCGGCGCAGAAATTATATTGGGCTCGCGCGAGCCCCTGCCCGTGGCTACGCGCCGAGACTCGCCGTGTGGGTGTGCGCCTCTGTAAGTATGCGTGCGAATTCACGCGCGCGCCCACCCACTCCGTCATTCGTAACCTCCACCCCTCCCTCCGGCCCCACCCGACCGCAGGGCATATCGTTCCGCAATCTGCCGACTTCGATTATAACCAATGCCGGAATATTTATCGGAGAAATGGAAATAAATTAAGTGGCCACCCTCTCCGTCCCGTTCCCTCGGCCCCTCCGCATTCTGCCGCGAAAACAACCGACTCATTTTCCACTAATTCTGACCGCTGGCGTCCCTTTTGTCCAGCTCGGTTTAAAGGGCCGCTGGGAGAGAGAGAGTGAGCGGGAGAGTGGGGGGGGGGGAGCGCTGCGTTTTTGTTCTAATTAAGCGGGATCTGTTTATACCAGTGGCTAGGCGAAATGGGCAGGCGAGGCTTTGTTCGTGCCCGTGCCTTAATTTCGATTCAGACTTTTGAGTGCAATTGAAGGCCGCGGAGCGCGGGCAGAGTGAAAAAATTACGTGATCATAGGCCATGAAATGTAAAGTTAAAGAGAAGCAGCAGAGAGAAAGAAGGGAAGGAAAAGCAGAAAAAAAAACGAACGAGCCACGGCCGGGGAGGCGCGTTGAACGCTTTTTTCCCTGCAGCCCCTCCCTTCTCTTCGCCTCTCCTCCTTTATTCTCATTCTTTCTTGCTCCCGGGGCTCTTTTCAATGGGAACAATTTTTCTAGCACCGCGCTTATTTGGCCCGAAGTGATTAATAGCGCGGGGGGAGGGGGGGTTAAACGAGTCCCTCCGCCCCTCTCTCTATAAGTGAAAGACTGCGAATTTTTTTAAACGCGAAGTCAATGCATTAATTCCAATCGTTAATACAAAGCATTTATTATTATTCGCTCGTCGAAGCGCAATAACGGAAAGTAACTCGCCACCGGGAGGCCTCTTCTCGAGCGAGTTTTCTTAGTTTATTAAACCGACCTGGCTTTACTAGTCGCACGCGCCGTGGCATATATTGCATCGATTATTCCTGCAATAATATTCTATACAAAAGTATTTTCGGATAAAATACGAAAAAAAGTATTCGTAGTGATTTACATTTTACAGGAAATTACAGATCTATGTGAATACCTTTGTGTAAAATCAAAATTATTAATCGCAGAAAGAAAGCGACTGTAAGTACGCGTACATAGTCGGTAAAAATGTTGGAAAAAATTCATTTATTTCATACAGTGAATGTTTCGGAAGTAATACGAACTAAATAAATGGGTTCTATTTCAGAAAAATTACCTTCCTATTCGGTTTCGAAAAATAGCTTTGAAAAGTTTGTAGACATGTTTTTGAAAGGCCTCAATTAACCTCGTTGCTTTCTTAAGTTTTTTTTCTCGTCAAAATTTGGCCTACGGCTGTAAATTTTAAAATTGAATCACTCTAAGAAATAAAGAATTTTATATTGCTCAAAAACATTAATAATATTATCTTCAATTGATACGTTGCAGCCAAAATTTTTATTCATTTGAAACTCGTATAATTGAATTATATAGGTAAATCTCACTAATTTCATTAGATTACGGCGAATCCATCTAGCGAGTGATAAGAATTTTTGAAAACATCGATTTATCATGAGAATAAGTCAATACTCGAAGAAAATAATAGAATAATATAAAATAATTATTGAAACGTGAAATCAGTCGATATCTTAATTGATCTAAATTATTATTGATAATTCTCAATTTCACATATGTCGCGGGTCAGCATTTCTGTTTTCATAACCATGATGGATGAAATTTCAATTTTTCATATTATATAATTTACTCTTTAATGTTAATTTTAATGATAATTTTTATAAAGAAAAGGTATAAATTAGATTTAAATTAAAAATTATTTGTGTTATTTATAATTGTTAATAAAAGTAATTCTAAAATATTTATGATTATGATAAGTGGAATACCAACGTGCTCGCAAAAATTTTTTATGGCTATAAGTAAAAAAAATTCATTACATGAGTAGCCAAATAAACTTATAACGTAGATTTATTATATATTTAAAATATAATATTGATATTTGAAGTCTTAGTAATTAAAAGAAAAACAAGAGGTCTTTTATACTCTGTGCAACTCGCTAGAAATCCGTTGATGCAAAACTCGGCATCGGCAACTTGCACGCTACTGACATATAGAAGAATAGTTTTGCTGGTAGTGGGAGATTGCCGAGAGCATAGCTTATAGCTTTCTGCTGTATTAAGTCTGAATTTCACTCTTCGGCAATTATATAATATAATCCTGATTAGACTCCTATATATATATATATATATATATATATATATATATATATATATATATATATATTTATATATTATAGAAAAAATATTTTCTTATCAGGTACTTGAATAATTGATAATAAATTATGTAAACATTGAATATTTATTATTTATATCAGTATTTTATCATTGACGAAATGTCAAATCTTAGCGAAGTTATAATGGACTTTGCTTAAAAATATTGAGAAACACTTCCAGCGGTTTATGCTATCTAGTTTATGGAATGCATTTTCTGCTCGAAAATTATCAATACGGATATGATTAAAGAAGCATTTCCCTTAATTTGTTACGGTAGCGACCCGAATTGAAAGATAACGAACCTACCGTTCTTTGAAGCAACGCTTCATTTCCGTAACAATGCTCGCCTGAGAAGTTCGCCCGCTCGAATTACGCCGTTAAAAATAAATATAAAGACAGAGAAATGGGAACTTGGCCGTAAAATCGTGAGCTATACATAGCCGGTCGAGGCGAGCATCGATATAATCTGCCGGCGCGGGCTCCTGCGCGCTTATGAACTCGAGCCGGGCTCTGGCGTGCCGCATTAAACGCGTTTCACAATTCGCACAGTCAATTAGAATTTCGCTCGGACGCCATTATAGTTTACCTCAATTGCGAAATTAAGCAGTTGTCGGCGGGGCGCGGGGGAGGCGGACGCCCCGAAGCCGAGGCTCCCGCTCGCTCGAATTCCTCCTCCAATTATGCACCGCGGACCGAAACTTCGCAAAAAGAGCCGGCGAATTCGAATTAAAGCGACTGCAATTGTTCCGCGTCGAGGGAGAGGAGGAGGGGGGCGGGCGAGGATCCGAGCGAAAGGCGCGGCGCGCTTGGTTCGAGTTATGTATAATAAATATGAGCGCGAGCTGCTGCGGATCCCGGCGAGGCGGGATTTTAGCCCGCGGGGCAAGGGGCCGGCGGAGGTGCAGGTAGCGCCGCGACTCGAGGGGGAGGCTAATCTTTCAAGTGTAATTGATACGTCTTCCAGGCTACCGGTTCTCTCTTCGTTACCCGCAGCTAGTTTTCGAGGATCCTCCACCATCGACTCCCACCCTGCCCCCCTCCCGAGATGCGCCGGCGGTTGCTTACGATGCGGAGAGAAGCTGGTTCGCCCCCGCCGACCCTCTGTCTGTCTCTCGATCTCTCTCTCTCTCTCTCTCTCTCTCTCCTCTCTCTCTCGCTCTCGCTCTCGATTGGCGCGCCGCAAAACTTCCTTATTTACCGGCTCACCGGGGAGCGGAGCAGACACTTGTATTTCGCACTTTATTAAGTGCAATTTAAAGATGGTTCGGGGGGGGGGTGAAGACTCGGGAGGCTGCGAGAGACTTTCATTATAAAACTATCCTCTAACTTCGGCTAATTCAGAGTACCGCCCGCGGTACTCCGCGACGTCGCCGAGTTTTTCGACTGGCGGCCTCCGATTGGGACCGACAGATGCCGAACCACGCGCGCGCGTCGTCGAGCAGCACTGCAGCCAGCCCTTTCTTAGAAGCGACTTATTGGATGGGGAGCTTCGTCGAGCGTACCGCATACGCGAAGTATCTCGGATCAGCAGAGGGCGAAGAGATTCCGACTCTCCCGCGTTCTCCCGCTCGGCGCCGAACTAAGCTGTGGTAATGATTTCGGAAAATTTTTGACGGGGTCTGCGTAAATCCTCCATTTCCAAGCGTGAAATTTGAAAGAAAGATCTCATTTCAATAAGGCGGTAATGAAATACGTTAATAAAATTGTTTACTAGTTCATGAAAATGTATTGAAATATTTATGTATTTCTACAGTCATTCATTTCTATGATGTCAATATTAGAAAGTTTAATCTTTAATCAACACGAGCTTCCTGAAAAAATAAATGAACATAACAGTAAAGCTGTGTTTTCATACGTAGCAAACCTTCGCATCAAAAACTTTATAAATTTTTTGTCAATCATCTGAATGTAGAAATTTTGCAAAAATATAATAGTTAAATGCAGATCATAATATTCTTCCGGCATAAACATTTTATTTTTGATTATTCTTCTAGTTTTTTTAGTTACACAATAATTAAATCACCTACGTAATCGTCAAAATTATTTTACATACTGTTTTAAATCTTTCGATACGTACTTTTTTAATACAGATTTTTCTAGAATAAAATTTGATTATCATTTAACATAATTTCAACTTTATATGCATTGAAAACTATCGAAGAAAATTTCGTCTTCCACCGATTGCCTCCTATGGCCAATACCTTCCTTGTCTGTTTCTGAGTCCGGCACTTCTCCCGCCACCGAACCCACGGCGAGGAGAAAAACTGTCTTTTAATGCGGCTCTTTGCCATCGCCGCTGAGCGGGGGAGGACGGGAGGTGGGGGGGGCACCAAGATCTACTCGTGTTCCCTTATCGCGCCCCGCATCGTCTTGGAACTTTGATCTCTCGCGCACTTTGAATTCAACTGTAAAAGCAATTTCTCAGGATCGGTCCGGAGGGCTGCCTCCTTTCCGCGCCGGCTTTTTCCCCCCTTATTCCTCCTCCACCTCCATTCGCTTTTTCCGCCATCTCCTCCCGTTCGACACTACTGGAAATAAAATGGAATTCGGATAAATCTCCACTCCGGCCAGGGGGGCGGCCGGGGGAGGAGCTGGGACGAGCGCCGAAACTCCCCTCGTAGTTAGCGGCGATAACGATCCGTCGCATTTCCCATCGAGCATAACTTTCGCGGCTGACCCTCCCGCGCTTGGCCCGTGGACGAGGAGCCGGGGGAACGGACGGCGAGAGGGGGAAGAGGGAGGAGGAGGCGACGCGATCGATCGTCCCACAGTAGCGGCGCGAGACATCCCGGCAGGCTGCACGAATAATACAAATGCTTCGCGGTGATTATAGAGCGCAAGAAGCAGATAATCGCGCGACCTCCCCCCCCCCGCCCCTCTCCGCCGCCCTTCCCCGTCGCGGATGGGGAGTAAAGGAACGGGGACACGCGACGCCGGCGCGGCTTCCCCGGCCCCCGCGCCCCGCCGGCTCCTCGCAAATTATGTACATATATTTGTCCGACGCGCGGCATTCCGGGTTAGGTTCCAGTCGACGCCGTAAATTTGCTCGGCGAAACTTTGCCTTGCCGAATCCCCCGGACTTTATAGAATAAAAAATAAGGTAAAGAAAAGGAAAAAAGAAAGACGAAACGGAGGAAGGCAGAGGCGTTTACGCTCGGCTCGACTGCCGCTTCGCCCGGTCTATCGATCCCCGGACTCGACCGCTACTTCTCTTTCCTTGTTCTTATATATAAAACGTTGACAGTCGTTCGGCTGGAAAAATTATTTCGACTCTGCCCCCCCCCATCCCCCCAACATCTATACCGCCATCCCCCCGCCCCCCGCCTCGCCTGTGCTAAAAAGCACACGGCCGGCTCTACCGAAATTCGATTAAAATGCAGCCCGAGCGGCGATCCCATAATACTTTTTTCTCGATTAGGAGCCCGCGTTGCCCGCGCGACCGGGCGCGGCTCGGCTATTATGCCTCGGTAATAATCCCGATAAACAGCTGTCGGCGGCAGGGCGGCGTACGGCTGTAATTATTTTTACGGCTATTTGGCGAGCTGATCCCCGGTGCGGCTTATTACTTCCTTTTCGATGGAGTTTTGAGATACGCGTTACGTTTCTTTTGTTTTTTTTTATCAGTCCACTAACACACGACGGTGTGCTAAAGCACCCGCGTTTCTTATTGCGCGCCAGCTTTTATTATTCATTTGCAGCGCGCACAATGGGTAAATACATTTTAATAATGCTGTATACGGCAGTTTTAGAGATTCCGAGCGAAATATCCGACTCTTTCTGATTTTTTTTTCTTCTTCTCTCGTCAATGTTACGAATCATAAACTTTTAATCGTCTAGTTTAATATATTCATAAAGAATAACTCTTTTAATAACAAATGATAAATCAGAACGGTGACGGAGATGCTAAATAATATCCTCGATTTTCGCGAATAATAGGTAAAGCTGATTCGTCTCTTTAATTGCTGAAAGTATGTTAACAATTAAATAAACAATAGTATAATCAAAATATAATAAAAATTATATTTAGAACAAATTTCCACGATTTTACAAAAAAAAAAAAATGCTTTAATCCGCATACTAATTATGCGTGTATTAATACGCGCAGTAGTAAAGATACGTGTATAGTCATCCAGGCAGTAGAGGGCAGGCGCTACCTGATCAGATATTCATTCCAATGAATTTCGCGAAAGACAAAGCCGAATGTTTTACACAATATATATGTATATATAAATAAATAAATAAATAAATAAATAAATATATATATATATATATATATATATATATATATAAATGAATATATTCACTCTTGACGCTCGTAATTTGACGCGATAGATCCTCTTGAGAAATGTTGCGCTCGACGCGCCTCGCCATTAACCCCTGGCGGTTCGGAGCTTTCCACCGCAGATCGGCTTACGTCATTATGCCGTTACCGTCAGTCCCCTTATACCGTAATAAGTCGAACTGGCAAGATTATGCAGAGCTCCTGGTTCGCCTGCGTCGCCTGGTTAACCGAATTACACTGCGCAAGCTTAATTCGCATATATTTTAGGAGAAAGTAGCGGACGTTTGAAAAAGTTCAGAATGTAAACCGGGAGCCTCCGGATATATTGCTTTAACTGCAGTCAGAATAATCATCCTGGCTTTTTATTATTATATTTATTAAAAGCTTGATCAGTAATTAAAAATCCGCATGCCCTTGTTAATTTGAATAATTGGTAGCACGCAATTAAGAGAAGAGGGCCATAACAAGTACTTCAATCTAATTTTAAAATGTATTCCGTAATATGGTCAGTCAATAAAACATTATTATTAATTTTTTCTTGATGAGATGTAAATAATACTCAATATTACAAAAAATTCGACAGCAAATAACAAAGCGGTATACAAATAAGTACTTGGCCGATATGGTATACTGCGTTACGTGAAAGAAAAGCAAATTTTTAAGGGAGTATTTTACGTCGTCATTTTTCAATAATTTTTTATCCCACTATTTCATCGCTTAATTAGTATTAAAATATTGCGCAAGTTATATTTTCCGGGAGAGTTTACATTTTTAGTTCAATAAAGTGAAAACTTTTGTAATTGAAGTTCGTTTTATAAACTTCAAGATTATCATCAAGAATATCGAAACTTGGATACGATACCGTAGACTGACCTGTATCAGTATTGCCGAAGAGAGGGTTTTAAAGTGCAACCTCCCTTTCTCGTTTTCTTCATAACACTGTCCTATGATATTTCTTGTTATTTTTACAACATTATGGACAACCAGTGGAGAAACGCGGGAATCTTTGAGACTGATAACATAATTTTTATAATGATATGATGTTTTCTTAAAAATGGTCCGAAAATCATAATGCAATTTTTGTCAAAATTCGGCGGATGTTTTATTGTCCCTTGAAAAGTATATGACATCAGACAATGGAGAAAATGATTCAAATAAAATAATTAAATAAATAGAATATTGCCTTGAGTTAAATAAATTGTTAGTAAATGTTGAAAAGACCGTCTTTTCAACATTTACAATATTTCATTTTCAAGAAATACTCGAATGTTCTTCGGAATGATCTCAAAGCTATATGCAGATATGGAGGATTTCTATTAAAGGAAATTTAATTTATAAATATTATTTGATTAAAGGAATATATATGGGCTAATTAATAATAAAACATTCATCTATACGTCTAGAATATATATGTCAAATTTCATTGATTTTTTAAAATAAACTTGAATATTATTTTATATTTTGTTCAGAAGCATATTAACCATTTTCTTCTAAGTAAAATCGTTTGCTGCTATTAGATTTTTTATCGTAGAATAATTGTTTTGCTACCTTAACATTTACGACCGATGTGAAATATTTTATCTATTTTAATTAAATAGTTGTAAATGAATTACACCAACTTGAAGAATTAAAATTTAATTGAGTATATTATAATACATTTCATTGTCCTCTAATTAATGCTCTGTCTGCAATGTTAAATTTGATTATAAGGGGCATGTAAAACGCATGTAAAACGCATTGATTAAAAAATATTTTTGTTCTAGCTACGTGTCATTCGAATAAAGATAATAATCACTTGAGGCAAACGATACCCATGTTATGCATTAGTCATATTTGATTAGTTGACATTAATACTAATAATATTTAATATGAATAAATTAGATCTGTTGAAATATGTATTTATAGAGAACAATACAATATTCTGTGACCTTCTTCATTATATGGTATAATTGCAGTAATGTGCGAATGTTAGTCTAATGTATGAATCTTTTAATTTTAATGCAATCTTAAATTAATAGATCTCATGCTCCTTTTTTGAACACTAATGATTTCTCACTTGTCATTTAAACTGAATTATCATTTTCATCTCCAACAGGTTTTCCATATTTTATATATTTATTAATTATTTCTATTAAACATCTTCGTTGAATAATATAATACTTTAAGAATTTCTGAGCCGTGCTACATAAAGTTCCAAAAGAGGACGGGTTTAATCCTGTAAGCACTTGTAATCACTGATTTTTAATCCAAGTGCACATGTTCACGTCTAGTTAATTTCACATATTTTTATCCTCTAGAGTAAACACCTTCGAGCATGCGTGGATTACGTGACAGAAGTAAATACTCGACATATATAGATTACATTGATTAATTACCGCGTGTCATGCTAAATTGTTTACATTAAAGGAACACTTTTCTTTAGTCTTAAATTAATTGCCCAGATGCGAGATAATAGTATGATCGTAAATCATTTAAAAAATCTTGCTTACACTATATGGAAGATAAATTGTATAAATAAATAAATAAATAAACCAACATATAGCTTAAGATGTATATTAGATAAATAAATAATACAGATAAATAAATAGATAAATAAATACATAAATATAGCTTTAAAAGATTGGCCGAGTAAGGTCCGAAAGAGACGTTTGTAAAGCGCTTTACAGAGACAGAGCGCGATCCTATTGGGCCGTAGGAGTCGAATCGAAGCACCGTATAGCCCGAAGATAAAATTCACATTGAACTTGAGTCCGATCTTTACCGCGCGCCGTTGAACGCGCTTCGCGCGAAATTCACGAGGGGCGGGGGGGGGATGGGTTACGAGTGTACGCGAGCGCGCCGCTCGTCGCAAGGCCTTGGCGCGGGGATGGTGGGGGGGGGGGCGCAACGAGCGCGAGCGGCCCCGGCGCAATTTCCAGCATGCGATCCGGCAAAAGTTGCGCCGCGCGCGGGTCGAAATAAGAGCCGACCCATGGTCCTAAGAACGAGAGAGAGAGAGATAGAGGGAAGGCAAGACCGCCGTCGCGGCGCAGGGACGGAGGTGGGGGGGGCGGGGGCTAATTTACTCGAGTCGACCGGGTGCGGTGGCGGGCGAACAAACGAGCGGCGTCCGGAAGCCCCCCGCGCTCTTGATTGATTGAAGGCGAAGTATCGCTGTATACGGCCCGACCGGATGCGCCCCGTCAGTCTCCGTGGCAACGGAAATGCACGACGAATAAAGCCTCCCCCACACCCCCACCCCCGCCCCTCGCCGCTCCGTCGCGTCGCCTCCTATTCGCCCCGTCGTGCAAGCATGCATGTATGCACGCGTGCGTGCACGCGCGCCGCCCTCGTTCGTGCGCGCGGCGGGCGCCCGTAAACGCGCTCGGATCCGCGCGTCGGCGTGCCGTTGCTCTAGCGAGCCGATGCAGCGCCGGTCGACTAATTCGAGATGTTAGAATAAGAAGATAAACGCGTATCGATTAACACTTTCCAAATGAAAAAAACGACTTTCATGGTATTCTCTCCATGTTTTCGAGTGATAAATAGATAGCGAGGCTTTATTTTGTAAGTTATTGAGCAAGTTCTCTTGATTTAACTTTGAATGACATATGAATATGCATTTGTGTGTAAGTAATTCCTAAGCTCTAGTGTGAGAACACGAAAAAATAAGTCTAAAACTTACGTCAAGCGAATAAGTAGTGACCTGCATTTTTCGAATATTGTCTGAAAGTAGTCATTCTCGATTATCAAATACCTAGGGTTGATTTCACTTGGCACTTTCCGATCAAATCCTTGATGGAGAGCTTTTAGTGGTTAGATGTTTTTTTGATCCTAGAGTGATATCGACGTTATTTCTAGTACGTAGGGTCTTCTTCAATCACCGCATCTTTTTACGTAAAAGCAGTTAAGATACTTTTTTCTAGGATTATTTACTTATTATTATATCGCCCGACATAAATATATTGTTAATTATGCGCGCGGTAAACTTTTTGGCTTATCGAAGAAGCAAAAGTATATTTACATTATGTAGAAACATCTCAATTATTTAAGTAAGTGACGACAAAATAGTTTTATGTAAATAACAATAGAATACTATATGTTAATAACGAGGATACGCACAAAGTGTTTTTGCGTATACTCAATACTCATACACTAGCCTGGCATCACAACTATAGAAGGAAGATATTTACCCATCATCATAATTCTCGCCACATCGCGACCGATGCCTCGTATGTGAAGCTCCGAACTGAGACCGTACAGAAATCTAGAACGTAATTCATGCCATGCCGGAAAATGACAGCGTCGCAAATAATTTGTCAAGCGTCGACGATTTATTTTACAATTTTTCACAATCAGAATTTGTTTTCTTTTCGAATATCCGAAAATTAGCAAACTGACGTGGAAAAGATACCGGGGGAAGGAGTCGGTGCACACCTCTACACGGGGCTTGCGCCGTGGCCGTACGTGCGCATACGCGGGCCGAGAGAGAACGAAAGAGGGAGCGAAAGAGAGACAGCTACATCCGTTGGCCCAAAGAGGATTTCACAGCTGTGGTGCCGATCCAGAGCCCGGCCGTTTTATTTTACTCCTCGTCGCCAACCTGCCCCGACTGCGGCTTGGCAAAAATAAAAAATGTCTTTACATGTACAACTTTTGAATAAAAACTTTGACGCTCGACAAAAAATATATTCGCACTTCTTGCTTGCACCTCTCCCTTTATACCGTATATCTCGTCTCCCTCTCCTTTTTATAGGAATTTCTCTCTCGCCAAAGAAGAAGGGAAAGAGAGAGAGAGAGAGAGAGAGAAGGATTGGAGCAAGGCTGCAACTCTCCGGAGGGAAGGGCGCGTTTACCGCGCTCTCTCGGGTGCGAGGTAAACTTTCCTCCGTCGCGTTTGAGAAAGGTATAGCGGCGGAATTGGACGAAAAAAAGTAAGGCAGCCACTCCCGGGATAAATTTGAGTGCATCGAGCATTTTTTTTTCTTTCAAATCGTCCTCGCCCGTTGGATTTTCGGGGAAAGCAGCGTCGTGACTGGCAAGGTATTTACGCAGCTGCCTGTGACAGATGAATGCATAAAGGCAGCCGTGCATCCGAGCACGGACCTTGGACCTTAGACACCCTTTTCGCCCCTTTTCCTCCGATGCACCGAGGCGAGGTCCACGAGCTGATAATCTCTCACGCTCTCTCTCCCCCTCTCTGTTTATTTATCTATCTATCTCTGTCCCTCTCTGGTTCTGCGCGAAATTCGGCACGCCTGCCAGAACTGCTGACTGAGCGCTCGCCCGCTTCGCCCAGGAGCCGCTTAACGGATAATTTAATCTGTAGGACGGGGCGCGCCCTCGGAGCAATCAAATTGCCGCGTGGCTCGCCGATCGGCCCCTCGCCCACGAGGGCGGGCGAATCGATAACTTTACACGCGCGCGCGCGATGCGCTCGCAAGCCTTTGAGGCCGCCCGGCTCGCTTTGTTTACCCGCCAATTTATAATAAATCCGCCGTTGCGTAATTCCGGCGCTGAAACCGTCCCCCCTGCTCCCGGAGGAGGCCTCGACGGCGGGCGCATCGATTTTCGCGCAATTATACGCCGGCGCGCGGCGCTTTGGCCGAGGCGGCAAAGGCCAAAAGCGCGACACACACACACACACACACACACACACATCTATGAAATAAAGGGGGGAAAAAGGCATGAAAACTGAAATAGCGGCCGAGGGGCGCTCGTAGAGACAGAGTGAGAGAGAGAGGGGTGGGGGTGGGGGAGTGGGAAGAGGAGCAACGCGCGCGCGCGCGCGCGTGTCTACCGACTCTGAGCTATGAGTATCCAATTAGCGGACTCTCCAGATATACGGCGGGAGGGCGGAAAATGGAAACGGCCGCGCGCACGAGGCACGAGCCCGAGAGACTCGAAAGAAACCTAAAACTGGGCGCGGAGGGGCCCGGGAGGGGGGAGCAGAGAAGAGAGCGCCCGCGGGCGTCTTAACCCAGTCTCGGGGGCTGCCGCGCGGTTCAGCCAAGTGCCGCCCTCGGCCCCTCGCCGCGATACCCGACCACGCCTTTATAATTATCCCTGCTCCCAGCCTTGTCACCTGCTCTCCCGCGTCTTGCGCCCTTGCTTTCCGAGTTTTAACAAGCCCGCCACCCCTCCTCCCACCTCCTCCCCCGCGGCTGCGCGAGTAAGCGGATATCCGTCGAGAGCGGGGTGGGCTCGAGTGTTGACACTGGAGGCGGGTCGCTCCGAACTGGCGCCCAAGTCGCGGCCGGGTGGGCATTAACGCTTAAGTGGGGACCGCTCGCGGTGGAGCGCCTAAATGAAAACTCGCGATGACGCCGAAGACGATGATGCATCGGCGCATTAATCGAGCAGCGGCGCATTTCGAAAAGTGCCCGCGGAGACTCGCAGTAGACGTTCGCGTAGAAAATTGGTGCACTCGGGACGGTCGCGCGGAACGTTACGGTGAAATTTCTAGTTTCGCACTGAAAACCAAGGCGTTCCGTCATTCGTTTTTCAGGAGACTAAGGCAAGGCGTATTTTTTCGTTGAAAGTTAGGGCATGTACAGAGAGACAGACAAATGTAGCTTGATATTTTGTTTCAGAACATGAAAAGAATCGAAAATAAACGAATGGTATGACTGAATGGATTCCCTTTAGGAATGTGCGGTTGAAGTCGATTTTTTCAAAACTACGATGATATCCCAAAAACATGAGTGTAAGGCAAATATTCTTCAAAAATATAACAAATATAAAAGTACAATTAGATTTATATAAATAATTTTATGAATATGATTAGCTAAAGATGAATATATATATATATATATATATATATATATATATATATATATCAATAGTTATATAAAGATTACTGAAAATACAAGTTTCCTTAACAATTTATTGTGCTATCCCACATTTGTGAAATAAGTAAGAATCTTAACTTCCTGCTAATATCCGTGATAGTCAATAGCTGTAAATGAGTAAGTGAGCAGGTTTCATATTAATATAGTATTGAATATACGTATATGTGATAGGTCTAATCTGGTCAGTAGTTTATTCGTAATTTCAATCATAAAAAATCAATTCAAAGTGTTATATGAAGGCAATAAGCATCTTCGAAAAATATTGAAATAATTTTAAAAAGTAATTAAATGTTACACAGGAAGTTAATTTTATCTTAAAAACAAATATTGAAGACACATTTGTTGTTATAATAAGTTAAATATATGTATCAAACCAATCTTGAGAAAAAAAAACTACGATTCGGAATATCGTCCACTTTAGGAAATAGGGTTTTGGAAATAACGGGCTTCAACTATTGGACACTAACCGAGTCGTTCCTTTCAGGAAAAGAGGAAAGAAATATATTTTCTATTTCAATTTCTTTGAATTTTATTTTATTTCGCGTTTATTGCATGTTATCAATATGATATAACATATCCTGTAGTCGTTCATGATATATCGGACCATTAATGCATTTTTGTCCAATTATTACATATTTTTTAGTTATTATTAAAAAAAAAGCGAGGAAATATGTTTTTGTTTCGTACTTTCACAAGTTCGTATGATATAAAGGAGTCTATTAAATCTATTTTCACATTCTACAAACAATAATGAAATCTGTGACTAATACGAATTATAAAAAGTCAACGATTGTTATTTTTTATTTAATAAGATATAATGAAAGAAATGTTTTCACACGAAATGTATTTTTATAGTATTCTTTCCAAAACCGTGCAATTTTGACCAAAAAGAGAGAGCTTTTCCATTTAAAATTCTATCTAAAATACAGTTTTATTTAAAGCAGTTTATTTCTAAATTGCACAATTTTTTTTCAGTTCCTCATATCCCGCCGCCATCTTGGATTTCCAACTTTGCCTTGAGATTTAATCAGGCACTCAACATGTAATTCATGGCATAATGGTGCCCCTGAAAAGAGTGCTTGAAAGTGGAATTTTTGAATATTTTACCGCGATGTCCACAAAATACGATACTGTTCGTCGCGAGACGAATACAGTGAAATTGTTTCAAAACTGAAAATGCAGATGCACATCACTTCAATAAGATACGCGGTATAATTGCGTGAATCCTTATTTATCTTAATCTGTATGCGTTATATTTGTACGCGATTCTAAAAGTGATTTCAATGATAATTATCTATTTAGCATCTTCGATCTGACAAAGAATACTACGTTTTTTCATCGTGAAAATCGAGCTGTACTACTTATCGCGACCGACCTGGAACGGCATTTCTTCCTTTCTTTTCTTCCTTTTTACCAAAATAAATCCTCCGAGTCTTTCTTGACGCCGTCTATACATATCCACACGGGGGCAGATGAAAATGCGACACGATTATACCAGCTCGGGTTCCCCGAGAGAAGATAGAAACTTCGTATATATCGGTGCGGACTCACCAAACGGAAATTCGCAGCGCCTCTGCGTAAAAGCCACAAATGAGGTCGGTTTTAGATTTAACGTATATCCCGGATTATAACTGATTCTCTCGTACTTATTTTTGCGCTTATATTATTTCAGCGCGAGTGCCCCGAAAATTTTCATTTTTCACTTCAAGTATTCGAGTAATGTAGCCCGTATAAACGGCTTCGGTTTTCATTTAATATTATTAAATTTTTGTCACGCTTACGGAGAAATACTGGAAATTCGTAGAAACTTTCACAATTTTTTTTTTTTTTTTTTTTTTTTTTTTTTTGAAGCGAAAGAATAAAAGTAAAAAAATTTGTTTCAAAAATACGACAAAAATTTCGAAATACTTCATTCGTGTTTTAATTTAATAACGTGTATTTTTGTATTTTGAAACAGGAGATACAGTTATTTCAGCTTTCTCTTTTATCAAATAAAATTCATTATGAGTAAAGTTTTTTAATGCATTTCTTTATGCCTCTTCCAGTCGATTCATTTATTTCGTAACTCTCGCGTGCATTACTCCTTTTGTAAATATTTGAGGATATAATATTTGTTCGCAAACGTAAATAAATTGGATTTTATTCTGTCCTTTATACATCCCGTGCACATTTTTATACACAATGAGCGTTTAGTGAACTGTAAAGTTCGTACCTCTTTATTGGCTCCTAGTTGTGCCTTAAACGAGCCAACGTATTTTATATCCGGCAAAGTAAATAAAAGAGAGTACATACGCGAACTCACAATGACCGTAATTACGATATTCAATTAACCATAAACGCTTAAAATCTATAATCAGCTGAAAATAAAGTACGTGCTATATGAACCGGACAATGGCTCGTAAAAAAGTTCGACGCTAATTTTAGCGCGATCTTCAGTTTCATTCGCTCCCGGCGCCCCCAGAGGCGTCGGCGCACGTATCGGAAAAAAGCGTCACCGATTACGCACCGGCGCACAGCCGAGAATTCGCGATCGCGCCTACCCCGTCGCAACGCCGCCGAGCGAAGATGGAAATTCGTGCACGTCGCGCGCGGAAAATCGATAAATTCAATACAGCATTTTTGCCGGGTGGCGAGAAAGCGCGAGTGAATCTCCAGAGAGCAGCGGCGACCGGGGGCAGAGGAGGGCGACGCCACCGGCGAGCCCGGAAGCGCCGAGCCAGGGATATAAAAGACGACGGGGGCGGGGTGGCTGGGTAAGCGATATGGCGCTCGAAGGGATCCTCCGACGATCCTCTCGAACGCCCTCGAACGTGCTCGCCCCGTGGAATTAATCAGTCCGCGCGCGGGAGCCGCATATGCCCGGCGGCGGGGGGGGGGGAGGCGGCAGGAGGACGACTTCGCCGTTTCTCGCCGTCGCCGCTTCTCCATTATACGCGACCCGCGCGGTCGGTCGCGCGGCGTCGCTGGCGTCCTCCCCCCCGCGCGGGAGGCCGCGCAAGCGCGTCACGTACCTCGCTAAGGGCCGCGGGCGGGCGGAGGGGATCGGGGGGCGGGGGCGTCTAAGTGAAAGGATAAGGGAGCGAGGAGGGCGCGCGTCTCGCTCGTAAAGCACGCGTGCCGGATTATGTCGGCCTCCGCCCTCCCTCGAGTGGAGCGCGCGCGAGGGGCGACGGCGAAATCTCGGCCGTAACTGCCTCGACAGCTGGGACCCCCGGCCGAGTTCTTGCGCCCGATGCTCGAGTGATGAGAGAAGCTCGCCGCGAATCGATTTCCTACGCTCGTCCCTCCACCACCCCCCCCTCCCCCCGCCGACGACCCCGCGTTCCTCGTAGTTTTACGGCCCGGCCACCTCTGCCCTTCGGCGTTTTTATCGGGGATACATTGAAAACGCTACCCCAGCCCCTACCCCTCCGCTGCGCTGCGCTGCGCGCACATCCGTAATCTCGTCCGGGACTCCGACGGCAGCAGCAGCAGCAGCAGCAGCAGCAGCAAAAAGAGAGCGCGATGCGGATGTAAAACGTACGGCGGACTTTCAGTCGTTAAAACGCGACTAGAATTTAATCTCTAATCGGGCGAAGTTCGCCAGGCCTTCGAACGTCCGCGTGATAACTTTCGCCAGATACTTTCGAACGAGAGCCAGTCTCGATTTGAATTTAGAGCCGATGCTCGAGGCAAAAGGTACGTTATCGTCATCTATCCCATCTGGGTCTTCGCTTTACTCGCTCGCCCCCTCGCCCCACCCCGTGCCTATAGACATCTCTCCAACTTAAGTGCGACGCCTCTTAATGCCAGATGGAAGTTGCAGAAAGCTATGAACTCGGTATGGAAGGGGTCGCGATCGCCGCCCCCTTTTCGCGGATGCTAAAGTTGCCCGAGCAAGAATCGCTGCGAATTAAACCAGGGGAAGAGAGGGCGCTTGATGCCTCGGACAAAATGTCTGTCAACATTTACCTTACGAATCGATCTTATTTAGTACATAAAAATATGAAGTTTTATTATGTATAACTAGAAGAGAAAAATATATGAAGAATTTAACATAGAATTTAATACTTAAAATCTGAAATTAATAATTCAGGAAAAACGTTTACATCGATGAATCTGTAAACAAATAATATGACATACTTCTGTAGCTTCAAAAAATCTGACAAACTATATCAAGCGGGTATCCATTTTTAGATGTACCAAATTAGAAGACCGAAAGGAAGATTGCCTAACACAGTAATCATTCGTTTATATAGTTAATAATTATTTTATGCTTGAAGAGTATTTTCTAAGTAAAGTATGTATTCCTTCCATTTTGTTGTATAGTTAACAAAGAAATATTTGTAAATGTATATCCAATTTTATTTTAGATTTCTTTGAATAAGTTACTAAATTTATAAACATCAATAAAATAAACTAAGAAAAATATTTAATTACGACCCTTTAAATCTTCGTGACAATTAATATATTAAATGAGGTGAAATTTTAGTTTAACTTCTCTACGATATAAACTCAAAATTTATTGAGTAATATTAAAGAAAAAAAATTAATCGAATAGCTTCTGTATAATATAACTAAAGAATTTTTAATATATCAAGAGGCGACTTTCTATGTCGTAATTAAATGACACGATTAATTGACTTTTAAAAACTGTCTGTTAAAAATTGCGTAATAATTTCAATTAAAAATTACACCCGATGCTTTCAATAAATTTCAATCGCGTATTTCTCTGTAAATTTATATAGATATTGCAAGGATGCCGTGAATGCCGCATAGACTTTAGCGTTTGCAAAACGATATGTGAAGTCAAGTTCATCGTCGCTGGAATAATAATTGTCGCACGGCTATTTATTAGAATCCTTTTGTTCTTGTTAAAATTTTGGCATTCCTTCGGTTATTTTTCCTTTTTATTGCAGAATCGCGGGCGGGCGATGCACCTGAACCGCGGAGGCCGTCCGGAGATAATATAGGGGGTTGAAAAATTGGCCGGAGCGGCCGAATCCGCCTCCCGGGCGCGGAGCTTAGTTCCCCGCTCGTTCGCGGCCCGATAGCGGGGAAATTAATGCGCGCGGGGCGCGGGGCGGGGTGGGCGGAGGGTGGCAGGCCGCACCGCAAACAGCCCCCAAGCCGGTGTAAACGCCAGGAGCAGCAGTTGGCGCGGCGGCCGTGGGCGGCGCCGAGTAGACGCGCGCGGACGGATGCGCGAGTTATACGAGCGCGTAAACTGTAAAGCGTAAAGAGATAATGGCGAGCCGTCGTTGCGACCCCCCTCGCCTCCCTCCGCTGCCGCAGCTCTCGCCGACCGAAAGACGTTTTCTTAAAGTGCATTAAGTGCATTCGAGTGTTGCGGTGGTCGTCCGACGCCCCCGGGGTTCTGGGCATATTGCCCTCGCTACAACCCCCTCCCCCCCGTTCCGGGATTCTCCCAGGCTTCGCCATCGAGGCGGAATATCCAAATACCGGCCTCCTCATCTATCCTCGCTCCCGCCAGGTACTTTCTAATCCGACAACGCTAACGAAACATCTCCATCGGCCGCGAACAGCGGAGGGTGGGGGAGGCGGCGTCCTCGGGCCCGCCGCGCGCCCCCGTCGATCCTGCCATATATTCGGCGATAAATCACGACCGAGCTCTCGCGAGCCCCCGCGATATTTTCCGGTACAGGCCGCGCGCGCGCGCGCGAGGGTATTATAGTCATTTAGAGCTCGAGGCCGCCGCTGCCGCCTATAGCTCCACGCGAGACAGTTCCGCGACGTTCGGAAGCCGAGCGCTCGCTTCCCGTCGTTTTATCGCGCCCCCTCCCAACAGCGCGCGCGGCACGGCCGACCGCGCGCGGACGCGAGTGCATTATAAAAGAAGCCGGGAGGAGGGGGCGTCGCAGTAAAGCCGCGCTCGGCGCGCGGAGGAAAAAACGCCGGCTGCCGCGAAGGAGAGGAAAACTCGACGTACCTGGAAATGTAAAGCCGGGCGATAAAACGGAGCGGCGGGGCTCTGCGTCCGCGCGCTTCCGGGTAGTTTTACGGCTGGCATTGCCAAGGAGCGCGGTTTTGCGGCCGGCTCCCGTCCGGGGCGGGGCGGGGGCAGGGGGCTTCCCAGTCGTCGCGGGAACTTTCGCCGTTCCGCGCGTTCGCTACCGGCGCGGCGATCAAACGCGAGCCCCTGCTCGTATCGCGCGCCGTTCGCGACCGCGGCAGTATAAAGCCTATTTCTATCCTGTTGCGGCCGAGCGAGGGACGCGCTGCCGTGAGTATGGTATCTTTACTTTTTGCTTTTTCATTTCCCGCGCTCGATTGTCCGTGGTAGGCGGCTCGCGAGATCGGCTCATCTCGACCTTTCCTACCCGCATTGGATATTTTATGGCGTCGATTGCAAGGTAATGCGCATTTGCAAACTGCTATTTCGATACTTGAGCGGTATTGCCAGTATTACGGAAACGACAAATGCGTCCATCGTGATCGCGCCGATCATCACGTAGCACCGTGTGTGCTTCAAACTTTAGTTTTTAATAAGTCTGGATAACGTAAAAGTAAACAGAATGGTAAATTTATGCAACGTGTGACCGAGTAAGAAGTAGGAAAAGAACATTTTACGTTTTGTGTACAATGTTAAGAGTAAAGAAGTCTGTAGAATATTAAAAGTACAGAAAATTGATCATCGGTGTTCTAACGGTATTTCATAGTTATTATAGCTGAAATGGGCTTGATGGTGGCTTATAATACTTCGACGTAACCCCTCCAACAAAATTTGAACCCAAGGAAACAAGACATTTTCATACGAGCGTGGAACTTGATTATGCAGCTCATAAGAATGCTGCCCTCCTTCAATTCTTGCTTGAATTATATCACAAATGCGCGCTTTAACTTGGAAAGAAATTTTTCCGATCTCGATACGCATAAAAAGGCGCAGGAGTTCCTTTGTCGGCGTAGTCAAAGAATCTAGAAGGACACTTGGAGAGAAGCACTCGAAGTATTCAGACCACTGTATACGCATGATATTGAATAATACGGCCATAAAATAGCATCTCTTAGCATAAGTACGTAGCTATTCCAGGGGTGTTTTGAAAGGAGATTACATATTCCAACTTCTGCTTTCCACATAACGGATGCGGCACGTATTTCGCAGCGTCTATCATCAGAACCGAATTTGGAATAAATTTCCGAATACAACGATCGAACAGTAATTGAAATATGCAAACAACAGCGCATTAGTAAACCAAATTTTCTTAAGAGCTTGATGATCTGTGTTTGAGATAATTAGAACCTGTACAAAATGTTACAGTTCAATGATCTGGCACACGGTTTCCAACGACATTGAATGTTCAATACAATACGAAGATTTGACGCAGTGTTTGAAAAAAGACGATCAGCATTAAATATGAATGAGAGTCATCTATCGCAACCACTTCGGACGTGCTTTCGCTGTTCCCTGGAATGGAGCAAACGATAACGAAATAATGGGTAAACCATGGCCCCTTGGATTATTAACTGGTCTATTTTTTTCAAGAAGCTCTGCATAGATGCATATTTTTGTAGGTTTCATACAAGTCTTCTTCAAAAGATTCGGATAGACGGCAGACCTGATGGGGGAAAGGATCGGCTCAGACAAGAACATCATCAAAGATTGGTGATGATTTTATGCTTTGCAGTGTACCGTAGGTTTCTTCATGCCTACGATAAGAAGTGCAAGATTTCAAAGAGCAAATGGTTAATATTAATATTTTGACGTTTCAATAAGAGTGTAGAAATTATACGCTTGGAGTCGACCTCGTCATCCCGAGCAGATATCGACATACCATCAAAACGCCTGCTCATTCGTACAAGTATAGAGTTACTCAAGCCATTCTCCCTCCCGTTTAGCAGACCCAGGCCACGGAGCTCCTGACTAACTGAGTTACGCGCAAGAACATCAAGTAAACGAGTATGATAATATTTAGTTCTCGCCTCATCCGTTATTATGTCTATCTCTTGTCTAATCTTGTAAAATTTATACCAAGTTATCAGTATTGTGAGACACAAAAGATAGATTATAATGTCCTTTCGACACAATTTCTTCAATCAATTTCATCTGTACGATTTAAATGACCAAAAATTTTAACAGTGAAAATTTCAGCAAGCATATCAACGTAGATATTCGTTAATACGTAACGTTAACGCCTTCTTTTTAAGGAAATTTATATACCAACTTCGAGAAAAACGTCTTCAAAGTCAAAAATTGAGATGGAAAAGCCTGTTTAGGAAATTTAAGCATCAGTACGCATCACTACTGCGCAAGAGAGAGTATTTGAAGGGATTTTCAGCCAGAGTAGTATCCTATATTCGCTGACGATATATAAATTCTACCTAGCTGTACACGTTCCCTTAGCCTACATTCATTTACTACCAGTCTTTTCTAACAAACCGACCGTTTAACTTTTCACCAGGTCCGTAGATTTAGAAATAAATTCACAATGGTGAATGTCCGCGACAACTGCCTCTGTAATTCCTGGGAATATTACTAGTTGCAACATAAATCGCGATCGTAGAGAAACTTTTGATTCGAAAACTGTTTAACTACCGCGCGATAGATTGCCGAGAAAGATATTTCTACGATGTTTAGTGTTTCTACGTCCACTGTACATTTTATAAGCTGAGTTATGAGACATCCAATAAAATGTGGCCCATTGGACCACTCGGACGAGCCAGTCATCGTTTCCGTCCGAACAAAATTTTTTTATTTTCCGCAGTAAACGCTATTCGTGCCTCGTAAATGTAAAAGAAGAGAGGGAAACGAGGTCGGGAATCGAAGGGAGAAACAGAATACAGGCTCGTCAGCTGTGCGCAGATTTGGAAGCAGAACCAGACGATCGGTGTATAAAATTGCGATACGAGCTTTATCCAAAATTTTAACGAAATTCGCCCCGTTCGACTGATTTGCAACGTGAAAGCGCCGCGCCAGTCGGGGCCGATGCTAAAATTCACGGGAAGAAGGAAGCCGAGGGAGGAGACGAAACGAAAATAGCGATGCAAAAGGGAAGCGCGAGAAAAGCTCCGTCGATTCGCGTCGAAAAATGATTGCGATTCTTCCGGTGCACTTTAGGAAAAGAGAGCCCCGCCTGAGAAAGAGGAGCCCCGACTCGAGTCTCTGCGGGTTTTCCGCATGCGCGCCGACGCACGTCTCATCCCTTGTACACTGTATACGTACTCGTATATGTATATATATATATATATATATATACTTGTAGAAAATTCAGCGCGCGAGCGCATATCGAGCGCGGATATATTATGTAGGCATTCGGCAAAACGGCCTCACTTTCCGAAAAATTATACATCCCATAAAGTATTCCAGTCCGGACTACGTATACGCCCGTGCGCGGCTGGGAAATCTGGCGGCGGCGGCGGCGGCTCTCTCATAGCCGGGCGTATATCGGCACTTTCCACTCTCGTGTCAAAAGGTACAATCCCGCTGTACGTACGGTGCCGCCCTTTTTTTTGCACGTAGGCAGAACATTTTTACAGTCTGAATATAAGAACTTCGTACTTTTCAAACTTTATAGACTAAGTATCTGCTCGTCTACGTACTCTTTTCTGAAATAAAATCCACATATTGCGCAACACCTATATTTCATCTATTTATCTAATGTTAACATTATTTAAACACGTGCTATTAATTTGTTTATCTGAGAATTTATTATACTACTGGATTATTGTCAACTGTCAGATAAAAAATATCCGTGATTCATTTAGTAGTAATTTATGACTAATATAACAAATCTGCTAGAGAATGAAAGGAATCATTTTAACTGCTTCACTCCAGTATATATAGAATAGTAGACTTTAACAAAACATATAAACGTTATGCTTGAAATATTGATAATTATTACGCGTTAAATACTATTTTAAAAGTTTCCAACAACGATCCTTTTTCCATTCATAATCATGAACATTATGCATATTGGTGTATTTCAGTATTTGAATAAATTCATGTCTATCGAGCGTGGGTGAATGAATTTATGCAAATTCTCGATATAACCTCGCGCAGTGCAAGATTGCTTCGAATTTTGTAGACGCCTAGGGTAGCCATCGTCCTATTTCAAAAGATGTTACGGAGGAAAAACAAGGAAGAGCCTTTGAATGAAAAATGATCTTTTTGCCAGCTGCAGTTTTATATATTACGAGCATTTTCTTTTCCTCCTGGCGAATTTATTCGTTGCTCGTACAACATGAAAACCGCCAGCAGATGCAGCGAATGGGGCAGGCAACACGCTCCGAGACACGCGTAAGAGCTCAGACGTTCAACTCTCGCTGGATAGCTCGCCCGGGAGATGAAAGAGCAAAGCTAATGCAAATCTAAAGTCGTTGCCCTTTCTTAGAAGCCCTTTTGGCCGTTTGACGGGCCGCATCAATGTGTACAATAGACTTCAACTCCCCGCCGGCTCCCGGTTCCGGAAAATGTCGATTCCACTCTCTCGACTGGGAGAGGTTGTACACAGATCGCGGTCGCGTTGTCTGCCGGGCCGAGAAACAGCCTCCAGTGGTCTCCGTCAGGGAAATGAAAATAAAAAGTGCCGGGCAGGCAGTTTTTCCGGCCGCTCAGAAGTTGGAGACCTCGTGTTTTGCCCACTGTCATCGAGCCTCGGGGGAAAAAAGCTCCAGGCGCGAATCTTCGCGCAGATACGACTGGCGCGATACCAGCGCAACGCGCAGCTGGAAAAACTGAAGCGGAACCTGCGAGCGAGCAGTGTCGCTCGGCCAGTCGATGATGAATTCCGGTTTTAACTCGGCAAAAATTCGAGGACTCGGAGAAAAAGGAGTAATTTAGGGCGGGGAATAACGTTGGGCAGCTATCTTGCCGAGCTCCTGTCGAGCTAAAAAGTTGGCTATATCGAAGCCGGCCCGAGCTACTTGGAAACTCGAACATAGTTCAGTCTGGATTTCGGTGCTCCTTCCCTTGAGCGCCGGCCGAGCGCCCGTCCGCCCCCTTAAATTTCCGGTCAAACGGATATGGTAACACGCGTCTGCTTATCTCGGAAAATCAAAATGTATGCGCTTACCTCACGTGAAAGCAGGGATGAAATGCCGCGGGATTATCCTGCGGCGAGAATTTGGGCAGCGTCCCGTGCAGCAAAGCAAGCCTAACGACCAGCAGAATGCCCAGCTGTAACATGCAAAGGTATTAACCACAATTCAATAACCTTTGTGCAATAAAATTGGAGTAGGTTGTTATATATTACTTTAGCAATAGCTGGTAAAATCTCTTTACCAATAAATAGATTTTTTTTATCGGGAAATACATATCATTATTTATTAATTCATATAACTATAAACATTTTTAATCAAATTATTCATATTTAATATAATTTAATACTGGTTGAATTTTATTTTTGTCTATTCTCGCTTAACGGCCAGCATTCTGTTCGTATATTGACGTAGGTTCAAATGAAATTGCGCAACTGATAGTCGACTAAGATCTTTGTTTTTCGGCTTTCAAGCTCGTGTCAAAACACGTAGGAAAACACGGCACTGTTGAAAATGCGCGCATGCGTGCCAATCGCCCCTGGCGTTCGTTTGAAAAACAAAGGGCCTCTCAAACACTTAAATGGATAGGCGTTAGAGATCCCCCAAGAAGTTAGCAAGCACGTATACAAGTTAGTCGCCTTGCCGTCACGTCTTGCAAACCTAATAGACGTTTCGTACTCCATCTCGTTCTTCATCTCTCTCTCTCTCTCTCTCTCTCTCTCTCTCGTGCTTTCTCTCCTTCTCTTTCGTCCTCTTTCAGCCGTCGCCGCTCAAGTAAGTCGACGGGAACGTCGAGTCGCGCTGTCCCCTTTCTCAACTCGTTCAAAGACGGCTTCGTTGGGATTCCTGGGAGGAGCTGGACGACGAGGCAGGACAATATCCGACAATCCGAGGTATTCATATCTACTGAATTTCAGCTTTTGGGTCGGTCGGTCGGTGGCTCGGGCGTTTTCCCGAGGAGGGAACTGGGATGTGGTCAACCGTGTATTTTATCCACCCCCTTCCCTCGCACAGCCCCTTTTCCCGAGTATTCAATATGAGAAAAAGAAGAGCGCTTCGTTCGACTCGAACATGGCTCGAGGCAGTAAAGGGGGATTTCTCCGTGAAAAGAGTTTCCGCGTAAAATGGAGGGCGGAGCGTGTGTGTACATGCGCGTGTATGTGTGTACACGCGCGTCACTCGAGATGTGCCGAGAACGACTAATATACTTTTCACCTAAGCCTGACTCAAAATACAGAACGCGACGGTGGAACTCTCGGTGAGCAGATGCGAGCGCGGGGAACACGTAGGGAGAGATGGGGAAGGAGGGGGGTGCAGCGGGCGGGCAGGTTAATAAAACGTAAAAGGAAGAGGAACGGGAGCCCGGCGCGAAAGAGAGGCGTAAAATAAGAGATTACGGGATAAATAAGCAGACGGGAGATTTGGGCGGATAAAAAAAGAAAGGGGGAAAACCGAGGAAATATAAGGGGGACACCGATGCCGGTGAACTGATCGAAAAAGGCGGAAAAAGGCGGGAGGGTGGGGGGGGGGGCGGAATGATATTACGTTCGCGTGGACACTACGAGTGCCTGAATAATATCGCCGCGGCCGCGGCCGAGGCAGAAATTCAATTTCGGTAAATATCCGACCAGCAGTTACGGCGAATCTCTTATTCGGCGTTTTACTCCTCCATTTCCTTTTGTTTGCTATATTTATTTTTGTTCCGATTTTTAAAGCGCATTTTTTCTGCTCGCTAGATAACTAATGAATTTTGTTATTTCTTGTTTCAAAGAAACGAAAAAGAAACAACGCATTCAGACAGCTCTGTAATAAAACATGGATATAGACGTCTATGTATGGTACCTGCGTTATTTAACTTTGACTTATAATTACGCATATAAACGAGAGTAACTTAATATAATCGAGAAAGTCAACAAGAGCTAAATTAAGTTACCAGTTTCTTAAGACCGTGAAGGAGTTTAGCAAACTTCGTAAGCTGATTACAGGAATATTATTTCTGTAAAGGCTGAAAGAATAAGCTCAAGATATTTCCGACTAAAGAGGGATTTTTTTTTGTATTGATGTTCCTCTCGAAAAAGATTCTTTTATATTAATATTCTTCACCCGAGGTGGTATAATTCTCTTAATTTGATCAAATAGACAATTTAAAGCTAGATCTTTTCGATAAGGTTTGTAATTGAACACTTTTTAAATTTTGAAATTTCAACAATCTGCAGCAAAATTATGCTATGAGATCGTAAAATCATTTTAATTAAAAAATCTATTTACAATTAAATTTCGTATTGTATTCCTTCTCGGTTTAATATAAAAATAGCGTTCATTATATCAAAAAGTTCATATTAATGAGATGATTAGAGTTTTTCATATAACATTAAGATATATTAAAATAAATGCAATAACATTAGGAGTAGACAAGTTCGAAAACCAGCTGATGGGAAATTACATAAAATTGATATGATTTAAAGAAATTTAATTCATTTTCTTGATATAAGTCTTTATCTGACGTTCGTTGTGAATTTTGATAAAATTATTGTTCTTTCATAAATCTGTCTATATCATTCATTTTCTCACTTTTTCCTAACTCTATCTCTTCCGTCTGTTTTCTTTTATATATTCTTATATATATTTTAAGATTTTAAAGGCATGGATCTATCTTTCCCGTATGGAAACATGGTGCTAAGCATCACGCCATTAACTCTCATCGAATCAGCATTCTTGATTAATTATATAGCATTTTCGAAAAGCTCGTCAGAATGAAGCTTCTTATCAAAATTTCAAGCACCAAGCAGCAGCGTAAGCTGCTTTATTAAATGCAACAGTCGGAGGGCCAAGACAGATCTGCTGCTCGAAACTTCCAAATATCGTAATTGCGCCAGACTTACAATTCTAGTAAAATAGCGACGAGGCGCGTCGTTGAGCGACTACCAAGGCCCGAAGTACAGAAACAGTTCCACTAAGCATCGGGCTCGATTTAAAATTCCACGACTGGCGCCCCGCCGCGATCGGCCCCGGCCCTGGCAATAATGACAGACATCCGGGCGCCGGCGACGCGATAATTTATCGAGAACGGGCGGCGAGCTTAATATTTGAACGCGCGCAGCCGAGGAGCCCGACGACGGCGAGGAGTAATGGGGAACGGGGGCGTCCCGCCATTGCGAGGTCTCGTCTACCCGCAGCAAGATGCAAATGCCGAGTGCGTTCGTGCGACCGCGCGTGTGTGCGTGCGCGCGCGAACGTTCAGATTCGCGTCACGCGCGGCAACGTTTAGTAAGCAAGCGACGTGGATTACGCGGTGCCTACAAACAGTCGACTTGCACATATATACACAGCGGCCCTGTGTATACCGAGGAGAGGGCGCCCGCGCCGACGGTGCACGGGTAGGTTAACCCGAAACCGTATATAGACTCCGACGCCGCCCCTACTAAATTGGACGATTTCGCGCTGACGTTGCGACCAGGTGTGGTGTGGCTATCGTTCGCCCATCCGCGAATAAGCTGACCGTAAAACTTTTCCGCCCCTACCTCCCCGTGTTTTTCTTTTTTTTTTGTTTTTTTTTTTTTTTTTTTTATAACGGACCTATCGATAATGCGTATTCTAGAAATGCTGCGGATTTCGAAATTTCGAATCGCCGTTCATGAGAGAAATAACGGTCAGAGTAATTTTTTATATAATTTCCGTCACTAGCATTGTTTCGATGTGTGATTCTGCTCTATTTATTGATATTTTAATGCAATATTGCCAGTGTAATGCAGTTTGACTTAATCTGGCATCATTTAGTCTTTGTGAAATCACAGTTAACGGACATAAAGAGCCTTTTGTTTGTACGAAAAAAAGACGATTTAATCCATGTTTTTGTAATTGATTGAGATTCGAGTAATGTATTTGAAAAAGTGATATTCTGAGTATTTATGCAAATTTCAAGGTGAAAATAGCTCGACTAAAATTTGTTAAAATTTTCAAAGCGAGTATACGATTTGCTTTGAAACTATTATCGAAATTCGAATATAATTGCGCATCGAATCAATATTTACGTGTTTTAAAATGAAAAATTTTAGATCACAAAAACATGTTTGCCTTGAAAGCTTCCACTACTTTATTGAAAATATACTCTTTTCAGGCAGTCAAATATCATTTATTTGCATGATAGTCTTATAAAATTTGATAATTTAATTGAAAAAGACGAGCCATATTGTTTTGTTTCTCAAAATAGAGTAACAATGTTGAAAGGTATGAAATGTGTTGTATGTGTTCACGAATCATTAAAAACAATTGATTTTGAATCCCTCGTTAAAATAAAACACTTATTTATTGATAATAACGTTATTTTATCAGTAGTAAATTGAATTGTTGAAATTTGCCGTATAAATCATTAGTATACTGAAATGGCTTCATTGTTAGATTTTAGATATGTATTTTCAATGTTTAATTCAGATTATTTTATTTGAAAACCAAGAGTATGACTTCAAATAAAAGTTATTCTAGTTCTGATAAAATTCAATCTTTCAGGCAGTATTTTCATTAATCACGAAATGAGCATTTGTTTATTTTAATGATATATATATATATAAATCTACAATGTATTATTCTGTAAATGTTAGTATTTATAAACATCTTGGTTGTACAAATTATCTCGATGAACACTTGGTAAATGTCTCTTGATCAAACATTAATAACGGGATGTCGACTTCTGTTTTATATCGATTGAGCAAAAGATACAATATAAAAGATTTTTATACGAAAACATTGTTTTTTATATTACTGATGAAAAGTTTTAAACAGAATCATTAAGGCTTTCATTAAGAAACTGAGTATGTTTTTCGAATTACTTAAACGAAAATTATAAATAAAATTTTAAAATGTTCTCATTTACACACGATTTGAAGAATTTGATTGAAGCTTCACAGCAATTTAAAATAAAACCAGATAAAAATAATAATTAATTAAAACTTGCAATAATTTAGAGTTTAAAAGCTGTTTATTTAAAAAGCTGTACTTTTTGCTTCATTGGTAAGACTTGACTTCGGATTATCCCGATGTCAATAAGTAAGTAAAATAATAAGATTAGTATGGATTCAAATTATTATAAGGTATTTGTGTCCAGTTATTAATTGGATGCATAAAAAAGTAGTTATATGATAGTAGTTATCCAAGTACAGCTAGAACGCAGGTAAAACTAAATGATCGTACAAACTCATGGTAATTTAAATTTAGTATTAATGTAATGGGAACTGTTGTCTGGAAGTCATTATGGAATTGATAATACGATTCGTCAAGATTTATCCATCATTTACAGCTTTTGTTACCTTTCGTACTTCTGTAAATTTTTCAAAAATTTCACTTTTTTATTATTATTTATTACAAGAATTGAATCGAGCAATTATTTTCAATTAAAGCCAAATCTTTAGTTTACTAACAATAAGATATGATGGCCGACTTGCTACTTCGATTTACAAACTATTTATTTATTCATAGCGGTACGAATGACTTTTGAGGTTAACGATGACTCGGTCGACTGAGTGAATGACCACTAGCATGAGTATCCATAACTCGGTGAAACCGAATTCAAATGACATTTCGAACAGCGACTACAAGCTTGGCTGTAAATCTATAGATATGCCTGTATCATTTAGGAATACACCGTAAACTGTTGATGAAATTAATAAAATATATTCCTATAAAAAGCTACCGTTTTTTCGGTCATCTTCAGTGGGATAATTATTTGGCGGCGCGATCAAAGAGACTTTAATATCTTTGTAACTTTTCTCCTACAATCACCATCTCAGTAATAAATGTAACTTTTGTTAAATTTAAGGGGTATAATTAAAATCATTAGAAATGGTAGAATTTCATGTAAGAATCTCGACAAAAATCTTTAAAATAATGAATGGAGCAAAAGAGTTTGCTCAGCTGTTCAAGGTAGTTTAAAAGTAAGATTAGAGAAAAGGTATTTATCGAATTGCTAGTTCCAGTGAACTAAAAGTGTATTTAATAAGTAATTTTTTCCCAAGATGAATAATTACGGAACATAGTTTAGATGAATCAAATCAACGTGTCCTACAGATCTTTTTCTACACAACATATTCTGGGACCATGCATATATAATTCTAAAGTTTATTTGATTACATATAGGGAAGTTTGATATTTTATTATTATCATTATTAAAAAATCTTATAAATAGTACTGAATATGTCATATCCAAGGAACTCTTTTAGAATATTTTTAGTAATAGTTTATCTTGGAAAAGAGGAAATTGCAATAATTCATATCGTTCGCATTTAATTAAAAAAAGTCTCTATCGTTGTCTTTTAAATTACTTTGGATATATGAACTAATTCCATTGTTTAACGAAAGTTTAATGAAAATTATTAATATTAACATACAGATAACCTAGTTTGAGTTTGTCTTTAACTTGTGCACGTGAGATTTTTTGTCCAGATTATGACATTACTTTAATTGGATACTCGCTAAAAGGAATTATTTTATAAGCATAAAGTGCCTTTAGAAAATTTCATTGTTACTGTGTTAGAGAAAGAGAGGGAGAGAGCGTGAGCGAGAGAGAGAGAGAGAGAGAGAGAGATAGCGCGTGAATTCGAGGACTACGGGCACGTCGTAGCATGAGCCACGTCCGAGCGCGGCATGAAAATTCGAGCAGCTATATATATATATATACGGGCAAAAGTTAAAGGTCGAAGGCTGCTGCCTTTGAAGAGCGCTTTTTTCCCCCTCCTGCCTTCGAAAAAGCAAGTGGCCGAGATTGCGCCGACGCCGCTCCTCTCGATGGCCCCTGCCGCCCGCCCGAGCGCTCGCGCAAAAGAGATTTCGAGAAGTGGATGAGAGTCTCGAGAGCAGAGAGAGAGAGAGAGAGAGAGAGAGAGAGAGGGTTGGGGGTGGTTAGGGAGGAAGAGATGGAGAAGGGGGAGGGAAAGATCTCGGCGCGCGAGCTCAGACAAGTGAGAATGAAATGGGGCAGATCTCTCGGCTCGTCGCTCCGCTCGGCTCGTCCGTGCGGCCCGTATTAAAGGAAATGGTCAGGTGAGGCTATATGTACGGGTGGATCATCGCTTCGTCGCTCCGAGAGGGCTCGCCTCGCGTTTCCCGCATAAATTAGCATAACCGTGGGTAAGGGGCAGGGGCGAGGGGCGAGGAAGGGGGGGGGGTAGTGGAGCGGTCTCGCACGGGCCGAGTTGGCCGTTACTATACACGTATATGTATATGAGTGGAGCGTTATTACGTGCGGCTTCGCAAAGGGAGCGGTGGTAGGGGTGCGGGCTTTGCCGTGCGCTTTCACGACTTTCGCGAGAATGACCGACGCATCCGCGAGACGCAGAGAGGGCGCGGCTCGAGAAATAGGGCGGGCGGGGGGGGGGGTGGCGCGCTGGAGATCCGCGCATATTAAGCATATACGACGCGCCGTTTGATGTTGCGCTTCTTAATCGCTTGCGTCGAATGTTTCTGCCCTGCGGAAGTGGGGAGGGGGGGGGGAGGGAGGTTAGTTCCCGTACGGACTTCCCACATGTATATGTATGTGCCACTCGCTCGCAACCCCCTCGGCCTTACGCCCGCCCCAGCCCTCGCGAGGCCTTTGAGCGGTTTGTCGGACTTTATACGATGCGGCCTTCCACCGGCCGAATATGTGTATAAAACGAGGGGAGAGCCATCGATTGCGGTATTCTCCGGATTATTCGCACTCGAGGGCCGCGTTACATATTCTATCGCTGTTATGCCACGACCCTTTCGGGACCGTCTTTACATAGAAATAGATCCAATTGTCATTTTTCATATTCTGCTAAGTACAACGAAGTGTTTTTTTTTTTTTAGAGAAGAGTCGAATATTTCACAGATTGCAAAAGTCAGAATATGTTTTAACCCAATTTTCTACTGCTAACATTCCCAACAATTTATTGTGAAATGCATAGTTTAGTCAAGTCAAATCATACACATAAATTATTACGCCTCAGGAAACATACACATCAATTTGTTCAACAACTATACGATCGATTATATTCACATTTTTCTATTATTTTCATTATTTTCATCAGATTATTTTTTATTATATAGTAGTCATATGTGTGTGTATGTGTGTGTCTTATCTATAAATCATATTCACGTTTCAAGTTTAATAAGCATAATTTCACTCTAATCTAACTGCTGCAGATGTCAATATTATATACAAAAAGCTTTTACTTGCTCTTTCAAGTAATTTATTTCTATAACACTAAGATAAAATAATAATAAAATAAAATAAAATAATAGAAACAAGCAGCTATATTCTATGTTCGTGAAGAAAAACCTGACTACATCCACCACCTTATTTTCTCCTTTGGTGTCCGACGTTTCGAACCGCGACGGTTCATCTCCAAGAACTAAACTGGTTAGTCTCGTTGAGTTTAGAATGCCAAAGGAATCCTATTAATTGTTTGCTTAGAAAAAGGTAAAGCATTTACTCCGATATTCTTTAAATTAATTAATATTTTTATCAGCGTTACAGTCTTTATACTATAATATATTATAGTAAAATAATGACAGTCCGACTGTCTTTAATTATTATCGTCCCCGAAAAATCTGAAATAGAAATTACTACTAAAAATAAAATTAAATTAGATTTAAAATTAAAAATAATAAAAATAATAAAAATAAACTATATTCTATGTTAGCATATGACAACCTAACTGTCCCCACCAACCATAAATTTAAATTTACCTTCAACGTCCGAAATTTCGAACGGTTACGTTTTATCTTCAATGACTAAACTGTTAAACAACTAACTAACAGTTAACGAACAGATTAGTCCTTGAAGGCGAACCGTAGCGGTTTCCAAACGTTGAACGTCGAAAGAAAATTTAAATTCTAGGTGGTCGAGGAAGTCAGGTTGTACTTTGCTAACATAGAATATAGTTCATTGTTTTTATTAATTTTATTAATTTTAATTTTTTATCTAATTTTATTTTATTTATTTTAAGTTCTATTTCAGAGTTTTCGGGAGCGATTAGGAACAAGGACAGTCTGACTGCCATTAGGTTACGATAATATATAATAATACAAAGACTGTAATAACCACTAAAAATATTGAATACTTTAATTCAGAACGGTCGAAATATTTTTCATTCTAACCTTTTTTTGCCATCTAGATGAAAAAATTCACAAGAATAGGCCTAGGTTAAGTAAGACAAATGTCATCTTTCTTCACGATATTTGCATTGGGCACAAGAGTGCAGATTTTGGATACGATATACTCGGCTATCCCACCAATAATTTTGATTTGGCATCCTCAGACTTCCATATATTCGCAAACTTCAAAACATTTTCATTTGGGTAGCGTTTGGCATGCAATGAAGAAATTGACGGGCTGGTGGATGAATCTTGTCATAATCTTTCAGATTCTCACTCCCGGGAAGAAATATGGATCTTGGAGATACGCTGGCTGATATAAAATTTGTCGAAATCCAGAAAAATTATCCAGATAAGTAAAATCAATCTTTCACTGAAATCGTCAGCCTTGTATTGTGAGACGAAGAACATTTTATGTTACTCTCGTGGATTAATGTTTAGTCGAATCAAATTTTACTATCGAAATAGTGAATCATATGGTTGACGTATAAAATAAGTTTTAACTTTAAAAACACAGCCGTATGGATTTCAGTGCCACTAAAAGATTTTAAACATCTATGGAGAACTCATTAGACGAATTGTTACGACAATTCCCTTAATGCCAACTTCAAGTTTTGCCGGGACCCGGGAGTGCAGAATTCACGACTGCGTGCGCCAGGAAAGAAGCGCTCAAACGTGAAAGATAGCCTCGCGCGCGCCCGGCTCTCCGAAAAGATAGCCGCGTCCAGTGTAATAGCCGTCCGGTAAATTGCATTTTTTTTTTACGCGGCGCGTCGACGCTCGCCCGGTCGTCGCAGCGATTCCAGCTGCAGCAACAGATTGGCCGCGCGCGGGTTCCAGAATTTACCTTCCTCCTCGTTCTCCTCCTCCTCCTCCTCCTCCTCCTCCCCCAGTTCCCCTTGAAAGGAGAGCGCGCAGCAAAGCGCGGGGGCAGCGCGTAAAACGAAAATCACGATAGAGGAGATCGGGAGTGCGGATCTGGGCGGGGCCCGCGCGTACGCCGGGAATTTCGTGCACCGGCGGCAGCGGCGCGGAGCGAGCTTGCGCGCGACTCGCCAGATAAGGAAAGGAAAAGCCAATCACGCGTTACGACAATCCGCGCGTGGCCCTTGAAGGTTTTACGAGGGGTCATTAAATCTTCGCGAACGCTTTAGCGCGATGGCCGCGTCGGCCTTTCTCCCCCGTTCCCTCCCGGCGCCTTCCACTCACGAGGCGCGCACGGCAAACGAACCCAAATGGAAACGCTCGTTCCGGCGACGCGAGCCCGCGCGCGCGCGCGCCGGTGCTTCCCGAGCTTTTTACGGTCGCGAATTAATTTAGACGACGGGGACGCTCCTCCTAAGCGCCATTGTGTTGTCTTCGGTATAACGAGGACGGGGACGGTCCTTTTCCCCCACCCCTCCCCTCCTCCTCCTCCTCCCGCGCCGCAGATGCGCTCGATCGCGCGCTCGGCCCGACCGTCCGTGACGTGGCGCTCTTTGCCATTGATCGAGGCACGCGGCGCGCGGATAACGCGGAGCGGGGGAGTCGGCGCGATTTCCATATCTCGGAGAGCCGTCGTCCGCCTCCGCCCGCGACGCGCGGATAACGCTCTTTAATGGGATTCGCCTCGGACGGGCAGCGCGACGCGATTCGAAACGACATAATGAAGAAGCGCGGGCGCGGGGCTCGATCGAGCCCTTGGTGGGCTTCTCTCTCTCTCTCTCTCTCTCTCTCTCTCTCTCTCTCGGCGCGTCCTGTTTGCTCACGAGACAGAGGGAATAGGCGGGGGAGTGGACGATCCATACGCGAAGAGACAGTTGCCCGACGGGCGGGCCGTGTTTAGTGCGGGGAAGCACGCGAAAGCTCGGGTTACAAAAGTATATAGGCTTAACACACTTACCGAAACTAATATAGTTGCGGCGCGCCGTGCGTAGAGTCGGGATTCGTCGTTCCACCTCCCCTCGTGGATCGATCTGCAATGCGACAAAAGATCCCTTTAGAAAGATATCCAAGTTAATTTACCTATTCTGCGATAGAATAGAACATAGCAATATTTGCGCGAGGCATACGGGAGATCTTGGATAATTTCAGCACTTCCATATCAACGTTATCTAGTTATAAGGTCTTGAAATTTCGAGCGTTAAAAATTATTGGAGCAGTAGCGAATGTGTCGCTGTTTACCAGATGTAAATGGAAATCTTACTGGGTAAAATGTTTTACTGATTTAGCAAATTAATTTAAATGTACTTTGAGATTATATTCTGAATAATTTACCAAATTTAGTCCTCGTGCACATCCGGAATAACAGGGATTTATAATAATCATTTTCATATATTGGCAACACAACTATGATTTAATTTAATTAATGAATTTAACAGTAAAATTTAATGAAACGTATATATCGCAAATACTTTGAAATCGTTTGAGTTGCTTTTTAAAACACGAGTTCACTGTGTTTTTCTATCTCGAATGCAATATCTACTCTTCAACTCATAATGGATACGCGAATGCGACTATATTCTTAAAATTACCTTCCATCACGAAGAATAGAAAAGTGACAAACAAATATAATAGTTGAAATTTAAAAACATACATTTCTAGTATAATGACGTTGGCTTTTATTCATAATTCACAAAGTAATGAAGAATATGAGATATATATATATATATATATATATATATATATATATATGTGTGTGTGTGTGTGTGTGTGTGTGTGTGTGTGTGTATAGAATAAGTGCTCTTTGTGTTGAACAATTACATTCATCATAATACTAATTTTGATAAATTGGACAGTTACGAGGCTATCCCTTCTGAAACTAAGAGCCATCAATCGTGAATCCTCGAGAGTTTTACTCATGTTAATTAAAAGCCTGTTAATTTTATTCAGTCATTAATTTTCAGAAATGAGTTTATTTTTTCAGTACTTATATTTGTAGAAAATTACAACAGGAAAATAAACATTAATGTAGTCGCATTACGAAAAGGGTTTTATATTTTAAATATTCAGCGGATGGTGGACGAGGAAATCACGCAACTTTACATGTATATATATATATATATATATATATATATATATATATATATATATATATATATATGTATATACAGACGTATAAATAATTTAGTGGGAACAGAATAAGGAGAGATACCTTTTAATCGAATGCCAAGTACGAGAGAGGTCATAAAGTAGGTTGAGCACTAAAACAGTGACGCCGGTTTCTTTGGCCAGCATCGAGAGCGCCCCGAAGCCGACGCTGCTCCACACGTAGGCCGTTTGCTGCCTGAAAATCAAAGCGGAACGTTCTTGTGCGTTATGGTGCAGGAGTGATGGTAAAAAATGGCCAATTGCCACGAACTATTCGGTCACAACGAATCGAAAAAATTTATTCAAACAATTTAGTCTTAATTATGAGATGAAACGTAATTTTATGACAATTTCAGTAAAAGCCCGCGATGTAATAAATTAAATATGGTTGCTATTGCGGCTAAAAATTGTCTGTTGCACCGGACGAAATTGCCAAGAATTAAAAAGTATTTATCAACATTACATAGTACAATATACTTCAAATAAAATCGCTGTGATAAAGTAGTATATTCAGAATGATAATTTATTCTGCTTTGTTCATCGTATTGTAAAAGTAAAATCTCGCGACATATCAAATGAATTAGTAACATGCGTCTGTTTGGAAGACAGAGATCTGTTGTATTGGGCGTGTAATCTGAGAGAATTTAATTACATTAGTCTTGTGACAGCAATACTCGTAGCATTTATACGAAGGTGCTAAAAAATTATTCGAAGGATAAATTTTCAATCGCAGTAATTGCTTTTACTTAATTGTACAATACTTTTCTACCAAAAAAAAAAACGACTTAACCATAAATTTCACTTACAAACTATTAGCAAATTGTTGGGGATCGTAACGTATAGATCGTATAGGAACTAGGCCGCTCTTAATGCATGCAGTGTAGCGGCTAATCTGTTCGTAGTTTATGGATCGTTGTAACTGAACAGTTCACTCGCGCTAATAGATTTTCAATCATCGAATTGGGGACCAATATTCTGTAATCAGTTACTCTAAAGACGTTATATTTTACTTGAACCGAACTATATATATATATGTAGTGTGTGTGTGTGTGTGTGTGTGTGTGTGTGTGTGTGTGTGTATGGCACACCATGGCTTCCGAATTCCATGATTATAACCAGACTTTATTAATCGGTCTATTCAAATTCGAATGCTAGCAGGAGGTTATCGCAAGTGGCGTCGTTTGACGAGTCACGGCCTGAGTTATAGAGCAACGCAGCTCCGACGACAGGCTACGTATATGCATGCATTAATCAGGAAAATAAAAAACGCTCGGCCAGACCAACGAGGTTTACCGTGCCTCTCACTACGGCGTCGCTTGAAAAAAAATAAGAACCGAGGGAGTCGATTTCAAGGCGACGGTCGACGCGACGCGCCCCTTATCGTCACATAAATTTCTCTATGAAGCCTGCTTGAGAATCTCTCTCTTTCCATTCGAACGATTAAGTGCTAAATCATTATGACGGAGCGGGCACCTAGCCTGGCGGTTTCCAAAAAAAAGGTAAAGGAAGAAATCAATACTTATATTATATATATATATATATATATATATATATATATATATATATATATATATACACATCTATATATATATATATATATATAGAAATAGCAAATTCACTTCTCTATCGCCGCTCTCGAATCTATCGTTTTAATCTCCCAAATGGAACATTCGTGTCGCCTTGCGCGCCTTTGCTGAAATTAATCGGCCGTGCCGTGCGCACTTTCGAATCTATATATATACATATACAAACGCGTTATAGATTCGAGTAAAATATACCGAACGCCATCAAACGCAGCCATCCCTCGAAATTAGCTCGAATCTAATAATATCGTTGTCAGTATGGCAATCGCGCCCCTTCCTCCTTAGAATTAATTTCGAACCACCCCTTGTGCTCTAAATCGACCGCGAATTTTAATGACAAATTCTAATTGAATCAAATTCGTATTAATAATTGAAAACTGCGATTCAAATACAATGTATTTATGTACGATATACATGATATATCCGATATACTCGTTGATGCGCGATCGTTGAAAATTTTAATTTTCCAAGTCGATCGCGGTTCAGTGGGAAGGTGGAAACGTTTTTTCTCAACAGTCGCAAGTAAATAGAAAAGTCTCCCGTGTCTTGCACGATTATATAGACAATTCTCTGAATCTTCTACGAATTTTATCCGTAAGCTGCACATCCGAATACTTTTCTTTCTGTTTTAGAAAGAGGCGATGAGAGCGAGATTTAAGCCCTCACCCGTCAACTAACTCGCGTCGATAAATTTCTATCTGGCCCACCACTTTTAATGATTTCAAAGGATTTACCCCCCCCTTCACCCTCCCCCCGTCATTTTCCTACCACCACGTCGTTCCGAAGCGTTTGGGCACCGGATTTCCATGCCGCTCGAGAGCCGCCTGGTTCGACATTCCGCCCGGGGGAAAAAAGGAGTCGCGCGGGTCGCCCCCCAACCCTCTCTATCCGTCTCTCGCTCGATTTGCCGGGACCGGAAGAGATTTCTCCGCGACTCGCTCGTGCGGATTAAAAGTCGCGCGCGCGATTAATCGAAGCCGCGCGGCTTACGAAATTTGCGCCCCTTGTTTCCCGGGCGATACGGCCTAGGGATTTAGGGGGACGGGCGAGGGCGGGGGGGGGGCACGGCACGTTCGGGAAAACTTGGCAGTCGCGCGCCCCGAGAAGTTCGCCGAAGCATCCGCCGACTCTCCGTCCGCATGAGCGTAAGCGCACTTTAACGGCCGAGCCGAAAGTTTTCCCTTTTATATGCGCGAAACTCCGCGGCGTGGCGCGCGCTCCGTGTCCGAGTTCGCCGCGCCCGCGTCCGCCGTCGCGGCATTTTTTCCTCCTTTCTCTTCTTTTCCGTTTCTTTCTCTCCCCCCCCCTCTCTCTCTCTCTCCTCTTTTTTTAGCGCTCGGTCGAAAATTCGTCCTCGCACGCCGTGTGACTTATTGCGCGCGCGTATTCATGCATAATACATTAGAGCCGGCCGCGCTCCCCGCCGCCCGCCTGTGTCGGGGCTGCCGCGTTAATTAAAGACCGCCGCGCCGTAATAACGTCGTACAGGTCGTTAAAAACGCGCACTTAAGGGGATGAGGCCGGCCGAGTGTCGAAAAGGAGCATCCATTATCGGGAGGGTACGCCGGTGCACGGAGAGCCGTCGCCGAGGAAAAATGGGAGGAAATCGCGGCGGGCGACCGGAAGAATGGTGGCGCGGGAAGCTCGACGGCGGAGTAAATCGAAATGCTAAATTTGACGATGGTAAGCTGTATTTTCGAGAATCGGATAAGCGTACTTGTGCAATGCTCATATTGACTTATTTGAGAAGTTCTGATTCCTTGACGAGAAAGTAGAAGTAATAGTAAAACATCATTACATGAATGATTATAGAAATATAATTAAAAAATTATATAAATCAACGAGTTTACGATAAATTCACTGATAATTGCTTGAAATAATAGGAGTATAGCGTACAGCGCAGAGAAGCCCATCCATCGAGTGAAAGAATTTTAACCAGGTCTTGAAAAATTCAAATTAGTGCCTGATCTTTGAGAATTAAGAATTGCAGTCTGAAATAAGGTTTCAAATATTCAGATGGCCACCTATTGCTCGCTCACAAAACCGAGCGAAAGTACCGATGTTATTGGCATAGAAACAAAAGTAACAAAAAATAAGCGAGTATAATATTAAGAAGCGAGTATATATACTTAGTCAAGGAGACTTCTTACCGCGATAGGTGCCTGATAGAAATGATTTTTTTTAAATCCGCGAGATCGCGCTATTCTTATAATTTGAGAAATAATCGCATATAAATAATAAAGAAATTAGTCTACTATACAAATACTGAATTTATCATGATCGCATCTATAAAAGTATTGCATGCATTTCAGACAATTTTCCTTGCGCCATCCGACCACTGGGTCACAAGTACTGTCCCCAGCTCCGACCTACACGTCTCATCCAGCGTTCGCCCATTCGAAGCATACTTCCATAAGATTCCATCTCCCTGGTTTAAGGTCTCTGAATGGTTTTTCCATGCTCCCGCATCGAAGTTCAGTCATCACTTACGAACAAGTGTATATTGATTTATCGACAAGACGAACGGGGTAGAAACTCGCTCGATGAGTAAACATTTCACTCGCGCGATTCCAGATGGATAAACTACACCGTCGAGCGGCACCGCGCGTAAGGTAGACCGAGCCCCGAGCGATTCATCAGCCAAAAGCGCGCTTTATATTCCCCAACCCCGCCGCGGAGACGCGCCGCGTCTTGCCATTACTCAAGTCCCCGGCCGAGGAAGCGCTTATTTCTCTTCGACTTCCCGCGGGGGCCGTCTCCTCGTTCTCGCCCCCCGCCCCCTTCCGGCCCTCGACAATGGAGCCACCTCGGGCGAAGGAGCGCCGCCGCCGCCGCCGCCGCCGTCGCGTGGTCCAGCCGCCCGTCTCTTCGCCTCCCTCTATATCTATGGAGTTCGGACTCCGCGCCGCCGCCGTTCATTAGTCATTTTTTACCCTTTGAATATTCAGAGCGGCGGCGGAGCAGTTTGCTCGTTCGCGCGTGAGACCTTCCATCCGCCCCCCCCCCTCCGCCCCGCCACCTCCTCTGCCGCCGGCCCGTCGTCTCGACACCGCCCCCTCCCCCTCCTCCCTCTCGGATCCGTCGAGCAATCGTGTTTCGCGACGGCGATTACTCACGCTCATTAATGCCGAAAGTTTTTAATTGTCGGAACTCTGTTCCAAGAGGGACGAAAAACAAACGAAAAAAAGAAAAAACATAACAAATCGAATCCGTGCCAGACAGAAGAGAGAGGCCCGAGGATCTCCGTTTCGCTGTGACTCGGGCTTCAAAGGGTGCGAGAAACTTACCCGTGGTAGGCAAGAAACGAGAGCAGGAAGAAAATACAGGCAAGAACGTCCGCTCTCCCGACGATTCCGGTGACCTGTAACAGAAAGTCATTTGTAAATTATCTATGGGTTCAACCATTACTCGTTCTTTATGCTGGTATTTTACCAAACTTATATATATATATATTCGGTATTACGGTTGTCGAATATTTTGCTTTTGCACGACCGATCTTCATACGTTATAATCGCGCTTCAGGAGAAAAATTAATTATTCGTCTAAACTTTTATCGAAAGTTTCGGGGAAACGAAGAATTATCGCTCGACTGAAGTAACTGAAGAAATCAGAAATAGGGGCATGATTTTGTTCGAGCGAAACTTTCCGGTATATAATCGAATCTAGAAGTTACAAGAACAAGCTATATAATCGTGAAATTTCAATTAAATTCCAAACTACGTTGAATGACATGTATAGATTCCTTCTTGTACTCCGGTTAATTAACCCTTTAACGATGGCTGGGACCGAAATTTTCCGCCAAGTTTAGTGCTCGTAATTTTACCATACCGCAGAAAATTTTTGATCCAAATTACCTGTAGAGGGGGGGATGGTATTTATGACCTTTCTCTCGAATTGATGTCTAACAATTTTCTAATTTTTGGAAATAAAATAATTGGTGAAAGAACGAGAATTTTGATACATTTTTGTAGATAATAAAAATCTAATTAATAAAGCAGTTGTGAGCTATACATAATTATTACTGCTCAAAGAAGTAAAATCGCTTTTTCTTTACTAAAATTACAGTCAACGTTGTAAAAATGTTTTATTATTTCTACAAGTCAAAACCGAACGGCATTGTTTTGAAAATAGTAATAAAATTTTTTATTAAATAGTTTATGAAATTTCTATAAACTTTTAAATCAATCCGGCATATAAGGTTCATTTATACATTTTCTTCAAAACAATGCTCTTGGTTAAAACTCGAAATATTTATCAACTGGCTGTTCATATGGCATAATTACTTTTTGGAGACCATGAGTTTTATGAACATTTAACAAAAAGTGTAGATTTTATATTTTTACAATGATTAAATCTTTTAAATATTTCTTTTAATTATATTTTGATGATACATGTAGCATTTTCTTTGAACTATGTATAAATTAATGATGATCTTTATCTTTATAGAAATGTTTTTACATAAAGTATTATTTATTAAATACTTAATATTATACAGTGAGCATTTTTCTCTGCTTTAAATGCTTTAGATTAGAAAGTAGATAGTATAATATTAAATTAAAAAATAATGAAAATGTAAGTAAGAAAGTACAATAAGTAAAATATATACTACACTAAAAAATCGAATGATATCTAGAATTTCCTACAATTTTCATGATTATAATTCATTGTATGTACGAAGCTAATAAAAATATTTTTACGCAAGTATAATGTAAACGGTTATTATATATTTGTCTAGAAGCCGAAGGGAGTTTCTATAGTGGACAAAGGTGCAGTAGGTTAGTCAAGCTGCTTAGGAGTATTTCGATGAATTGTCTACGAACATCGAGGATTTTTATTATAAAATGTTTAAAAAAGTTTTTAACAAATTAATTTTTAAAATTTTATGAAACCGAAACTTATCGTAAACGTTGTTAATCCAGGTCAGCAGAACTGATCGCTGTAACCAAGAGGAATTGACAATAACTGCAATAAGAAAATAGAAGGCACTGTTAACGTTATCAATGCTTTTTAGTTATGAACAAATTAAAAAAAAAATGAATTTAATATAAATTTCGAACGAAAATACGAATTGACTCAGTGTAAACCTGATATTATTTGTCAATTCACGTCGACTCTGTTTGTTTTCTCAGTTACGTCCTTCTACACGCGATGGATATTGGCTTTCTCAATAGGAAGAACATTCTATATCTACAGTTTTATTTCTTTTCTTCTTAGAAATTGTTCCGTTTCTACAGAATTAAAGAAATTGTATTAGAACTCTTAAATATTTTTAAATTAGTAACTGCGCCTTTCCCACCGCACCGAGTCGCGCTAATTATTTATCTTGCTAAGTTCGACCTCAAGACATAATATGCCTAATATTATAGCTGAAGCAATAAGCTCTCAAATCCATGTCATAATATTAGCATAGCACGAAGACTAAGTTTGGACTCAAGATTTAAAAGTTGAGCAAAAAAGCAATTTTACTTATTTCTAACTAATAATAATAACTCTTTCATTTAATAGGATATTTTTGTGCGGAACCTCGCGTCCATAACGTTTCCAACAGATATTTAGTTAAAAACTTTTTGAATGACTATTTTACATTAAAACATTCTTGATTGTCATAATTAGGACATTCAAATATGCCAAAACAACTTGCAGAACTGTCTGGACATCCATCGGCTACGCCAACTCCCCTGACTCCCATACTATATCTTGCAAACTTTCATTTTACTCGATCGTAGGTGAAACTGAAATATAGTCATTTTCAATTCAATTTTGTAGGAAGTTTAAAGATTTTTTGAGCTACATCTATTGCTAGCCACAGCGTAGTACTGAGACAGAATCGAGGTTATGATTCTCATTATTATTGTAGTAATGCCGATAATACAAGGCCATTGCAAAAAGCTATATTGTATAAAATGCACGTTTCAAAGAGCGAGGAGAATATTCCGTTGGGGCGAATTCGCAGGCAGCGATCGCTGGGATCGATCGACGCAATCGCTCCCGACGGCCGGGCAAATGTCATCATTAACGAACTCGCACGAATCGATAGAATTACATCAGCCGCGCAAAATATACCGGATTAATTATTATTATGGAAGCAGCCATTACTCGTTTCACCCCCCCCCCTCTTTGGAACGCGTTGATATATTTTAATTTAAATTTTTATATCCCGCTAAATTCCGCACCGCGAGCAAATGAATTTCACAAGCGCCACGTCAGCCGCTTTATTAGTGATATTCGTTCGCCGTTATATCTGTGTGTGTGTGTGTGTGCGAGTGTGTGTCCGCGTGTGCGAGTGTGTGCGCGCGTGTGTGTGTGTGTATGTGTGTGTGTGTAAATGAACAAGCGCCGCTCGTTTAACGGTCCTACGCGTGGGCATCTTTTATCGAACCAGGAGAGGATAGACGAGCGAGAGAAAGAGAGAGAGAGAGAGAGAGAGAGAGAGAGAGAGAGAGTGTGTAAAAAATCGCGCTCGTGTATACATATATACCTGTAGGCGGGAGGCGGGGGGGGGGGGGCTCGCGTGCTCCGTCAGTGTCGGGATTCGAGCTGCTGCTGCTGCTGCCGCCGCTGCCGCTTCGAGCCCCCGAGACAAAGGGAAGATTCCTCGGGTCTGCTCTCGAGATAACCGGAGATAACGACGCGGACTCCGGCGCGATAAATCAGACCCGCGCGCCGAGCGCCTACTCCCCTCCCCTCCCTCCGCCATCCTCGGCCTACAGCCCCAGTCGCCGGCTGCCGCTCGCTCGGGAGATACGGCGCTCGGCGCAGATTTATCTCGCCCGTTGTGTGCGGCTCTCGTGGCCCGCGAGTCCAATTTCGCCATCGGTGGTGGGTGGGTGGGTGGGGGGGGGGACCCAGAGCGCTCGGGCCTACGGTCGATCGACTCGTGCGGGCGGCAACTGCGAAAGGGGAGTTTCCCTCGTCCTCCACCCCAGCCCGCCCTCCTTCCTCCGCCACATTGACCGCTCGCCGACCGCGCGACGGGAAGACGCGGCGCCGAAGGAAACTCGACGGCGCTCTCCACACGTCCCACCCTCTCCGAGCGTATTTGCGTATCCTATCGGCTGCGCGCATCGACTCCGCCCGAGCGCGGGGTCCGGTGCCGATGTAGTTTGCGCCAGTTTATACTTAGCGCAACTCCATTACCGCGCCCCCGCCCGCGGCGCTCTATAATTGATTGTGGGACGCTGCGCGCGCGCGCGCGCGCTCGAGTTCCCTCCCACGCGGACGCGAGCGCCAGCGGGCCGTGCTCCACCTGCCAATAAGGATCCCCCGGGTCGAAAAATCCAGTTAAACGGCTTTATCCCCGTCAGGGCGCCGCTCTCGGAGTCCCAGAAAACAGGATTTAGACTTACTTAGGGACGATGCGATATTCCTGGGGGCCGGGGGTCGGCGAATCTCATTTTACGTCCTCTCGGCTTTTCCGCGGATGAAAGGGGACTTTTCGGAGCTAACGACACCGGCTATCGACTGCCGGAGTCTCTAGCGCCAGCGTTAGCGGTACTGATAGTAGTAGCAGGGCGCGGAGGAGATCGATAAGAAAAAATGCCCGACTTCTGAAAGGAAAAGCTCGCTTCCACTCGCCGCCCCCTGCCCCCGCCGCCGCTCGGCCTCGTTAACGATTATTCGGGCGCGCGTCGGGGCGCCACCTCGACGCTCGAGGAGAGGCTCGAGTTTGACGCGGCCCTCCCCTCCCCGTCTCGTTAGTATCGTTTTTCCGCGGCAGCTTTGTTGCCGCGCGTCCAGGCGCCCGTGGATGCGACTTTTATCCGAGCGAGTCGCACGCGCGCGCTGCAATCAATGTCTGGTGTTTTATGCAGGCGGGAGCGACAATGGCGGCGCGCGAGCGAGGCTCGGGGCTTAGCCGCGTCGCACGCGCGCGCGTGCCGTACGGCGATCACGGACGATGACGCGCGCCTGTCGTTCCTCTCTTTCTTCTCCGCGTCGGCGTTGCTCTTTTTTCCCCCTCTCGATTTTCCAACGAACTCTGGCGCGCCAAGCGGTCCTATTTTATCAACAAGTTTTTCTCTCGCTTCCTCTGACCCATTTTTCGAGTTTTCGCCGTTTTACTTTTTACGTACCTTTTTTTTTTGTATTATACAGAGGATATATACTACGGGTTATCGGAGTTTTTACGAAGCGCGAAGTAAATATCAACTTCGCTTTTTCCACGTACACGGGTGTGTCGATCAGAGGCGCAACATCCGGAGCTGTGACGACACCCTCTCATTTCTTATGAACTTATGACATAACACTCTCAACTGAGGATCTATATACACTTTTACATCGGTACGAATCAGCGACTGGCTCAATTCACCACATTGAAAGTGATAATGTAAATGCATTTGACTAGACTATCAATTTCAACAATAAGCAGTGCCAATAGGCTTTTGTGGGTTCCTTAGATATTATTTATTAAAGTTAGATGGATTGTAAAAAAATAACATATTCGCATTAGAAATTTTGTTTTAAATTTTAATTTAAACAACTGATTTTATCAATTTCACTTCAGAGACATACGAATTTTAAATAATAGAAAGTCCAGTATTTTTGGATTTGAACAACATTAGGTCCTAAACCCTTGACAAACCTCATGTTGGAACTAATGCGAATTACCCAAAATTGGTCCTAATCTGAATCAAATCTGTCAGCCAAATGTCGCGACTTTTGACCCTCTCCTTATAAGTCAAGTGATTACTTAAATCGCTTGAAGCCTGTCAGAGGGAAGTCTTACCGCTTTAAGGCGATTAAAAACTTATTTAAGGGGCATTTATTTGCTAGTACGTTTAAAAAATTTAAACATTTCGGTATGTTTGCAATGACATTTTATACAGAGTTAAACTAACTAACTTAGTACTGCAATTTATTGATGAAAATATATATGGACACGACATTTATAAAAATAACTCATAACTTAACTGATTTTTATATTTTTTAGTATCACCTACTAGCTCTAATAAGTTGTCGCGACCCTAGTTGCAATAAAACGCGTATACATCCAAACATTTCTCGCAACCACCGGAATATATATATATATAATAGCGGAAGCTTTTGCGGTGCCCTGATAAAGATGTTAATAAGCCGCGCAGTTACTATTGACAATAGTTAAATTCGGCGTAAATTTTAGGTCGCAGCGATAATGACGGCCGGCATATCCCCCGGGTCTCGAGCCGTCGATACAGAGCTGACTTCCGGCCATAATTTATCGCGGGGGCGAATCGTCGACCGGCCGGGTGCGAGCCGCGGAGTCGCGCATGCATGGAGGGCCAGGGTGGGCAAGGGAGGGGGGGGGAGGGGCGATCGCGCGCCGAACGCGAATTGTTCGGGAAGAGTAAGTACCGGGAGATATCGAGTCTACTGCTTTCGCAGATAATACGAGCCATTGCGGGACTCTCTTTTCTCCTGTTTCCCGAACCCATTTTTACCTCTCTCTTTTATCCCTGACCACGAAAAGCACTAAGCGATAACGATATAAAAGCACTCCTTTCATTTAATACCCTTTGCCACCCTAATATTTTCTCAATTTTCATATTTATCTATTGCTTCTTTTATATTTGGTTAAGGTTAAAATTTACGAAGCTTTCTTTATCTTACAAGTTTCTACACTAGTATTTTCAATAAAATACTATCATTTATCCTTAAACCATGTATTTATTAATAATAAATATTGATCATTCACGATTGAATTACAGTTTATTGTTTATTTATCTACATTTGCGACTTTGTTTATAATAAATAAACAAGATTAATGAACATAAAGCAGGTTGATACTATTACAAAAGAGATAATATTGTTGAATCAAGCGACTGTACTTCATCGAGAATAAGGACAACAAGATCATAATCATTTTAATTGAGAATGACGTTGATTAAATGTACAACTGCGGTCTGCTCGCTGCCCAGTGCTTCGCCGAACTAATGATAATAAAGAGAGAAATTATCTTTCGAGGCTATATGGTTTCAACTGACGCGGCAGCCCAGACCACGTAAGTATATAAGCTTTGGGCGTGCATTCACGGCTGGCGCATGGTATATATATATACAATAAGCCGTGCCGCATCGCATCCATCCGGTTAAACTCGATTTAAACGTTTTGCATCGCGCCTCGCTTTTCAAATTCAAGCTCAATGCCTGTATAACGCCTGAATATGTCATTCGGCTATTACAGTCGAAATTACGAGGGGTAAATCCCAGGAACGTTTTTATCAAACGCGCTTTAAATGCTTTTACGGAGCATATTTAATTTAACGCTAAATGTTTAAAGCAGAAATATTGATAATATTAAAGCGATCCTTCAAAAAGGTGAAGTAAGCTCGTAAATGCGATTTACTTGCGAAGCATTTGAGAATAATAAAAAGAGGCGATAAAAAAGGCTAGATCAAAATTTAAATTTTACGCCCTTATTTCTTTTTCTGTGCGCGAGTTTTACCGGGACGGGGGGAGGCAAAAAATATGTAATCTGGCTTTTTTACTATAAAGCTTAAAAGAGGAGGACGGAGAGAAGAGTAAAAAAGTAGAAGAATAAGAAGAAAAGAGTTGGAAAAAATAGTTTTTAACTTTTCTCAACGAATTGTTGTTCGATATACAATCCAGGGATTAAAAAGCGGTAAGAAAGTTAACGCGGACAAATTGAGATAACAATAGTGTATCATTATCCCGGAACTTTGTCCTTTCTACTTCCTTTGAATATTGCTATTTCTTTTCTTGCTCTGTCTCTCTCCCTCTCTCTCCCTCTCCCTCTCCTTAACCCGGCTTTTCGAAGACATTTTCTAAGCCCGGAGGAAGTCGGCGTTGCGGGGCTTCGGTTGCTGCAATATCCGTTAATGAAATGTCCGGGGCGGCCATTGGAGACCTCGTCTCTGCCGGCGAGTAGAGCCGCGCTTTCTTGGCGACTTTTTTTCTCTATTTGTCGCCAATTGCTGTCCGCAGTTCACCAAAAGCTTAAAGGTTTAGAAACTAAATGCCGCGCGGAATAGCGGAACTTTCTTTCAAACGCCCTAAAACTTAAATAGGTGTAAAATTTTTCTTATCTTTTCTGCTTTTTCAAAAAAGATTCACTTTATTTACGCGCTAAAAGATGGAATTACATGACATTTACAGTTGAATCCAGACGCTCGTCTATGTAAAACAATTGCGAAGTATAATGTTTGTTCTGATTCTTGTAAAGTTTAATTTTATCAATGTTTAATTTTTTAAAAACGTACGTGATATTTTTCGTATTTTTCCAAAGAAACTTGGTTATACAATATACAGGCGTATCCGAAAGTCAGACAAACCTGGTTCTAATAATATTTCTTCGTACAATATTTATCGAAGAAAGTACAATTCATTCAGAGACTTCGGTGCTCTACACGTTTTCCAACAAAGGATAAATGCGTAGATGTCGTTCCGAGCTTATTGATTATTCGAATCTACAGGGTCGTTTCTCTTCACAGTTCCCCGGATAGTCCGCAAATTTACACCTCGATGAGGTCGAGCTTGAAGAAGAGATCAGACGAGAGAGAAAATCAGATGAGCTCGGATCACGACGATAATCTGGGTGATGGATCTTTTCTCAGCCGTATTTTTCGAGAAGCTCGATAATCCGTACGCGAGATAAACTGGTGCGTGTATTTTTGTGCAAAATCAATATATTACTGTGCAACAAATGCGGTAGCAGTTCATCGATTATTGAACGAAAAAGTTTTGGAAGAAAGTTTTTACGGCAGGACTGCAGTCGAACCAGTATCAGATGGAGCAGGATTTGTAGATATTGCGCGCAGTTTATCATAGACAAAGTCCATCATTTTCTGCGAATATACGCAAGCTGCTCTATTTTAAAAACTGTCCTCTTTGTCTTGTCAATTTTTCGGCATTTTCTTTTTAAAAGGATCCCGCATAAAATATTGACGCATTTTTAAAGCGCTAGAACTCGATGTGCATTATTTTTTGGACAATTCTTGTAAATTCACAGGCCAACAAGTCAGTATTTCAGTATTCATACAATCATAAGCAGATTAAATTTCCTTCATTAAATTTTCTATTAGCCTAAAATAAATCGCCCAAAATAATTCAAGCGTTAATAACTAATCGAAAAAGACATATAAACCATGAGTGATTGAGAGTTTAAGTTGATGATCTCGACTCGAAAATTCAGAAAATTGGTAACTATATCAATACTTTTTTGGTTATATGAAAATAAAGTACAATCATGCGTTAATATATGGAAAAATATTGAATTATATCAGTAATATACCTAAGGGTCGTATTGGGTTCGCATTGCGCATGTCATCTAAATATAATGTTTTAAGGAATCATTCGTAATTGGAAAAGAATTCCTGAAAGTACATCAATTTCCACTGGTAAAACAATAGAGGAAAACAGAAAATCTAAAGCTCTTGATTAATAGAATAGTGGATTACAATCTTGATCAAATCTAGATAAATTCCAATATATTAAATATATATGGGATTTCAATTATTTTGTCCAATTCTAATAACCAACGGTTTGTTTCGTAACCATCAATATTGCAATAAAAGACAAACTGTATACTCTGTCAAAAGTAACTGAAGTTTGATGAGATGTAATATCACTAGATATACGAATAGTTACGATACAAGAGGTCTTTTATATTTCCTATATTAAGTTGATATTTTCTGATATTTCAAAACATTGTTGCACATATCGATTTGAAGTGTAATTTAATACTTAATAACTCACGGGTAGAAATTACTCGTTTCTCCAATCCTTTAACAAATTAATATCAAAATTTATTCTCTGACAAAGAAATACATCCATGCTGGGTCTTAACACGTTTACTGAAGACCTTATCAATAGGATTACAATCATAAGAGGCCTTAATAAGATCAGCAATATAATAGCAATATAATGCAAAACACAGCTTTTAAATCTATCATATACTCTTGATAACGATTATATTCATGCTGTGGTATTCCACGAGGAACAATAATATTTTTTGGACATGCTTCAAAAATATAAACAAATTATAGTTCATTCTATACTATTTCTTTCGAAAACGAACCTACTATTTCTGTTATTGCAAAATTGATGCTTTTACTACTTTTCATCGTTCATAGAAATGGATTCAATAATATGATAATTACATTCCACCAATTGGTGATAGAATTATTTGATTAATTAATGATATCACTTTTGGACTTTATTGGAATTCTTAGCTCTTTATTAAAACGCATTCATCTTCCATAAGAATACTTTTTTCACAATTATTAAATTTATGATCGTTTTATGATGTTCAACTATAGTGAATTCCTCAGTTAATAAACATAATAGAACATACCTCTTTCTAAACTTGTTATTGAACAGCAAGGCTTCACATTCTGATTAATCCAAATTACGAATCTATTCCATATAAGTTTTACAGATTTGCTTCTCTGGTATATTCAGCTTTTTAATTTCGAATTCAGTATGGGAATTGAGTCAGTTTATTATAATTGACCGTTACAAAAAATGAGAAATTGTGAAATTTTTAATACCATTTCATAATGATCGAATATTACAAAACGTAGTTGTAATTAAACAATACGCTGGGATGTTTGATTATGACAATAAGAAAATAACAATACAAAATATATTTTAATTATTCAGTAGAATAGCTTTTTTAACGAAAATATTGGCAAGCTCCCGTCATGGCAAGGATCTTTGCTTTTAGGAAGCATAATCTGTTTACCTCTTTTGAAAACCTCAAGATGTTCCCATAGCAAGTATTCGGCCACCTTATGTGTGATTCCGCATACAAGCTATTTTAAGGCAAAATCTTCGGTTTTCCCGTCACGGCACGAATCAAACATGTATCTTATGTGTACATATAGTTGAGCTTATAGCGAGAGTTCGCTCGCGATGATTTCTATAAACTATAATATTAGCAACTATGATTCTCATTTCTTACATAATGAAAAATCACGAAGTAATTTTTCGTGATCTTAATATTTTAAAACGAATATCTGTAAATTTCCAATCTCTGCTGTAAATTATATTAACATCATAATTCGCTGAATTACTGACGTACGCGAAGCCGCTTTGTCCGAAGTTTAGAGTCCGAGAGATCGCGTTACATTTCCCTTTTCTATATGGGTCTCCATATGGCGATACAGAGAACGTATTTTATTTATTCAAAATATATACAATATCGAATCCATATATTATTATGCGAGAAACGTTATCTAAAGATTTTATTTTTATCGCATTAGTTCCCGATTACACTTTACTTTAAACTATTAAATTTAACTCTACATAAATACTTAACAGAATTACGATAAATCTTACAAACTACAAGATATAAATACATATATTGAATTCATAATAATTTTAAATTAAACATTTAAGAATATATTTAAAATTACGAACTAAAACATTTAAAAAATAGATATAAAATTATTAATTATTATATTTAAAATATCTGTAAAGTTACAAATTAAATATTGAAATAGATATAAAATTACACACTACAGATTTTACTTTTAAAACAAAAGTTCTTGTGAGTCTGCAACAGTAATTAAGTATTCATAATTCCAGATAGTATGTCATCTACCATATTTGTTGCTGCATCATGAGTATCTCATAATTTCGGTCGTTTGCTTCTTAATATTCAAATACCTGATCTTGCAGCTAAAATTAATTCCGTTGAATGTCTATGAAATGCTAACGATGCCAAATAATTTTCATGTATCGATATTCCGTTAGATGTCTCACGGCCCGGTCCAGGTCCGCATTAATAGACTATTTATAGGCAGATAACTAATCCTGAATTAATAAAAATGCTCTGTTTTAACTTATGCATAGAACTCAGAATATCGTACAATTTGCTTATAAGGTCCGATTTAATAATTTATAAAATACTTGATAGTTATATCAACTGTAGTACTATAGGTGTATTGTTTCGAATAACGAATCTGAATTAATAATTTTACAAATCTTTAAATATTACAAGGACCCGGTTCAATTTCGATTATACATATTAGCCTTTCATTGTTCGATTTAGAAGACTATGTAACGAATTTTCCTTTGTAATCTGGAAATGCTATGACATATAACAGCAGGCTTTGTCAATATTGTACGTCGCATAATTAATAACTATCAACTGAATTATATAAATATTTTGCTAATATTGTATTATTATCAGTATTTCTATGCTTCTGCTCAAATACATGCGTTTACGTATAATAAGTTTAAAAATATTATAGATTTATATAATACTTAAACTAATCTCGCAAAAAGGAACTATCTCTGTAATTGTTTAATCATTAAACACATCCAAATAATATATATTTTTAAATTAACATAAATAAAACAAACAGACATCTCTCTCTGATGATTTCAATTTTTTTATTATAGTTTCGTTATAAATGTTATAATTATTTTGCTATATTATCAAACAAAATTAAATTCCTCATTATGGGAATTCTTTTATTTTCTTATGCCGCGCAGACTACCAAAATTATTGGATTGTTAAAATTACACTCTCGTTAGTTCTGGACAACATTTGCAGTGTACGCAGCCATGTTTAAATAAGAGTTAAAGGTCATGAAAGATGGAAAAACACTTCGCGTGTTAAAATCCGACGCTGAGTGAAGTGAAACATATATATATATATATATATCGTATCCATCAAAAAGATAAAATATGCAATACGAATTTAATAACAGAGCGAAGCCCGTAATTGCTACCCCGAACAAAATCACAGTTTGCACAGAAAGAATAGAGGGGAAGAGCGGGGGAGGGGGCGAGCTAATGAACGTCCGATTGAAGAGAGAAATATAAAAGCAGGGGGGGAGGAGGGACGGAGGCGAACTGTCGGTGGCTTTGGAGGCGGCAGCACCGGCTTGTATACAGCCTCATATCGGCTTTAAGGGTCACCAGACACGGAGGGCGCGCAGTCGATTCAACTGCGGTTTGAAGGGTGATCCCTATCGGGCCATAATATGGACTCGTATGTAGCGGGAGAGGGGGGAAGGGAGAGGGCCGAGCTGCGGCAACGATGTAAAGGGCTCAAATATTTGCCGTGCAGCCGCGATTGAGTACGGCTTTGTTGCGTTTTCTCGGGCATGTGCATAAACGCGAGCGCAAACAAATTTCATAGTTTTTAATAATGCCCCGAATGATTATCTTTCGCTTTGAACGCAGACAGCGTGCTCGCAAAATTCATTAGATGCCGAATTTCACGAGTTAGGAAAAGTTTGAAAAGACCAATAGCATGTTTTAGAAAATTTCTTTTTATTATTGACTTATAATTTTTCTGTACAGGAACTTCTGTTTTAAATTGGACCTCTTGATACTTTTCTGAATTATTACGTCGATTTTCGAAGAAATCCTAATAGAAAATGTCACCAAGAAGTTATTACAGAACGCAGCTATTCTTAATTTTAATTTGTGCATATTTTCACTCGTTCGATGGCTTGCGTAGAGACTAGTAATTGTACTTAAACACATGATAAAATGTGAAGTGTATTTTATTGAATTTTAAACTTTATTAGTGGCGACCCAGTAAAAAATAAGAATTTTTCACGCGACTTTTTCAAAACTCCATAACTTTTTTTTAATTAAATGGCACCCTCATTTCATAAATGGACTTCATCTACTTTTTAATAAAAGCAAAAGACTTTCTCGTTATTTTTTAAAAATCAAAATACACTTTTCATAAACCAATGAAATTTCTAAATATAATTTATTTTTATAAAACAGTAGTTGGTATTATTTTTATTGATTTTTATTCTTGTACTTTACTTTTAAAAATATATTTTTCTAGATTTTTTAAAAAAATATTAAGGTATCCTAATAAAAAAATACTGTTCTTGTTCTTAAAAAGGTACTTTTTTATCGTTGTAAAGAAAGTCAATTAGCTGTATTTACCTGCCTGAATTGTGAGAACTAGCGCATTTGACATATTTTTCTAAACAAACTAATTACGCTGTAACAATCAAAGGTATTTTACCGTTTTTTCTTCCATTTTCGTAATAGAGCAATGTTTTTGCTCGCCAATTACGTTATTCATTATTAAGAGTAATGGAAGCACGTGAAAAACTATCGAGTCTTTTTTTTTTGTATTAAAAGAGCTCCGTCAATACCGTGTAATAATGATGTCCTATAATTGGTTAACTGAGGAATGCCGCATAATATAAACGCGAAACGCGTGCGCCGGGGCAGAGCTCGCCGGCTGCGTGATTCGCGCCAGAAATAGCGTGGCGGGCGAGCGCGCGCGCGCGCTTTATTATCCTTAAACGTTTCGAGCGGTTTACCGGGGCAGGCGGGCTAAAATGTTAGATTCATATCGGACGTTGAAAGATCTTCTTTGACGGAAGTTCCTCGCGGGCGGGGGCGCGCAATCTCGCGCCCGTATCGCCGGCGCAGAAGCGAGCATTCCGCAAAACACTAGTTTTCCGGCCTTTTTCTTTTTTTCTTTTTCTTTTTTCGAGCCGACGAGCTAACTCGCGTTTCGCACTCGGAAGGAAAAAGCTGGCGCTCGTTTCTGGCTCGTATATAGACGTGACGCGCTTTCATAATAACCCCTCACCTTTTATTTTTAAGGAACTTTTTACTCGCTTATATATGTATATATATATATATATATATATATATATATATATATATATATATATATTGGATGAAAAAAGAGGCACGAAAAGTTGGCAGTGACTTTTCTTTCTTCGACTCTTTTTCCTCCCCCGCCCCGAACGCCGCTGATATTCCCACTTCCTTTTTACACTCCTCTCCTTTTACGCGTATAAGCTACATAAATCAGAGATAAATCACTTTAAACTCACACTGTTAACTCCAGCGACTCTTGGAGCCCGGTATACGGCCCTGCCCGCGTCTTTCCAGAAAGCCTAATCGATAGTCCGCGATAATGAAGGCGCGCTCCTAGAGCTCCGCGGCGACGATTCGCTCTGTCGCCCTCGCCGCCGACCGAAGCCCCCGGCGACTAACGCCGCGCTCCCCGTTCGAGTGGCTAATGCGCAGAAAGTATGAGTGAGAAAGAAGAGGAAAAAGCGTAGATGGGCCGTGCAAGGCGAGGGGATCCTATTGAATTTCGCCGTCAAATAATTTACATCTTTTTCCAAAGTTCTCTATTTTCAAAAGTACTTTATCATCTCGCGCGCCCTAATTCAATGTTATCCCGTAATTCATTGCGCACAGTTCATTTTTCTATACGTAAAAAAAGAATTATAGATCTCGTAACATCTTCTTATTTATGGTAAAATTTAAATAATTCCAGAATTATTTGCGTAAGCTATATTGGTTCAAAAAATCTGCTTTAGTAAATCTTATGTTCTGTTTAAACAATAAATTTAGTTTGATAAAAGAATCTGTAATTTACAATTCTATCAAAAGGTGGATCCAAGCTTACTGACATAAATTTATTTTTTTTATTTCACATGATTTTATACGATAATAGAATATTTAGATTTATTGTACACTTACTTTATCATCGTTTGATTTTGCATTTATTTCCAACTGTTACATAGCGTTACACATCCGCGTTTTTACCAGTTTCGATAAAATGGTTGATTAAAAATTGTACGACGCCTATTCGAAATTAAATAAAGAAATATTCTTATTGGCTTTGTCTTTATCCAATAATCGACTTACATAACATAATGACAGTCAGACTGTCTTTATTTATATTCTGCTCCGTAGAAGCCAAAACAGAAATTACTACTAAAAATAATAATTCAAAATAAAATAAAATAAAATAAAAGAAAACAAATTTAAAACTACATATTAAAATAAAATAATTTAATCTATATACTATAAGTAAAGATAAACTTGACTGTCCCCAACTACTAAATTTACCTTCGATGTTTGTTCAACATTTCGAAGCACTCTGATTCACTATTAGACTCTAAAACCGATAAAAGTGTTTATTAATTGAATTTATTTCAGTTGATAAGTACGATCTTTAATTAATTTTTTATAAAGATCTGCCTAAAAGGTGTAAAATTTTTTATTTGAGGGAAGTTTATTTTAATTATGGGAAGGTAGAAGGTAATTGTTCAAAATAAACGAAGATGGGTCTGACGTTATCTAAAGAATAACTTAATTTTTGACTTAAATGTAAAAACTCAAATATTTATAATACTATAATCAATAATTAGTTAAGACAGTTGGAAAAACTTAATCTTATCTTAAAGATAGCTAGATTTTTTATCAAACATTTAAAGATTTTATTATTCTGAATGGTTATAAGATAATTTCATTAGATTTAGTGTATTTGTTTACGAATATACGATAAGATTTATTTAACGAGATAATAGAAAAAAAAATAGACAGTGCACATGTACAATCAACCAATGATGAATTTATTAAAACAAATAATTTAGTTTTTCGCAATAAAACGTTGTCATTGGTAATTTAATAATGCAAAATTAAGAATATTGCATTGTCTAGGCTAAATTTCAATAAAAAAAAGATATGTTGATGACGTCGTTACAATTCCATCAGAAAGTTTTGTGGACGAATTGATCGATGTTTTAAATTTAATTCATGATAGAATTAAGTTATTCCATAAATGAAACGTTTTTTGAACATTAATGCAATGAGAAATAGTTATAACAGAGCAAAATTATATTGGTATAGAAATCCTACTTTACGTGGCAGCGGGTTAAATTTCCACCCACACCATCCACTCGGGAATAAGATAGGTACTGTAAACGAGGTCATCGACAGAGCCATCAAATTATGACACAAAGGTTTCAGAAAGGAAAATTTTAAATTAGTTAGAGGGATGTTCATTAATCATGATTATCCAGTAGAACTTATAGAAAAATGATTTATAATAGTAGTGGAGAACATAATCTTAAATATAAAAATACTAATAATAAAACCGTGGTTGCAGCATATGTAAATCGTTTATCGGAGACAATCAGAAGTACTTTAAACAAACATAATATTTAAGTTTACTGCAAAAATAATAATAATATGAGAGGACTACTCAATAATTGCAAAGATAAGGAAGATAAATACTTGAAAGCCAGAACAGTATACAAAATAAATTGTAAAGTTTGTGACAAATATTACAGATACCTTAAACAAAGAATATATGAACATCAGTATAATTCAGGAAGTATGAATGGTAATAGTATCTGGACTAAAGGAACATGACTTAGATTTGTCACATTCTTTCGATTTTCAAAATGTAAAAATGTTAGAACATGATATTATCAGTTGATATAAGAGAGAAATCCTTCAAAGTATTGATATTTTAAAAAATCGCAATAATGTTAATGTGATCTTACCGTTAAGTAAATTAGATAACACTTATCATTCTTTATTAATATAAAATGAATCTAAATTGTAATTAACTATGAAACACGAAAGAGATTATTATTTAAAAATTCGCTATTATTTAAATTATATTAATCTATTTATATATATATATATATATATATATATATATATAATCATATTATTCTATTTAAAAAACGGAATTCAATCGATTTGAAAATAAATGTATAGTTATAAAGAGTTTTAAGAATGATATTTTTACGTCCCAACGCATATTTTCAGTTCATATGTTGTCGGATATTTGCTCCATAATTCAATACATACTTAAGTCTTTTATCATAAGCTTGTTCATAATTCTCTTATTATTCTATATATTACTAATATTTGTGTTAGCCATTATGTGGAATTTATTATACTATTCTATACTTTAAAGACTTGATTCAATTTTTCCCGTTACATATTTATCTACGTGGCAAGCGATTTTTAACTTTATTGACATACACGTACTATTGCTTGGTTTTTATTGATCGTATTTAGTACTGGAGAATGATATGAAAGGAGAATGATATGACTGGATAATGAAAGTTTTTGACAGTACAGTTTTGGTTCTTTCGTGATTTATATAATGCGTAGTAATTCATTGATGTAAAAATCAACTGCGTTAAAATATTTTTAAATATGATTAATTTAAATCAACTTCTATAATAGACCAACAATTATGGTAAATAAAACATTATGATGTTAACTGTGGTTTATATTATGTTTCAGAAGATATTTCAAATGATATTTTACATTACTTATACCAGTATAGTATATCATAATTTATAATAGAATTTCCAATAAGATTTTTATAGAATAAAAGTTAAATTATAAAATTTTAAATCAGGAGCTAATTTTACTGTTCAGATAAAATAAATATAATGAAATAAATAAGTTACTACGATTAATATAATATATATAGAATACTTATGAATTGATAAATATGCTTCTGCTTATCTAAAATTTATCCAATTGAAGATATAAATACGAACACAGTTTTGAGATTTTGAAGTTTTATTCTGTCTGGAACAGGTCAGATATAAATAATACACACTGAAAAGGGTTCCCGTAAATTCGATTAAATCCAACTTAAATTTCAATTACATTTTTCATTGTAATGCTTCATTGCGAGTTTATCATTGTAATGCATTTTCATTGTAATGCTCGACTGTCAGTTGCCCAGAAAATATTGACAAACGATTCTCATATTTTTCTTTAAATTGGTTCATACAGAATTGATGTTCAAAGAAATATTTTTGAAGCACTCTAGCCTCGAAACAACAACGGCGTCGAAATGTGTTATTTAAATAAGTTGTAAAAATTTTCTACATATTTCATGAATTTCGCGAACTTTACTTTTTGCCATTAATGGTTTTGCAGATGTTCGAAATACAACGATAAGCTTTCAAAAATTAAAACGATCAAAATACGAATGACAGAAATAAATAATTCCGATAAAAATAACTGTAGAAGATTGTAAAAGGAAAATTGTAAAGTTCGATCAATCTCGCATAATTGCATTGCGGCTTAAATCTTTACGTACGTCTGTTATTTTCGCTGAATAATCAATATTACGCTCCAAATGATGCATTGGACGCCCTAATTATGTCACGAAATCCCGTATTCTCCATCGAGGGGTGAAATATTTAAACGGCGCTACGAACATTTCCGCGCAGCCGGGATCATCCGGCGACTACAACGGTGCACATCGGTGTCTTTCTTATACACAGAAATTGCGGACGGCGGAGGTCGCCGGGGGAGGGGGGTGGGGTGGGGTGGGAGCTTATGGCGGCCGTCGACGCGGTATTTCGACGCCGAGCCCGGCGACCTAGAATGGAGAAGGAAGCTGCGAAGTAGTAAAAGAAGCCGTGTATGCTCGCGTTTCGGTCTACTCGGTCGGCTCTCCCCTATCGTCATTCTTCGACGTCGTTTGGCTGTACAGGCGGCCTCGAACTGCCGCCCCGCGGGCTCGATCCTCTCTTTCTCTTTGCCCCACCCCCCTGAACCCCCTCGCGCCCACGTACACGCGGAGCTCGAGGGATATCCGACTCGGGGGGGGGGGAGGGAGGGTTAAACCCTTCGTTCTCTCAAAAGGAGCGCCGTAGCGTGCGCATCCCTTCCCCCGCCCCCACGGAGTTCCATCCGCCTCTATACTTCCCTTCCGTAGCGCAGACTTTTCAGATCGACGAGGCTTTTACGAGCCGGTTAAGCGAGTAATCAACATTCTCGGCTCCTTCGCGCTCCTCGGCTTTCTCACTCCTCCCCCTCCCCCCTGAGAGAGCGGCGCGCGCGCGCGCGGCCGCGCCGCGCCTGCAAAGGCGCGAATCCCGGTCTCCTCGTGACTTTTATTGCCCGTGACTGATTGAAATCTCTGCCGGGGACAATTGGTTTTTTCCATTCTTTCGTTGATTTTTTTCTTTTTCTTTTTTCTTTTTCTTTTTTCTTTTTCTTTCTTTTTTTTTTAATAGGAGCACTTACCCCGTAATAGAATGAATTTTCTTAATTGCGGCCCGCATCCTCGACGGCAACGGTCGAAATCGCTCCCCCGTATTATAGCCGTGCGCCTCAATTTCGCCGCAGCTCGGAGAGGCGCCCGGTGGTGGCTCGCAACGCCGGACAATTAACGAGCCGTAATTCGGACGTCGGGGGGCGAACGCGTCGTCGGGAAATTCAACGTGCGTAAACGGCGCCGTGTCGTTTGGATGAGCAGATCGAGGGGGCGAAAACGAAGGAACGGGGCGCAGGGGCTTGAAATTACGAGCCGACGCTTTTCTTAACTCTACCGGCAGTGTTCCGGCGTAGTAGGGGATGGGAAGGGCTCGCCGAAGCTCCGAGCACCCTTCGCGATCTGTGGGCTTTGACTGCGCGGCATGCGACGTCCCTTCAAGCCCCTCCTCCACTGTTATCTCGTTGTCCAAACTTCGCCTTAACAATAAACGAACCGCTATATGGGGGAGGGGGCATTTAAGCGCTCTCTGTGCCAATTCGAGCTCTCGCTTCGAGTACTCCTTCATTACAAATGGTCTCGATAAATGGTATTGCTATATAGGTTTTATTGCTGTTAAAGTACTTTTGTTAGCAATGTTTCAACAACCCTTACGTGAAACAAATCAAATAACCAAATGGCATAATTTTAAACATTTTATTACTCCATCTTAACTTTCAATTACTTTACGCTATTCTGTCTTCTATTTAGTATTGATAATTGAAGAAAAGTATTCTTGACTAATATATATAAATATGAATAGAATAGTCTTAAAAATAACGCGCCACATTCCTAACAGTTTTTCGGGGGAGTAAAAATAGCTAATAATACGTTATTGAACGCGAATGAACAAAATAAATTTGAATGCAAACCAAAAATAAACAGTAAGCCGTTCTTTTCTCCTTTTAGCCGAATTTCTGGAATTCGGTCAGTTTAATGAAAAATTCAAAGTACTCTATAGCTGCACACATTTAAAGCAACTATCAGGTTGAAAATTAAAAATTGTGATTTGATTCTATAAAGAAAAAATTTTAGGCTATAAGAGTATACAAGTAGTGAAACGATATTACTGTTTTTGATTACGTCGCTTTATATCGTTCGAAAAATTTTCAAAAATACTATGAAATCACGATAATTAAACAACCACGACGTCAAGATAACTCTCAAATCTGATTTCTCAAATTAGATAATCTCAAATTTTCTTTTAACGTGTGGTCTAGTATATTAGTAACAAACGACATGCAAATTATCATATTCCGATGGCGAACTTTATATTTATACAAAGTTATATAGACTTATACTTTAAAATCCATTTACTAGATTTATAAAAAAAAAAAAAAAAACAGAAAAAACACGATCATATTCGGACTGAGCGCATGAAAAACTTAAAGAAAATTAGACTCTAGTTTCTCTGACTTTATTCTTATCGATGCTATTATTGCAGGAAACACGACTGAAAGGCTTTAAAGTCGATAGTTATTCGAGCGCGAGAGGCAGAATCTTATAGGTTTGATAACCCTTTGTGCCGCCCGCCCCCGCCCGCCGTAACGACGATACTCTGTCTTTTGAACAGGCAGAGCGCCTCATTTAGCCAGAACGAGGTACAACTTAATTAAGGTTGTCTTTCAATCGTAGCGTAGGTCGATGGCGGCGCACAAACAGGTACTCCTCCGGTAACTTGATCATTTCGGTAAACAGATGCTCTGCCGCTCCAGCGCTCACCAACTTCTACCCCCGCCCCTCCTTTGCCCGCCCCTCCTCGACTCCACTCCTACACTCCGCCACTCCCCGCTCCTTCGGTATCTGGCTGGCTGCGTCTGTGTCCCAGGTGAGCATCAATGCAAACTGATCCGGACAAGGAGTACAAGCCGTGCTCGAGTCCGGCATGAGCAATGATGCGGGGGACCCGCCGTTGACTCTCTCTCCCTGTCTCCGCCGCGCGCCCCCTTCCATTTCCCGCGCTAAGAGATGAGACGAACCTCCCTCCTTCGAGGAGTCGCCCAAGAGTGTGACCCACATTACGTACGTGCGCTTATGGATGCTGGATCCCTGAAATTAGTGAATCGAAGCGGGGAACGGGGCGAGGAGGAGGAGCGGGCGGGCGTGGGCTCTCTCAAGAGTCTCCTCCAACTATCTCATCAGGGAATTGAATTGCCGATGGTCAGATTGCTCAGTCCTCAAAATTCATTAGCACGCGCGTAAACGGCGAATTGGCAGTATCCCGCTCAGGCCGGACCGATTGCTACATCCCATATTTGCTCGTTTAAAAATCTAATGCTCGATAAATTTTCCTTCATCCGAAATTATACGTATTTATTTTGCTCTGCGCTAATATAATATTACAAACAGCTGTTGTATTTCCCTATTTATAGAATTAAAAATATTAATAAATATAATATTTTTTACACAATTTCCAAATATTTTTCAATAATAATTTTATCTGTAAAATTTCAGGAATTATAAATATATAACTGGTAAAATACAGTTATTTTGTCTTTTACAGTATTAAGTATTTCGGCCATAATTCATCCTCTAAGGCGTTATGCCCTTTGACTTTATTTCGATGGCGAATTTCTATTTATAATATATTTAGATCAGCCGTTGGCTCGAGCGACGAAGGCATTGGTTTGTTTACGATCGTAAACATCCAACTTTGTTTACCGATCCAAGTCAAAGCTGCTCTAGGTTGTTAGTTTGATTCCCGAAATGCCGAAACTTTGAGGGGAATTTTGCGAAACAATGTTTACCGGATTTTTTGGCTGGCAGAAATCGGGATCATTAGACATTTCACAAGCAAAGCATCCGAATCTCTAGGGCCCTAGATTCGATTGAAGTTATTTGGTCTTTATTTTTGTTATCTAAAGAGACGATTCCTATGCTGGCTAATGCTGGTTTTCATGATGCATATAACTGCATATTAGATTGTCATAGGACCGCATACCATGGATGATATGCGACAGCGTCAATCAATTTCTATTTTTGTATTTGCATTTTATCAGTGCAGGTGTATTTAATATATGATATAATATTAGTTAAAGTTAAGCGTTAACTGTAAACTAATCGTTCAACCGAACTGCACCACTAAATACATATTGATACTACGTATATGAGATGGTACAGTATCATGACTACAGATTATACTTTAAACCGTCATTGATTGCTTTATTCATTAAACGTGGCTGCATCGGTATGCTACAAACGCATTTATCTACTTTCCATTAATTCAACACTTTGGCTGTAGTTTTAGATCTAATCTTGTATTCTAATAGAACGGTGTACTGTTTCAGAGCGTGAAAACTTTAACACCAATGTTCATATATTTTACAAACTTAGACTCAAGTCCCTTTAGATAGCATATACTATATGATTCTGTAATGGTCAATAGTGAAAATTTATGTATTAGTTTCCCAACTCTGCGTTTGTCAACCACAATAGTGTATAACTGTTCATTTTATCAGTACCGTATTATGTTCGCACCAGCTATTTCTGATGTTCTATGGTAAGATAACATGAAGAACCCTTATCAATGTAAGGACACATACACCCACATATATATATATATATATATATATATATATATGTGTATATGTGTGTGTGTGTGTAATAGTCAGTGTGTTGGTGGCTTTTATGCGAAGACGACTCTTATGGTCGTTTAAAATCCTAGTCGTGAAGGGCGACTCGTCGAAACGCGTACTGCACCGAGGTATTTTCGAGCAATGCGCGACGAGAATTTATTTAAAACTACGAGTAAAATTTATTCAATAACTAGATGCTGCTTCGCAGGTGAACGCAGTGTAGAATGAGAGAGAGAGAGGGAGAGAGAAAGAGAGCGAGAGAGAGAGAGAGAGAGAGAGAGAGAGAGAGAGAGGATTCCGCTCTCTCGGGGATGAGACGTTCGCCGTTAGCGAGGTACTCGGCTCTGACCCGCGTGGCGATGACATCTTGCTTAGATAGCGTCTTGCTGGATATCACGCTGTCATTGAGTGCCCCGGATAGCATTTCCCTACGCGAGGTCGAGGGTCCGGGAATTAATTCTCGAGAGGACAAAAGCGAGAGAAAAAGAACTCGCGTGATTCACGGGACGGCCAAGTTGAATATCGAGGATCGAGAGTGATGTATTATTTATGGGCTACGCAACGATAGCACAACGACTCTCTTTCTCTCTCTCTCCTAACTATGAAAAATGATGCTTTCGCTCTTTTTCTTGCCATCGTTCTTCATCCGCAGCACTGTTCGCTCGTCTATAACGAACCGAAGAATTAATATACAATGAACACGAATAGGCTTGATGGTGAGAAAGGTAATTCAAGCAATATTTAGTAAATAAACATAACTCTATTCTGCATAGGAGAATCAATTACTTTCAGCTTGATAACATGGTTGAAAAATATTTAAATGTAATGAAAGTAATAAAAAAATGAACTCCTTCATATATCTTAAAGACCGATCACCGATTATAGGTTATAAATTTCAAGCTTACTACGGGAATGTTTGAAACACCAATTTTGTAAATTTGCGGTTCGTTTTTTATCATACAAAGTTAGAATTAGTACAGATGAATAGAAATTCTGCTTTATTACAAAAAGAAGAGCTGTTAAAAATATCGCTAACTAGTATATTTAACAAATGCATTAAAGGGTATAAATTATATGAGAATTGAACATGCTTGAAGTTACGAAAAGTTTGAAAAGTGGAAACAATGGAGAATTTGTAAATAGCGAAGAAAATTCAATCAAATTATTTTTCACGGGAATATAAATAAAAGAAGGTTCCGTTGGCACAAAATAGGTCAGCTATTCATTTGTTTCATTATATTTAACAAATGTTATCATGGTTGGATTGGTTCTCCAATAACCGTAAAATCCTCTTGTTAGTAAAATTATTTTTTTAAGCAAAAAGTATGTTTTTATTCTGAATTTATCGTCGTTAATCATAATCATATTATGCATTCAAAAATGTTGATTCTTCTGATACGCGCGGAAAGTGTGTGTTTTCTCTCCTCCCCCCGCTCCTCCTCTTACGGCCTATCTCTGTACTTCCCCTCGCTACCCTCCATTCGCCCCTTTGTCCTCCCGGCTTAGTCTGTCTCCCGTCTGTTGTAACAGCCAGCGCGCATTGTGCGCCCCGGGACTGATTTACGCTCCACGGCAGGCGCCTTGCCGGGCTCTTGACTCTCGCGGGCTGCGCCGGCTGTTGCGCGACCTCTGAAACAGCAGATAGCCCGGGCGCGGGCGCGCCGAATTGTAAACAGCGCGAGAGCCATGGCAACCGCAATCTCCATCGCTCGCGTTCACGATGGGGTGAGCAAGGTGAATGAAAGTCGCTGTTTTGATTTCGGCCTTTGCAAATTGGTAGCTTATCAATGGCTCATCTATTGTGCGCCCGTGCTTACTCATCCGCAACATATTGAACAGTGCGGATCCTCGTCGAGGAGTTTCAATTTTTTGTTTTTTTTTTTTTTTTGATCATTTTTGTTCGGCGATGGAATTTTTATTTAAAAAAGAATTTTTATAGCAGGGTTAAATAGTCGAAATGATTCTATTGTGTCCCTTAGTATCGCTTCGACCATTGAGATCGTTTACTCTTTGAGTTATTGAGGCAACATATCATGCTATGTTTTAGTACTATTGACTATACTCAGGAGAGGTTGTTCTATTTTCATACCATTCACAGACGGATAAAAGTCTCAGGAAATCGGGAATACTAAAGTTATCCATCAGAAACATTTTCTCTGTGTTTCTTATCTTTTCTATTTTAATATGTCAAGGAAAGATTCATTTTTATATCAAGACAAACTGTCATGAGACACGTCAATTACAGAAATGAACTTTCTCTCAAGTGAAAAGATTCTTAATGTCTTTGTTAAATATCTGGGATCCTCGTTTTTTTATCGTCTTCCCAAAAGAATTAGTTCTCAGTATGTCATTGTAGAATAGCTAAAAATATTGGATCATCCCTGCTTGGATAGTTAAATAATATCAGTATGTTCAATGAAAAATTGAATGTTATTTTTCTCATTTATGGTGATATTTCGGCAGTTTGGTCGAGTAGAACCATTGCTTATTAACGAACGTTACTATTATTAATAGTATACGTTCTATTAAAAAAAAAAAAGCATTGCTCTCATCAACTGAGCTCTACGATATTTCTCATTGCGCGACTTTAATCTTTCCTGAACCTAATGAGCAAACGTTAAATTGGAACTTTGTTTGTAAAAATATGCGCTTAAATATTTCAAATGAAAAAAAAAAAAAAACATTTATATTGTACGCATTCAAGATCAAATATTTAGCCGCGTTAGTCGAGAATTGCGAAATTTATGCCATTCAATCTCGCTACCGTATCACGCAGGCCTGAAAGCCAAAAGATAACAGCGCGATATATCCACCTCCTGTGCGATATTGATTTAACTGCAATATGAGATAGTCATATGTGATCGAGAATCATAATACTATGACGGTGAGTGAAAAAAGGCCTGAGCCAATCAAAACAAATTCATTATGCTCTATCAGGGATCGTAAGTAATCTTCGTTAAAGCTACAGAAACTAAAAATAATTAAACAAAAAACTTCGATGGTTTTCTACAGGTGCAATTATAGCACTCATATTTTGTTCAATTGGTTGTATTATGTAGTAAGACAAATTTTAACAAGATATACTAATTTTAACCTCGTATTCGAAAAAGGGATGACATTTAGAGCGATAAAGCTCTAATAATGTTTGCAAATGTATATTGCCATTTGAAGTTGGGTACATTTTCGACGCATAAGTAGATATATAATTAGCAGATGATAATTGTCCCTACCTATATAATCGATTGACCTTCAATTGATACATTCCTATCGTAGGCGTGTGAAAAGTTTTTTGTTCGGAATAGTTAAATAGTTAAATTAATAAATTAATCGAAAAATCGAAATAATTAGATTCTTTCTTCGAATACTAAACTAAAACTAGAAAAGTCTTCATAAAAAATCAAACGTTTTGTTCAGTATACCGAGTTTCATTATAAAGTAATAAATTTGCATATGCATTACTTTACTGTCCAACGTTAAAACTAAACCTTTGCTGAGCTCATTGGGGAGGTAAGCAGAGCTGCCTTATTTCATCTAGAAAAAATTGTTCTCGTATTCAACGTATTGATCTTTTACACTAATTCCATTTTATATTGATCTTGAATTATATACTGTAACACATTTAGTAAATCTTCAAGCATCTTCACAGTATCCCACACAGACATGCAAATGAGACACTATCTCGAAAGATGCGAAATAAAAATATGAGAATTGCTTCGAAAATTCTGAAATTGGTAAACAAATGAAGCCGAAAGCGATGGAACCGCAGCGGCATATCTACGTATAAACCAGGTCGTACTTACGGCGTCCGTGTGAATCGGGTGCACGGCGAAGAGGAGGCCGGTCAGCGCTGCGAATCCCGGCCGCAGCGAGGCCACCGCCAGGCTGACTCTGGTGACGAGCATGCACGCGGCCGCGTGCAGGGCGACATTGGTCGCGTGGTACCAGGAGGGCGTCAGGCCCGCCGCCAGGTAGTTCAATCTGCAAAGCGAAAAATGGCAATTCCGTTGGTTAATTGCGGCACTACGACCGATGCTCGTTGCGCGTAAAATTATACTTTTAACCGCGCCCCGTTCGATTCGACGCATGTAAACGCGATCCTTACGGGTCGTCTTGGTTCTCGCTCTGTTTGTGCACTTTGGCGCGTTGCTGTTCTCAACTTGCGCATTTCAATTTTACTTTATAAGCCGTCGCGAACTTGTTAAACAAGCGAGCGGGCAGTGGGCGTTCTCTTTATTCTCTCCAATTCTCCCCTTCAATTATTCATTACGGCAAAACCGAGTTGTACTTCCACGATTAAAACAGTTCCCGCAACGATCAAAGTTCTCGTTTTACCGGTTGCCCTTCTTCGTTTCCCATATTTGCCGCGCAGCTGCCACTTTTATCTCTCTCTTATCTATTCGTTGAAATTAAAATGTATTCTTTTTCATCCCGTATCAATTAGACGTTTCTTTATTAACGCAACGCACGAGCTTAAATTCATATTATCTGGGACAGTCATAATTTTCGGGCGTGACATTGAAATACGCAGGGGCTTTTAAAGCGGAAAGAAAATTTTCATAGAGACAGTTTAATTCGTTACTTAATTCTGCCATAAATTTGAAGAGTCGACTACCCTTTATAGTGCGGAGGAATTGAATGGAACGCAGTCAAAGTGGATGAGATAACTTAATTTACGGAAATGGTGTGCAGAAAGCTTAGTCAGGTGATGTTCGTGTATAAATGTAAATGTACCGTACATGTTATCTCGGGCGCGCCAGTATATTTTTCAACTTTTTCCTCGTGCAGCCCGGGAGATCTAAGCGCCAGGGCCGTCGCTGCCGAATTGACAGGTTTATTTTTGACTTTATAACGCCCGTTAAAACTATGGACATATCTGAAAAACGTTTTCAAAGGCAAATAACTTTTTTGGAATTGTTATGAGTTTCGAGCTTTCCGAACGCGTTAATATGTTAACTTTTATACGCGGTTTGTTTTTTAGCAACTCCATTCTTTTTTCTTCTTTTTCTTTCAATGTATTTAGAAAAAAAGTGGGAAAAACAGTGGACGTTTCCTACATTTGTGGAATTTCTTAAAACTGAACTCTTTGGGTGCTGGAGGTGGCCTAATGTAAATTTACTTATTAAGATATGTTGTACAATCCCTATTGTGGATGTAGTACAAATAACTATATACGAATAATTTAAAGATTATTGTATACTGTAATTTGGATACCGAAGAATTTACCTATTCATTCTAAACGTGCTTGGAGTGCTACCTGAATAAATAGACTAAATTTTGTCTTATTACGTATTTAAATGAGACTTAATTTTGAAAATTTGACATAAATTGCACTTTTTTTTCAAAATGAACAATCGATATTTATTTTTGTTTTATATTCGGGTGCGTATAATAATAAATATGAATAGTAATATAAAACTGTGTTACCACTAAGTTAGATGGGTGTGAGTGTTAAAAATACTTCATTAAGCATAAATATTGAAAACAGCGCCCTCTAATGCTGAAATATATAACAATATAACAATAATATCTATATAATAACTATATAACAACAAACATAACAGGATATTTCGGTCTTCTCTATTTTTCAGTGAAAAATTTATGGACATTGCTTCTGAGCCTTGAATCAAGTTAAAAACCTGCCTTTTACACATCTAGATTTGTATATTTTGTAAATGTGAGACGACAGATACGCTTCGAGACCCAGATTCGTACTTAACGCGTTGAATTTTTTATCCGCCCGTGTAATTATCGGGGCGAGAGGACAATTTTAACATCGTTACAGTGTAGGAGCGTCGTCTATAATCAGTTTAAACGCTGGAGTTACAGGGACGCTCGCTTTACAGAACGAACTCGGCCGAGCCTGCAAAGGCGTCGCGCGCGTATAATCGATTCCGGACGAGTGACGCTAATTCAAATGGGTGCTCGAACGAGTCGAGCCCGCAGCCGTGAGAGAGAGAGAGAGAGAGAGAGAGAGAGAGAGAGATCGACGCGCGATCCGATCCATTCCGAACTGCCAAGAACGCATTCGCGCGGGCCTAATGAATGGTTGGCGTAAACGATTGATTCGAATCGGCCCGATTAGCCGTTAATTGGAAACAGGCCGCCGAGGTCACACAGGCCCGACAGCGAGGTTCGCCCCAGCGCCGCGTCGCGTGACTTTTTCGGCGGCCGCGACCCCTACCCCGTGTTTTCGCCGCGGAATTCCGGAACTTTCGGCCGCGCCGGCGCCGCGCGGATATTGAGTTCGCCAACTAATAAGAAGACAAAGCGCGACGGGGGGGGGTCGAGAAAAAGAGTAACCCGGGTATTTTCATTTACGGGCGAGACGCGCCGCGGCCGAATTTTCTACAGAAAACGCCCGCGCGGAAGCTTCCCCGGCCGTCCGTCGAGTTCCTAAACTTCGGCCCAAGCCGCTTAAGACGGGCGGGCGCGACTTAATCGGATTTCGAAGCTCTCCGGCGGCCGTCGGTTATTTTTGGCCCGCGTCCCCCGCCCTCCCTTCGTCCTCCCCCCCCTCCTCGATACCGATATCGAGGCGATTCGCCGCTCCCGCCCTGCCCCTCCCTGCTCCGTATTCGGCCTCCGCGCAGCGGGGCGAGCGCTTTTATATCGTCGAGCACGGCTCGATCCGGGAGGGGAGCAAAAAACGCGCCTGAACGAGGAATAATGAGGGACGAGACAATAAATGTTGAGTCGAACCAGGAAGCGGTGCGGAGAGATCGTCGCGAAGGAGCGGGTGGGTCGGGGGCGGGGGGCAGGCGCGGAGGACGGACAGAAGGGTGCTTCGAAGAAAACAAACATCGTAACATGCTGACGCTGCGCCGCAATAATTCTGGACGCCTGCTGTCGACGGATACGTAGGGTCGACGGTCTCGGGGCGCAGCCCTGCCCTCCCTCCCCCTGCGCGCTCCCCTTTTCCCATCGCCCACCCCACCCCGGCTCCGCACCAGCGCAGGGCTCTCTCCGGCTTTGGCACAGTTCCAGGTGTCAAGGATTCGAGGTGGCTCCGAGCCGAAAACGCGGAAAGCTCGTGATTCCTTCCACTTTCTTATTGCCGGGAGGAATCTTCTTTTTATGCTCCCAGACGAATAAGACATTTATTTCTTTTCTACGCTGCCCCGACAATTATTTCGTCCTATTTCCAGCGGGCTTTTTGTTAAACTTTCATTTATTTGATAAGATTTTATACACTGAATACTGCTAGTAAATTTCGCAGCTTTTTAATTTAACTCTGAGATTATGCTCGGAATACAATGGTAGTGATAGATAGTAGAATCATAGATAACTTAAAATATATACAGTTTTAAATAATTTTAATTAATTTCAATAATTCAAGGTTTCTAGAAGATTCCGATTTTAGTAATAGTAATGCATGTACACAGTGTAAGATACAATAAAATAAAATTAGCTAAATCTATATTAAATATAATGAAATAAATTTATTTGTTAAATGATGAAGCTTATAAAACGTTTGCATTGCTTTAAGTTAATTTGACTCATGTTTGAAAACATGAAAAAAAAGATTTTAAAAAATTGAAAAAAGAATCAATGAAATTTTTATATATTATAATAAATAAAATTACATTTAAACTTTTGATGTATACAAATATATTCAATTTGTATAAATATTATTTATCGTCAATAAATATTAGATTCTAAAAAATATAATATAGAAAATATTTAATTGTTTTCATATTTGCTTGTATCTATTTTTTTATTCGCTTTATGCATAAATTATACGAGGTTTAAATTACACTCTAACCGACAATAAAAAAATAACATGTTTCAACTCCGTCGTGAAAATTATGCCGAGATTGATATTTCAATAGAAATCTGCGAAAAGAAAATCATGGTTTTGCTTCAACCCGAGCTGCGTCGACAGAGCTCTTTCTTTATTTTTATACTACAAATAGGAAAATCCAATCGAATCCGCGCGTTCTTTTTGTTATTGTTGTACCGCGCATATTACAATTGAATCGAATATTGCCGCGAGAAGGGATTCTTCGCTTAAAATGGAGGATCCGCGGAAAGAGTGGAAAAGCGCCGCCGTGGCCGTGGTAGCACGTGTCACGGTTTGCGAGGCGCGCGGCGCGTAACGCGTCGCGAGCCCGCAGCCGGGCAGGAAAAATGAAAGGAACGCGTATTTCGCGCGCGTATACCTGCATACACGGAAGATTACATTTTGCCTGGAAGAATAAAATTAGTTTTGTCGCGCATCCGTGCTCCTGGCGTTTCCTCTTTCAATCTGCATTTTTTCCCCCCCTCTCCTGTTGCCGCGCCGCGCCCCCGCTGAAGCCGTCGACGGAGGGCGGGGGCGGGGAGGGCGAGGGCGGCACGGCGAGGAGTATTGAATTTTAACACGCGTGAAAAAACCTCGAGCAACGGGGTTTGCGAGAAGGCGGTCGATACTCGCTCGTTGGTATTTCTTTTTTTACTTTCATCCTTTCTTTTTTCTTTCGTTCTTATTATTTTTTTTTTTTTTTTGCTAAATCACGAGACCGTTTGGCTCTTAATTCGGACCAATATGCTGAATTTTGAGAGCCAAGAGATAAAGATAAAGAGGCGGGTGGGGTGGGTAAAGACAGAGGGGAAACTCGGAAACGGAATAATCTCCGCGAGCCCGCTGGAGAGAAATCAAGAGAGAAATCATTAGGGGGAAGGAGTTGAAGACGGCCGAGGGAAAAAGGGATATATGTAAGTGGCTCTTGTCTTTTCTATTCTTAAAGAAGTGCTTTTTCCGTAATTCGAGCGCCTGGGCGCCTGGCGGAGCTCGGGCGGAGGAGGGGCCACCGCTCCATTCGTCGTCGTAACGAGGCATTAAAGTCCGACGATGTCGTTAAATCATACCGTGGGTCTCTCCCCCGGCCCCGCCCGCCCATCCCGAAAGTGGTTCAAAAGCTCCCTGCAGTTGGCTCGTTATCCGGCGCTCCTCTCTTTCGCCTTTTTTTCCGCGCCCGAACTCCCCCGACCCCTCCTCCCGCCACCCGCGCCTACGGCTACTCTCCTCACGCTAAAGCTCGCCCTCTTCATTTTCGCGACTGTGCGCATTGCTCGATCCCGCGCTTCTCCAATTACCGAAGGTGTCGGCGAGCCTCGCCCTCGGCCTTCCCGCCTCCCGCGCTGCAGCTCATCGCTCGCGAGGTCCGCGACAGAGATGCAAAACACAGGGAGGAAACGGACGGGCGCCGGGGCGAGACGGGGCGTGGCGCTCCCCCTCCCACAAGCTGTGCGGGTGGTCGCGGCAGTACCATCTCCTCGACTCTTATGTACTCTTTTATACGTCCTCCACGTCCTCCTCCTCCTCCTCCTCCTCGCGCGGCTGCGGTCAGCGGCTCTTCTTCGATCTCTCGCCGCGAGTATGTACTCCGCCACCAGTAGTACCGGCCGCAGCCCCCCCCCACCCTCCGATTCGCCTCTCTCGGTGTCGGGAAAGTCGATACACGCTCCCAGGATGTCCGTGCTCCGGCACTCCCCGCCCCCCCCCCGACTCGCGCGAGGCGCCTCCACCCTCCCTCCTCGTCGCTCTGCCCCGCGAGAGAAGAATTCCCGGACGCGCCGTTCTTGCGCCCGGTCGCCCCGAGCGCGCGTGTCTTCCTCAATTCGAGCTCGGCCGAGAATTATTTGCCGATTGTTCTTCATCGAGTCGAGGGGGAGACGGACGGGGGGGTCGGGGGCGCAAAATCCACCAAGAGGTCCGCCGGGGCGCGGCGTTCGGCCGGGAATCAACAGGCAATCGAGGAGGAAAGTTTTCTCCTCGACTAGTTCGAAAGCCGGGGGTGGAAGGGGGAGAGGGAGAGCGAGAGAGAATGCGAGAGGGGGGGAGGGGCAGAAAAAGCGAGTGGGAGAGAAAACGGGCTGAAAGTGCCTGCGGCGGCGGCTCGCGGCTCCGCGAGATAGCGAGCGAAAAATGAGGCTTATTCTCTTTGTTTCTCTACGCCCCATTCATTTCCTCTGTAAGTACCTGCGCCCCGCCGTACCGCCCATTTTTCGCCCTTCAAGGTTTCAACGCCCGGCTGCTCTCGCTTCGTCGCCTGCATGCTGACATGTATACATACATGCATATATATATATATATATATATATATATATATATATATATATATATATATATATATATATATGAGTGAATATACTTATATCGAAAACCGACATTAGGACTTGTACCCTGTCACAGAAAAACAGCGTGAAAAACTGAAATACACTGCAAGATTCATTCGAAATTTGTGCTTCTTGCAAGAAGTGGGTTACAGTAATTTTCGTCGATGCTTTTCTTTTTTAGTTTTTTTATTACATTCAGAAATCACACCAAAAAATACTAGGAATATTATTATATTAGCCCAGCTTATGCGTTCATTTAAATTTACTTTTTACTATACAGTGAATATTTTACCTTTACTTGAAAAATGCCCTATATATTTAACTTTCTTCAGACGTTTGTTTTACTTCCTATTGTAATATTTAATAGTGCAATTATTTAACATTTTATTAGACTATATATTTTCCAAAGTTTTATAATTATGGAATTTCCAAAAAGAAGACCATGTACGATTTTTATCTGAAATTTCCTTTGTAGAAATTATTGTCTCAGCAAATTCTTCAACGAACGTCGTCGAGTATCATAAATTATAACGAGCCATCATTTAAGAGATACGTGCCATTAATTAATTCTACTAGTATGCAGTTTTGTTAGGTGAGACAGAATTGAGAGCCCATTTCTCGAACGAGATGAAACTATATCTTAGTTTGTAAAAATAAAAAGAGTATTGAGATAAAGTTCAGTGCAATATTAAACATTTTGTACCCTTTTTTAAAGATATATATTGTTCATTAATAAACATTAATTTTATAAATTCGCTTGGGAAATCTTAGAAAAACGACATTCTATAGACTAATTGTAATGGCCGGATTCGATAAATATCAACTTCTTACACTTTTTTCATTCGTATCTCGATCAAAATACTCGACCGCCCCGAGCCACCTCGATCACCTTCCCCAAAAAGCGGAGAACTTCTTGGGGAGCCCCTGATCTCTGCCCATTCTCTCTTCACCTCCCGGCCTTCGCGAAAGACACATTGCGGGATAATAGACGATTAATGCCGGATGGACAGACGGGAGAGAGAGAGAGAGTGAGAGAGTGAGAGAGAGAGTCGCAGAGGACCGAGGGGAAATAAAACGCGGCGCCTCTAAGTACACAGGGAGCGGTGCCGAGATTCCCCTTCCGGTCGTTAGCCAGCCAATCCCACATACTCTTTTTGCGCGCGAACGATATCGTCCGTTTGGCCGGACGCCGAGGGCGCACGATGTAAGGGGGTGGCGCAGTCCCCTCGGGCTACGTGCCCTCGCATTCAAATTCGCCGGCGGGGCCCGCTGCGGTTCCTCTCGTACGATGCGCTTTCGCGCGCCGCTTCGTGCGTTAGGTACACATACATCGACTCGGACTCGAGAAGCTCTATATATACATTCATACGTGTGTATATATATACATACATACATATATATATATATATATACACACACACATATATATATATATATATATATATATATATATATACATAGCGAGGGAGAGTTCTGCACACTCCGGCGCGTTTTATCGAGCTGCTCGCCGCCGCAAGCGGCCCATAAAAAGAGAGACTTTTCTTTCTCAAGGCCGCCCTTTAGAGATTTATCAGTTATCCGCTCTACTTGCGAGGAAAAGAAGAGAGAGAAAGACTGAGAGAAGGAGAGAGAGAGAGAGAGGGGGATAGAGTCTGAAATTATTGGCCTTATCTGCCGTTGGCGGTATACAGTTAATAATTTAACCGCCGAACGGCTCCTTCGACATTGTCGACCCTCCCGCCCCTTTCGGTGGCTTTGATGCTGATAATCCGAGATCCGATCGAATGCTTTATCGGCGCTTATACACACCATTGCGATGGCTTACGAAGGTGATTCGTTATTTCAGATTTTCTAACATAATAATATAATTATTGTTCGATTTACTTTGAGCTTACGTCATTATCGGTTTCGGATTAATCGCAAATAAATTTCTAGTCTCGTGTAAGCGTGAAAAGTATTAGAAAATTATTGTGTTGTAGGTCGTATAAGCATTAATATTACAATAAATATTTTATTTGCGTTTGTCTGTATTATGATACTTTCCTTTTGAATATGCTGATCGATAAAAATTAAGGATAGTCATCTTATTAATTTTTTTTTAATTTATCTTGATTTTATATTAGTTGCTCTTTTTAAATTTAATCAATAATAAAAATTGGACTACACAAATAGAGAGTATAAAAGTTTTTTACTATTTCTTCTACCCTTCATTGTCTAAGAACTTCTAAGAAACAACACTAAGAAACAACCGTTGCATTAATCAAAATTATTGCGTAATGAAAAATATACGCGTAAGATTTACAAATATTAAGATAATAAAAACTTTCAAGCAATTATTGCGCCAGAACCGTTTCAAGCTGATGCAATGCTTTGAAAATCAGATATTAATAAAAATCTTTTCATATTTTTTGTTTCAGAGAAATCATTAATAAATTATTGGATTTTAAGATACAATTTGAAACAAAAATCACATAAATGTAAGGGGAAAAAGTTAAATTACTTTTTGTAATATAGATTAGAAAGCGAGAAACACATAAAAGATAGTAATACAAAAATGAATTATTATAAATAATACAGGTCAACCCTTAATTAGTGAGATATAGAACTTTTTATTATCGTTACTTTTGATATTTTTCAAAAAACTAATTTCGTTCGACGGTTAAATGCTGGTTTTTTTTTTTAAATCCCGTCCCCGTTCAGATATGGCTTGAAAACTTTTACGCGGATCCCGCCGCTCCGTCCGAAAGAGATGGTGATACTAGAAAATTTGAAAAAGAAAATTTCAAAATCTGTTTTTCGACCGTAAAATGAAATTGCAGATGATAGCTAAAAAATTTTGAAGATATTAAAAGATACTGTATATATCGTGTTTTATACGAAAATAAGGCCGTGACAAGATTAATTTTTTTTCACCTATTAATTATTTAGGTTGCCGTTCGGTATTCTTTCAGAAAAATCCAAAGAACTGATTGTACATGTGTAAATATGCATCATGAACTATGCATCGAAATCATGGAGATCCAGTCCAGTAAGTTGATAGTCGTAATTTCGCGCGAGCATTCTCGAATAATCGACGGATTATCCGAAGCCATCCGAAAGCGAATCATTGTCACAAAAACCCCGACGCAACGTACCTGCTCACGTGAGACGTCTGATGCGCAAAATAAACCTGTACGTTTTGCGAACTAAAACAACCTACGCATCGATTCATAAATCTGCACAGCGGCGACGACGAAACTGCTCGAGTTACATCGCTAACCGCGGCATTCCCGAGATCCGGCGCCCCCCCCCCCGCCCCCAAGCGGCCACTATCCGTTGGCAGACCTCAAAAGGACGCTCTGGGGAAAAGAGATTTGCGGCGGATTATAAAGTCGTAGCTGGGGCAATTTCGATTTTGTTACTAAAGATCGGTCGTTCGAGACGAGAGGTATTGGAGTGTTAGAGGAGAGTTTGCATTGTTGCTGGGCGAAATAGTTTTTCATTAATTATTGCTGAGATTTTTTTATTGGAAGTGCATTATAATTTATAATTTTCTAGAATTCGTTTGAATTGTTAATTATATATAATATTGCTATTCATCAAACCTTTACAATTGAACGTTATTTTTAAATATCAAGAAGAAAGAATTGCCTTTTAATACTATTCTTTTCGTTTGTTAAATATGCTACTATTTTTATGACAGTAATAATTTGAAAAAATATATAATTGTTTAAATGTTTTCTTTTTACAAAAGAAAGATCTGACCTCATTAGTGAAAAACTATTTTAATATCGTATTTCGTTAAAAATTTTAATTATATAATGTTTCTTTAATTATTTAGTACGGACTCGTGAGTATTATTTTATCACGTTTCCATTTGAATGATTAGAAAGGGACACAAAGGATCCATTTGGTGAGTGTGAAATAAAAAGGGCAAATAGTACGTAATTTCTGACTTCTCTATATCCACAACTTTTCTATCCTCAGCAACCTTGAAAGAAAAACTAATAAAAATCAAAGCTAATGGACATTTTCCTGATTACCTTACTTTTATATAAATGAGGTACCGATTAGTTAAAGGTGACGAATTATTTTGACATTCTTTCATTTTTATTGTCAATATTTTTTGTGAACTTCGTTGTTCCAAATCATTATTCAAAGGAAATACGGGACTGATGTTTTATTTATGCATTTTAGACAAGATTTTATGTTAAATATATAAAAATCTCCCTCTTCGTCAAAGGGTATATTCCACAATTATTGTTCATCTTCAATCAACGGTGATTTTTTAATTTATCAATATTATTTTTGCAATTTTTTGACTCTTCTTACCAAATATCCCAAATCATAAATTATAAATTATAAATTAAATTAAGAATTTTCCTATAAATATTTATAGTCACGAAAGAAGAGCATCAATTTTGTAGAAGCCATGGAAATTGTACAACATTTAAACTTGGGCATTGAAAAATTTCAAAATGCTCTCAATCCGAAAAGTATATAACGATCCGTATTCTCGAACGAACCTTCGCACACAGAGAGAGAGAGAGAGAGCGAGAGAGCGAGAGAGAGAGAGAGAGAGAGAGAGAGAGAGAGAGAGAGAGAGAGAGAGAGAGAGAGAGAGCGAGAGCGAGAGCGAAAACAATGGCAGAATCCACGGCACGGCTTGCAACTAGTTTCAGATGCGCATCGAAGTTTCATCGGATATTTCGATATAGTGTCCGATCGCGGACGTCGGAGGGACGGGGGGGGCTGGGGGTCGGGGGCTATCGGAGGTCGGATTTTCGCCGACCTATATATCGGGTACGGCGCACATAGCGCGCCGGCCGCCGCCATTCATTGCCGGTGGCAGCTTTCCAAATTGCCCTTTAAATCGTCCCGGGTCGCATCGTATCCTTATGGCGATTCCGCCCCGCCCTTCCGCCGCCCTTCCGCCGCCCTCCCGCCACGGGGCCACGTGCGACCTCTCCTAATTCTTTCATTCGTCCCTCTCGGAACGCGAGGCGCAACGTGCCGCGCGGCCAGGCAATCTCCCGTCGACGGCGAACGACTCTCGCCCGTCCATTTTTTTTCCCTCTGCCTCCCGGTCGATCTGCCGCCCCCTCCCCCTCCGGCACAGAGGCGTCTTCCGCGCGATTTACCGCGCGGACTGCTTTGCTTCTTTCCGAGCCGCCCCCCCCCTGCACCTCTTCGCCCCCATCCATCCCCGTCGAGCTGCCCTCGGCAGCCTCCGCGCGCGAGCCGGAGCCACGAGGAGGGGCGCTTACTCCGCATCGCGTAATCTCGGCGAGATCGCTGCGCGAAAGAAACGGGGGATAGCGGGGAGGGGCGGCCGGGGGGGTGGGGGTGGGGCTTCGAATCGGGGCGCGTGCATGCATGCACGCGCGTAGCCGTATGCCCATCGGTCACGCCATTATCGGCCGGAACGGCGGGGCGCGGCGGCGGGCTCTGGTGCAGTCGCGTGTTCTTGGACGCGCATTGCCGCCGCGGGCGCAGAGGGTGGAGCGCGGGCGGGGGGGGGGGAGGCCGCGCTCTCCTCGATGGATGAATAGGCGGACGAGCGGATGGGCACCGACGTAAATTACGCGCGGCCCTGCTCGCGACGCCGACCGCCGATTCGACTTGACAAGGCGCTTGAAAGGAGGAAAGGGGGGGGAGGAGGGCGTTGGCGCGAGCTCGCTCTTCCCCTTTTGCGCCTCGAGAATTAATACGCTCGCGGGGGTCGCGTCGGAGCGCCGCTGCGTCGCCCCGCCGGGCCAGAGACAAAGCCGCCCCTGTGCACGGGGAGTGTGGGGAGTGGGTGGGGGGGGGGGCGTTCGCGATACCGCGGTGGATTTTCCAAGTGCGCGCTCCCGGCGAGCGGACGAGCTTCTGCGAGCTTTTGTTTGCCTCAAAAATGAAGCGTCCATTCCGATCGCTCGGCGAAACAAAAGGGGAAAATTTATTGGGACGGCTGGGAGCGCCAGGGGTGTATAATTAAACGTCAGCTTCTCGCGCCAGTCTCGAGTAGTTACAGGCTATTAGGATTAAATAAGCAGCGATGATGCCTTAAGTTGCGGAAATTCGTTCAATTATGTTAATGTCGCGACGAGTTGCAGAATCAAATTAATAGTTCACGTCGCGCCTAGAATTTACTCCGTAGACAAGGGCCTGCAACGCGCTGTAAATTAACTTTCCGAGGTAAGGCTTTGGCTCGGTAATCTAGTTTTTCGAAGTGGCTGCGTTCTATAATAATGTATAACTTCTGCCGAATTCGCAGAGACGATCGGAAGTGCGACAACTGTGAATTTTATAGATTTTACGAAAATTATTATGAACTTACGTTCAGTTAGTATGGTGAAAGCAGTATTTTTAGTATTCGTAACTACACTAATTAAAGCGGTAGTGCATGACATTCCTCCGTAATTTCTTTATAGTTACATTACAAATAACGTATATTTAAAAGTAATTATAATGTTTTATACTAAAGCAAATTAGTGTCTATTTTCTAGAATTTCTTCCTTTTCCTTCAATAATAAATGTAACTTACGGATTCTTTGTTAAATTTTACTATAAATAGTCTAATTATCCGCCTTTTCTCATGTATAAAATTTTAAATAGATTTTATATCATAATTAAATAATAATTGTATGGCTAACGTGATGGGGAAAAGGATCGTGTTAGGACGAATAATTGAGCCCGGATAATAATTTCAACTAAAAAATTATACGTACAAAAGTAATAAAAAGTTTATCCGAAATCAGTTATTTACAAAAGTATGGAAGTGATAACGGTAAAGAAATAAAAATAATTTACTGCGTCGGATTAATGTGTAGTGGCTTCGGATTCACTCTAAACGAAAATTCAGAGAGAAAAAAACGCACGAAATTAAAATACAATACAGGTTCCGGTACAATAGAAAATATATATTATATGTCTATGTATGTGCAAAATTGCGGTGCAAAAAATATATATATATATATATATATATATATATAGAGAGAGAGAGAGAGAGAGAGAGAGAGAGAGAGAAGAACGTAAGCATATACGAGTTGGCGCTCGGGTTATCGGCGTCTCCGAGCCTTTCTAGACTCGTTCGTGGCTCGCTCGCGGCGCCCATCTTATTTACCGACGCGCGAAAACTCGTCCCTTTCACATTTCGCTCCGAATTCTATTTCTTTCCCATATTATTTCGCTCTCCATTTCGGTAGCGCCGAAACTATAAAGCAACGCCTGATTTTTCCATTATAGATCCAGAAGTACTTTGGAATGGACAAAAGATAAAGTTTTCATCTAGCAAGAAGTAATAAACAGCTGTTTCGGCAAGGCGGAGCTCGACGACAAAATAGTGCTCGCATTTCCCTCTGCGACGATATAAATGCGCTGGTCAAAATGAATACTGCAGTAGAGGGAACTTGGCTTTCGGTATGTATTTTTCTGGATTAATTTTGCAGATCACACGGCGCACTCGTTCCTCCCTGCGACATCGGTGGCCCGGTGACGTTTTTGTCAATGCCTTTCGTTTCGTGCCCGGAGACGTCTTACTCGATTTAGAAAGCACTCCGTCTAGCGGGTAATAATTTAGCCCGACGCTTCTACCAGAGGGACGGGCGATTTTAGCACAGAAACCGAGGGTTCTCCCAGAGTGCTGGTTGAGGGCAAATTTACCCTTTGCTTATGCACCCAAACAAAAAAAATCCAAAAAAATACATTCATGCTATCTGTACTTTTATTTGGATAGGAATCTATTAAAAAATTTAAATTCATAGTAAATATATATATATATATATATATATATATATATATATATATATATATAAAGGTTATAATGAATTTTATTACGTATGGTAGTAAAGAGCTTCTTTGAAAAAAGTACTGCAAGAACAAATCAAAGGGAGCAGAACGATGGAGTAGATTTAAATAAAATTTATTTGGCAAAAATGCATATTTATGTCGTTAGAATAAAAATTTTAAAAGTAATTTCTGTTTAATTACAATGTAAGGAATATTTTGCGGTTTTTATTACTTTTCTACTTCACTTCATTTTTTGTGCGACCGACAACTTTAATATTATATTCTACAAAATTATTATTTCAGTAATTTATAACATACAGCTAATTAGATCAGAATAGAATTCTAAGTATTATCAGAAATGTAAAAAATGCTTTTTATACTCTAATTTGTAGAATAAATTTCATAAAATTAGGTTAATTCTACTTAATACTTAGGCATGAAATATATCCTCATTTATTGTGTAATATAGTAATTTATTATGTTCTTGTTCATTGTATAATAATACAGTTTAATCTTCAGAATTTACTATCTATTAGTATAAAATGTCATTGATTTAACACGAATATGGTGTAAAAAATTGACTCGCAAATTTTTAAAGATAATTTATCTTCGTAGATAAAAAGCGACAGCTAAATTTTTCTTGCAATAATTGCTCTAAAGAAATAAAGTTTTCTCTTACTCAACGATGCCATTTTCCATAGAGATATAGAATAGCATTTCGAGCTCTTTCTCTATTACCTATATTTGCTTTGTACAATCCATATTCCCTTTTACCTATTTTTATGTTATGCCATAAAATACTTTTGTATAAAGCTAGAATTTCCAGGAAAAAATAAATTTACATGCATATAAATAAAGTAGTAAAAAATCTCTTTTTTTTTTGTAACGAGAAATGCATTTTTCATAAACATTTTAATGGAAACAGGAAATAAATGTAGGAGGTAAAGGACTAAAATTCGTTCTGGTTTCAGTCAAATAAGTTCTCCTCTCTCGCACACAATTTCAATTAAGCAAAAATAGAAGGATCATTTTGACGATAGGATTTATACAAGTGCAAATATAATAATCAAAAAGAAAAAGAAAAGAAAGGAAACTTAACTTGGACGAGCTTCTCGCCTGAATATTAACGGTATTGACCAATGAATCAATATAAAAACGAAAAATAATTGAAACTCTTCTTAAGAGCAGTTGTACATCTGCTACCGAAATATACCATATAAATAATACGATTTTATTTTTTATGTTTCGGTGTGTCGCTTAGTTATCCTTTTCATACTTTCATTTTTTTTTCTTTTTTTTCTTCATTTATCCAATACACAAATGTCCATAAATAGATTCTCACTGATATATTCCACGAAGATGATAATAAGTTTGATTTGTTATGCGGTCATCGAAATCGTGAGCTCCGTTCATTTTTCAATAAAATATAAATTCCGTATGGGCTGGGAAATCAAAGATATCGCAAAGCTATTATTTGCTAAACAAACGAATTCTTCCAAAACGACTCTTCGTTCGCTCGAATTGATACAATATACGAAGATGGCGGGCTATGAGGTTAATTTCGACCGACGTATTAGTATCGGACACAATGCCTTGCCTTCGAGCAGCCGAATCAATTCTCATATCGTTGCGCGGATGTACGGGGGAGGGGGGTGGAGAGGAAATCGCCGATAGACTCGGAAAACTCCTGATATTCGGTATAGGCGTCCACCGCCGGACGGTGGCCCTTTCTACAAAGGTTCGCCCCGCCCCCCCCCTCCTTTCACCCTTGCCGAGGGCATATGGCTCGCGCACAGCAGCCGCGTGTACGCGCGCGAATACGAGAGTCGCGCACGTACGGGACTCGGGGGGAGGAGGGGGGGGGGTGCGCGGAGCGAGAGATCCGTCGTCGTCCGCGGCCGTGCGCGGCATATTCAAAGAGGCTCGCGCGTCTTCTTCTCGGCCCGCGGACGTCCGTCCGGCCGACCTCCCCTCCCATCCCCGCCCCCCAACCCCCGGGGCTTCGTCTTACGTCCACGGGAATCCGGAGGTTCCAGCCCCCGCTCCCCGAGGCTTTTTCGAATTCTTCCTCACCGTCACGTCTACCGCCCCCTCCCCCGTGCCCCTCTCCGCGTCCTCCTGAATTCCGAATATATTTACACGGGACGAGGCAAAGAGAGGAGCCGGACGACGAGCGCCGGCGCGTTGGACAGTTCTCTCGGTTTATTATTCTCGCCGCGCGATCTGCCCCCTCCGCTCAGCCGCAGCCTTCGGCTGTACTCCGGCTCCGGGGGCTGTGTGCTAATGCCGACCGCGGCACCCCCGCCCTCCCCCCGCCGCGAGGATGTGAATATTTCGAATATTTTATCGTCCTGGCTGCTCGGCTACTTTGCGCGACGTCCGTCTTGAATCAATAGTCGCTGCTGCTCTTGTCAATCACCAGCCGGTTAGACAAAATTGAAAAACTAGGTACAATAGGAGGTTTTTATTAATGGTTCCTTCTCGTGTGAATCGGATTAGTCGATAATTTCAAGAAATGGAAATTAACGTATGATGCATCTCATACGATTGGGAATGTTTATTAAAGATATGAAAATTGCATTACAGGTTGGTACATTACTATGGTTTTGGTATATTACTATGATTTACCCTATCATCCAAATATATAATGTCTTCAAGGTTAATAACAACTCCACAATTATTTGATTTTTTCTTTTGGCTAAGGGCCCTTGGATCTTAACATTTTCAGAAATTCTGACCTTAATTACTACAGAATCATTTTGTGTTTAATCCTGATTTCTCGCAGATTGTATTCTTGATAATTGAAACGCTGCATTATGAAGAGAATCTTGTCGCAAATCAATAATGTCAACTGGTTCTGGCAAAGTAGCATTTTCAATATTTTGCACAGTGCGAGGCATATTTGATTCTAAATCATGGTCCATGGTTTGACCATACTTGGAACAGAATCGTTGTCCAGAAGATGACCCGAAATGAGATCGGGATCCTGAATAGTCATCCGAGGCTTCATCGCTTTGTATGTTTCCGGTACTGCGGCGTCTACGTTGTTGGCGCTCACATTCGTTACTCAAACTGTTGATATTTGGAATATCGTCATGCAATGAATTATAATGTTAGTGACTTGCAGATAAACTTCTTCGAGGTGCGTTATTATTCATCTGATTTCGAGAAGCTGAATCACCAAGTTTATATAAATCTCTAATCATAAATGAAACTCTAAGAAGTTGATTTATAAGAAGGGTTTAGCAATGCTAATACTGAATCGGCGATTATATTTAATGAATAAACGTTTGCAACAATATTTATACCATATACAATTACACTTTTACACATCCTTGCATTATAGTAAATTCCATTATAGTGAAATATTAACAACTCCCTCTAATAATGAAATATGTTGAGACAATTGAGAATTTTTTACAAAAGCAATATAATGTAACGACTTGGTTAATCGACGTTTAAGTCAAATTTTAAGAATCCTATTTTGTAAGGAATAGCGGAAAAAATTTAAGAAATATAAATAATTTCAAATAAATGGAAAAAAAAACAAAATGTTCTACACTTCGGGCCAAACCAACTACGAGCAATGAAATAATTTTAAAAGCAATATTCGTATTCGTCGAGGAAAATCCTTCAAGTTGTGGATTATCTTCAAATATGAATACTTGCTCTATGAGTGTAATTACGGTCGGTAACGTTTACGGTACCATTAGTCGACCTCGAATAGCCATACTGTATTTATCTATTTTTACAATTTTATCTTTACGTTTACTTTATCGGCACCTACTAAGAAATTGTTCGCTTAGCGGCAGCACCTTGAATTTCCTTCGGGCAAATTTCTAATTTTTCTTCGCCTTCAATCACATCTTCGGTAAAAGACAAATTGACTTTGGAGCCGACGGTCTTACCGCGTTTAAGATGCCTCTACACGTAACCCGGCCGAGTCGATGATCAACAGGAGGAAGCGTGTGCCGAAATGTATGCAACGGTGCGAGTGCTCGCGCAAGGATCTCCTCTAATCACGTTGCGTTTGCGCGCGACAAAACAATGCAGGGAAACCGGCCGTATTCTTTCCTCGCGGGCGCATGGATGCGAGGGAGTCATTTTCTCACAATGGTTGCCACAGACGAGAATACAAGCTCTAAGTTCCGTTCCCGCTTCACGGCCATGTCCCTCTAGTCCCGCCGAGGTGTCTCTAGAGAATCCTCCCCATGAAGATAATCTTGCCCTCGCTGCTCTCTCTATCTCTCTCACTCTCACGACTTTCCAAAGCGCACTCTGCATTATTCGTTTCGTTACATTATACGTGCAATGCGCCGCCTGTCGCGGTAATTTCGAAGCCCGCAGACGATGCATTAGTCGATGAGAAAATTGAAATAAAAGCATAGGCGCTGCTCCCCTCCTGCACCTCTCGATGCGTCAAAGTTCATTTTATATATCAGTCTCAAAGGAACGTCCATTTGCGATATTCTCTTTCGATCCCATCCTTTCTCCTAACGGCGACGCATTATATATATATATATATATATATATATATATATATATATATATATACCACGAGTAGAAAAGCAGTAGATAACTATTTGAAGATAATATAGTGAATATTACCTATCATTGGGCAAAAAGCTTTTAATTTTCTTAAAAATTAATAGCTAATACGTCTCTTATTTTCTCTCATAAAAATGGTTCTTTCGCTTAACTGCATTAAATTCTATTTTTCATCTAGCCGATGGTAGAATTAAGTTAATCCCCAACGATGTTAATACATTAGAATAGTTGGTAAATGTCACTTTTACTGAGAACTAAAGTATTTTACGCCGGAAAGCCGAACTGATAAAGCTTCACTGAGTTTAATTCGATTTTAAACTATGTAAAATGGATCCAGGATGCGAAAATGTTCTATTACAATTGAAAGATTATCTTACACTTTCTCATAGCAAATTCAATAACGAAAGAATAGTAAATCCGAAAAGAATTTTGAATAATTTAAATTCATATTAGTTTGCTATTGTCCAGTATTGAAAATCGTGGAATATGAATTTTATTTAGTAATTATATATGAGAGTAGATACCAAAGAGAAATACTTAGTCGTAAAATTATATGAAATTTCAACGATCATGAAATCTGGTGATAATTCAAAACAGTTTAGTATCAATTATCGAAGATACGCAATAATTGAGCATTCAAATATGAAAATTGATAAATAAATGGAGTTAGATAAGTATCCAATTACTATTAGTTAAATAATATAATATTTTAATCATTTTAATAATTACATTTAAACTGTTTATTTTCCAATTAATTACAAGATAACTATATCGTTTAATTAGGGAATTAACTATATTACTATTAATTATTTCATTCAGTGCATAAAATTAAGGAGACATTAATATTTTCTTAATAATAGTCATTTTATAACTTCCGAGAAGGTTAAACAATCGAAATAGCCATTGATAAATAATAGAAGTTTGAAATCATTATTTTACATCGAAAGTTAACTCATGTGAATTAGTTTCAGTCAAGTACTGATAATAATATTTTTAACCTTTTGACATTATATTCAGCTTTTATTATCTAGTGATTATCTACGATTTAATCTATTTTCGAGTACCTTTCCCGAATCTTAAAATTGTTTCAATTTCTATTAGCGCGATGGAAGAAATTAATATTTCCTTTTAGTTATAACATTTATTAATTATAAAATCAAATAGCTTTCATAAAGTTTACATCAATAAATTTCCATAACTATAGAGATTAATTTAAAACTTTTCAAAATTTTGTAAAGAATTAGTCTTGACGTATTCGAGGCACGGGTATTACTTTTATTTTACGACGAATTTTGTAAATTTTGAACCGAGTTATAAATTTATATATAGTTTCGAGTAATTTATGCATCCTTAAAAACGTGCTGTAAACTTTAATATATATTTCGCAATCTCTACTAAAACTACAAATGAGACCCCCACCTCCCCCCGCCCCTTTTCCCAATTATGCAAATGATTCCTTTTCATTTGAGCAAGAAATTTTAAAGTAAATTATACAAGATTCAGTTAGAAAAATCGAGGCAACGCCGTAAAGCCCGAAAATGAAGTTGGGCATCCGAAAGTTTCGAGAATAATTTCAGCGAGCGCGCCGAGCAACATCCTATACACACCGAGGTTTCAGCCACTGAATTTTACCCGAGGAAAAAAGGAAGCCCCCGCAAAAAGAAGGGGGAGAAACAAGCGGGCCCCGCGGGGGGGGGGGCTCGGGTGTTGGTGAGGTTATCTAGATTAACCGTATATTACGTCGAGAGGTGTATAAGCCCTGGCGGAATTTTTTCCCCCTTCCTCCTCGCGAAATTCTTTAGATAGTTTAGCCCGAAAAAGAGCCGGGAAACGCGGGGGGGGGGCGGAATAGCGTATGCTCGGCCCGACGCGCGATAAAGCGGCACAGTGGCGTCATTAGGAGAGGGGAAGGGGAATGCAGGATGAGCTGAGGCGGGGAAGGGGGGATGGTAAGATAGCCGTGCTCGGTCGAAACGAAACGCATCGTCCCTACGTTTTGCGGGGCGAGCCTTCCATTTTAACCGGGGCTCGTCCGCGGCCCTCGCGGGACTTTGACGCGGTCTCGGGTATGCATCCACGGATACGGACCGGGGAGTCCGAGTCCGGGGGTTCTCGGCTCTCCATAACGCGCCTACCGCCTCGTCTGCTTCGGTCCCACGTGCGCGAGCGTCGCCTCGTAATTAACGATCGAAGCTGCGCGCGGTCGTTTCGTTTTCTTTTTTGTTTTTTCAACCTCGCCCCGCCACGCCGCGGATGATTTGCTGCGAAGATCCGGCTCGGAAGAAAGTCACTTGACTATGCGCCAGGGTTACGTCTCGCTTTCTCTCTCTGGCCTGTCCGTCTCTGTCTTAGTTCCTTTACGCCTTCGAGATTGCGCTGAATAATAGATGAAATTTGTTGACGACTAATGCCGGTGGCGCTGCGGGCTGAATCGATAAAGCAATTGTTTTTTTTCAATAAATCCATTATGCCCGGCCATTCTTTTATCGACAATAATGAACAGTTCGTGCCCTCGCGCACGTTATTAAAATAGCGAGAGATCCTTTGGAAATCTTTATTTTTAATTAAGTTCGTCGGGTGCAACAGCTTTGAAGTAAATATTATTCACTGGACAGAGAAAAAGTTTTCAGATCTGAATATTAAAAAGTTAACTTTCCTATACCGATCCATTAGAGTTTAATATTTTCAAATGATTAACCTATCATTAAGAAATGGAAATATGGAATTGTGCTTATCCATATCTGTCTCGATGCTCGTAATTTAAAATAACTCTATAGGATTGGTATATCAAATATTTCTTTTTAATATTCAGATTTCACACACGGTTATATATAACTGTATATAATGTACACAGAATATGCACAGTTAAATATATAATTAATATTTACATTTCTATAAATTCGCAATTATATTTCTAATTATTAAGCTATGTATTAAATAATCAAATGAAATCTAGTATTTCCAATTTGATCTACAAATTTAGTTACCTTCGTACATTTTATTTACGCATCATAAAATATATTTTATAATGTTTTTTTATTTTGCCTCATATACATTACAGCTAAAATCTAAGATTTTCTTATTTTGTATAACGATGTGCATGTTTGCATTGTAAACATTACATCACAATTACAAGTTCCATAAATTGTCTGTATTATGTATATTAGGAATTTGAAACTGTTTAATATTCTGAATGAAATATGCAACTAAAGTTTTGTCTTAGGTTATTACAAATATAATTATTATAAGAAATTTTTAACGTATGAAAGGAAAATATTTATTTTTCATTTTGCGATTTTTCAATCGCTCCTCATCCTTCTCCTTTTGCTTACATTCTCCTAGGTATACCTGTCAAAACTGATAGAAGTAATCAACGAAGAAATTCAAGTTACAGTATTTATTAACTATTCTTTTGTATTAAATCTTTTATGAAGTATGAACAATTAAGTTCATTTTCTGTGATAATTTTTGAAGATCCTTTTAGACTAGGTTTACGCAAAATATACGCATTTATTTTCTTTTATTTCAAACTGGAGATAGAGCAAGGGGCTTCTTTAACATACTCCTTTGCTCCTTCTAATACGTTCATTGTATTATTATTTTCTTTATAAAATACAATAACATTTTGTTTGAAGAATATTTTAATATTCTCCAATGGACTAGTATTTCGATTATTTTCTCTTTGTGTGCAGCCGAAAAGGAAGAAAAAAATGAACAGAAGGAGAAAAAAGGCGAACGAGGGAGAGAGAGAGAGGGGGGGGGTCGCAGGGGGGAGCTTAAAATCGCAAGAATTTTTTTACCTTCCTTGGTAATGAAAAACAGAGGAAAAAGCAAAGAGACAGTAAAGGATGAAAAAGAAGGGTGGGCACGACGACAAAGGGGGAGAAGAGTAAGACGACGAGCTCGGTAAAGTTGGGCTCCTGACATGAACAAAGCTCGCAATTTCGCCATTCTTACCGCCCATTCTATCCCTGTTACGGAAAATACGGAGGCTGTCTCGTCACCTAGACGTGCGACTGCGCGGCGGGAAACAGCAGGTGGGCGATGGGGGTAAAGGGGTGATGGTTAGGGGGGAGGGGGAGGGGGGGAGAATGCACATCTTATCCTATCGCTCCGCTCTTTCATCCGCCGCGCGTGCCTCGCTCGGGCCGCGAATCGAGAGAAGCCGATCTTACTGTACGCGTACACCACGTGTCTATACAGCGAATCGATTTCATTTTTCTTCGTTCTTCTTTTTTTTCTTTTTTTTTATTTTAGCGTGGTTTTGCGGGATACTCGCGACGAGAAGAGGCTCGCTTTGAAAAATGCGTCGGGTGTACAAGCAATCGCGAAACAGTGCCGCCTTCGCGCTAAGCATTCGTATTCGTTTCCCTTGTGAAGCTCGGATTTCATCAGGTAAAATAGGTATTTATATACCTGCTCATCTCGGAAAGTAGAGCAGAGTTCACTGACAGAATAAGCGAAAATATAATTGCAGCAAGTGGAGAATTATCGGTAAAAGTACAGTGAAAAATTTAAATGTTTGAACTAGTTACAGACATTTATACGTTACGGTCGTCAATATTTTTATATTGGCACAAAATAATTTTTAATTTTTGTTTAATGCTTTAGATATTAACTTATTGAGGACATTCGTTAGTTAATAAAGTAATATCTTATTAATTACAGCCATTTATTTCTTATAGCCGTCAACACTTTTACATTCGCACGGTATACTTTTTAATTTTTGTTTAATGCTTCAGATATAAAGATATTATGGACATTCATTAATTAATATATAATTATTTGCTCGAAATATCTATTTGTTGGTTGACTTATTTTGATGAGCTTCTGAAACGGAAATACAATTTATATCGACATATGGAACAAGTGAAAAAAATTTTTTCGTATTGTCGAATAAATTTTATGAAATGCTTAAAAAGTGTGCATATCCGTAAAGAAGTGCGCATGCAATTATTAGTAAGTTCAATCAGATTAAACGTACGGCATGTTCAGTAGATAAAGTTAGTTTGTGATGAACTGTATATAAGATTTAAACATAAAATAGACTAGGTCAAATGAAACATTGACCACAAATGCATATACCTTGTTATACGTGGATACATTAAAACTTCGGTACTGCGCTTTTAAAATATAAAAACGATTGGTTTCATTGACAAAAATCAGGAGCTCGGCGAACATGAGTTGCGCGCTTCTCTTTTTAAATATAATATTAATTTACACGTATATTGACAATGGCGTTCGGTTAAAAATTTTTTTCACAAAGTAGTTTTTTTCACTAAGGTAGAATTTTCATTAACTTTGACAAAGTGCGAATTTTTTTTTTTTTTTAAAGAAATAAAAAAAAATTTAATTCATCCCGCATTAGCGATGAAACTATTTTAATCCCTATCCTTTTATTTAAAACAGAGCAGAATGTGTCTATAGAAAGAAAAAAAATTATAACGCTATAAACTTAATTTCCGTAAAAGTTATACGGGGGCTAGATTTTACAACAAATCGAGTATTAAAAGGATCGTCCCGACGTTTTAAAACATTTTTTAACAAATGAACTTTTTTATACGCTGGAACTTTCTTGTTAAGGCATCTCACTTGTCGTTAAAATACAAGGAATAAAAATGCTTTATACATTTTTACGGCGATAGCTACGCACAACGAAATTGCCTTCGGTTTTCTTTTGATAAATGATCGAATTTCGAAAAATATAGATCGCGCGGCTCTCGAAAAAAACAGAGCCACTGTGGAATGACTGACGGCGCCCATATATTCTCCCTGTAAAAAGTCTTATCGCGTAACGCTTCCAAATAAATGACACTCAGCTCATTAGTAATATGGGTTATTGTTATCTCCGTGAAGAATGTTAATATATATATATAGTTTCAGTTGCTATCCAAAGTTAGCTGCAAAAATAACTCGGTCCGATTGGGTGCTCATGGGAGGTTATAAAAAGCACTACTAAACCTAAGTGGATGAAACGAATAACGAATTCGATATAAAGGAAATAAAGTGCGTTTCAGCATAAAAAAAAAAAACTAGAAAGTCGAAACAAAAGACGAGGGCCAATTGGTCGGAAATACTCGGGACGGGCGGTTAGCTGAAAAGTCGTTTTCATTATTCATCGCCCGCGTAAAATTGAATTTCACCCTTTAGAGACGTAGCAATTTTCAAATGATCCCCGCCGAAGCGGTCGCCCGCGTACAGTTACATCTACACCGATACAGATCGAGTGGTTCGTTTTATTAAGAAAGATTAGCAGGGGGCTTCCGCTGCCGCTGGCGCTGCCGGGCGGCCGGGGTAAAAGTAAAGCGAGGGAGAACGAGCGCGAAAGAGAAAGAGAGCTCCAATGGAGTAGGAAGCTAAGTGAAAGACGAGCGAATCGACTACGGAGAATGATGGATCGTTTCTTACCCCCACCCCCACCTTCTCGCCCCTCCCGCCGCGCCCTTTCTCTCGTTTTCCCTGCTCTCCTTTTCAGTCCACCCGATTTTCTTCTTCTTCCTTTCGCCCAGCCCGTGTATATATCTCTCTTCTTTATCTCCTTCTCTCTCCCTCCCTCCTTCTCTCGCCTTCCCGCTATCCATCTGTCTATCTATCTATCTATCTATCTATCTATCCTTCATTCCTTACGCGAGCCAACGACCTGGCGGCTAAAGGAAAATATAGTTTGACACTACTGGATAAACCCCTTGCTTAAAAACTTTCTCAATCTTGCCCCTTGGTTGGCTTCCTTCGCTCGGACTTAACCCTCGAGAATCGCCGCAGGTAACGAGAGGGGATTCTCGAAAAAATGCCGCGCGGCATCCTCTAATAGAATTTTTTTTTTGTTCCTCGACACAAAGTGTCCAATACTTTCGAAGTAATGTTGGTCCGCGAATTTCCAAAAAATGTCCCTGACCTGCGACTTGATTGGCCCGGTGAAAACAAAATGGTTCGGCGTATTCCTACCCGCAGACCTTCGAGGCAGACTTCGATTTAGACTTAAGCAGGCGAAATAACAGCCAAAGTACGGGCGATTATCGCGATCGGGGCGGCCCCTGCTCGAGCCGAGCGATCGATCAAATTTGCGACTTCTGATCGAGCGCCGCTAATGGCGGAAAGAGAGCCCCGCGATCGGATCGGGCCAACCGAGGCGTTAGGCCGGGGCACGGGGAGAGCCGGCCGTTGCCGACGTCGTGTCGCTCCGACGCCCGCTCCGACGTCGACGATTCGCCAAAGAGCTCGTCCGTCATAGCGGGGGGTTGGAGAAAAAAACGCCCGGATTTCCCATGCTCGCGGCGAATTCCCGACGACTCGAGCATTATTCCCGGGGTTCTTTGTAAAAAAAAAAAAAAAAAAAAAAAACGCCGAACGTGCCGCCCGCCCGATCGCCCCGCGTCATAAATCAAAATTCCGCCTCTCGTTTCCCAACGTTATAATCCGCCGAGAGCCGGAAAACACGAGAAATCTCGGAGCTCCTGTTATAAAAGTTTGGATTAAACGGAGAGCGAGAGAAAAAACGGATAAAGCGCGGGTCGGTATGAGGCCGGACGGAAGACAAGCTGGCGCGGGGCGCGTTTAATCCGAGAATCGCGCGCGGGCTGGGAGGGGGGTCAGCTAGACAAATAGGAAAAACAGAAACAAAAATCCCGTTCATGGGTGCGGGGGGGGGGCAGGCGGTGGGGATAAAGGAGGAAAGAGCGCTCTTAAGCTTTTCGGGCTCGCGGGCGCAAATCGCGGGGAAACGGAGGAGGAGGAAGCACCTGGCGATAAATTTTATTCGCCAGTCCGTCTTACGCTCGTTTTCCTTTTCCTCGTCCCCTCCACGCGTCCCTGTCTCTCCTTGTTTTCCTTCAAATTGCCACTTCCACTCTTCCACTTTCGGTCCCGCGCAATCTCCACCTCTTCTATACAGCCCGGCGCTATTATTCATTCATTCTCTGTTTTATTCTGCCAATCCGGTGGGAGGGCGCGGTGGAAAAAAAGATTAGGCTGGGGATCGGCTGCGGGAGAAAATACGTAACGATACTGCCAAGAGTATATGCTCGTCCGACGGGGATAAGTACCGGGGCCGTAGCCTAGCGCGGGGCGGGGGCAAAGGTATGAAAAGCGCATGAATGACAAGGCGGCTATTTGTACCCTTCAGGAGATACACGGCTCGGCATTCATCGCTATTACTCTGCAGATTTTGACGTGTCTTAAGGGAATTCCGCGAGCGGAGCCATTCGTCATCTCGTAAAACTGTAATTCTCCCTCTTATATACTTTCCCGATCTCTTACCGAATTGTATTTTTCATTAAGCAAATGGGATTTTTCTTTTACGTCACTCTGAATTATTTCGGAAATTTTAAGGTAAGTAGCTCCGATGAATAATTTAGCGAATTGGCGCCCGTGAGAAAGTGTGCCTGTCGTTGAATATTACCGATGCTTATTTTCGCCGCCGCGGGGATGTTAAGCATTACCTGATTCATGCGCATCACCGGGACAAGTTCAATTTGTCAATCGATTTATTTCTATTGTGAAAACAGACTCCTTATTACATTTACAGACTTTAAAATAGTGCTCCGCGTGCATTTTATCCGACGTCCAAATACAAATCCGATAATCCGAATTAAAACCTCGCTTTAACGCGAACAAAGCCATACGAATTTAGACTTCTTCTACCTTGCTTTTCTTTGTTTTTAAATTGATAACGAATATAAGCAGCCGCTACGAATAGACCGAGGCGGCAGGATTCGTTTTAATAAGGTGGAATTGCATAGAACAATTCGATTTTCGTACTCGCCGAAATAGAGTTATAAGAGCGAGCCGTTCAATTAATTAAACGCGAGCGAGACTAAATGATTTTCTTCATTATACCCGACTAAGGTTCCTTTTCGCCCGAGATCTCTTCCAAATGCAATAATCAAGAGTTTTTTTGCCCCCCGGTTGTTCAATCGTATATATATATATATATATATATATATATATATATATATATATATATATATATATTATAATAAAATTACGTTGCATTGAAATCGAGTATTTGCTAAACCCGAGGAGATAAGTCCCGACAACGGCAAACATGACGAGTAGAATTTCGCGGGGCGAGTATTTTCCACGCGGGTCAATCGAGATAAGCTCCTTATGTCGGTGTTTCCCCTCTATGTTCTACGCGGGTCTTCCCTCCATCTCCCATCCCCTTCCCCCTCGACCCCCAACGGCTCCTCGGCTCCTCTCTATTTCTGTAATTCTTCGGCGGCAAGCTTGTAGATAGACCCGGATAACAATGGGCGTCTGCCGTCTGTATATGCGAGCGCGAGCGCGAACGTACGCGGGCGCGATTTCGCAGGATCACGCGCGAGAGACCAGTTCCGGGACTGCACCTCCTCTTTTTTGCGAGACTTCGCGATCCTAAATTGTCCCAGCGCCGCCCTGCTCTCTCGCTCCGGATCTCAGCTTTTCTTCTCTCTCTCTCTCTCTCTCTCCGCCTCTCTCGCTGGTGGGAGAGACCCCTTCTGGGAAGATAGGGAGGATGGCTCTAATGCATGCAAATGTCGCCTGAGCGGAAGTGGAATTCGTGCCGTATCTCGGGGGCCTCGAATTTCTCCTCTCCCCGTCGTCCTCTCCAAACTCGACCGGTGGCCGAGGGGAGGGGGTGAGCAACTCGCAAGCGTTCACCCGTAAAGCTCTAACCCGCCAACACAGCCGGGTGGGAAGGAAGAGAGAAATAGAGAGAGAGAGAGAGAGCGACAGGGTGGGAGATAGAGGGATAGAACAAGCGCGACTTAGGGACTCTAATTTACTGATTATCCTTAATTGAAGACGCTGACTTAACATCTGCGCGCCCTTTTTAACCTCTTTTTGTTTTTCCCGTCCCCTCTTCCCACCTCGACTCCGGGCTACACAACTCCGCCTTCGTCGCCGCGCTCCCTACGCGCGCCTTCGTCTTATCTCTCGCGCGCGATCGCCTCTGCGCCCTTTGTCCGCGCGACATAATTTACGCGCCGGCTTCGTTTCGTATTCCATTCCTGGAGGCGCGACCTACTTTGCAAAAGGTGAGCGCGCGGATAAAGTGAAAACGGCAGAAAGGAGACCGGCATTACGTAATGAGACAAAGGGGAGTGGAGGAGGAGGGCGGGAAACGGAGATCCGAAGCGTCTCGTTATTATGTAAATATCGCCGAGTCTATGTAGTTGCCGAACCTCGTTCGGCACTGTCGGGGAAGGTCGAACAAGCTTACGTCACGAGCGAGTGGAAGGGCGCGTATGGAGCTGCACGTTCACGAATCAAACTGCGAATTCCTCGGACGAGATCGCCGAGCAATTACTCAGCCCCTGGATCGGGGATCTCGTCCGGCGGACAAAGGGAAACGGCAAAAGGCGCCCGGCGTGGTTTGTCGCTTAATAGAGATGGGCGACGAGGAGCAACAGCGGGGCGCGCGCGGGCGCGCGGGAGCTCGGCCGGCCGAGCGAGAATTCCGGGCTGGTTTTTCCCGCGCTCCCCTCGCCCGTCTCCTTCCGCCGCCGGCCCGATGTGCGAGTACGCGGATGGGACGGGCAGCGTATATCAAAACTCGTCATCGCTCGCCGGCCTTCAAAGAGGCGACCGCGCAATCATGGAGGTCGGGCGAGAGCTCGACACCGGTCTCGCGGTGGATCCGATATCAGAGGCCGCCGGCCGATACGTTTTCCTCGCTTCCCTTTTTGTTCGAATAAAAATTGGATTTTTCCTCTCTTTTCTCACATTAGCATTTTAGAAAAATATCTATTTTGTGGAAAAACTTCTCGAATACTGGTTTTGGCAGCGGAATTGACAATTTATGAAATATCGATGATAATTTAAGGAGAAAAAAAAGATTTTTCATAAGCTTTTGCAAAAGTAACGTTCGTCAGAATGAGTTGAAAATATTCATTAATTTTTATTTGCATAATTTTCATTAAAATTCAACCTCTTTACAAATTTATATATTCATTACAGTAATACATATCTCATTCGAACATTTTCATTATTATAAATTTTTCGCGATTGCTTGACCTATTTTTTGGTAATGTCGATTATTAATTAAAAAGTGAAACTGGAACGATAATGAATTTTATTTAATAAATCATATCTAATATATAGTAATCAAATTTAATGACATTCGATAAAGACGTTTAGAAACAACGAAACCAAATAAAATTGTAGTAAGAAATTTATTGCAATTGTTAAATATGAATCGTACATGCGATTTAAAGAAGGCATATTTTTATGTGGCTGGTTAGTATTAAAAGTTTCCTTTGCACACAAATTAGTTAGATAACATATAGTAAAATATTAAAACAATAATATTGATTTATTATAAAGGATCTCATTGTAGAATTCGTGTATTGATTCGACCACATGTCACCTTGCTTCTATAAACATTAGGTTGGTAATGGACTTTCGTTAAATCTGAAGGGCAAAATTCGAAAATTCACGCGAGACAGCGAGGAAGAAAAGAAGCAGACAAGCTGAAACTAAAAGACGAAAGAAGAGGCAGAGGTAGCGAAAAGCGTATAGTGGAAAACAAGGAGTAATTATAAAGGGGGACGGAAACGTATAGACGCAGATAGCCCCGGAGAATTATTACGGACAGTCTAGAGAATAGATAAAATGTCAGGCGGGGTCCGGCAAGTGAAAAGCGTCGAGGGTCGGTGGTGAGCAAAGAGTAAAAATGAAAACGGTTCGAAATATGCTCGGCCACGCTCTGCTTAATAACAAAAAGCCGTGACGGGGGGGGAGGGGCGGGGAGGGGTGGGCGCAAAACAAAAGGGGCGAATGAGTTTGCGCGGGTGGGGGGCATTGAAAGTGGTTTATGCATCGTGTGGATTCATCAGGCGCTCGCGCTCCAATGTTGCCGGGTGCAATATTGCGCGCGGCCGACCAAACTCGCCGCTCTCTACTTGCGCCGCGCGGCGCTTTCAATTCCGCGCTCCGAGGACTCTTTAATACGTGGCCCGCGTGTCCCGAGACGAGACGCGGATCGACTCGAACGAGCGATTCTGCGCTGCTTTACTCCCCCGCGCGTCGTCTCGTCGCTGAGAACTCCGGACGCATTACCGACTCGATCGAACCTCGAGTCGGGAAAAGAAAGGGGCTATTGGCGGCGAGGGGGGAGGGGAGTGAGCTGGTGTGCAAACGCGCACGTCCGGATCGGCGAGCGGGTGACTTGCTGGAAATGCAAGTCCATTGTCGGTGCTGGAGCATAAACTAACCCGCGGGATGAGGGGCGGGGGTAGGAAGCTCGCGCCTTGGCTTCTCATTTTCATCTGTCGCCTTTCCCGTGAAAAATGAGGGCGAGTTTCGAATTTCCTCCTCTGAAAACTCGGACTTTCGAGGGAACAAAATCGGCTGCTGTGCGCTCGAACTGTCGGAGGGCGGGGGGTGTGAGTCGCTTTAAAGGAAATCTACCCCGGATCCTTTATCTTATCTTTCGAGCTGGCATCTTTGTTTAAAAATTTAACTTGTTCGTGTACCTCAATGGAGCTTGCGCTCGAAATCGCTTTTCATGAAATTCGAACGGGGCGGACAATTGTTTTGTGCGGAATAATTAATCACTCGGCGCACTTTAAAAAGCTCTTTCGCTGCTGCTATTTCAGTATTTCCTTCAACGCATATATGTAGAAAAGCATGTAATTCATGACTGTTCTGAAATTTCTGTTTGAAATTGGTCTTATTGAAAAAAAAGGTATTTTTGTTGGTAAATAATATTTCCTCTTCTTATTAAAGTCGTATATTTATTAAAATGAATTACTAAAAGTAATGTATGTAAGCCATTAAATTTGCTGAAACGCAATGACTTAAATTATATTATTATAAGTATTTCATTCTCAAACATTAAATTGATAATAACGAAATAACGTTCAAAATATCTTAATTAAAAATAATTGAAAATGAATAATATTTCATTGCAAGCGAAAGCTGTGATTAAATGTTTACATTCCTAGATAAGGATATTTTTAAGTAAAATTTTAAGCCATTTATTCGGATAGATCAACTCTTTATAAAAATGGTAATTTGATGAATGGTGTAAAAGTATAGCTTACAACTACAATTATATGACCACCGTATACCGTCTTGTTTTTTCTTAAGGACTGCAGCAGCTTTATGTAGCTGCACATTTATATATCTAAATATGCGGATGGTCATTGTCTACTGTAACTATTAGATGCAAAGTTCGAGATCACATACCTTCGGACCTATGAGCGAAGTGCATCTTTTATTCTAAATCGTGATTCGTACAAATATTGTCACAAAAAACTTTGCATTTATTCATTATAACTAGACTTAAATATCCTGGCGTAACAAAGAACGCGGAAATGAATCGAAAAAGTTCATATATTTATTATTTGTTAGAACTGCGGAATTATCAGTAGAACTTACTAGAATTTACATTCAACCTAATAATCCGTAATCAATGAAAGAGAGCTTAAATATTTTCTTACGTCCAATATTATCAATTTAAGAGTCTTTCTATTTTGATTGGAAATTCGACGGTGTTCGACAGCGCATCGAAACGGGACTGCTGGGGGATGGGCGAGGAAGCGAAGAAGGCGCTCGGGTTAGTTGTAAAGAAGAGTTTTGATGGCGAGGAAGTGGGATAAAACTGGGCGAGAGAAAATCAAGAGTGAAAACTAACGATCGAAAAAGCAGCGGAGCAAGAGTGTCCGGGATAAGCAAGAGCCATGGGGGTGGCGGGGGCGCCAGCGGAGGCGGCAACCAAGTTTCGGCCGAGCTTATCCTCCTGCTACAGAATCCCCAGGCGACAGGGGGGTCGAGCGAGAGGGCGGGCGGGAGGGAGAGGAAAGAAAGGCGGCGAGGAAGGCAAGCAAGCTCGGGGCCGCGCGCACGTAGCGGCGAAGTTCATCTAACCGTGCGGGGGATGCTCTCGAGCGAACGTGGCCGGGAGTTCGAACGAGCGGGCCGCTTGTTCGGACTCGTCTTTTTTCCCGCCCCACTCCAGCGCCTCCTCTGCGGTCAACTTAAAGCGGCGCCGCGTCGCGCTGCTCTTTCCCTCGCAATTTTGACTGCCGGCCCACCGCGCGTCGTCGTGGCGCTGGCGCGGGGTGTGGGGGGGGGGGGGGGGGAGATCAGATCTGACCCGTACAGCGCCGCAACCAATCGACCCGATTATGTAACCAGCGCCAGTTTGTCACGGCGCCAGGGCGCCGCTACGTTGCTAAAGGAAGCAACCGCGGCCGGGCTACCCGTAAAAATTGCCGACGAACCAGGCCAACGTATCGGCCTCCCCGCCCCGTCCCGCGTTCATCATTCCACTAATTGACGCATCGCTCCGCGTGTGGAGGGGCTGGGGGCGAGCCCCTCTCACCGATGGGAGGACGGCAGCGACGCAGGTACGGGTCCCGGGTGATATCCTTCGGCCGTGAAATGGTATTGACCGCAATGCAGGCGACTCTCAGTTAATTAGGAGCCGAGGGAGGGGCCGGCAGTAAGTGCAAACTCGGTCGGTCCCAACGTACGCGTACACACGGACGGTCGGGTCGCGCCGCGGCTCTAATAAGAGGCGAGAGCTCGATTTCTCGACACGCCCGGGGCTGTTGTCTGCCTCGACCGTTCTCCCGCCGCTTTATGCCGACTGCCATTGGCGTTGTTGCTCCGTTACCGAGTGCTCCGTGGTCGATGAATCCCCTCCGCCCCCCGCCAGCCCACCGCCGCCACCACCGCCGCATCCTCGTTCCCGCTGCGGGGATGGGGCCAGAGCGGGATCGAAGGGGCGCCGTGCGCGTCTTTGTTTCCCTGCCGAGTTTCGGCACCGCTACCTGTATGTATGTATATATATATATATATATATATATATATATGTGTGTGTGTGTGTGTGTGTGTGTGTGCGGATATAGTCCGGCTCGGCTGGACTAGGGGATACGGAGTTTCGGACTACGTCTCTTCCCTCAACGACGCGTAATATACAAACAGGTAATTAAAGAAGCTTCTCTGCGGGTACCGCGCGAAATATCGGCGGCATTGCGGTAAGGCTGCAGGGTGGATCTGTACATATATAATCAGTTATTACAATGATGATTGCTAATTACTTCTAAGCGAACCTCCAATATTCGCCGAGTTCTGTCGGAGTGATATTCGTAAAAAATAACGTTCGGTCGCTAATGAACTAAATCATGTTCATATCGATACTTATAAGCTATTATTTCATATGTAAAATTTGATTTAAACTGGTAGTGTGGCTATTATACAATCTCACTCTAAAGTAACTATAATGCAACAACTTACAAACAAACCTATTGAAATTATCAGATGTTAAATATAATCATGTGAATAGTTTGTCTTAATAAAATATTTTTCACTTACTTATCGTTCTATTAATATTTTTAAAAAATATATTTTATTACTTGCTACATTTCACAAGGTAAAATAATAAAATACACTAAAAGAATTTTATTTTGTGCGTATGTCAAAAGAATCGGCAAAATAAGAATAATAAACATCTGCTAGAAAGTATTTTAAAACTTATTTTATTAATTAATGATACATATAACTTTCTTCTTTCTATTTTATTTTAATATGTATCGAATAAAAATATGTATAGTACCATATCAAATTACATTCTTTTAAAGTTATTGATTTATTTATTTGTTAATTCATTCCGTTTTTTTAAATTTTTTGTCGTAATGAAACAATGAAAAAATTAGGCTAATATGCTTCGAATACATTGTATAAATTTACAGCTTCTAATAAATTATGAAACAATATTCCATTGAACAATGCTTATTGAGAGGTTTTAAAAAATTTACAGATTGTGATAAAAGTAGGAAAAATGTAGTGTATATCAATATTCTAGTTTGAAACAATTTATTATCCTTTCAATTAACAAAAATTTCATTCATAAGGATTCTGCAGTGTCACTCTGACAATTGGGTTATATAATTCCAAATTTGTAATAACTGGAGAGCAGAATTCATTGAATCGTTTTAACTAATAAACATATTTATTTTACGTTCATATGATATTATAAAATAGATCGTATTTAAGAAATACAATATATTCTAGTAATTCCTGTACTTCACATCAATATGTTATACAAATTCGTCTAACGATAGATAGTGATGATATGACAATTTATTATAGTTACTTTGATGATTACTTTTGTATTAATAGTTCAGCTTTACTATACATTTCCATACTTGAACAGGATTTCTATCTACGTATTACTTTAAAATCAGAGGTTCAGAAAGCTCAAAATTTAAATTTTAATTTAAATTTCTCGGACAATTAAATAATTTATAAAATAACTATTTTGCTTAATTTTTTCATATAATATAGCATAATATAAAATCGTGCATTGAGGAAAGCTCATTATATTACAAATTCAAGAGTTGCTGTTTTATAAAGGGGATCAACAGAGATAAATTGTTCTACTTTATTTTGTTGTATAAGTTATTTAATTTTATAACTTTGATAATATGAAATTTAAAAATCTGGAAAATTTAATAATAAATTATATTGAAAGTTAGAGAACTAATTTTAGTAGAGCAAAAAATTGTAATTGTATACATGCCCTTATATATATATATTAGTTTATTAGTTTTGTCCCCCATATAATATATTAGTTTGTAAGCAAATGTATTATAACTAGTAGATACTTATATTAAAAATAATTTTAAATCAGCAGAAAAGGCGTATTATTTTTCAACTTTGTTTTAGCTCAAAAGTTAATGCTTTTCCGATGCAAATAGTCGCCGAGCACTAAGCAAATATTTTTAAATTCTATTTCCCGACCATCCGTGGTATTAAAATTGTTCTAATCCTTCAAACTTTATAAACGAACGGAATTTTCTAACTCCGAGCAGATTTCCATCGCAGCGTTCCGAGAGCCGAAAGAAAAACAACATAGAGTTCAATTCGTTCCAAGACTTTATTTTCCCTCGTGCCCGCTGAATTTTACGCCTTCTAGCTTAGCCAACGCGTAAAAATCTAATGGATAAGGATGCGCGTCGCGTTAATCGAAGACAAGGATCTACAGCAAGATTCGACCGAGCGCGGAAAGTTGCTGTAGCTAATAGCCGTCCGGAAGTCGGTCTGCTATACGGAACGGAGGTTAAGCGCGGGGCCTCGCCGCACGCGCGAATCGTTGCCCCTGATACCGCAGATAGACAGAGTGAGAGAGAGAGAGAGAGAGAGCGAGAGAGATAGTAGGGCAGGGGAGTGATACGAGCAGATCGAAACAGGAGCGCGCGCACGCGCCGCGCGCCGACGCGATTCCAGCAATTACGACATCCAATTATCGGGGATTCCCGAGCCGCGAACGAGCGAACGAACGGCCCGTATTTTTCTGCGCATATATGCGAAACACGTTCCGAATATCGGCCTGCGCTCGGCGAGCAGCTATCGTCCCCTCGCCCCCCCCCACGCTCACGGACCGCACACAACGCGGACCGAGTCCGATACGCGCCACGCATCATCCGCGCACGACCGAGCGACCGAGGGCTTGTCCTTTTTTTCCATTGTTCTTTACGCCCGGATCGTTCGGTGCGACATCTCGAAGTCGGATACTGATTCGGACGAGTTTACTTAGACGTTGCACCCGAGGTGCTGGCGTACCCAATGTTTTTCTGTTCTTATCATGCAAAAGCGCAAAGTTTTGCATAATGAAAGGACATTATAATTGGTAATAATAATCTTAATTTAAGAGTCGATTAATGAAAATGAGTTCAATAAATATATGTAATAGAATACATATAAATATCGCATTGAAATTCTCTTAAACTTAAATCTACTAAATAAGATCTACCGCAAGAAAAAAATCAGTTCATAAATATGTATATATCCTCATATAAAAGGACATATAAATATAAAGTACCTTCCAATTGTTATATTTCAAGATAAAGAATTACGAATATGAGTTACAACATGCGATTGAGTAATCAACAAACGTACTGAAATCAAGAAACGACTGAATGTCTTAGACCCTAATAGTCGGGAATAATGTAATAAATTCTCATTTTTTAGTATAGGTGCTGTGCTTCTTACTTCGCATAAAAGACTGGATAGAATGCATCGCCTAAGTTTTAGAGAAATTAATATAAAAACCAGGTTCCCCCAAAAATTCAAAGTTTTGATGAGCAATAAACGCGTCGACCTTGATAAAAGCTCTCTTGGTATTAACGCGAACGAGCTGAATTAGCAAAACTTTCGTCCTTATTAGAATACAGTGCAATCGCACTGACAAAGTACCCCGCCACATTTGAAATCCAAACGTGTTCGGCAGTTATAGAGCGCTAACTAATCGAGCGGATTAATCGAGTACTATATATCAAATAGAATATTCAAACCTATCAACGTTACTGCCAGTGAAACAATTCAAATCGATCTCGAAGAGATATCTCTTGTACTTTATATTATATATATATATATATATATATATATATATATATATATATATATATATATATACATACATACGTACACACACAATATACGACTGAATGGAAATCTCAGCATGGAAAATACAATGTGAGGGTGGCAACCCTTCGCTTCTGCCGTCAGCTGCCTCCAACTTTCCATCCGAGACAATCCCGCCCACTCTCCAATCGACGAGCCCTGCTCCTCTCGTTCCCATATATCCCCGATATATTCGGAAAATCCGATTGTAACGAAGATAATACCGCCGGCCAGATATTCAGCCGGATGTATCGGAGAGTGGGCTCGAGGACCGATCGCGCGCAATTATTAGACAGTGCCCGAGCTCTTTTTGTCACTGCAGCCTACATACATACATACATACATACATACATATATAATATATATATATATATATATATATATATATATATATATATCTAGAGATCCGGCGCGCTTTCAGATAGCGAGTAGAGGGTCGGGATACGCGGCGCCTACAACGAATTCCCCGCTCAGGAAATCCCGGGATTCCGAACGCGCGAGCGTACTGAGCCGCGATAGATTACATCTGCGCCTTGTATCGTATGCACACACACACACACACACACACACACACACACACGCACACGCGCACACACGCACTACATACATATATACATACATATATGTATATATGTATACGTATACAGATATCTGTCCGAGGAGAGGATGCCCGCTGGGCGGCGCGCGCCGATAATTGCCCGACAGGGGCGCGCAAAAACAATTACCGCGCGGGCGGGCTCGATCGCGTGCCAAGCGCCTCTATCGCGGCGATTCTTTGCCTCCCCTCCCCCGGACAACCCCCTCCCCCCTATTGATTCGCGCGGCGCCCGGACCGGAGTCGCACCGGCGCGGAAGACGGATCGCAGCGCGCCGCCCCGGGCAAGCCATATTTAAGGGATCGACTATTGCGCGTATAAATTATCCGCCCTCTACCCCCCCCCTCCCCGCCGGAGCCTCTCGAGCCACGCGCGTTGCCCCTGACGTGGGCGGCTGCCCCGTTGCGCCGCCGTGTCCCGGCCTGCCTGCGCTTCCCGTTTATACCCGTGAGCGGGATACGTCTGTTGCCCTCACTCCCTCCCCCGCCCCTCGTCGACCCCCCCCCTACGGTCCGCGCTTTCGAGCTTTGTGTAAAGCCCGTATTATATGTTATTAAATAACGAATCGTACAAGGTGTGTGTATATAGGAATATCGAGAACAAAGGATAATGTAAAATGTTACGAAACCGGGAAAATCAATCGGAAAATATTACAGGATAGACCGCTGTTATACCTTTGTGATTCTATTTACATACAGTTATTTTAAATCGAATACTATTTTTTTTCTGCATTTAACGTCCTGTTTGATATATCGAATAAACTAATCGAGTTCACATTCAAATACATAGAATTCGACTTGTACAAGCTCCTATTTTATTACAGTTGTAGGTTAGATCAAAGTCAATGTTTGTGGTTGTGTCGATAATTTTGTGATATCGACTTTTCTAAATTTTTTTTTATTTTCATTCTACATTTCATTTTACTGAGACCGTAAAAAATAATGATTATGCAGTATGCAGAAATAAATGGTCCAGATACACTTCGCAGTGGGAATTAATATTTTAAATATTTCGCCGTAATTGACACATTACGGATATAAATATAGAGCAACGATTCTTGCAAAAATGCACAGATCGCCTGTACGATTTTATTACGCAAGCGGATAATAATGGGCTACAGGTACGCATTAATTCTGAAGTGTGCGCACGCAAAAATGTTGAAGCAATTAAAATAAATGTCCCGATATCGTTGAACAGCTCGTCGGCGCTCCCGCATACGGAAGTTTCTAAGTCAAAACGCGTTAAAAATAAACGGCGCTTGTTTCATCGGACTGAATAAATTTCCAAAAGCGTCCTCGTTCTATAACCTGCTCGCGGCCATGCATTTTCCCGAGTTTCAATCCCCGCAGCGATTCCGCGGAAGGGAATTAATGATATGACGAGCCGTCTTGCTCTCCTTGATAAATATCTCAATGTTTGCGAATCGAGCGCTGCGCGCGTACGGGAGCCGGAGCTAAGCCTCCGCCGCCCTCCCCGACCCCGTCCACCCCTTCGCCGCCCGACACCGCCGGCTGAGATAACGTTCGCGCTCGCTACCCCCCCCCCGCCCCTCCACCACATTGTTCCGGGAGTTTAAACAGATTAGCTCGGGAGAAGGTGGGCCGAGGGGCGGAAGGGGGTGGGGGTGAATACAGTTTAAACGTAAATTGCCGGCTGCCTCGGAAGTGCCGCGTGCGCGCACTTTTTACCTCCGCCCCGCGAGGAGACAAAACTAGCTGGCGTCTCGATTGTTTCCAAATTGATTCTGGCCCCCGGCGCGGGGCGGGAGGACAAAAAGCCGGCTTTCGCGCGTTTCCAGCCGCCCGCGCGCCGCGTCGATTCCCCCGTATTGCGTTTCATCCCGTAATCCAGCGCTAAAAGCCCGTTCGGGCATGGGGGGGGGGCGGTGGTCTGGAGCTTTTCAATAACACAAAATATATACGAACGGGGGCCGGGATAATCGGAGAGGGCGGGCGGCGGGCCGTGAACGCGCGCCCGCGGTCGCGTTTGAACACCCGCCCGGGACTTTCGGTCGGACTCCCGACGCGCTCGAGCCGTTTCCGTTCTTCGAACGAGAACGGACGTTTCCCCGCATCGATACCCAGCTGCCCAATTTTCATACACTGAATCGCCCGAGCGTCTCGGTCCGTCGGCACGAGCTTGCGGGCCGGGACGGCGAGAATATCCCGGCGATCCGCACGGTTCGACCGGCTCGAGCGAAATTCCCGATCCTGCCCACGTCGCCGGAGAACCCGCCTGATTAAGCAATCGGCCGCGACTTTCCCCGCGCCCCCTCGGCGCCGATGTGCAATTACGACCCGCTACCCACCCCCAGACCGCCCAATTACGCGAGCTCGTCGTGATCGAGCGATTTTGTCGGTGTTTCGTCGGGCGAAACAGTCGCGGATCGCGTACGCATCCGACAATAAGACTCGGGCCGCCCCGCGTCCCCGGCCCGTGGGGGAGGGCGGACGGGGCCGCGAAATCGCTTCTGCGAAGCCGCTCGGCGGCGCCTGCCTCGGCCGTTAATGTAACGGAGACACGCCAGCGGCGCAGTGGCTCGCGTGCGCGGCACATCGGCGCGCACCCCGTGCCTCTCGTCCGAGGGTCAGTCGAGGGAGCCCCGATTTCTCACTCCCCTCGTGCACCCGGCGGCTAGCCGGGGCTGAAGTAAAAAGCGCACGCAATCGAGTAATACAAGACACTTTTGATGTCCGCCGGTTAAACAGTCCCGGGGTGGACTGGCTCTTGGATTTTCGACGATAAAAATTACTCTCAACGAGGACAAGCGGCGCTGCTTTTATTAATCGCAACAATGCGTATCGTGGCGTTCTATCGTTTCAGTCGAAAAACGAGAGCTGCCTTATCGCAGGACTGTAGAACGCGATAAACCAAGCGAGCGATTCCTGTGTTAATACTTTCTCCAAATAATCATTCGGCCGTCAATTTTTTACGCGCTCGTTATCTTGTATTACAAAATCTACGCGTGGTAAGTTCTATCTGATTTTATTCGTTACGATCCTGCACGAAATTTCGTACTCATTTTGCGTCAACTTTGAAATTATTACATTCGCTAGCTAATTAACGACTTCTTTAACTTTTATCTTAAAATATTTAACTACTGCAGTAAAAAACGATTTATAATCGACGTCAGTTTTTAAGTCTCTTCTTTCTATGAAATAAATGTGCAATATTTTACCTTTATTATGTTTTATCTTAATTAGATACCTTCAACCTTAGTCCGTTACCGGCTTCTTTTTGCACGTTTTATCATATTATTTACATTATCCATGTGAAAATTTTGAATATACAATTAACTACGAACATACGTAATAAGATCTCGAAATGTTTTGACCAAAAATTCAATCTTTATAAAGAACAATAATTTGTTTGACTAGATTGGAATATGCAGAGTGGAATTTTAAATTGATCAAACCCAGTCCATTGAATTATATGGATAATTTTCACCGTTATACTACAGAATGTCAATCAACCATCAAAATGGTAAAAGCAATCATTTTGTATCTGTAAAATCAATCAGAATACATAGCAGCGATTTTCGCCGTAAATCTCTTTTCCAATACTAGTCAATTTGCTTATTTTAGCAATTTCGTAAATCAATAATGCGAAGACCAACCTCAATTTTGTTTTTGAATTACTATTATTATTGTAATAATTTTTTGAAATATAAATTGAAGGAAATTTTTATCTCCATCCTCTTGAAAATAAATCTTTAATGCCGGGATAAGACTCGACGATAACTGGACGCGCTACTTCAACCTTCGCAGCTCATTAAAAAGAATTACGAAGTTACCCGCCCTCTCTCTCTCTCTCTCTCTCTCTCTCTCTCTCTCTCTCTCTCATAATCCGCCCCGTCCGAGTAAAATTTACGCGCAAGACTCGTTCAAAATGTATATATGCATTTAATATGGAAAATCCGGGATCCCCGCCGGGGGGCAGCGCGGGCAAACCTAATCCGCAGCGAGAAATGTAAACTGCGACCGCCGGCCGCGGGGCGAGTCGTCCCCGCACGTTTGACAAGGGTCGCGGGCAGATCGCGCGCGATATGCCCCGGTACTGATCGCCGAACTGTGGAGCTTATCGATCGAGGATCGTCGTGTCTATGATTTTGCTCAAGTCTTAATGCTCCCCAATTAGGAACGCGCCGGTCACGAAAGAAGCCCGCAATCCACCGCGGGGATGCCTCCGCTGATCAAACCCACGTCGACGAGGAGTCGGTGGAGGGGGGGGGGGTGAGTGATTGAGGGGACAGCGTCGCATCCGGCATCCAATATCAATCCAAACGGGAGCGGCGCACGCAGTCTCGTTTCTTGCCCGACTCCCCCCTCCCCCCGCCCCGTGTCGCGCGGATTACGATCGATTCGCCGGTCGGGGAGTGAGAGGAGCGAGGCCGCCGCGCGACAAAGTTGCATCGGCCAAATTGCAAGTTCGCTCGGTCGTCGCGCGCTTTGGGAGGGGGATCCGGGTCGATGAGTGGCGCACGAGTCCCTCCGCGGCTCGGTGAGAAAAATCGAGGGGCGTCGCGTACATACGGCTCGAGCTCATTACGCGACCGGCCTCGCCGAGCGGTACGAATTCGCCGGATAAAAAGTTCGAGCGGGTTTTAACGTCGGCTGCCGCCACTGACGCCCCGTATCTCTCACCCCGTGCACCGAGCGGAGGTCGCGCTCGGGGATTACGTCGGTAGTCCGTCCTCGACATCGCGCGGTTTTTCGCCCGAACTCGGAGTGACGGGAGGGGGGGCGGGCGAGCGAGCGGGGGCCGCGAATTTCGAACGCTAAGTGGCGCGGACGCGTCGATGTGTAGCTCTCTCCATCCTTGTCTCGTATTGGATATCAAAACGACGGCTTTCTCAATAAGCTCGAAAAAAAAAATACTGCACTAATGAGTAAAAATTTAATGGCTCTCGACACCGAGCCGTCACCAGAAAACTTAGGAATGTGTGTAGTTGGGTATTGCTTTCACTTTTTGATAAGCTTTCACAAATTCCGCTATTTGAAGTTTGCCTATTTCAAACAGCTTAAAATCTTCAAGAATATTCTTACGTATTTGCGAGAAAAAAGTTTTGTGAACTCGTACATTAAAAAAAATTATAAAGAAGAAATTCAGACAAGTAAGGAAATATTTTATGCGTTCGAAATTTTCAAGATATATCTCATCGTGTGACCATCTGCATCGCCCTATAATGATGAAATATTTACATTTATTTAGAAATGTTTTTTAAGGATCTTTTATTTGAAATATTATTCAAAAATATTATAGCATTCAAGGTAGTGATCAGCGCGCCATTTCAACAATTAGTTCCGGATGAATCACATCTAGAAAACTGAGATAAAGTATAATAGTTAACTCTTTCGAAACCACCTTTCTGTTGAATTACATGCATTGCCTAAATCTCTAGATTCTTTCACGGGTTCCTTGTATCGAATGTAAATTTCGAACCATTGATTAGCAACCTCTTACCTTTATAATTGAGGAATGAAAATCCAGTGAGAATTCATTAGACTTAAAATTCTATCAATTCAAATTTTTCGCGACGTGATTATAGAATTCGATTTTTATAAATTTGATTGTATTACGAAGGCAGGCGAAAGTAATTTATAAAACTAAACAAATCGAAGCTGATGAATCGGTTAGTTTCCCGAGACGAATTTCGAATTTTTTTTACGTTTCCCGACGGCGATTCGACAATGAATACGTCGGAATAATATCTAAATTTTCCGTGCTTCTTTCCTCCCCGCTTCCTTTTACGGTCTCGGATATATGGATGCATCAATTTTTTTTTCCGTTCCCCGGCCATTTCATGAATATTGCAGTTTATTTCTTCGGTTCTATCTTTAAAGTAACGGGGTGGCGAGATTTTCTACTATCTACCGGAAAAAGGAATTGCAATATTCACGGTAAGTTAGCCAGCGGGAAAAGCAATATATGATCGAAATCCAAATGCATCACCGATCAAATATTGATATCTGGTATACAACTATAGGTTGTGTAGGCAGGCCCCGTACTTTATTAAATATTCATTATTTGTTATCAGTTAAATGTGGCATACTATAAACATTTATATAACGCACACACGCATGTGTGTATTGATGCTTTAAGAATATATCTGCAATTTATCGAAATAATAAACTGGCCTATCTTTGTATCTATACGCAAATAGAATGGAATAGCAGATGGATAGACGTAAGAGGAAAGTTTGCAGAAGTACGGCTCTCTTATGTAAAATTAGATTCTCCGAGCACGGTGGAAAGAAATAACGTGTACTATCGGCAGTATTAAAAATAGCGTATTGTTAGCGAGGCAGAAATTCTCGGAGGATCGGGGATGCTCGCCCGTTGCCCCCGCGGGCGGAAGATCGAAAGCACTCGACGTGCGCCAATGTTGCGCGGGCTCGTTATCCCTCTCTGTTTACTCGGGCGGCTCCGCCGATAACGAGATGAAGCCAAGAAGGACTGAGAGGGCCGAGAGCGGTGACCGTTACTAGTCTCGTCGTAAGACCGTGAAAGAAGAAAAAGCGAGGCGAAGACACGTTGAGAAACGCAGCCGACGCGCGTTCGTCGAGGGAAAAATTGCGAACGGAGAGGGCGAAGTTTAAAACAGGAGAGCTGCTTCCCAAAAGGAAAGGAGGATTTTATAAATGGGAGAGGCCATCGCGGCTCCGGGCGCTTTCGAGGATTCCTCGACCGTTCCGCGATCACCGCCGATGCATTATTCAAACGAGCTATAACCCCGTCATTCGTACCGTTGCTGCGGACCACTGCTGCCGTCAGCGAGAGCCCGAAATATTATTTAAATATTAAAATGGACACTGAAAATTATGTCGTGCATTATCTATGCCATGCTGCATTAAGTGATGCACCGACTGAAATTCGGATATCCGTCATTATTTTAGAATGGCGGCTCGTCTTTCTGTCGAGGGAGCGTTGGTCGACAATTTTGATTGATTATGCATAGCGCAACGTGATCTCGATTATTATTTTTAGCCGCTCTTAGTAATGCTACGGCGGATAATGATTTTTTCACTCAACTTTAATAAAACAGTCATCCTCCATAATGCCTGCTAACTTTTTCAGAATTCGTATTATTTGATAATTTATCAACGTGTAATGAATAAACTAGATTTTTCAAAGGCATTCTCATACCTAGAACGAGAGTATCACAGATTTCATTGAAATTAATTCTCTTTTGATGTAGCAGACTTTTCATTTCTCTAGTACAATACATGTAAAAATACGTATTAATTCGTTTCAATTTTTTAGTATTTTTTCTCTTTGCATTACAAGAATGCCGGTATATTGAATAAACAATATAGTTAATGAACAACAATATCTAGAATAGATTAAAACATAATGTTTATTCTGCAGTTTACGATAGACAACACAGGCTACTAAATGTTTGTACTATGAGCATAGATTTATTTATTTATTATTTATTAATAAGTTCGGTTCGGAAAAACCGAATTACAAAGTAAATTTTAAAATTTAATCTCATATAATCATAATTCTCATTTATCTATTTTGGTATCGCTTATATGTATTAGCATTAGTGTAATGTAAGTAGGAACCATCAAAGAATATTAAAAGATAATTAGTTTAAGACAATTCATAATTGCATAATTTGGGAATTTTTGTGCTGACGTTTAGATATTTTAAGCAAACATCTATTTAGGCAACAATAGTATACGTAAGTAAATTTGAATAAAATCTGAGATTCACAATTGGGAGACTAATTGTTAGCTTGATTTGTATAATTTGCCGATAGTCATTGAAAAACAGTTTTCACTTTATATGAAATGCAAATAAATTAAAACGTTCTTATTTATAGACGTCCTGTATTTTCAATTGCTAAAAAATAATAAGAATTTGAAAACCAAAGCAAAAAAAAGAAAAAAAAATTATAAAGATATATATTAATATACTTAATAAGTATATAGTGTAAATTTACAAAATCTATACTGTTTACTTATTAGCAGTACAAACTAATATATAAGTCGTAACCAAATTCTTAATATAAGCATTCTGTTTTTAATATAATCATTTCATTTGTCGACGTCATTTTATACTGAATTTCAAATTGACAAAAGTAAACCTAGCAGAATTTTTAAACTCATCCTTTTTTGCCTCGTTATTCTTTTATGAATTCCGAAATATGCTCCTCGTATAGAACAGTTACCGAACCGTAACATATTTTATGCAAAATTTTGTAAGAACTAATTTACTTACATATATAAAATTTATAGCAATAATATATGTATTTAAATTTAAAAAGTGTTCTTTAACGCATCGCTATTATTTCACAATGAAAGTAAAAAAGGGTAACGAGCGAGATAGACTTTGAATTTATATTTAGAAATTTTCAGCATTATATGGGATTCAGTCTCAGCTTTCGAATAATTTTAATCTCATAAATTTTACAAGTTTATGAATATCATTATAGTTAAAAATGCCTATATTAGTGATACTATTCTATAAATTTTAATTGTAAAATTTAAACCGTGTAAAAGATATAGATGGTGATGAATTATCGTACGAGAAGCACTGAATTAGGGAAAATATTCACTAGAACTTTGATCGGTATTACGATTCAATGATAATAACTAGCAAGTTTTATCGGCAACATTTATAACACCAGCATCCTGCCACATAGCCATGCGAGTTTATTTAATTGCACTAATCAATTTCATCGTAAAATTATTCGGATTAATGCGGTTGCGGGATTCGATTATTACTATAAACCGTAAAGATTTCGGCATTAACTATAATGCGATCTCGATATCAAAGTAGACCTCCCACTCGTAAATAAATCGAAGTGAAATCGTAAGTGCGGCTCTCATCGCGCGATTTTTATTAAACCTAAAATTATTAAAGCCTCATCTCCTCTCGGCCATATATCTTTGATGGATCAAACCGCAAAAACGAGCCCTGCGCACGCAGCCGTGCAGTAAAAGCGCGCCGCAGAACGCGAGAGGGGCGTTAAAAGTGCGCTCGTGCCCCGCATACCGAGGGCAGGTACGTTATCCGGGCGCGGGGGGTGCGCGGGCGCGCCACTCGGCGGCACCCTCGTCCCGGAAGCAGGACTCACCGGAAGGTGAGCGTGGTGAGCGGCCGGTAGCTCTTGTGGCTGCTCGGGTCGCGCATCGGCGTGCCCCAGAAGTCGTCCTCCAGCAGGCTCGCCGCCGGGCTCTGCGCCAGCACGTCCCTGTTCCGCACGATCGCCGGGATGTCGTCGTGCACGAAGTCGCCGCCGAGCGCGTTGAGGTAGGCGCCGAGCGCCACCAGGCCCACCGCCAGGTAGACGCTCCAGCCGGGGGGCGCGCGCCTCGGGCCCCGGGCCCCGCGGCCGCGGCCCCCACCGCCGGCGCTCGAGCAGCTGGAGGAGCTCGAGCTGGCGCGCGAGGAGCCGCCGCCGCCGACGCCGCCGCCGCCGCCGTAGCCGCCGCAGCCGCTCGGCCTGCGCGGCGCCGAGGAGGAGGCGGCCGTCAGCTGCTGGTGGTGGCAGCAGCAGCCGCCGCCCGCCGGGGCCTGCTGCTGGTGGCCGCGCCGCCTCATGGGCCGCCCGCTGCCGGGGGCCGCCCCGGGCCGGGGGCGCGGACGCACATGCGGGGGAGCGCGCGCTGGCACACTTTCGGGGAGGGGTGGCGGGGGCGCGCGCGATTCTGGACGACGGACCGGTCGGCGCGGGAGAGGGGGGGAGGAGCGAGCGCGTCCGTGGCGCGGCGACGGGCACGGGCGCGAGACTGGAGTGCGGAGGCATCCGCCCGGTTATATACCCGGCGCACTCGGCGCGACCCGCGGGGCCGCGCCCGCGCATACGCGCGCGCGTCCCCCCCCCCCGCCCTCGCTCCCCGTCGCCCCGCTCCGCAGCTCGGCGCCGCGCCGCTCGCGCCACCGCGCCGAACTTTCCGAGCGCCTTTCCGTCTTTCTTCCCTCGGCCGCGTGTCACTGTGCCCGCTTTCGTGCTTTATACTTCTGCGAGGATCTCTCTTTCTCTCTCTCTTCCACTCGCTCTTTCCGCTGTCTCTGGCTGCCTTTGTGTATCCCCTTTCTCGGCCGCAGAAATCCACTTGCGGCTTCGCTCTGTCGGTCAACGTTTGTTTTCCCTGGGATTCACTCGGCTGCCAATTCTGCTTTTTTGACGCTTTCATTCCCGAATGCTGTTTAATTTTTTTTGTAAACAGAAAACTGTTTGATAGAGAATGTCCTTAAAAGTTAATTTAATCGTTTAAATATTTTTTGCCTTAATAAACATCTCTAAATACTTTCTAAAGAGAGGATTTATGCATGCAGTAGAAATGACAGTATTTCGTCAGACGTGTGTTTTACTCTAGATTACGTTATTTATCTTAAAAATTCTTTCATTATTCTATTCTTTTTATTACAATAATAATTCTTTATAAAATTTAATAGTAATGTACATCAGATGTTTTAATTGATATTATTCAAAGTTCCATAAAATTCGATATATATTTCATGATGAGACTTAGTGGAAACGGGTCACTAATTTTCATTCGATAAGTGTAGCAATGTTCCTTTAAATATTTTATTGTCAGTAATGCAACTACGTATTATATAATACAACTGCGAATTATATAATACGTAGTTGTACTACCATTAAACATTTATTAGTTATCGACTATTCTCGATAAATACTTGAAATTAAAGCAAAACCACATGTACGTCCAATAGAACTGGGAATCGAATCGAGCTCGAGCTTTGTATTATTTTAAGAAATTCGAATCAGTCTGGCTGCTCGAATTACGCGATCATTAATACCCTAACCACTTGTACATTCTTTTAATAACATAATTTCATCTGTCTTTCGTTCAATAAAGTTTTATTATAGTATGATAATTTTTCTTATGAATTATTTGCAAACGCCAATTCAACTTTCAACACTGACTCAAACGAGACGGGTAACTCGAGAAGCTTGAGTATGTAGAATCTCTTGAGGTGTCTCAAATTTCCCAGCTTTAATTTTTAAACTATTAAATTCAGAGCAAAATTTCCCTCTACTCTTCCAATCTTATTGAACGTGGAAAAATAACATTTCGATGATTATAATAACCCTGAAAAAAGAGCATATGTTTGGGAAATGTTTGAAATCTTACTTACATCTTATATTTGTCGCAATATTGAACGCATTACATTATCGACTCCGCTGTTCTCCGTGCTTCGCCGTTATTTACGAATACTGCAACATAGCTGCTGTAAAGGACGCTGAGATAACCGTATATAGATTAAATTATACGACGGATCCCCCCCTCCCTCCCCTTCAACCCCCAAGCTGTTTTGCATTTGGCGATACCAAGCAGTATAACTGCAATCGATGCGAGCTCATTACGATTCAATGAATTCGCGATGATAATGCCCGCTCGGTCGCGCGACTGCCGTGTGCGGCCACTGGCTCGTCAAAGGCAAAGCTAATAGAGAAAGCACGCCAAAGAGACGCGCGAGATAGGGCGTGGGAGGGGGGGGGGAGATGGGTGCACGGTATATGGCCGAGATTAGCGAAGCTGTCCTGTACCGCTTGTAAGCAGTCGGTGTACCCTTTACGTGTATATATCTGTGTATGTCCGCTCTCTCGGTCCTTCTCGAAGCGCACTCGATTCCGGCCAAGGTGAAGCGTCTAACCGTCCGTCCCCTTCTCACTCTCTCTCTCTCTCTCTCTCTCTCTCTCTCTCTCTCTCTCTCTATACCCGTGTCCGCGCTCGAGCGCCATCGGGCAACTACGTTCGCAATTTCCAGCGGCGACTTTGAGAGAACTGTCCTCCAGCTCGGTGACTCAGCGCAATACAGCAGCGTGCGACGTCCGCGTTTAACTGCGACGCCGTCGGAGGGCGGCGGGGCAAAGCCCGGGGAAAGCTCGCGCGGAAGACTCGCGACTCTTAATAGACCGACGCGGACGCGACGTCGTCGTGTCGCCGCGATGTCCGTGGGAATAACAGGCAAAAGGCGTCGACGGTCAACTCGGGCGCTTCCATGAATTTCCGAGGATCCCTTGGAGTGCGCGCGAACTGCGGTTCGACGTGGTTTTTTTTTTATCTTGATAGAAGGACAAGTTCGTTACCAAGAAGATATTTGAATTAATATAAGATTTTAGAAAAAAGGGAAAAAGAACTATCTTTTGTACTTTTAGACTCTATTGCTACAGCTTTTTTTTCGTTTTTTTTTTATACTTTCTATGCACTCTGTTATGTTAAAATTCAAGCTTCAATGGTGTTGGTATAACACATACAGTATCTAATATATAAAGTAGCATGAGATTTAGAGTGATAAAGTAGGCTATCCCAAATCTATAGTAAATCAGAAATATTCAATTGTTTTCTATAGTGAATTTTTGCTTTGGAAGCTTACTACTTGCATATGCTTATCACTTGGCATGAAATTTTGAACATCGCATGTTTGTTAATAAAACATGTACAGGAGTAAAAAATTGTACATAAACAGCCCAAATATGAAAGAAAAATCTTATTCAAAGTACCTATTTAGAGAATTCATACGATTTTGAGAAATATAATATTAAATGAATGAGTAAAGCATAATAATTAGTGAAGGTAATTTTAATACGCTATTGTTCAGTGGAAAATAGTCAAATATTTATGACATAATTATAACTTTATACTTCACGAATATTATAAAGCAATATTATCAAGAGTTAAGTACAATGGCTTTTATTATTGCTTAAATTATTAAAGTTTATTCAGAGTAAATTTTTGTGCTTTCAATTGTTAAACATAATCTAAATTCTATTCATAACAAAAATGGACTTGGTGACTATTCTTATTCGTAATCATTACTTGAGGTTAGAACTTCCATTGTTCTTTACTACTGGTAAATTCATGTCGGCTAAAGTGTATGTAACTGAAGTGAGCATCTGTTTCGCTTTTTTTTTTTGAAATGGTACCATACAATACAGAGGTTGAACAAAAAAAATAATAATACAAAAACTACTGAAAAGTTAAAATGTTATAAAAAAATTAGTATCTAGATGTATTTATATTGATAACTACTAATATCGTAAACAAAGAGCTGCATTGTGAGAAGGAAAAATAGGACAATTTCTAAGATCAAATTAGCACATTCATTTAGCAAACAAAGTACGATGGTCAAAGTCCCAAAATTTCCTGCCGTACTATTGTATCGATGATAAAAATACTTTTATTTTTCCTTGAAATATCTGGATATTGAACAAAATCTGATGCATTGATTTACATTGCCAGTTTATAAAATCCCGCTTTTGTATAATTTTTATTTATAATGATTTTATAAAAGAATAATATTTTTTTTAATTTTTGTATCGGAAACGGCAACCATACGCATTAATAATTAATGCAGTGAAACTAAAATAAATATTCATCCTACGAACGATTTGTTTATTGCTCTAGTTAAATGCAGTTTTCGTCCTCTTTCTCTCTCTTTTGTTTAATTCAGCGCGCATACGTTTTCGTACAAAGCCCGCGAGATTTTAGTACTTAGTCGAGGCAAAGTTCAATCAAATCGAACGAATCCTGCGCGCCTCTAGCCTTTAGTTATTGGGCGGCATTCCGTTTGCACCGCGAACATTGATTCAACCGTCCGTGAAATCTCGAAAACACAGCGGGGAGGGTGGAAGGGGTGGGGGGGGGCGCAGTAGCTCGCTCGCGATTCTGAACGATTGCATTTTGAATTTCGCGTAATTGCCGAATACGCGAATTTCGTGATCAACTTTGTTTCTCTTGTTATTCATTTTTTCTTCTCTCCCCGTTCGGCTTTTATCATACATGCGCAGCACGCACATTTTAGCTTTAATAGTTAGTTCGCGGAATTTGCTCTTTCGCGCTGCCATTGCATTTCGCAAGGAATCGAATAATCGTATGCTATAACGCGGCTATTTAAAGGCTGATAAACACCAAAGGAGAGGACCACTTGTCTCTCAGACCATATTTCGATTTCATTTTTGTTGTTTTTTGGCTACAGTAATGACGATTTCAATTATAGAATTATATTGACCAAATTATTTATGTTCTAATAAAGCTATAAATATCCATAACATTCATCAAAGCTTAGTGTGTTTTATGAAAAAAATCTCTGACGTAATCGACAAAGGGCATATTAAATTGGATCAAAGCATAACAACGGATGTGCCATAATAAAATTTTATTTTGAAAAAATATTTCAGATTTTATTATAGCTGCAAATCTGTGTTTATGTTGCAAAATAAAAAAAATTCAAAATTATTTTACAATATTGTACAGATTAATCTTACAGAAGACGTATAATTTACAAAAAATAGTGAAACTGTAATTGGCATGAAAGGAACTAAATCGTTAGAGTAGTCGCGATATTTTAAATAGTACAGAATTTAAAAAGGCAATTTATTAACATAAACTTATACGTATAAAAATATTTGAAATGACTCAAATATAATTTAAAAAAAATCAAATTTAAAACGAAATTCTGAAATTGAGACATAATTTTAAATTTATTTTAAATTAAAAGGAAAGAATTAAATGATCTGCAAGCTAACTCTTTTCGGATTGAATCCACTATCCAATCCACCGTATCAAGAATCTATTCGATTTGGAGAACATTACGGACCGGCTGAGATTTGAGAAGAGTCTCCATTAATACTGGAAGAAAACGTATTTAAATTTAAAGAAAATAAGAAAATAAATTTAAATTTTGAAGTTCTATCGGGGTCCTCCATCTGAAACTTTGATGCGGGCGCTCCCGATAATGTTCGGCTAGACAGAACCAGAGGCAAGCTGCAACTCTCTATTCCAAATTGAATTTGAACTTTTTAATTGTGAACCTCTATTTACCAAACTTTTAACGCTACAGTGTCATTAGTTGATTCGCAATCCGATCAATCGGTGTCAGAAGTATGGCAATCATCGTGGGGCTGACTCGATGAACGGAGCAAAATTGCGAATGAATTTGAAACATTTCACGAGCAGTTCGGCAGAAAAAAAATTACTCGCGCCCTTCCGCGTCCATGGCTATCAGACGTTGCGTGCAATTCGACAAGTCTGAACGAGAGTGTTCTTAATCCGGCTTACCCTCGAACCAAAGTCGCCCCCCTCATTCGAAGCCTCTCTTTCTCCACTCTTCGACTCGTTTCTCGCATTGTGCTCGGCCTCCCCTTCTTTTCCCTACTCGGCTGCTTTATTCGTCGCCCGACAAAAGCCCTGCATTTGAAACAATCTTGCATCTCGAAAATAAGAGAAAAATTAAAATTTATGGTTAAACAATGCCGAAGCGGCCGTTTAACGCATTCGACGCGGGAGAAGGGCATTTATGTGAAAAATGCCAGGAGGGCCGAGAGCCTATATTTATCATTGGCAATCCAGCGATGAAAGTCGAACGAATTAGGTCGCGTAATACACGACGGGGGCTGGGGGAGGGGTGGGGTTGTTGAATCTCGCGCTGCGCCGTCGCCCCCTTCTCGAGAACTTCGCGGCGGCGGGAATTGCGGCAAGTTCCATCAGTCTGCTCCTCTCGACGCGGCGTAATCCGCTGATGGCAGATTTCGTTGAGCAGTCGTCCTCCCCCACCGCCCCACCGCCCCACCGCTGTGAAGATTTCACGCGCGACGGCGGGGGGGGGGGCGTCGGCGACAAAAAAGTAGTCGAGCGTCGCCGCGCGCCGCGGATAAAGAGGAGGGATCTCGAGGGGACGGGCTTCGATTTTCCGATTTCGCGCGCGTAATTCGTACGAGGCTCGTAAACCCGCGAGGCTCGGCGCCGTCTCGAGCGTCTTTCATTATTGCGCCGCTAACAATCGGCGCAACCGCCTCGAAACTGCATAATGCGACCGATCAAAGGGAGCCGCTGCCGTTGTTTAGCCGAATCGTTCGAGTTGGGCGAGTCGTTGTAACTGCCGCGGCGCTCGTCGATCCGGCAGGATCGACCGACGGCTGCAGGGAATGGATCGGTTGGCGGGGGGGGGGGGGGGTGAGCGGGCGACGAGAGAAAAAAAATTGCCTACGTCGACCGCCGCGAAAACTTTTCCAATTTTCTCGACTTTGTATTTATAGCCAAGAAGCACTTCCTTTTTCCTTATGTCTTTCCGGCCGCATTTTCTGCGTAACTCTTTCCGTTTTCTCTGCTTGTTTCTTCCATTACTTCGCCGCGTTCATATCGGCCGTTTTTCCTTTCATTACGGTGCAGTGGATAATCGATGCGCTCCTGATCGCGCCCGTGCTAGTTCGTTGTAATTTCTTCAGTTAAATCCATATTGTTTATAAGAATAGGATTCTTTGAAGAGGAGTTTCTGCAGAAATTATTTTTAAACATGAATATGAAAAGAAGAGTAAAAAATATTGGATCCGTTTATTCACTTCTAAGGCGAAATAATATGCATTTGTAAGCTGATAAGAAATAGCGTGTAACTAAGACACTAAAAATTTTTTTCAATTGAAATTAAATACTGATCTAGAATTAATCTTAATATTGAATTTCATGGTGGATTAAAGATGAACTTTTTAATGGAAACACTTTGTCATATATTTGTTATATTTGTTATATTTTACAGTTAGAATAGTAAACAAAAACCTGACTAGTATATGCTTACATCTATGTATATATATAAATATTTCTCTGGAACATCGAGTATCGCTCTATTCGATAGTTAGCACTTCGCAAATTTATATTTTTCTGAAACAATTGAATTTTAGATTTAGTTATTTAATGATCATGACGAGTATTACTTTAAAAAATCAGAAGACAGCCATAATCATTTTTAAAAGTTATATTAGTGTACCTAAAATACATAAAAAGTCTCATTCATTGTTTATCTAAAATTTTATTAAATCGTTTATAACAATATTTTCTATACCTTTTTCTCGTATCGACAGTTTCATCAACATTTTGACCTTAAAAATAAAATTAAGGGTATTTATAAGTCTATTAATTATGTATTTAATTTTTCATCTTAAGGTGTTAGTTCTTGTTTCACTAATATATCATTAGGTATCGTTTTAAAAAACTTGGAAAACGTTTAAGTTTAAGTGTATTATAACGTTTTTATTTAATAACATGTATTTTAAATTAAATCGAATTTATTTATGACAAAATTTGGTTACCCCTACGGGTTCTGCAATTTCACCTTCATTTGTTCATATAGTTATCGAGGACTTAGAAGTAGATTGTTTTCTAATTTTAGTTTTGTAATAATCTTGTGCAGTTTACAATTTTTTTATATTATATACAAATTATCATATTCAGTTGTCATTTATAAGTTAATAAATTTACCTCGTGGTGAACCTAGTCTCCGAAAAGTTGCAGCTCTATATTAAGTATAGTTTCTTCTTTTATACAATTGTTCATGCCGTTTTATGTTTCTATGTTCCTTTTTGTCTCCATTCTACTATCAGTCGAATATACGCAGTAATAATAAAAATAAAAAAATGTTCAAATCAAGAGATTTCAAAGCCATTAGGTTGGAGTCTGTAAATTGAGAGATTAAAATGAAATTTAAAGAAATAACGCACAAATTGTTCGAATGTAGGTGGCGAAAAAAGAAAGACGGAGCATTTGAAGTGCTTTGACAAATGGCTGATTTCTTTGATTACTGTGAATGAGAAAGGAAGAGCAAGAGAAAGAGAGAGGGGGGTGAGAGGAAAGGGTTGAAAAGAGCGAAACCGAGAGAGAAAAATTGGAAAAGACAGAATGAAAGACTCGGGCATAAAGCAGACCGCGAGCTGCAGATCGCGCCTAATTGAACAGAACAGTAGGGACGACGGGGACCGGCCCCCGTCCGCTCGCCCGCGGGGAAAATCGCGAGGCGCGGGCGGGCGCGGGAGCGGGCGCGAATCGACGCCGGCGGGGGACGAGGAATTATATCCGCGCGGCAGGTGCGCGCCGCGCGGCTTCGCCGGGCGTAACATCTGATAAGGCGGTAAGTGCTGCGTTAAGGCGGAATATAACGGAGGCGGCGGCGTCGGCGGCTACGAGGGTTGACAGCCGGCGAGATAACATTCACGAGCGCGCGACCGCGCGGCGTGCGTTTATCGTATAAAAGCGTCGGGGGAAATTTCGCACTCCGCGCCGGGTGCGCGCGAGGCAGTAGCGGGAACTCGCCTCCCCCCCTTACCCCCGCCGCCCCTCGTCCGGGGCGCGAATGTATAAAAAAAGATTTTACGCTCTCCCCCCCCCTCCCGCGCCGCGCGGCGGGGGGTGGAGGACGCGCAGGCAGATAACCCGAGTCGATGCTATCGCGGGGGCGCGACAATTTCTGGCGCGCCCCGACTATTACGCGAGAGATATTCAATTGACGGGGGCTCCGGTACCCTCCCCCCTGCCCTCCCGCCCGGGCCCTCTTCGGCTCGCGGCGGCCGCGCTCGAGAGCTCTTGGCGGGTCGCGCGTCTTGACGTCTCGGTATTTGGCCGCGGGTACGGCGCGGCGGTTCCCGGTGGCGCGCCGAGGCCATCGGCCGAATTAATGCCACGGGCCTCTAGAGCTCCATTCGGAATACATTTTTATTCGCAATGCTACACCTTGTCGGTGTAATTATCTTCACGGTTTTCACAGTCGGCAATTGTTTTGAGGCGGCTCGGAGCTTCAGCGTTGAATTGACCTCGTTACGTCAGAAATATTCTTCGCGTGCCCTCGTCCGGATTTTATTAACTCTACGGCCTACTTAACCGACGAAAATTATATCCTATTACTTTTCCCAGATATTTCTGTTAATGCACGATCTCGACTCGAAAATTTCTAACTCGGTCAACATCTCAAATAGGAGTATAACGATTAATACGTCGAGATCCAGTACTTTCACGAATTTCCTCATCTTTTTCACGTTGATGTAATTGTCAAAGGTATGTAAATTTAAGAAGCATACTCGCCGGATAATTTTCAACCATTCGAACTGCACAATTATCTTGCTTCACGAATGATTTAATCAATTATTCAATAGCTCTTATATTAAATTATTATTAATACTTCCATTTAAATGGCTTTGTTATGAAACGCCAATTGATATGAAGATATAGCAAGTCAATAAAATAATCATGGCATAAAATGAAAATATTTCAAATTATTATATTTGACTGATTTCCAATTATATTAATTTGTAATGAAGTGGGTATTTTCATAACAAAGTATCCGCCTAATAAAAGGTGAGTGCTAAGGAACAAATACATTCGATACAGTGAATATTGAATTTTATCGAACATTTTACAATTTCATATAACAATGAATATCAAATGATGATTGTTAACCATTTGTTAATTATTATTAACCAAGCCGCTTTAAATCATTTAAAAATATATTATAGATTCGTTTGCACGAAGAGTGACAGCTTTTAGATAGCTTTAACAATATTATATTTTCTGAACATCCTCTTACCAATCTCAATACGCTGAACCTAAACATTTTTAGTACTTATATATTTATTATTTTTACGTACAAGTAATTCATGTTCCTCTAGCGATTTCCAATAACAAGTAATCCGAAAGACATTTGTTATTGATCGCCCCTGAAAAATTCGTAATAATAGGCCTCGAATTGGAACGAGCAGGCTCGATTCGGAAAGTTCAATCCTGAAACGTATATACTGTATACCAGTACTCGATGCTTTTAGTGGCACAGATACAAATCGCACGAAAATCAGAAAAATCAATTTCATTACTAATGAAATATGCTGCTATAAAGGAACTATTGCTGTTATTTATAGTCTTGAAAGTTCTGCGATATTTGCCACATAACTATTTGACTTTAATAAATTAAATAATATGTCATATTTAATGTATATAACATGTCTCACGGTAGGTATAATGAAACTAAAAATTATTGTTGTCTAAAATTTATAAAAATTTAAAAAACTAATTACTCTCCTCAACTGAATCAATGTAAATATGAAACATAAATAATTGCACAGTTAATTTTTTTAAGAATTTAAGACACCAAGTAAATTATATATTATAAATGTTCGGCAAATGATGAATAATAATTATACTACTTTATTCAATGAAAAACATAACAATATAAACTAAAAACTAAGAATTGTACATTACTAATCGTATTATAAGATTATGCAATCGATATTTTTTACTTATTTTCCAAATTTATATCGTCATTTCATCTATTTAGCGGTAAAAATTAGTTTTTACAGTAATAATCTATGAAATACCTTTTCCACATTTATTCATTACAAAATTCTTCAATTGGGTGCGTATTGTTATTAAAATTTTGAGTTCTCGTACAAAACAAATTTCTCTTTATTTAATCTAAGATTGCCTATATATTATTTCTTGTGTATCACTAATCCAATATTTTCTCAATTCAGTAAAGTTGAATTATAAACATGAACATGTATTATGATTTTACGGAATATCTTGGAATTATAATTAATTTCGATAAGGATTTAAGTTTTTTAAACCATTGATGATAAAAGAAAAATCAATACGCGTTGTTTACATCAAAATTCCTTCACTAGAAACGACGACTGAACAGGTTAGGAGACAGGTGGATGTAATAATTTTTGCAGTTCAAATAAAGAATAACAGTCTAGATAGAGAAATATGTAGAATAATAGTCCTCTTTATAAACTAAATAAGGATGAAATGGACAAAGACGGAAAAAATTTACATTTCTTTGAAGGCAACCGTCCGTGATAATACTATCATTGAATCTTAAACAAGTCAAAAACAAAATGTAGGATCATTATAAATGCAATCTTTATAGCTATTATCGCAATAATGAAACAAGAGCGGACAAACGAGGTTCAGACAATTCCAGAAATATAACGACAAGCGCATTGTTCTCGAGTTACGTGCATTATATTGAGACAAGCAACTGTCGAAAATCCGATAAGATACTGGTTTGCAGGGACCTTAAAGACGGAGCGGCTTGTGCCTAGTATGAAAAAATCATTTATTAATCAATTCAAGAGTGCAAAAAATAAAAACAACCGTGGGCGAGGCTCATATTAATTATTTCATCTAACAGAAAAAGCGACCGATAATTTTGATATCAGCCACAATGAATTGTATAGACTTTAAAACAATGTAGAAGCAGAGAAACTTTTTATTTTTCTCAAACTCCAAAGGTAGTTTAAAAGGAACAGAAGATTTAAAGCCAACAGGTGTTATTTTCAAAGCAATCCTATTAGACGTATGAAAAAAATTCTAGATTCGTAGCCAGTTATAATTTCTATTGTTAAATGTCATTTCTTGATATTTTCAAGAATGCTCTCGTAATCAACAGGATCCCCATACATTAATAAACCAGGCTTCGATGTTTCACCTCCGTTTATTTCGGGCATTAAAAAAAATAAATGTTTGCTTCGCAATAAAAATTCTTCAACTTTCGATCATACTTTAGCTTCAGTAGACTCGACGATAGTCAAGCCATTGATTGGGAAACTTATTTAATACTTCAAACTTCTGCCGCGAGAGTTTTTTCTTTAATAAACACTTCTCTGCGGATGTTTCTTCATTCGCTATATATAAGTCTTTATACGACTTGCATGCAAAGTTATTGTCCTTCCCTCGTCTCAATGAAATATTTTTAAAACTTATTAAGGCATTGACAGTTTTTAAATTATTTAAAATTATATAAGAATGTCTTGTGGCTGTGTTTCGCATGAATAGAGAAACAATTATACTAAAAAATACGTTCAATTATTTCGAGGTTCAATAAATTTTGTTGAGACGTTTACATACATTTGAAGTACGAAGTATTATCGAAAAAAATTCGGATTTTTTGTTTTTTGTTTATTCATATATCTTGAATTGAAATACTTATTTGAATTAAAATAGGTTCTTTTAATTTTGAATTATTAAAATATTCAAAAGCTATAACATATGAGCTTCTATTTTTAAATTTAATAATTCCAATTTTCCATGTTTTTAGATATCGAAACAGTTGTCTTTGAATTGATCTGTAAATATTAACAAACATTAATTAAAATTTTTTTTGTATTTGTTATGATTAAAAGTCTATTAAACTTCAGGAAACACTGTAATTTAAATTTTTTTCGATTGAGGATTTAGTTCCTTATGGGCACGTAATATTATTTCAATAGACAAAATTGAAGTGGTAAAATGCGTTATCCCTGTACATAGATGAATATATTTTATATAATACATTGATATATATATATATATATATATATATATATATATATATATATATATCGACATTTTTAATTTATGTTTATACAAATATGAAAAAAGAATTAAAAATAGTTTATCGGAAGAAAATCATTGTTGTAATCAATAATACAACTATGGAAAAACAAATATTATCGTTTTACAGTAAATTAACTGTTTTTTATTCTTCATTACTTCTACGTTAATTTCTATTATATATTAATTTGTCTTTATATGTATAGTTAAAATTTCTAATGAATTACATGATACTATTGTTATGATGTTAAAATACAGAACTCTAACAAGGAAACTTATACTGAAACATAAGTCTGAAATACTAATATACATTCACATCCTAATTGTATAATTAGTGAAAGCATTAAAAGTTAAAGATCTTTGAAATTGTAATAAATTAAATTACATTCAGATGAAAAAATTTTCACTCCGCTCCAGTAATCAAGTAATACTATCTAAAAGCAGTTCCATGTGCTAAAAATAATCTCGTTTTCGATCTTTCAATTTTTCATGTCATGGCACGACGATATACAAGCATATACAAAAGGACTAACACGTTTGCTTTGGCTATATCTATATTATATGTTACGTGTAGTGATACACGCTATTTTCGTATGACTCATGATGATTGGTCAATCCAGTACAACATTTTTTATTGAAAATGAATCTAATTACTTAAATAATCCAATCGTTACAGTGACGCGTTTTCACGATGTTTATACATGATTTATACATTTGTGTATATTCTGGACTTTTATTGTTTTTTTTTCTATGGCTCTATGTAGGATAGATGGATATTTGTTTCCCTTGCTCCAATCTTATTTTATAGATAAATTATGTAGCAGCATTATTGCGTATTTCTAGTCGAATTGATATATTTTTATACCTACTTATTTTTCAACTTGTAGTATCTCTACATGCTCTAGATTAATGAAAAAAATGACTATCGGTAGTCGATGATTAAACATGAAAATTAAAAAATTAAATGAAAAAAAAACGAGAAAACAAATTTAAAAGTCGATGTAGATCGAGCATATTCATTAATCAATGCTGGCTCGTCAAGACGCTGATAAATTGAGATTCATTATCTAAGAAAACTAATACAGATAAAACAGTTTGCACTGTGCAATTGATCGTGCACCTCCCATCATTAGCGTAATCGGTTCAGTAACCGATAGAAATATTTGTACAGATTTAATGCTTCAACCATCGCCTAATAAATCATTCCCTTCGAGACGCACGATAAATTCCTTGAAACTTCATCGCATCCAACTTAGGACTACCTTAGAAAACCCGGAGAATTGCGATAAATTTAGCTGCACGGCAAATATTTGATTGCTCGATGAAAAAAAATATTTATTCCCCCTCTCGTCGAATGTGTTTGTTTTTTTCCGGCCGATCTATAGAGAGAGAGAGAGAGAGAGAGCGCTCCCATGCATACTTCAGCCGCGCGTTAATTCGCGTAAAGAGCGGGAGGGGGCGCGAAGCCCGAGGCCCCGACGCCGTTGACGATCGCGCCAGGCTCCCGGCGTCGCAGCCGCGGCAGCTGCGCGTACCGTTTCCACGATAATATATTTCTCGGCGCGCGCGGCTGCGCGTCACCGGCAGGCGCGCGCCGCCGCTGCGTTACGATTCCCGCGGCACTTTTATAGAGGGAGCGGCCCTTTTTACGAGCCGCACTGCACGTCGAGAGCACGCGGCCAACTACGCCCGGCTTGATCCGTCCACTCCTCCCAGCCACCGATTCCCCCCCCCCTCTCGCCCCCCGCCGCTCTTAGCTCTTTTTATCTCCTCGACTTCCGGACGGTAGCGGATACCACCCCCCACCCCCCCCCCGATTCTCCGCCCCGGCATATATTATAGCCGCGCTCGGCGGCCGCCTCGCGACGATTCGGCCTCGGCTCCGCGGTCGCGCGCGCTAAGTTCGTCCATAAAGCGGGGCTACGAACTTTTTCGCGTTCGAGCAGCTCGAGCGGTGGCTCGAGCCAGTTCGAAACTTTGGACCAGCGAGAAGGCCCAGGCTGCCGAAGCTTTTCGGGCATTTCAGCCGTCCGAGTCGACGGAGCAGTCGGATCCATTTCAAGAGTTGAAGAGCTTCGCGAGCTCGTGGCACTGTTCGAGCTGTTCTAGCTGCCCCAGCATTAGAATTATTCGAGCTGTTTTCAACTAAACCATGCGAGCAGTTTCCTTTCAGTCGAATATTGCAGCTGCTCGAGCCGATCGATCTTTTCGAACAATGTGAAACGGTAGGGCCGGCCGCTCGTCGACACTAGGACGCGAACGGCTCTCATGCCCGACTCAACCGGCACGGCTGGAATGCTCGATCGGTCGAAAGGCGAGCGAAACTTAGGCTCGGAATCGAAGTGCCACGGCCGTACGGCCCAAGCTCGTCTGTAAAATCCCGCACGGCCTTCGAACGCTTCGGAGCCGCGCGCGCGATTCCTGCGTCGCGCTCCGGCGCAATAACTCAAACCTCGCCCCCGCCCCCGGCCCTCTCCGCGCGCTACTAGCCGAGGCCCGACGCGCGGCATAAGCGCTCTATACATTTAATTAAAACGCAGCGAGGTCGCTGCTGCCGCGGCGCCGTGCTGTCGGTGGGGACTAATAAATAACCGCCCGGAACGCCATTATTAATCCGTCGCTCGAACGAGCGAGCCGCGCGCGACGAAGACTCGGGCGAAAATTTTTTAATTAATTCGCCGGGACCCGGCGCGGATCCTCGACTCCTTCCCCTTCGATTTATCCCCCGCCCGCCCGTAACTGCGAAATGCCGCGGCCGCAGCGCCTCTCATTGGCTCGATTAATCGGAGATCGAATGATAAAAACGAGCGGGCGCGCGCGAGTGTGGGAGTCGGCGAGGAGGGAGGGAGGGATGGAGGCGGCAGCGTGGGGATGAAATTGTACGTCGAAGCTTTTACGCCTTCGAGAGAGCCGGGGGCGGGGGGAGGGGATGATTTTTACGAGGTGTCCACCGGGGATTTTACGATTCGCTCTCTGCAAATGCCCACGGCCGATGGATTTGGATTTGGTTGTGCGCGCGCGAGGGCGGCGAGGGGATCGGGAGGACGTCAGCGAGTGGCGCGGCGCTTCGAAAAAGATTAACTCTTAGACTGCCGGCCGGGCGCCGAGTCGGAGATGGGGTTTGGGCAAAACAGCCCGCGCGGGGTGTAAACGACGCTTGCGTATTCATAGGGCGCGCGTACCGGGAAGGAATAAAAATTCTAAAAAAAAATGCAATAATAAAAAAAAAAAAGAAAGAAAAAATAAAAGAAATAAAAGCCGCAATATCTCGCAGCTGTAACGGCGACTATGTAGTAACTCGCACGGAACCTTTCGACGAGGCGAGTAACTGTCGAGCGAAATCCGTTTTAACGCTCTCCTCGCGCACCCTTTCGCTTCTGAAAAATACTGTCGATTTGAATTTGCAGTATCTGATATAACGAAAAATATTCGATATCGCTGACGTCGCGCGGAGGCCGCGCTAGGGAGTGGTCGTGCTCTATATATATATATAAAATCAAATGTAAATAATATTTGCCAACTTTACGATTTTTCCTATAATTAAAAATTCTATGGATGCAGTAAGAACTCTTTAGAACGCGGAGTAATCAGAAGCACTATTTACAATTTCAAAGGAATTTGGTGTTTGTGGAACTCGGAACTTTTCCGCCGCATGGATTTCTCGATCTCTCCAGGCCAAAAACATGATCAATTCTGGTTACATAGTTTCTTTTATTTTTTCGCTAGTTTACGTTAATGTTTTACTTTAATAGTGCTATTTTGATCTTGATAAACGATACGATTTGTAAATACATACGGAAAACCTAGTTACAAAAATTCATTAAATCTTCTCTTGGTAAACATTGTAAAATAATTTTTTCAATTCAAAAATAAAATATCTAAATTCTAAAGGCTAGTTTTCAAATTATTGGCCTGTTGTAAAATTACTGATTGCAAAATTAATGTATTTAATTACATAGATAAGCTAGTGGTCACGTTGGTTTATATTTATCTAAAAATTATAATTAAACATTATATTGAAATATTTTTATTTAAAAGGCGACTGTAAGAACATTAGACACTAAATTAAATTTTATAATATCGTAGCGTTGCAGAATGTTAAACTGTAGCCTGTAAGTCAAAAATACCTGGAAGAAGTATAAACTAGAATTAAAATTAAAATGTAAATATAATTTTGGATGAAATTGGATGTGACAAATTGAAGTCGTGCTGAATTTAAATGCTTCATTTTTAACTTAATAGAAAATTTTCGTTATTTTACGTGCCAAACAACTTCTGAAAACTAACTTTCCGGCGTCGCTTCATAAGAGCTTGCGGGTAATGGTTACATGTACATATAGATACATATATGCATGTAACATTCGTAGTTGAGTTTCTTCGTTCGGGAAATAGCCCTTAGAAGAATTTTGATTTACGCCTCGCGACTTCGGACACGACGTGAACAACAGCCTTCGGTACTCCTACGCATGGGCGCGAGGAGCGAGAAGCGGCAGAATCTGCTCGGCGAGCCTTAAATTCGAGAAGCATTCGAACGTCAACTTGGAGGCGCCGTACGCCCGAATATTAACCGCCGCGAAGGATTCAAACCCGCGCCGAATTAAGTCGCCGGCTCTCGCGACGCACCGGGGCTCCTCGTATATTTTCGCTCGGTGCCGCGGAGCGGGGCGCAAGAGTACGTCTTACTTAGCCGGGGGACTCGCGGGCGACTGCGGCGTCCTCCGGCGCGAGCCCCATTATTTCGAAGTCCGCGCGAGCTGCGCAAACGGCAGGGGCGCCCGTACGCGCGCGCGGAAATTATGATTCACGCGTACGCGTGTACGTAGCGAGGGGCGCTAGCGGCCCCGTTAAAGTTGGGCGCTTGACTAGCAGGTGCGTCGGGTATTAGGGGGGGGGGGGTGTTAAGGGAGCGCGCAAGCCCGGCGCGCGTCGTCCCGTCGCTTGCCAAGGAAGGAAGGAAGGAAGGGCGGGCGGCCGGGGGGAGGGGGCGCGGCACTCCTTGCGCTCTGTATCTAGACCGACGCTCGGCACGAGCCGCCCGCCCGCGCCCCCCCCATTTCCCCGCGCGAGCGCGAGCCCGGCTGCTCCTCGTATCCGATGGCCCAGTTCGACAAACTCGGCCGTACGGCCCGGAGCGCCACCTGGACTTATCTCCCTAATAGATTCGCGCGCCGTCGGGGTCCCCCGCCCCCCGCCCCCCGCCGCGGACGATAGCCATCGTCGTCTGCCGTCGGGCACAGCCGAGATACCTTCGCACCTCTCGGCCCTCCCCCCGCGCTTTATTGCCGCGCCCCCCCTCGCTGGCCCGAGGCTCTCGACATCTCGCGTTCTAAGCTCGCCCCTTGAATTTCCGCGGCTGGGCTTCTTTTATCGACTGCGGCGACCGATTGATAAGGGCCGTGGGAGTGGGGAAGGGGTGGGAGGGGGATTTTGCGCCGAACACGCGGATAAGAATCGGCACGATTCCGCACGTGATCCAGACCCGCGGGAGCCTCCTCGCATATGTAATATACGGAGCTGGCTTTAGTCGCGCGAAACCGAAGTTCCCCGATTCTTTATTATTCGTGAATCGGCGCTTTATTTCACTCATCTACTCATATTTATTTAAGTCACAATATCGCTTCGATAGAAAATCTATATCTCATATACCAATGTTTTCTGCGAGGGCTCCGACCGCGATATTCGCGTATACATGCTGAACTCGCTTTTATTGATAAAAATTACAAAGAGTACCGTCTCAACACTAAAAATTGAAGTATGATCAGCAATTTATTCAAAATACAAATAATACCTTTTGTATATTTACACATGTGGTTCTATTACATGCACGATACTGCAAACGTTCTAAACGCCTGCGTGATTGAAACAGTCTAACTATAGAGTTATTTTTGTTACGGCTTAAGATAATTCTAACGTAAATTCTGTGTCAAGAAGATGATATAATAATAAGTCTTCTTGGCTCAATACTTCAATAGTAAGTAAAATTAATTTAATAAAGTTTTAACCTTACTGTTTTTTCCTTTTGATTTTTCAAACTCTATCAATATCATTTCTATTTTCATAACTGTCAGCTGCAACCCCAATACGTGTCAATACTACTATTGTCAACAGGAAGAATTAATTGTTTTGTTTTTTGAAATTGTACTGTCAGTACTCCTTTTTTCATAACTATCTTCAGTTTCTAAATAAAGAGCAGTTAAATAAACATTTTTAAAAAAGAATAAAATATTATCAATTAATAAGTATTATTTTGAAAATATTTTTTCAGAAAAGTTCGACCGTAAACTTAGAATTTATAAAACCGTAAACCTATAATTGATAAATGATTTAAATTACTATGGCGAATGAATCAGCGATACTGTTTGTGCACATTTTCTCAATTTGATAATGTATAAATAACAAATGAAAAAGATAATTTCTGAACACAATTCAGTAATGATATAATCATAAAATTCTACCTTTACAATAGCTCACATAAAGCACTTTTTCTTTAAAATAAAAAACTGACATACAGCTATTCGAGAAAAAAAACCGCTAATGTCTATTAATGCATTTCTCGTTGAAGGAAACTTAAATTTAGTGCTGGGTTTTTAGGTTGACAAAAGAGTAATATTTTTAAATTACCGCGTGTACATTTAAATTTCTCCGTTCTTTCGGAGTTAATTTTTATGCCATAAATAATGCGCGATGGCAAAGCAGCTGCTAAAGTTTTTTATTGAGAAGAAGGCAAAAAATAGAGAAAAATTATGTACTGCATTGTTGGGATCTGCAGGACCACCTACAGAAGCCGAAAACAAAATATTCGACGTATATATGCGTATACTAATAATTGTAGATCTAGATATGGCTGTTTTCTGAGCTGCCCCAATTTGCGACAAAGAGTAGAGTGAAAAGGGAGAAAAACGAGGGGGAAAGAGAATGAGGGGGGGGGGGGAGAAAAAACCGAATTATCATCGAGCGCACCTTCGGCAGCGCGCTCCACTCGTCACGTTTAAAAAGACCGGTGGAAGCACGGCGCGGTGGCGCGACGGAGCGAGGGCAGACGGGAGGAGAAAGAGAGTGAGAGGAACGATGAGCGACGCGAATGGGGAAGCGTGTAATATTCGACGCGACGTCGCTCGTTGGTGGTTCTGCATCGGTCTGGGGAATTATGCGGCGGGCGGGGGGAGGGCGACTTGCGCGACTCTCATCACAGAGGCCGAGCAATTTAATGGAAAATTCGTTTCCGCGCCGCGGGTGGAGCGTTGGTGGTGGTGGGGGGGGGGGGAGTGAGATCGTAGTAGAGCAGAAAGGAGGCGGACAAACGATAGCGCGGAGATAATAAGAAAATGACAGAGAGGACCAATGGAAGAGCAGCGCAAGCGTCGCAGGACGCCGGCAGGTAGAAAAAATAAAAATATGACCGCGACGCGTCGCGCGTAGGCGGCCCGCGGGAGAAGCGAGGGGCGGGGGAGGGAGGGGAGAGACCCCGCGTGGCCTCGAGAGCCCCGCGGAATTTAAGGCACGGGCAACTTTCGCAATTATCGAATGCCCGCCCGTATCCTTGAAAACTTCCCTAAGTACATATGGGGAGCGGAGGAGAGAGAGGAAAAAAGGGCGGCGAGCGCCGGTACGGAAAAAGAGGAGGGTGAGGTCGGGCTAGGGCGGGGGTGACGAAGGGCGCAGCGAAACACCGGTGAAGGGGGTTGAGTGGGGGGGGGGAGGAGAACCGACGCCGGGCAAGTATATACACTGGAATGCAATAAAGCTCAAAACTTGGAGAAAGTGCGCCGCGGCAGAAAAGTACAAAGGTTTTTCTCCCTCCCCGCCCCCCTCACGGCCCCTGAAGTGCGCAGTAATACATCCCGCGGAGTATTTTACTACGCTGGCTCGCGTTTATATATATATACATATAGCCAACTGCCGGCGCGGCGCAGTCCTCCGCGCAATTCCCGATATACTTTTCCGCGCCGGCTTCATAACCGACGGCGGCGCCAATATTATTCCCTATTTTTTACACTTAACCGGACTCTAACTTTCGAGTATTAATGGGGACGTATAAACCATCCGACGGCGTGATAAGGCTCCGCGGCAAATGTTTCGCGCCCGGCCCTCCCCCCCCCCTCCCCTTCGACGTGGAATTTTTCCCCTTTGTTTGAAAATATGCCCGCCGAGATTTATTTTAATATCCGTAAGCGATCGGGTTTTTTACGCTCTCGCGTATAACGACGTAATCGCTCATTTTAGTAGGAAACTTGATTTTCTAAATAGCGAACGTTCTTATAATTTTCGACTTATTCTCCTCTTGTATACGTTAGTTTTGCAAAAAAAAAGATATAAGTTTAAACGTGATAATACTCAAAATAGGATAACCAAAAAATATGACTGCTATTCACTTATAAGTACATTTCATATTGATCATTAAATGTAAAATTTATTTTTCAAATGCTGTATTGGATAAAAAAAGAAATCAAACCAAACGACGATTATTTCGTTAAAGCTTCACTCGGCTCTGTAACTTACTTTACTGTCAACCGATTGCTAAATGCAATTTTCTATATTTTTCCTCTTCTCCATCTGCTCCTTATATTATTTTTCTTCGGCTTTAGACATCGGAATTCTTTTTTCAATTTCACACAGATATCTAGCAGGTTTGAATATTTAATCGTAATATGATGATCCACAAGATTGAAACTGAAATTTGTAGAAATATAAATCCTTTTTTATTTATCAACTAAAATTTAAAAACAAAAGTACATTGTTATATTTTTGACGCGTACTTTAACTTTTTACAAATCGTTTAGTTTTGCCGTATAAATTTACAGCGTAGTGGCTCTGACCGAAATGAAAAATTAACGTTACCGCCAAATTAAATAGATGTACTTTTAATTACCCAATATTAGTAAAAAAATATGCATTTCTAAAGAGTACAATAGAAATTACTGCATCTTATTGAATCAGTACATTTCTTGTATTTGTATAAATTTATTTAGATTAAGATTGAATAAACTGCGAGTACCTATGTAAACCAAATAAATTGTACTAGTATGTGAGTATGAGCTTGATTCGATGATCCTAGCCCCAATCTCGGCCAATGGACATCGCTTTAAAAACTTACGTGTGCTTTGTGTACAAACACTCCGTGCCGATTAGACGCGGAATTTGAGAGCTAGAGAAGACGGAAGAACGAAATAGAAAGATGTTAAATAAAATTAAAGAAAAAACTATCAATGTATTAATTAAGACGAATTTCATAACTAAATGAGCACTGAAAATCTGTGCTCGAAACCTGCCTAAACATAAAATATATATAAAAAATATATAAAATATGCCCAAACATAAAATATTAGTGGTTTTGCATTTACTTCTGATCAAAAAACTTTAAAATTTGTTGTATTTTCACAATCACTTGATAGATTTTAAAATATTCTTCTCTTTTGGCACTACTACTGACAAACTCCAAGTTAAAGAAATAAATTTATTATTTGTACTTATATGAGGCAATAAATTTATGATACGATAATTAGCCGCCTTTGAACTAGCAGTTTGATAAACTAAAAACGAAAAAATGAATTTCCCATTCTTATTCATTATACATTTTTATATAGATTACTTTTAAAATAATAAAAGCTTATTTAAATTACTTTTTATACTACTATTTCTAGCTGCAATATCTAAACTTTACATCGAATATATGCTGCAAGTGACTATAACTTTAAAATATGTGTTTTACATTATAATTACCGGATTAAAAGTATAAAAATTCTGAATAATTATAGTAATATAGTTTAAGTAATTTTCATAAAATATTATTTGATACTTATTAAAAATTAATTAATAACATAAAGATCTGAGTTATGATTGTTGGATATGGAATAGAGATAAAGTCTAGATTTATTTTTACAAATACGCCAACATCATACCTAAATATTTTCATTTACTGCAAATTTAATTCTCACAATTCAGACCATTTGATCGTTCGGTCAAATTTATATTTATACTTGTATATCTTGTATTTGTATAAAAAGAATGCATCCAAACTATAATGTGACTTAATTATCCAGTAAGATTGCGCTACTTTCATTTAGTCATTCATTATTGTTGTATGAAAATACAACAATAATGAATCAAATCTGTGAAATTAATGTGACACTTTAAGTGGCGAACTTTTTGTATCTATAAAATTCTTTATGCGAATAGCGAAGAAAAGAGTCATAAATAAGAAATTTATATTCGATAAATTTTAAACTTTATGAGCTTCTTTTGCTGACCAGTATGGTTTGAAACTGAATATTTTCAAATTATTCACTGCGTGTTATATTTCGTATGAAATTACTGCTTTTAAATTAATTTTGTTCGATTAAAAAAAATATTACAATATCGAGAGCTCGAAAAATTATTTCATTCTTGATTGTGCATATCTATATATGTTTACAACCCGTGATCTTTTTATAAAAGATATCAAGTTACGTATTCACAATTACCGAGCACACGTCTTGCGTAAAATATATTTAATCTCACAGTTTTATCAAAATGTCAGTTACGTATATTACAATTTAAGGGCATACAGCTAAATCAAATGTACTATTATAAATCAATTGGTCGAAGTTATTTGGTGCTAGCAATCAAGTTAAGTGTATTGGCTATTTATCTGTACAAATACCAGATAACACTGTTAGTACTCTATCGACTATTGTCCTACTATTAATGATTAATTATAGCTGCTAAAATAAGTAAATACCACGTTCGAATCCGTTGTTAATGAACCATCCCTATTGATAAATGTAAAATCGCCCCTACAAGGAGAATTTAACACTGCATAATTTTTACGACGGCGAACAGTTTCGGAGTAGCATTACCGCAAAAGTAACGAAGAAGGAAAAAAAAAGAATAAACACTACACTCGCAATAAAGGGAAATATTTTTACGCGTTTACGAGGCGGAATAGGGGACAATGAAAAATTATAGTATACTTAAAAACCCAGTGAGAAATTTGAGAGAGAGAGAGAGAGAGAGAGAGAGAGAGAGAGAGAGAGAGGAGAAAAAAGGGGGAAGGGCTCCTTTACGAGTCCTCTCAGGCCGAGCAGTCGCGCCGGTCGTTCGCGCGCCCGATGATAGTTTTATTCCGCGACGCGATCCCTTTATCTCCCCTCGGCACCTTAATCAAAAGCGAAGCCGCTTTACGAGGTGCGTGCGCGCGGGCGCGAAACCGAACGGGACCCGATGACGGGTGGCGGGTGGAGGGGGGGGGGCGCTGGGTCCGATGGGGAAGACGAAAAGGGCCGCGATTAATCCGCAACGCGAGATACCGGCCTGCTCGGAGCGCGGAACGGGAATATAATATATAGGTAGTCTCGGCGAAGGGCTTCCCTTTCCAGCCAAGTGGCCGCTGATAAAACAAGCTCGGATTACGAGTTCTGACCTCGAGCCTTGTCGCGCATATAGCCGAAGGATTCAGAAGTCCCGCCCTCGTCTCTCCCTCCCTCTCTACCTCTCGTGTTCCTTTTTTTTTCATTTGGTAAAGTTAATTAAGCAATTCCGTAGAAATATATACAGCCTGCGATTTTTTCGAAAATACACCACCGAGTCTCTGAGAAAACTGGAAGGTCTCGTTAGGGGCATCGGGGGAATGCCATGTCACCCCTTTTAGGGCGTACCTGCGATAGTTCCAGATACTAGGAGCTATTATTTTATGCCTATATTACTATATAAAATGTTCGGTATGGATTTTCCGAAATATTTCAACTTTCTCTTATCGACATCTGTTTCCAAGGATTCTTTAAACTACTGAACTACAGCACTCGCTTCTCTCTTAATACGCACGGAGACTGAAAAACGATCATATCGAGTTGACGGTGCATATTTCTGGAATAGATTATCGGCTGTTATTCGTAATTCCGAATTGCTCAGCAGATTTCGAGCAACGGTGAAGAAATACCTTTTGGGACTCGACTATTTTTTTGTAAGTAGTATTCGTTTTCTACTCTTTTCGAAAATCGACCATTATGTAATTTTTAAAATTAACTTACTATGATTAATTTCAGAGTATTATTTCTAATTGTATATATATTATTTGAACTTGACTCCGTTTTATTAGATACGATTAGGTACCGTCAACGTGTACAATGTTATTATATATATTTATATTATATTTATATTATATATTATATATATTATATTTATATTATATTATATTTATATCATGATCTATATCTTTTGTATATTTTTGGAATGTTTTTATTCTGCTAAAGTTTACATTTTGTACATTTTCCTTTAATACAAATACAAATTATATATAAGCAAACATTTCTCTCTCTTTCTCTCTCTCTCTCTCTCTCTCTCTCTCTCTCTCTCTCTCTCTCTATGAATGTGGCCTATGAAGGACCACGAGTCCTTAGGCTTCAATAAATGAAATTTTAATTCTAATTCTCTCACTTTCATACGCGTTATTTACATACCACCGAAGCTGATGTTTGACAGTTCTCATGACTTTCTAAGTTCCATAACTATTTTAGTTCTTGATTATAATCATAACGTTATTATGATTTATCGCAGCGCGAACAAGAGTTAAATAGCAATAATACTCATTTTTTTTCTAAATTAGTATCTGATCTGTTCCTGCAATTTACTCAGCACGACCCGACTAATATTCGAGCTATATCTCGATTAGCAGAATATCAATCGATAATAAGATACTTCATGGCCGTGATAATATTTCTGCTACAAATTTTCAATGAAAATCTAAAAGACTCTTTGTAAGAATTGTGCAGTTCTTACGAGCTGGTCACTGGTCATCTTAGGATACGAGTAAACTCCGCGTCAAGTAGCCTCTTCACCGTCCATGTAACAGCTCAATGCATGCTGCTGATAGCTTGGCAGCAATTGAGAGACTCTTGGTGGACGGACAAACTACATTCGACAGAGGCGACGAGAACTAGTTATTACAAAAGAGATTAATCGATGCTCGACGGCAGAACTCAGAAGTTGCGCACCGTAGGTCTTCTTATTGAACGACAGGGGGATTTAGTGGGTCTGCTATCAAGAAAGTGAACGATCAATTCCAGAGACTCTCGATTTCTTACGGCGATGAGGGCAGTGATTATGAGAGGGTTTTATGTTTGAAGAAATCGCAGCGGACGATGATTTACTCGGTATCTCATAAGTTTCCCCACGTGGGCGGCTTACGACGCAGCAAAATGTGCTTATTAAATCGCTACCATTCACATCTCATTTCTTAGCGAAGCCGTTCAAATCATCCTTCTCATCTAGAGTTTTCCCTATCCTTTCGAGAAAAAAAAACCCAGTTATAACGTTAAAGATATACAAGATAGCGTCACCTGTTTGAGGCCTATGAAGGATGTTGGAGAAAATTTTCCAGGGTTATGCTGCACTCGTCTGAGACCGCGTTAAAGAATCTAACTGATAGATTTAAATTATGTTTAGAAAATACAGCGTTACGTTACTTCTGCAGTTCAAGTCCGATAAAGTACTTAGTCGTTCTGATTTTCTCACTCGGAGCGTTTTTCAGTGATAATATTGAATATCTCACAAGAAATTGGATACGTACTTAAGACGTTACAAAATGCAAATTTGTAAAATGTTATGGAACTTAGGCGGAACAATCAAAATATAAATCCCATCGAAGATGCAAATTGATCTATGTACCGATTCTAATAGAAGATATTTCGTGACAGGATTCATGTAGAAAATTGTACGCATGCATCCTTCAGATGATTTAGTGTGTTTTTTCTCTAGAAATACTCCTGATAAAAGTATTACTATGAATTTATTATGATTTTTCGTATTTCTATTTTTAAATATACTTACTGGGATCTAATCCAGCGTTCGCAATATTTTATAGTTGACTATTATATTCCTTTTTTAATAATTGAGGCAGAGTTCAAAATAATTATTTGAAGAGCCCTCCAACTGTATATTGTATTTTCACTTTTTTATGAAATGATCCAAATAAATTACCCTCGCTCTCTCACTCTCTGACTCTGACTCTCGTATCGCCCCCCAGCGACCTTAGCGACGCATTACGAGTAAATGGAAAAGCGAATGGCCGCGCGCGCCGATCCCGTCCCTACTTTGAGGGCTGGCGGCGTTTCTCGTTTTTCTGACATTTGCCCCGGCGCCGCACAATCGCCGCGCGGAGCGTTGAGCGCGGAGGGAGAGGGGCTTATTATACGAGAGGCCAGCGCCGTTGTTGCCTCCGCGCTGCAGCGTTGTAATGGAAAACTGCCGCCGCGCTCTACGGGCGAAAAAGCGGGTCGGCGCGAGGCGACGGGGGTCGGGCGTTATTACTGTGTTCTCTTGAAAGCGAGACGTGGGAGGAGGGGGGGGGGGGTCTGAAGAGCGCCGGTGGCAGCAGCTTCTCCCCGAGCGCGGGGCTAATTAATTACGAATAAGGGGATTCGGGCGGGGGGAGGGGGCGTTAGGCTGAGCTGAAAAATTCCCCGCGCCGAGATTGCGCGTAGCTTTAAAGACGGCGCGAAACGCTGAAAAATATAATCCAGTGATCTTGTAAATTAGTCGGTGGAGCATCGGTAGGCTTTCAGCGGTGGCGGGGCAAGGGGCCCAAGCAGTAATTATTCTACACTGGTCGCCCGTTTAACATAATCCAGGTTTTCGAATTATCCGATAAGCTATTCGGCGTCCTGGAGGGCCCCGATAGAAGTCGGGCTAATTCTTCGCTGGAATGGAAGCGAGGGAGATTAGCTTTCCCAGGCTTTCTTTTCAACTCTCTTTATCTCTCTCATGCCTTCTCACTCACTCTCTCGATTTATGAAAATGCGACGTAAAATGCTTTAGACCGATTAGCGAAGGTCGGTAAGAAAGTACTTACGATACCCTTGCATAAATAAATAATAATTATAGCTAAAATCGAAGAAAATGGGCAATTATGCAAAATATCATAAGATTAATATAAAATCAATAAAAATAAAATTTATATTATCCATTGGATCAACATTGATATTTTTTATACTACCAGTGGTATATTCATTTCAAATAATTCAAAATAAGAAGATCGTTTAATGTGCTCTGACATTTTGGCCTTGTATCATTAATTTAGTTAAAGAAAACTGTATACTTATTTGCATTTTGAATTTTATATCAAATTTACTGTGCACTCATAAAAATATTAATCAGTTCTAAAGTATAAATACCTAATTTTTCTTTATTACAATCAATGCAACACGTATATATTTTTTTTCATACTAGAACTGAAACAGCTAAATTGTACGATGGATATTTATCGTTCTTATAACCTTAAACTAACTACAGATTCTTTTCAATCTCGATCGGTACAGTCTGGTGGTAAAAAAGATTGTACTTAATTACCTACAACAGTTTTTCTAATTTTTAACTAATCGTTTACGTCACGATGTTACTATTAACTCCTGGATACCTGGGGAGATTACTTTTTTCCATTGTTTCGACTATAAGTGCAAAGATAAAAAAGCGCCGCTCCGATAAAAGACGTAGAGGGGGGGCGTATATTGATTGAGCGCGAGAGCGGAAGCTCGGCTCGAGTGACATGCTAGGTGGCATGTCTTGGTACAATGATTTAACTACGCACGCATACATGTGCATATATATATATATATATGCGAGCTCGACGAAACGGGTGGTAATTTGCAGGGAGCTCGAGAAATTTCCAAGATGGAGGAGGAGCGGCGGGGGGATAAAAACCCGCCAAAGATTGATTTTCGAGCTTCTTGCTGAAAATTGAAGTCGAGCCGATGAGGAGGCAGCTGGATATCGCAAATGGAATCGAGCCAGACACCTCGATAAGAGTCAATATAGTGAATCCTGGCGAATATTGCGGGCTTATAGATCCAGATAAAGACCCCCCGAGCTGCCTCACTTTCGGGCAACAACGCGACGCGGTCGTACAAACCGCGCGACGGATTCGTACAGAAAAAAAAAAGGAATAAGAAAAAGAAGAAGAAAAATTCATGTTAGGAGCCAACGCGCAGCGCGTAGCATAATTGGCATTTTAGGGGGAAGCACCGTTTTATGCCGACGATACCCCCGCCCGCGCGTCGGACAATGCGCGGGCTGAACTTTTTGCAAGGCGCGCTCCCTCTCCCTCTTTTTTTTCTGCAGAGGGGTTAATTTCGCCCTCTTGGCGCCCGAGATTATGCCACGGCCTTTTTCATCGCCCACCGCCCCCCCCCTGCCCGCTACTTTGCATAGCGGCGCTTGATGCTCGGACACAGAGCGCGCGGTGCCCCTGCTTTACACTCTCTGAAAGCCCGGCACATTGTTTTGGCTAAGTGTTTTGCGCGCGTGCGCATCACCTAATAACCATAAATTCGCCGGTGTTTAGCTGCAGGGCTCGGTCGGGCTTCTTCTTTTTTTCTTCTTTTTTTTCATTGCTCGACTCCTCCTTTTTCGGAGGGGAAAAATAATAATAATAATAAAAAAAAAAGAAGCAGAAGAAAATATAGGAAGGCCGGAGGCGTGCGTTACACGCCTTTTTCGCGCCTTCATCGGCATAATATCAGCTCCCGGGAGGTGAACAATGTACTATTTTTAGCAAATTGAGCCTGGGGCTACCGGTTTAGATTAATTTACTCTTTCTTTATCCCCCGCGTATAATGCACAATATACAGGAAGCATTTAATCTTGGTGTAGCAAGAGCTACTATTTTTCTTAATTAAGGACCCATTCGTTATTTATAATACAGTAATAATAATACTTTCTGTTATCGGCCAGTTTAAGAAATAAATTGCTTCGATTATTAATTTTATTTTATGCTTAAGATCGTATTCTTAATATCGATAAATGAAATTCCTACCATAGGATATAATTGACAAATTCCTTTAACGCTAAACTAAAATTTTTGCAGTAAATTACGTTTAATTTATTTCAGTCGAAGGGGCATCTTTTGTTTGTCTGCATGAATATTTATACCCGATGTTTTAGTTATTTTTAAGTAACAAAAGTGATTAATATTTAGCGGATTCAAATTTAATTCAATAAGTCTGATTAATTAATTTTATTATAAATAATGTATTTTGTTTTAGTAAATATAAGAAAATTCAATCGAAGCATATATTTACTTTAATAAATGTTTAATACTTCCACGACTCTTTTCATGATTAAACGTAAAATAAAAGTTACGTATGAAAATAATACATTGTCAGACGTCGATCAGTGACATACTTTCGGAACAAAAATAACATGTAAAGAATGTCTGTCTATTGAACTCGAATTTAGACCCCGTGCTCAACACTTCTTATCGAATGCTTTTAATACTTCGTCTGGTCGATGACAGAGATTCCTATCCGAATTCCTATCCGTGAATCTAATGCGAGCAAAATTTGATATTACCTAGTCGCGCGCGCTTTTCCTCCCAAATCCAACCCCGATTGGCCTGTTTAGGGAAAAAAGCCCATTCTCCGCACACGCCCGATCCCCCCGTTGGCCAACTATCTCGTCTGCGAATTTCTCGGCCGAGAGTTCTAAATTTCAAGAGGTTACAAGTCTAACTAACGCCTCGAAGCTCCCGGCTGAAGCTAATGAAAATTACGAGCGCGAAGATATCGCGTGGGGCGAGAGGGGGGGGGGAGACTTCTTCCCAATTGGGATTACAGTAGTAGTGGCTAAATGCCAACGTCGCGGGCCATAATACGCAACTTGAACTGCGCGCCTCCGAGCCTCTCGGTGTATGTAAGTTGTATCGATTTTATCTCGGGTATACGGCGACGCGGAACTAATAGCGAATATTAGTACGGTATATTCTACAATGCAGCGATTTTATACGGAGATTGTTCAATTTACTGGATTTCATTGCGAGTTGAAAATTTAACTTTCAATATATCCCAAGGCTTTATGATATATTCTAACGACACTATTTTTACGATAACATTGTTATTAATGAAGCAGCAATGAAGTACATATTTAATTTGCACACTATCGTATTGGGAGATATTTTATATTCAGAAGCAACCTGAAAATTCTCAATATCTTGAAAAGGACTGATAAATTTAATCTTGTATCGGTGCTCCCGTTTCTTTACTTAAAGTCCAATGTGCGACTATCGCATACGTCGTTTTTATAAAATTGTTATACAAAATTTTGATAAAAATATAATTTGGTTGACCGAAGCAAATTTCGATGGCGATATCAGTAATATTTATCAAAAGGCACGGTGGGAGGGAATGGGCGATTTTTAAATTATATAGAGGATACAGCTGTCAGATACGTAAAATCCATCATCGGTCACGATTGATCTAGAAATTATTTAGCGACCTTAATAATTCATCGCCAGCGCAATTAATCCGCATCTGTCATTACGCGTTATGACAAGTGTTATACGCATCTACGGAGAATGAAATTAATTATCATTCCGCGGAAATCAATGGTCGGCTATTGAGCGCGGAAGAACAGCCGACTGGGAAATGAAGAATCGCTCGCCAAATGTATTTTACAGTGTTTTACGATAGACCGTAAAATTCTTGATCAAACGGCCCGTATGCCGGGGAGCGGTTGATCAAGCTTTTTGTTTTTCTTCCTCCTTTTACGACCGCGCGTAATACCGGCTCGATCATTAACCTGCGCCGAGGATTCCTATCCGAAAGCAGACGCGCGAAAGGTTAAATTAATTTTTGTCTATTTTAAGCGCACCCTGCAAATCAATCACGCGCGAATGGTGGAGCGGACTCATTTTATCTTTTGGACTTCGTTTGCGTTGCCGCTACGTATGCAGGAAGCTGTATTATTTGGAAGCAGATGAAGCTTCAACGCGTCATAGAGAATTGTAAAGATAAATTTCTATTTCTTACTTTCTCATACTGTTAAATTTTCGATTATTATAAATCATCCTAGTTTGCTGACATTGTGAAATAATACATGTAATAATGTCTACACTAAATAATTTTCAATTATTCAGATTGTTATTTTTATTCCTTGTGTCGACTAAATTTTGATTTTAGTTTAGAAAACGTCATTAATATTTGCTCGAAAAGTTATTTGAACAAAACTTGTTTAAAATTAAACTATGTAATACGATAACAATAACAGTGGGGATGTTACATTGATGAACTGAAAAATTAAAGTCTCTGATAATTCGGCGTTAAGAACATATATAAAGGGAGAGAAATCGGAAGACTATTAATACACGTTTATTTATAGAATTCAATCGGTGTTATTATTATTAACAGAGGATACGGATGAAAATATAACGAGGAAATTCAAATTAAAACGCTAATTTGGATATAACCGATCGGAAATATTGAAGCGTAAACGTTAATTACCATTTATAACTATATATCGCGTGTACTTTTTCGCGTCTGCTGAAATTGGCCTACTATTATATGCTTCGATAAGTTTGTATAACTTTGAATGAATATTGCATTTGTAGCATTGAAAATTGGAGGAAATTAATTAAAATTAAAAAAGCGCAAATTCGTACGAAATACAGAAGTTTACCAACGAAATTTAAATGATTAAAGGATTATTGCTTATCTGGAATAACGATATCATTTTGTTACATTTAGAATTACGTACGTACAATTGTAATGCGACCTTTTAATATACCATCGTGTAAAGATTCGCTTCTGAAACAAATATTTTCACTTTTTCTAAAGTAGAGAACAATTGCTGCGATGAAAAACGCTACATATATCGCCGTCATCGTTCTTGGAATTTTCAAAATCTATCACGTAAATCGAAGATACAAGACCCCTGTGTATAATAGCCCATTAGAAAGATGGAATTCTGAAAAAGTCTATCGTCAGTTTGAATAATTAACGACGTTAATCCGAAATTTATAACGAAGAGATGACTTTGATAATTCAGAGCTAAATTCTCCGGGCGAATAAATGTAAAACGTTCGTACATCGGCGTGGAACGGCTCTGCCTGTATTAAATATTAACGAGCCATATATTCATTGCCATTTCCGTGTCCACGTATATATTCTCCTTAGAAATGAAAAATACAAAAGAATTCCATGGGATCCCGACGAGAAGCGGCGAACGAAACCGCCTCGGTCGCCCGCCAGGGCCGATTCGCACGATTCCGCGTCGGGAATCCAGAATGGAAAATTGTCCTCGGTGCTCGTAAGTCCAGCGCGTAACGCCGAGTGATTTCGTCGTTATGTAGCTTATAAATATCCCCGGCCAATTAGCCCCGGGCACTTCCGTCACAATCCGAAAATCCGCCGAGGGCCGACGCCGAATTTATTAACTTATACATATCTATATATATACTTCACCACTGCTCCATACGATTATAATTGTATTAAAATACCGTGTCCGTTGGGCCAAAGTTAATTTTGGTATTGGCACAAATCGTCAGTTCGTACGAGTAATAGCCCGAACATCGAGAGTTTACGAGTAAATCTGGAAATTGCCACATCCGCTTTCCCCTCCCCCTGCCCCTCTTCGAATTTGAGCGATTAAACAGGTCGGGGCGCTTTTTCGGGGACCTGGACGCCGGCGTCGTCCACCCCTCAGGCTTGATTATGATCTTAATTGTATAGACTCGCAGATGTAGCGGGCTCGCTTTCCAGCCAATTGAAAAATCGAAGCGTCGAGCCGGTCGAGCGAGCAACCGTCGCCCGCGGAAGCGCTCCACTCGATATTCGGAATCAACAGTTTCAGTGGCGCCGTCTATATACTGTTCAAAAACAAAACCATTTAAAGTCGAGGAGATAAAGATAGAAGAAACTGGATTTTCTTTGCCAAAATAATAGATCCTGTAATTTATAAAGGATGTTAATAAGTTGTACAAGAGCTTGAAGATAACTAATTTTCTTAAACTTGACAAAAATAGTTTAGAAAAATAGAAAGAATGCATTAAATTAATTTCATTTTAGATGATCAGTAGAGTACAGTAGCACAACAATGCAAAATGTGAGTTTGCGCTTCCAAAAGTTTCCCACACCGTACTAACGAAATATTTTCAATATGAGAGATGTACGACGTAAAATTAAATATAAGTCATATTCATCCAAATAGAAAAGTATATTCAATGCATTTTATCCAACCGGTGTCCAAGCGGTTAATCGATAAGCTGAATATGTTATAAAATAAGTTGATAAAATTAAGTAATAACTTCGGATCATTTAACATTTGAATGATATTTTACATACTTATAGAAAAGCGCAGCGGTTTCTTTATAAATGTTAATTGAAAGTTTGAGTATTTTCTTCCAATAAATGAGCAACTGCATTTGAACGACCTGTTTATATTCTGTTCGATATAAAGCTACGGGATATCTCGTTTTCGAAAACTAGAAAACAACTGATAGGACACTGTTCATGTTTTATACATTAATATTTTAAATTGTTGTAGTAGGTACTCGATATTTATGAATAAAAAGTCAAATAATTACAACACCGGTGTTTTTTCGTCCACACCGACAATGTTGAACGTTGACAAACGGTAGGCATGTTGGCTAACCAGGCCTCCACGTTGATTCCCAATATATTCCGCGGGGAAGCCCCGGACGATGGCGCGCTGCGCCATCCCTCTGCGATCGGTGAAGGAACGAGGGAGGAAGGGCTGGGAGGGGAGAAGTTCACAGAGGCCAAAGGCGCGTGTCAGAGCCACTGACGATGAGGCGCGATATCGACGGTCGAGCGACTCGTAATTATCGTTACCCCGCGAAATTGACGATAATTAAAAGCGACTAGCGCCGGCTCGGCAGCGATATTCGGATGGCGATAAAGGGGGCCGTGGGTGAGGGATTGGGAAGGGGTCGAGGCGATTTGCATATAGTCTCATCTCCAGGCCGTGGCCGGGGCGTCGCGAGAAAATTTATAAGCACCGTCAAATTTTATGCCGCGCTGGATCGAATATGTACTTTATATATATATATATATATATATATATATATATATATATATATATATATATATACAGGCAAATTCTCGTAAAAGTTTCAACGCAGCTCTATATAGATATGCATATACTATATGGTTGAAAAGCGGTTTGATAAGTTTCAAATATTGACTTTGGCAATAGTTCGACCTACTCCGCTAATAAAAACATTCCGATTCTGATTAAGTGCGCCCTTCAACGTTCGCACGTTTATAATTCCAATTTTTTTTTTCGCGCAATCCAGCCCGCAGTTGGGATCGAAATTAAATTTTGAACTTTTGGACGCTATAAAAGTATAATTGAAGTATAGTCGACGAGCATTTGATGAAAGCGCGGGAGAAAGGATTCCCGTTTAATTAATCGAGCATTTTTCGTTTGTGCTGTTTTTTTTTATTATTATTTTTGCCATGACTTTTTTTAGAATTGAGGATTTCGCAAACAAAGGCCTCGCCTTTCTGCCCTCGTTTTACTTCGCCAAGAGTCGGGGGGGGGGGAGGGGCAGGAAAATACACTGGATTAGATTAAAGTGAATTAGCGCACTTAAGTTTCATTATTCCCTTAATTAGAGAACGAGTCCCGTCGCCCGCGCAGAGAGGCTCGCGTATATATATATATATATACATAAAGCAGTCGAAAATAAAGTTTCCGAGGCGCAAGCTTCGAATAAGCAGCAAAGATCGGCTTTGTATTCGGCGGAGCGCGCGCGGGCCGAGCGCTCGCGGGCTTCGGGCTTGATTAATTAAGGCTCTCCCGTTCGCGCGCCGCTCGCCTGCCTCGGAGAGATTTCCGCGTCCGCGGCGAGGGGCGGGGGCCTCTCCAGTTCGGCCAAGTCGCCGCGGCTCCTGTTTTCCCGATCCTTCAAAGGGCTCGAGGCCGTGGGGCGCAGGGCGCGGGAGGGAGGGAGGGGTGACGCGGCGGCGGGAGGAAAAAGTTTGCGCCGCCGGGGGAGAGCGAATGAAAAGTCCGGGCCCGTGCAATTACTGTAGGCGCGACGCGCGTGAGCTGCGCTGGGGGGGGGGAGGTGGTGGCGATCGGGGCGCGGTGGAGCGGGGAGGGGGATAATTAAAATACGCAAAGTTAAGCCGCGAGCCGAACGCGGCTCGCGCCGAGCGTCGAGAGCGGGGCTCTGCTCCTCGCCCGACGTCGTTCGTGTATCAGCGCGCCCGCGACGGGCCGGGGCTGCCGGAAGAAAGTTATGACAGACTGACGGACGCGCGAGTTCGTGCTAGCGCGCCGACCGGCCCTCCCACCGAGCGCCGCCGCCCGCGGAACACTTTGAAGAGTCCTCTTATCGGTCGTGGATGGCGGGGGGGGGGGGCGATCGAAGGAATAACGCCCGAGCGCCCGGAATTCATCGTTCGCCGAACTGATCCGCATCGAAAGCGATAACTATTGGACGTTTGATATTTGAGTATCTACCTTTTTGATGGCTTTTAAAACGTGAATAATAAATTATTCGTATAATTAAGTCAAATTTGTCCTGTATTTGTTACAATATGAACTTATCAAATTTTTGAAATGAACTTTTAAATGAAATTTAAATGAAATTTTATTTATGTTAAAAAAATATAAGATTTAATCCGAATTATTTTGGAAACCAGTTCTAATAACTTATTTTCATAAATGTCAGATTAAATGATAGAAACTTTTAGTATAAATTACTATGATTACTGAAAAAACAGTAAATTTGCGCATCACGTTCAGAAATTCATATATTGAAAATTATTTGCAACAATAAAGAAGATTTAAATATTTTCTTTTGTATTAAGTATAAATAAATATAATGGAAAAATTCCCAGATTGACCCAGTAAGTCTAAATCAGATATCTAACGCTAAATTTGACTGCTAACTATTTGAAAAAATACTTGCAGATTATAAAACCATCGTTTTATCTATTTTCTAGTCACTCTATCGGATCTTAAGAAATCCAGAAAAAAACTTCATTTAAGGCTGAGCTTCAATGAATATTTTTAAGAAATTGAGTCAAACAAATAAAATGCTGTCAGTGTATTTTCTTTAAATATTTGAATATTCAACAATTTATAAAATTAAAATAGTTAACTGGCTTTTGAATTTGAGCAAGTTTAAAATTAAAGTATTCTTTAGAAATTTTGGATGTTTCTGATCACGTTCCAGACGTAAAGATTGAAAAATTCTTGATGGTATAGTCAATATTGATGCTACTGACTACTGTCCGGGAAATTTCCGTTTTCTTATTCAAATTGTCACAAAGTTCATACATAAGTATTTATGAAATCGAATACTGACATAAACAATTTAGATAATCAGTACTGAAACACGTATGAAGTTGTAAAATATTATGTCTTAGCCAACATTTTGGGACTATCATCTTGGAGAAAAAAATTTCCCTAACATCAACTTAGGGGCCAAATATAAAGATCATTCTTGTAATTACTATGGTAAAAACATGCATATTGTTAATAAATAGCAAGCTAAATAGATAAAAAGTAAAGAAAAAAAAACGAATTGTCTTAACATTTCCTTATGAAGTGAAATTATACATGATAGGTCTTTTTAAAATGCTCAAGAAATTTGGTAAGTCGTATACTAAAATTAAAGATTGAATTATTTTCTAATCCGAAATTTTTTTTAAATATGTAGTTATTAGAGAAATACGTTATTAAACAATTATATTATTTGTTGTATTTAATAGATAGACGTATATAATGATACAGCTTTTAATTTAATAATATTCCCCATATTTTCAACACAAAGAAAGTACTTTGTAATCTAGTACATGAAAAATAATCATTTTTGTTAGAATTTTGTCTACTTAGCTTATAATAATAGTTAAATTCAAAGCAGAAAATTTATTATGCGGAAAATGAACGATAGATAATCGAGAAAGGAATTTAGTAACTAGCACTTACCCTATAAATTATTTTCTACTTGAGCCAGTAGTGAATCTTGCTCCGCATATTATACAAATTTGACTTAAATATTCAGTTCTAGAAGAAAGGGAAGTTTAAGAATTTAAAAGTAACAAGCATCAGCGAAGATAAATCACATAAGCAAAAGGAAAGGAATAGCAAAAGATCATTGGATAAAATAAGCTAAAATTGTGAGAGAATAAATCGACTTATAAGATTAAAGCTTAAAATTAAATCAAACGTAAAACTGATTTCGGCAATTATTGTCACCAGCTGCGAAAAGCGATAAAAAAAATTAGCTAGCGTTTTATATCAATTGAAATTTTAAAGCATTCTTGAATAATTCGGTTCAATCGAGCATTCGGTTTAATATAAAAAAAAATTCTAATTGCTTTAAATAGGATTTCCGGGAAAGTCTAATATAATTTCGAAAGCCGAATAGATAATTGAAATTGAATAAAACAATAGGTGGATGTGACGGGCGCGGGCAGCCTGTTCGCTCTGTCGAATCGAACGAAAATTTTCCGCGAAAAACCGAGGGCCGGGGATAATACGAGAGCTCGGCCCCGGAGCTGCCGCCGCGTCGACTTAATAATAATTATATCGCTATTTTTAAAGTTCGCTCCCCTCCACCCCCCCCCCTCACGCCCTCCGCCGGTACATCGGGATACGGTAGACCAAGTTTGCGAGAGGAGCCCGGAGTATATAGTTGTATTTAATAAATAATGCAGGGCACGCCGCGCGCGAGCGCTCGAACTTTTCAAATTACAAGACCCCCCCCCCTCTCCGCCCTCCCGCTCCGCCGGGCTCCGCAACGCGCGCGGGATCGAGCAACTTAATGCGTAATTTATGAAGACGCACGCTCGGGGCGCCGGGGGGCGGGGCAGGGGACCGAGGACGGCGGAGGAAAAATTGCAAGAAATGCGAGCATAAGGAAGGAAGGAAGGAAGGAAGCCGCAGCGAAGGGTGACCGAGGCAGTCGGTCGGATGCCGCGGCAGCGCGCAAGACCGAGAGACTTTCTTCCATCGTCTCCGTCCACGTCGCCACCCCCTCCCCCCCCCGGCCAATCCCCGGGCCCCATCCGTTCCTCTCACAAAGGCGACCTGCGCAACGAACGGGCGCATTCGCTTACTCTCTCTCTCTCTCTCTCTCTCTCGGCTCGCGTTCGGCGCGTCGGGCATCCGGGCTGCTCGCCGCTCCTTTTTGAAAAATCCACTACTTTGAACCGGCGCTCGTCCCGTAAAATTTGCATTTGTCGCCGTGTCATTGACCCAAGTCGTGGAAGGCGTTCGTTGCGGCAAGGGTACGAGCGCGAGGAGGAAGTCAAGCACGCACGGCGACGGGTTATTTATATAATTCGGCGCATTATGTACGCGCGCGGGCGCATCGTTTTCTTATCCCGGCAGGCAGGGCCGCCGCCCGTCGAGCTTCTGACGTCCTCGGGTGCGAGGGAGAGAGAGAGAGAGAGAGAGAGTGAGCAGAGCTTCTTGCCACGCGCGCACGGGTCGGCGGCTATTATATGGAGAGAAGGCCAAGGCACGCGCGTATATTACGCGGCAAACTCAAACGTAATATCCTGAAAAGCACTCGTAACTGTATTTCGCGGCTCTCTATCTCTCTCTCCCTCGCCAACTTCGTTCGCGCGCCCTCTCGCTACTATTCGTAACCTCTTCCGGTTTGACAGATGTTTAATATCACTTCGGAGTTGAAACTTGTCTCTTCTATTCTCACTGCCTCTCTCTCCCCATCTCTCTTTCACCGGGGCTCTCTCTTTACCTTTATCTATCTCTCTGTCTTTCATTCTCTCGCCCCTCCCCATCCTCGCTATCCCTCGTGCTCTCCTCGCTCTTGCCACCCCCTTCCTCGCCCACGTACAGGAACGCTCAATGTGGTTAAGCTCGTTAATATCAGCCTCCATTATAGCACTTGAAATGCCATTACGGACACGCTGCTGTCGCACTGCGGCTTCCATTCTCTCTCTCTCTCTCTCTCTCTCTCTCTCTCTCTCTGTCTGGCGCACGGGCGCCAAACATTCATTAACTATCTGCGTTATTTTTCATTTTTCAAGCGTCATATTGTAATAAAACGTAATACCAATTTTTACGAAGCTTCCATTTTTTACCCGCCATCATTTTCCCCGGGCTATAATTTCTGCCGTGAAAATGTATAAGCTAATTATGCCGCGTATTTCCAAGCAAAACAAAATAACAAAATAATAATTATATCGTTATTGAGCTGTAATTAATTTTACTGCAAATAGACAGGTCGATTTAATATTTCTTCGAGAATTTCACACTGAAAAAAACTAGGTCAACAAAAACAATTTAATTTTCAAGAAATGACCAATTTTCCAAGACAACCTTTGCTAATGTTGCCAAGATATCTATCTTCCAACAGACAGTAGAATAAATTATTTTGCGACTAAAAGTAGCTCAATCTGCAAGTTTAAAGGTGAAAAGTAGCAAAAAGTGTCAAGATAAATTTCTTGAAATTTACGACGAAAAATAGTCAATATCTTATTTGTCATTTCAAGTTCCACCTGACAAATCAAATAATTCTGATTAGGGACTGTTAGATTAGACTGTTCATAAATTATGTAACGTTTACTCCTCTAGACTGTCCTACATTTTATCCCCTCCCCCTCCTCTACCATACAGTTTATGGTAAGTGTAACTTATCGCAATAGTTTCATTTCGCATACATTTCATTTTTCTACTTTATAGTGACATTCAAATAGGATAATACAGTCTCAGAAAATTTAATCCAGTATAAAATCCTTACACATTATACTATATATCATTAGCCTAATAAAAAGATATAGCAATCTATCATTTTGATGAGTATCTCCTGCATTTGGGGTTATAATCGTAATCGAGAAATTTACGAAATTTGCGTTTTCTCAATTGATTTTGTTAGTTGCAATATGTAAATATTTCCAGTTGTAACTGTGGGAGATGGCGTAATGTGTAAGGGATTACATAACTTTTGGTCGAAAGCGCCCTTCCACCAATATATCATAATTATCTGACCTACGCCCGCTCTTCCCTAAACTTTCCATACAATTTATGAACAGCCTGTTAATCTAACTGAGATTTCTTTCAATTCTATATCAGCAACTAGTTTATTTGGTTTTGTTAGTGCGTAGAAATAAAAATTTTACTTTGTTTTAAATTTTTTTCCTTATTCTTATTTTTGACGTTACATTACAAACTATGCTCGTTTCTAGAGCTAACCTGGTGGGATCGATGTGTAATATGTTAGTTTTCAATGCGAAATGATGTAGATACAAATATCTGGACATGGAGTTATTCATTTTAAATATTTTTGACATAATAATTCTATATCTTGAAATACATACTTGTAATTGTAACTGTGAATTTCATAATTGTAAGAGAGCATGATTTATAAAATATATGACACGCGATTCAGAGTTGAGTAGATAAAGTAAATTTGAACTTAAGATAAAAATAGGATGAATCCCTTCCTAAATTTTGAAAATCCTATATGTTGCATAGTGTCAATCCGACTGACGAATGATGAAATAGTACGAACAACTTTCGTACCCTATATTTAACGAGACTATTATTGCAACCAAAAAAAGTCAGGGAACCCAGATCTCAAAGTCTCTGTAAACATTTTTTTTTTTATTAAGCTTTTAAACCTCTCATAAGGTTTATTTAGCTACAATATACATGCTTACAGATATGGATATACATTATAATCGCTTTTCTTTTTCAATTATTATACATTCTTGTTTATTTCTTTTAAAAATGCAGATATGCATTGGCAAGCTCTTATATTAGGTTTTCGTATAAGAGTGAAGATATTCGTAGGTAGAGTAGTTGTTTCTTGAAGTCGCGTTAACAATTTTGCTCTATTTTTATCATATAATTTACAATTCCATATTACGTGATCGAGATCCTCATCACCTTCACCATATTCACAGCCCGCAGAATTGACGATACCCATGCGCGCTAATCAAGCAGCTAAATGATAGTGATTCGACCTGCATCTATTGATTGTAGCTATAACATACAACTACCTGAAAACAACTAAAAAGCAGTCTGCAAAAAATTGTACATAATTTCTAACATTATCAATATATCTTCTGAATATGATATTTTTATGGAAAACTGAGTTTAGGGTTAAGCTGTGCTTTACGACAAGAAATTGCAAAAAATCTATTCACTATATCTTATTTAATGATATACAAGAATAAGACCATAGAATAATTCATGAAATATTGTATTGACCTTAAAACGTTATTCAAAATTATGTCTCGTCTTGTCTTCAATTCTAATTTTACTACAAATCAGAGATAATCAAATTAAATCAACAATAATTAAACAAAAATTGCTGCTATATAGAATATAAGTAAATTCAATAAATTTCATGTCATTCGAAAAAAATGATTAAATTATATAAGCTTTAACTAAAAAGAATTTGATCTGAAGTAAATTTATAGAATATGTTTTTAAATAAATAATAAAGTACTCAATTGTTGCAAATATTTTGCTTATTTAATATATTTATTTTTTATTTACAATAACAATTTTCCTTTTAAAATTTCTTCTTCCAAAACATCATTTTTACAACATATTATTCTGAAGATAACTAAACAAAAGATATACAATTTTGGTAAAAATTTTTTATTAATTTCAACGCATTCAGAGTTACACGGGAAACCATCGTACTCGTTAACGAAACATACGTCGATAAATCAGTATAGCATGTTACAGATTAATCGGTGTTTTGGAGTTTTAGAAACAAATCTTCTCTTATCGAGGAATCGTACTTTGCGTGTAGTTTTCATATATCAAGTATTAAAACACGTTAATAAAGGCATCAATTTTGAAAACTAGATATCGAAAGTTGAAATTTGAGTCTTAAGACATGACATTTGGTTGAAAATTGGATGGAAGCGGCAATTTTGGTCTTTTTTTAACGTTTCCAACCACTGTCTGATCCGCCGTTGAGGTCCATCCCGATGGAATACCGAGATGATGTAAAGCTATCTCGTATACGCGCTCGTCCCGTCTTCATCGTTGCATACCTTTATATATATATATATATATATATATATATATATATATATAAATACGAATATAAATGTACAGACCATCGGCGCGTTGCTCATTCGGCCGATTGCGTTGGGCCGCAGGTACAGGAGCAACCACCGACGGCTGGCGCCGCGCCGATCGCTGCCCTGCGCATATAATGCCGTTTTAACTAAGCCCCGAGAGAAGTGAAGTTCCGCCGGAATAAGGAGCGCTCCGGACGGTCGCTGTCGGCCGCTACGAACTATAATAACCGCAAAGCGTTATGGTATATATATATTTTTTTTTAAATCGTCGGTGCGCCGAAGCGCTGTCTATGGGCGAGCGTTTCCTCTAAGTACTGGATTTCGCATTCTCCTACCAAATTGTCCTTGCACTTCTATCAAATTTCGATCCCATTAAATTTCGAGGGAAGGAAGAAAATTAAAGGCAACGATCACGGCGAGGAAAATACGAATATTGTGCAGAACTTAGCTGGAATGAGTGCCTAAGTACATGAAATTTAAGCTAGATACATACGTAGCATTAATTCATAGTAGTTTGACTAAAATTTTGGGTCCCAGAAAGGTTTTCGATCGATTTGTTCCGTACACGTGGAAACAACGCGAAAATACATCGGAATTCCAAAAATGTTTTTACCAACAATTTTTTATTTCAGCAACAACCACTAATCATACTCATGTGCTGTGGTGGTTCATACGATATTTGACTCCGAAAAATTTAATTTCGGCATCTAAGAAAAGATACATTAATCTCACTTTCCAATTCTGCACCGTTATTTTAGAACCAAGCTGAAAAAATTCAATTAACTTCTTGGACGTTCGAAACGATGTACTGAATCAGAAGGAGATTATCTTCAAGACAATCAATAAATTTTTCAAAAATATCAAATGCCTGTTTAATTTCATTTGTAGCATCCTCGAAATTTTAATTTACACATTGCTTTATAGATATAAAATAATGAGCGTGGTTATGCATAAATAACAATCGACAGCAATATACCAATGCAATAATATAAAATCAATACAGCAAATCTATAAACAACTTTGATGTATTCAATTCTCATAAAAAATTTCCGTCAAGCTTCCATTGTCAATTACTTCATGACATGTAAATACAGTCGATGAATCGGCCATTGTCCATATGGCAGTATTAAAACTATGATTTGAAATCAATTGAGATCATCTTTAATAATCAAAGAAAGTTTAACCCTATGATTTATTTTTATGTCTACATCTAACGATATACTAAACTTAACGAAACCGATGGAATCTCTGAATCTTTGTATCTGTTGTATAAATTTTATTTTTACCTGAATATTTTCTGCAGGTCAAATAACTATTTTATTTCAATGAAGAAAGTATCGTTATAAAAGAATATAAAAGCTGCTCTGTTATTTATAAAATAATACTCCGATTATCTATTTTAATCTTCTTTGATAAATGTTATACCATAGAAATCTATTGCGAATCTTTAAGATCAAATTCCGGAACTAAACAAACATCCACCTCTATTCTACCGTTCCACTGAAATAGTCCTCTCTCTCTCTCTCTCTCTCTCTCTCTCTCTCTCTCCCTCTCTTCTTAAATGTTCCATTTTTTGGTAGCGGAGAAACTGAATAAAAACGTGTTCTTTGGATTGATGTCATTGCTGACTGCAAATTTGGAATCAGTTTTGAAAAATATAGTATCGTTTACAGATAGAAAAATATAATATATGATAGATACATTTTTAAATGTGAGACGAAGAGAAATTTAAAAATTAAAAGATAGTGCAAAAATATGAAACGATTTTGAAGAGGCAGGATCTGGAACTAAGTAGAAATTTATCTAATCTGGCCTTAAATTCTTCAGCAAAAAATTCGAAAATCCATGGGGTCAGATATTTATTGAATTTTAGTAATTCCGTAAAATTTTTTACTGAAGATTTTTTTTACATCCTGCTTGACCTCAATATGGATTTACCAGCGCGCTCCATGATATGAACTTTGTATATAGTTGATGCAAGATACCAGACGCTAATTGGGTCACTACGGAAAGACAATTTTAATTCTTCCATCTCAGCTGTCTAATGCTAAATGTATATATAACGACTTGGCTGTGCAGAAAAAGTGGACTATTATTAGATATCTTGTAGGATCCTAGCCAGCAGATCTGTAGTTTTCCTTTGGTAAGTAAAAATAATGGATCTTCAATTAGATTAAAATTGAAAAAAGCTGTTCTTATACTCTCGACTACCTTAGAGAACATATCAAAGCGTGAATTCCCGAAATATTTTTAAGGATATGCGGAAGATGTGCGATGATATTTCATTCTAAGGAAATGACGAGGAAATTTAACTAGATTCCAACGAATAATCAATTGTGGGTTCTTTTTTGGTAAAGATACCGTAGATAATGGGGAAAATTTGTTAAAATTTACGAGTGCAATGGGAAAATCTGCCGAAAATACGGACTCGACCTGTAACTTAACTACAGATACATGATTATCCTCACGTAAAGGTGGCTATCAGCGTTCGAAAAAGCCTAGCTTAATCTTGAATTATTAGATTGCGCGTCGACGTAAGACCAGAAGGGTAATTTTCCGCGCGTCTGTATGTACGCGAAGGGTCCGCATCTATGTTGCAAAAGAAAGTTAACCGCGAGGGCGCGGACGGCAAACTGTAACATGCAAAAGGGCCCCTGATGGAATTTAAATTAGAACTTTATGCCGAAATGAATCTTACGTCGGCGGGCGCATAGAGAGCGCGCGCGAGCGAGGCGCGCAAGGGGGAGGCTATATTATACACACACATATATATATATATATATATATATATGTATGTATAAGGTTGACACACATTTTTTCGCGATGCATCTTCGCACCGCGAAAGATAAATTGTCCGGCTGAAAGTTGGCTGTGCGGCGCGCGCGCGGAATAAATTTATTTGCCTTTCGACTGCATCGGCGGACCCGTGGGAGAGGACGAGAGCTCGCCGGGAGGGGGGGGGGTGGATGGGGGCGCTTTGACATGCAAAGCGGGGCCGGGTAGTCGTCTGCGCGCGCGGCTCCCTTGTCGAAAAACTGCGAGGAGCCTCGAGCTCCCGTTACTTTTCCCGTCGGCCTTCGTTTTTTTCTTCTCTCCTTTTGCCCCTTATACTCCTCCGGTTATACCTGCTTCTTTTTTTCATCCTAAACTTCATCGGCCTTATTTCACTCGGGGCCTTTTCAGCAAAGTTTAAAGGCAAAGACCGAACGCCATCCCCGCCCTTATTTTTTAGACGTAACGAGGCCGGTTAGGGGCGTCCCTATTATTTACCTTATTTTCTTCTCTTTTTTACGCATACTTAGTTATTTCATGTTAAAGTTTCTTTCAAATATTTAATGTACCTTTTCCTGGCTTTGGGTTTAACGTTGTCGTGCATTTTACAGCGAGTAACCAGGCCAGTCTTCGTCTCAGAACAATCTGGTACACATTGATTATAAATGTTACGAACTCAAGCCGAGTGGCATTAACTCGGCTAAAATTTATAAATAAGTAGTGACAAATGAAGTCAATCTTACGCGTCAAGACAAAGATTCATTGTCAGGAACATATTTATATTCACTCGAATCATGTGTGAAAAAAGCATGTGATGTGTGCAGTAAATAACAAATGGAATTCCATCCGATTTTGTGAAATAAAACTGTTTGTTATTGAAAGTATCGATTTAGGTTGATCTATAAAATAGAAGGATTAATTTTTAAAAAAAAAGTTTTTCCTTAATTTAATTTAAAATTCTGCCCTTGAAATTGTTGCTCGAGCAAAATTTGTGTAATATTTGAAAACGAATATTTATGATACTGGCAGAAGGGTTAAATTAAATTTCTGGCAAATTTGAGCAAGATCCATGTAAAGCCTGCCATCTGTGTATACAATAACATTCCATTTCGAACATTATACGGCTCGATTTAGCCAAGGATTTACCGAGCGCTGCAAACGCCTGTTAAATTTTTTTAGAGCTTCCTCGGGCCAATGAACCGAATATTGCAATATGGAATCAGCACTGCAAAATCCGCATTGTGCCGATTAAAAAAAAAAAAAAAAAAAAAAAGCACAGGAAAAAAGAAAAACAAAAAAAAGAGAATGAATCCGCGAAAAAAGCGCACATAGCCCGTCAAAAATATATCGCAGAGTTATGGTCACTGCCAAATTATTGCGATCCGGCCCGTCCCAATCATCAAAGCTATATCAGAGGCATTAGCGCATATTAGTCCCGAACAAAATTTGCAAACAGCGAAATCTATTGCATTATGTATTCCGAGGCTACTCGTTATTGTATGTGTGAATATATACTTTTCGGGTTTGTTTTAATTCAAATACCCGGACGGTAGTGGCCTGCGTAAAATAATTGAGTTTGAAACTCTGCGGGCGAGTTTATCTTACAAATGCACGACGGAAAATCAATATGGGGAATATGAGCGATTTTCTCCCTCTATCCGGTCCGATGGTTTTGTAACCCCGTAATTCGGCGGTGAGCTGCCGCTGGATCGTGTAAATTTTGAGAATCAGCAATTGCGAGTGCTCCGCTGGATGTTCGACGGCACTTAATCTCCGAACTCTGATGATGCTGTGTGCGCCGCAGGAGAGGCGTTCACTCCAGTTTCTTTTCTGATATGAAGGGGCGGGAGCGCCGGGACTAGAAGCTCTTCTAATCTACGATGGGCCTCACTGGGATCCTCGGCTCGTTCCCTCGCCCCTCCAGAAACGAAGCCTTAACTTATTCAGGGGGGAGGGGGGCTGAGCAGAGCGCCCAACCCTGCAGCCCCCCTAATCACTCACAGTCTAAATTATGCATTTTGCTTTATGGCTCTATATATAGGCAGTCGCGGGCATTGTACATAACTCCCGCCCACGCTTCGACTCGCTGAGTCCGCACTAGAGACTGTTCTCCAAGTGCATGATGCACCAAACGAGAATCGATGGATCATAGCCAATCTGGAGACGAATCTGTTTCTCGAAGCTACACTCATTGAGAAAGTATCTCATTGCTATACATTTATTTAGGCAACCGACTTGACGTCTTATGCTACTATTAATACAAAGTATTAAATATAATCATCTCGCACAAGTACATTAGAGAATGATAGTGCAATTAAACAAATAATATAATAATAACAACAAAAACGATAATGATAATAATTATAGAACATTAATATAACATAATAAATAAAACAAATTAAAATATCTTTAGGGATAATAACCATCGATTTTAAAAGTGAAGTTATATAAGTCGATGTTGTCGATGTGTTGTTTATTTTTCAGCTAGGTAAATGTATAAATGCTGCATCAAGATTTTCTGAAAATAAGGTGCATAAAATATACTTTTTAAACCATTCTTTAGACATCTGTTGCACATTCGCTTGGGAATTAAATACGCATTTAAAATTTCTTGACAAATATTATGATATGCGAGAATTAAATGTAGAAATTAGGGAAAACACGGAAAAAAAATGAATTTGTTCGTTACGATAATTAATCTGTTCACTGATAACATTTGTAAACTATTAACTTAATGATCATTATAAATTAAGTTGACGAGAAAAATAGCTGTAGTTCTTTTAGTAGTGTCAGATCGCTTCAGTAGGTGAAAGCTAAAATCTTATAATATTCACCAGTGATTCGTTCAGAAGTAGATATCATAACTGATTTTTTTCATGATGGAGTTTTCTCGATTAAAACTGGCTCCCGTAAACGTTAAGAATCTGATAATTGGTAAATGATGATAAAGATAGCTCTAGACTAACAGTTTCGTAATGATTGGTGGAAGTTTCAATATTATGGTTTTGGCCGTAGACTCTAGAAATCTGTGCGGCATGTAAATACTTTCTAGTTTGAAAGAATTTGAGATATCTATATATTGAAGTGAAATTTGTTTTTTTTTTCTTTTAGTTCTACGTGAATTGCTAGGCTGTGGAGAACGAGAGAAAGAGTCTAAATCGAAATAGCTTAGAGAGTATCAGAAAAGGACTATTAGTGGACTGGGATTATGTATTACATGTTTAGCCTTTCCAGATTCTCTAAACATTACCATGAACGATAAATTTTTGCTGCAATTACTTTTTCATTCATATTAATTGCATAGAAGATAAATATTATGTGACGATTCTACGAAAGTTTATGGATTAAGCACGGATGGATTAAGCACGGCGGACATTGAAACCAGCTTTTGAATCCATGAAATTAAATTTTAGTCATTTGAACCTTTGTTCTAAGTACTATGATCGAGGGAGGATCTAGGAATGTTGTTCTAATATTCGAGCTCTCGATCGATTCGGAAGTAAAAGCTTTGCGCTTTTTTTCTCCACTTCGTGTTCGAAAATAGATCGCCAGTAATTCTGGCTGCGGTGCGAGAGACACTTATCTGTGTAGGCGGAATATTTCGCTATTGACTCCAGCGATGACCGAAGACCCCTTGAGATTGGATGGAGAGCTTTGAAATCTGATTCAATTTGCTAAGTCTCGCGGCAAAGCACATAGCTGTAGCCGTACCCACCTATTTAGCATCGGTATGGCTAGGTCATCCGTCATTTCTGGAACATTTTATGTTTAAATGTTTACCGACCCAGGAAGGAGTCGGGCATTCGGAGCCAGCGAATCGGAAGTGAAACAAACGTCGTCGAATAATTCAAGCGAGGCGCGAGAGAGCGGGAAGTGCCGTCCGCTTGAAATTATTTGCCGAATCGCTGGAGCGCGAGACGCCCGGGCGAATTACGCCGGGCTCTTAGAAAAATGCCCGCCGCGGAGTCAAGGAGCGTCCCCCCGCCCCGGCTCGTCCACGCCAGCGCGGACGGATCGGTCGCGAGAGCAGTGCGCCTCTTTTCTCGTTCGTGCCCCTCCCGCGACCACCGCCGCGAGCACCGAGAGCAATTTACGCGGAGAACTGGACGGGTTATAAACGAGTTGCGCTCATAATGGACTCCCGAGAGCCGTGCTGAGTGCATGCGCGCCTCTCTCTCTCTCTGTGTCTGTGTGCGCGCGTGTGTGTGTGTGTGTATTTATACGCGAGCAAGAGAGTGAGCTGAAAGCGCGGGGGTTAATTAAATTTAATTACAATTAATAATATCCGGCCACAGAACCATTGTTCCCCGCCCGTGCGCGTGCGCACAGGGATTGCTGCGTGCTACTTCTGTTCTGCCCTTTCTCTCTATATCATCCTTCCCCCTCTCTCCCCTTCTTCTCCAGTTTCTATTGCGATTGTGCGACCCCCCCCCCCACTTTGCTTCGTGATTAAACACTCGCTTTTCATATGAGTAAAGCAAACTCTATACGCAATTTACCTTTAATTTTCACTTTTTGTCAGTTGTATGGATTAGAATCTGATCTTTCACGTTCCGTAGAGGCATCGTTAAGAATTTTCTCACTACTCAGAATTCTCTTCTGCTACTAGTATACAAAACTGCCTGCATAATAACTTATATTTCCGAAGTAAACTATTAATTTCTATTTAACTGCAAAAAACTAATTATTTTCTTACATCTTAACTGGAACCCTGGTAACAATTTCTTGTTTTAATCTTGAATATTTTTATGTATGAAAATTTCTGTGTTGAATTTTCATTTGATTTACGAAATGCTAACCAGGCTCTAATCAAGAATATATCTACGAAAATTTCACAAAATTTCTGTTTCTTTTGAATGTACAATATTAAATGTTTTACACAACTACAGTAACTTACTTTTTTTTAGTTGTGGACTTCAATCAGGCCTGTTCTACTGACAATCTATACTTCTTTTGGTAATCATAGCGCTTGTTAAAATTTACGTCAAGGGTGTATTGGTACTTATAATATTAATAAGCTATTAATAAATCTATAATTATGCAATTCTTTCTAGATTGTATTTCTATTACAAATATTAGTTATTCAATTAATATTTAGATCCATAAGTTCTATAACAAAATTTTTAAGATTTGTTGCCAATTTCCATTTACATTGTTTTTGAATATTCAATTTCGCAATATTAGAGCACGACCGATAACTTAATATCAAATTAATACTTAATTTCACTTTTCGCGTAATTTGTGAGCTTTTTGTCGTCAAGCTCAAAACAATATTCTTCTATATCAAAGTTTTTAACTTCTTGAATTATTTTCGTTATTATCGTCCACCTCAGAAATTCTTCCTTCAAACCATCTGAGGTATAGAATTTCGTACCTTGAAAAATCGAACGATGATTTAGGAATTAGCCGGAAGTACGCGGCAGCGCGCCGCCAACGAATCCTCGTGTGTTTTGAACGATTCTCCAATTTTGTGGTATTGAAATTTTCGTTCTTAAATGCTTTGGTATCTATATATATGAGGCGTAATTTAGTACGACCGCAGCAATACGATCGCGCGATACGAAGGGGGGAAGAGGCCGCGGCAGAAAAATGAAGCTCGGCGCGATTTTATGAAAAAGCGCGCCTCCAGACCTCAGTAGAACGAAACCCAATTTGACTCGTTCGGACTTAAAACGGTGATCTGTCCTCGTAGCCGCGCTTGAATCGCAAAGTTTATCTAATGCGCATCGGCTACGGATCAAATGCGCGCTCCTCTTCCGCACTGATTGTCCCCGTAAACGACTGTTCGCGCACGCATGTATATTTGCGCGTGGCGAGCGTTGTCTTGGAAAAGCGCTCAATGAGATTAAACGCTACTTTATGACTGTTAACGTTATAAACGCACGCGCGCACGCGCACACACATGCATATGCATATAACATTATTCGTATTCGAAAATTTTAAAAATTGTTCGCCGAACCACGGGCGTTTAATCTCTCATGAAATTTTATACACCCCACAGGCTCGCCCGTCAAGTTATATATATATATATATATATATATATATATATATATATATATATATATAAACTTCGTTCGACTGCTTCCCAGTGAAAATCATAAAAGTTTAACGGGCACCTTTTTATACTTTATACTTTATACTTTATACGTGGCGTAGAGACGAAAAATTCCAACGGCATAAAATTTGCATTTTCATATGAGTTAATGCGCCTGGGACAAGCGCTTCTCACATACCATCAGTATGCCTACATTCACTTTGGCGCAAGTTTGTCAGTAATTAAGTTTATTAAAACGTTAATAAAAGGCCCGTGTTAAGTGTAATTTCGCATTAATAAGTATCTCCGGCAAAATTTCATTTTACAAGCTGGTCTTCGCAAATATTTTAATTACATCTGTATATCAATGCGAGTTTTATTATATGTCTCTAAGCATGTTTATTTAAGGCGCGTTAAAAAAAACTAAAATTTCGCGTATGATATAAGTATTCGTGTAAAATATTTAGAGGAAAATATAATAAATCGTGTAATTTACTATTCGAATTCTCAATTACTGTTGAGTTCTCAATTACTCGAACTACTGTCAGTAACTTTTGCAACTATAAAATGTAATTAAATACTTAAAACAATTTTAATATTGAATCATTGTAAAAAAATTAATGATTTAATATGTATCTAACAACCAATTCTTTACGTATATACATTTTCATTATTTGAATAGCTAGATAGTCATTGAATAAAATATTTTTCACTTCAATACAGAATTAGAAGGTGTCAAATTAAAGAACATACAAATTATTTACCTACAGAATAAACGGATTACACTTTCTTTGAAGTATCTAGTTTGTAAACTGGAGCGCCAGGTGGTGGCAGGATTATAGAACATACAGTACGACAGTTGACTTCGACAGAACCTGTGCCAAAGATGTGGCGGCTATTGTCGCGACATATTATCTTATAGAATATTAACTGCCACTGGCGCGTCGGAAGTTCGTGTTATTGCTGCTAATTCAAAGACGAACTGATATAGTCGTACCAATGACAATAGGAAAGAACAGTATTAAGACTAATTAAATGTCCCACGCGAACGAATCAAGACGGAGTACGTAAAGTTCAGAATGAGCGTGCCTAACTCAATTTTACTGTGCGAGGCATAAGTATGAGTCATTGTGACGTGTATTAGGCGCCAACGCCAAAAACAACGTTCAAAAAATGTAACGTTCGAGGTCATTTAAAAAATTAATGCAATATAATGCTATTTCAAAGTCAAGTTTTATACAACGTTATTTCGAAGTCTCCGTTCGATACGACTCCACCTCAAAGCCGAATTTCATTTAATGCTGTCGATATAACAAATTTCATCTGAAGCTTTGATAAAAATGCGTGCATATAAATCTATCCCAGTAAAACGTGTTGTAAAATCGTATTTTGTATATATAGGATAGTGTACATTGTTGTACATATAGGAGACTGATTCAATTGTTGGTGTAAAAGTAATATACGATGTATAGGATTATCGGGATGAATCCTGGGGCTTAGATGGTAATAATAAATCTCGGGTTTAGATGGTAGTGCACGATAGTCATCTTTAAGAGGCAAAAAAACTTTGAATTTCATATTTACTGCCATCAGTCATTTAATAAATTTAATAAATTGTTATATATTATTTCAACTTGACACGATTTCTCATCCAAATCCTAATTTGTAATGGAATTTCTGGTAAGTAACTCATTGAAAATAGCTTGATAATATCGAATAAATGTACGATAAAAAATGAATACTTTACTTTTTTGGCTCAGTTGAATCTTCCTTCTATTTATTTTGATATGAAAATTATTTGTTCAGTATCGACCTTATACGTTATATGTTACAGATTTATAGCTCACAAGTGGACATTCAGAACACCTATTTTTTCAAGTTTACTTTCATTTTTTAGCCATATCGAGTTAAAATAGTACACATCAGAATAAATTCTAGTTTGTTATACCTAAGATAGTTTATCAAAAAAGATGCTAAAAGTATTAAAATTATTTATATATTTAAATGATACGGTAGTAATGATCTTTTTGACATTTATTTACAGAGACATGATTAAAACTGAAGATTTTGGTACGAAGTTACGTGGCAAGATCTGTTGAAGGATACATTTCTATAAGAAAAAAATATGTTGACAATTACGAAATGAGTGAAAAAAATTACAATCAGTGAAAATATCTGTAAATCGTCGAGAACAATTTTGGCATGAAAATAAACAGAAAAAGAATCCATCGGCGAATGACTCTTATTAAGGCGGAAACAATTCGTTCTCCGATGATTATAGAGTCCCCTTGTACGCAGTATTTCGGTTATTCCTGACGATTTTTTAAAAAATTCAACCCACTGGCGAAATGCTTTAGTAAAATGAACTTTTATAAAAATTTCAGTAGAACTTTTTCAGCGTACAATGCAATATCAGCTACGTAATATTGACGTATCTTATTTATTATGTATTCGTCCATTAGATAACTAAAAATTTAATATTAATAGTTATTTTGTAGAAGAGAACATTTGGATTCGAACAATTATTAGGGTAAAATATTGGGACATTGGGACTCAGAATCGATAAAGCATCCATACATAGTTTCATTAAGTACTCTAGCATTAAGTGCATTATAATAAACATCAATCATGCCGAAATTAGAATAGAATGCCTCATAGTTTTGGAATCCCGAAAATAGTTCAAATTTAAAATATCCATACCAGTGACAATGCAACATTTTGTAGACGTTCAGCTGAAAAACGTATCTAGAACAAGCGATATGACTTAGATCATTTACTCTGGAAGTATCCAAAAACTGATCAATAGTAGAGGAGAGTTTCGTATCAAAAATTTGCCATTTTTAAATTCCATTTGTAACGAATGAAAAGTATATAAGCTAAAATTCACGTATACCAATTTTGCTCGTAATATACATTTTGCAACAGACAAATGTGCCTCGCTGAATAAATAATCTAATCCAATTTTCTGTAATTCAATGGACTGTTCATAAATCTACATTCTTGCTACATTGTATTACAAAGCATTTCATAATGAATGGAATTAGTCTCTTTGTAAACTCGTGTTTAATATTAGAAATTTCAAATTATTTATAATTTATCAGATTAAGCCATAATAGTACTAGAGATATTGCGCATCATTGTCAATTTTACATGTACACGTTTTACGAATATTGTGATTCGTCAGAGATATAATTATATAAATTAACAAATCTCAATATTATTGATGTATATTTTATTTAAATATATCTTTAATGAAATCTATATAAAAAATATTTATAAAAAATCAATCCATTTGATAAACGTATATGTCAAATAAAGCAAGGTGCTAAGTAATTAATTAAACTAGTTCGTATAAAATTTATCACTGGTATTATTTCATATAACAAATAAAGTATAAATATGGCGTAAAATGAAATAAATTAATTAGATTGATATATATATATATATATATATATATATATATATATATAAATTATAAAAAATACATGATATTTATATGAAAAAATGAATATACTTTTAAATTAATTTCAAATCTGATGTGTGAATGTTCAGTGTTCAGTTCAACCTCTAATGAGATCGATAATTTTTTTAATTCGTCAAAATAATGGACATGGTTAAGCTTTTGAAAGTTACTTCCGTTATGTTTAAAATGTATTTATAAAAAGGGAATGGCTGATTAATTTTTGAATTTATCAAAGTCTAAATATAAAAAGAAAAACTTTTACATGCGCTTTTACAAGTGAGCCGATCTGAAATATGCTGGTTTTGATTTCTGGACTTTAAGATTGAGTTCAATGGATTGAAACTTGATTAAAAAATTTGATTATCGATTGAATAAAAAAATTTAATAAAATCTGATTATGCAATTAAATTTTAAAATAATCGAAGTAATAAGTTGGTATACATAAATCAAATATTTTGGAATTACATTTAAATAAGTAATTAAGTGGATGAATAAAATCAATCGAAAAACAAATCTGGATTCATGTATAACGAAGCAAAAACCGTACGTAATAATTAGAATTTCGCTCAAGACGTAGTACTATAAATATTAATCTGATTCGACAACATAGATAACAGAAGTGTTTAGGCGAGTCATATACATTACTCAATTTGCCCGAGGCAAGTCCTGCTTCGTCTTGCATTTAGTGCTTCGCACCGATTAAAACTTTTGTCAAGAATCCTAATATCTTACAAAAACAAAAAACAAATAAATTCGTTAGGATATTATCGTCTATTGATAAAAGTATATAAAGAAAACTATATTTGAAAATGCACTTGTGCATATATACAAAATCAAAAGATTAGCATCATTGCTCGTAGAAAAGTTTTATTTTGCTTTTTCAGATTTATGGGCAGCTCTTATCTATAGTGAGTGAGTTTTTACTCCACTGCTCTTAGCTATACTAAACTTTCGTATCGTAGTGCAGAAGATGTCAAAGTACGATATTTTAATGATTGTTCAAGATGTATTAATTAAAAAAAATGATCTATACTCTAATTTATTACATCATTGAATAGAATAATTAGAACGTACTAAAAACAAATGAAAATTTTTACAAAGACAAAATATTGATATAATTTATAATAAAACGTACGACGTCAAAGGAATATATCCATATAAGAATATATTAAAAACATACCAAGTATAGAAGATTAAAAATCAATAATGCGCCCGCAGCTGAATTTCTCATATCGTCAATATTTAAGATCGTAACTGACAAATCGAAAATGAATATACGCCTCGTTTCCATTACACTTTGGAAACTTAATAAACTCTGCTCTCAGTCGCGAATCCCTCAGCACATATAATAATCCATCGCTGCGCAACGCCCGAACTTTTCAGCGGGGCGCGCACATATAGACAAACTTGATCCGGGCTCCGAAACATCCGACGGCAAATGCGCTCGTAAAAATGTCGCTGCGAGGATAACAGACGGCAGGTATCAGCAATGATGGGAAAAAAGTCAGGCCAGAGTTTGTATACATACATGCATACATATATACATGCATATATATATATATATATATATATATATATATATATATATATATGTATATATATATAGCTGGATTTGCTGAGTACACGTAGGGCAGTGTCGAGATATCGGAGATTGGGAGAAGCCGGAGAACTCCGCTGTCGATTCAAAGGGCCTTATGTTTCAGTTAGAGAGAGAGAGAGAGAGAGAGAGAGACCAAGTTTTGAATGCAGAAGTTTCAGATTTACAGTAAGCTCGAGTATATACGCAAGATCCGAGGGGCGGGGAGGCCGGCAGGTATATTCAGGCATTCAGGCAGAACTTGAGGCACGACGCGACGTAGATAACGACGTTGATCCTTATTATAGTGCGTCTTGCGTATACGCTCGCGCGCTGGTCCCGACGTCTGGCGTTTGCACATTATCGCGTCGCTCGCGCGACACGTGACGTGCGAGATTCGGATAACTTTACGGCTCCCCAACTTCGTAAAGTAATTATTTTATATAATTCAACTATAAGGGCTTAATAAATTACGAATTTCAATATCTTCGGCCAATCTGATTATAAAGGCGGTTGGAAATTTGGCGCTAAGCGACATAACGAAAATCCGCCTGGATCCCGGCGACGGGCGGGATTAAAAATTATCGATATCCCGCCCAGTTGCCGCAGCTATTTTCATTGCGGGGGAAAAGGGAAATTAAGAAAATATCTGGAACAGAGAGAGGAGATTCTCTTTTGTATTTTAAATCGGGGCAGCATCTAATTTAAAATCTGTTAAATGGACCAATTATATTTTTATTTTAATGGACATTTACTGATTTTCAGGCTAACGAACAAGTGATTTTTGACATGATAAGAAATTTAAATAGATTGTTAAATAAATTTACGACAAAAGGCATTTTTTAATAGAAATAATTATTTAGAATCGAGCGCTAAAGATTATCAAACAATGGATAAATTATTGGATAATAAATGTTAAAATTTATTGGAAATCATGAAAAAGAATTTCGTTTCTTCGAGGATAATTCAATTTATTAATTAAATTGTCAATTCCAAACAGAAAAAGTCTTCTTTACTGTGTGTATAAGAAATTAACAGCTTTTTTAAAAAAATAAGAGCCTAGTACTTATCAAAATTCTTACATAATATCAATAAATTATATATATATATATATATATATATATATATATATAGTGTGTGTGTGTGTGGTGTGTGTGTGTGTGTGTGTGTGTGTGTGTGTGTGTGTATATTATAATGAAGTAATGAAAGTGCATGAAAGATTTTCAACCAAAATCGAGATAAATCGGTGCACAAATGGAAATTTATTGAATATATTCTTCTTCTATACAGCCATCGCAAATAGAGCGCAAGCACCTCGATAAGCGCCGTCCGTAACGAAGCGACAAGTCGTAAAGTACCCCCCCCCCTCCACCCCACCCGCCATCGCCGATAAATGGCGCACGCATGGCGCATTAAAGCCAGGCTCGTATAGTAAAAGATTCAGGACTCGCCCCGGCCCCCCGGTGCGTCGGGCAATCATTAGGGCAAAGTATATGGAAGCCGTCGATCGGCGCCTCAACGAGCGGAGAAGACTCTTAAGGGACCGAGCGCGTCCCCTGGAATCTGCCGGGGCTGCCAACCATATCGTTAAATTCTCGCTGCGCTTCGCCCCCCCCCTCCGTCCCCCATCAGTCTTATATCTCTATCCCCCGATCCACGCTTCTCGATCGCAGATCCGGCTGGACTCGCGATAAAAGTCGCCCGACGATCGTCCGGAATGACAGTCTACCTGGGGCCACGACTCTGGGCGACATCTCGACAACGACGACGGAGTCCGAAAGATTGCGACTCACGTATATTAATTAGAAATTCTCCGGAGACGCGGGGGGACGGAACGCCTTCCCAATTTTCGAGATCTCTCGCCCCCTCCCCCTCCCCCCGCAATCTTCGTTGATATGCATGGCCGTGCACTCGCGAACCTGAAGAAGCGCGCCTTCGCTGCGAAATGGCACGGGGGATACAGATATATATATAGATATAGATAAGGGTGAGAGAGAGCAGCACCGGGGGTATTCCGCGTGGAAACGGGCTTGAAATGGGCGACCGCGCCGGCTTCGCGAAGAGACAGAGTCGACTCGTTGGTGTGGTCCTGCTGGGAGAGAGACCGAGCGAGGGGTCGGTTGGGGAAGGGGCGGGGAGCCCGGCGGATGCGGAGGCAGAACTCACCGGAAGACACGGATGTGCTCGAGAAGATTTGATTTATATGTTAATCGTCAGACAGCTGTCGCGCGACGTCGTCGTCGTCGTCGTCGTCGTCCCGCGGCGGTCCCCATTCGCGCCTCGCCGGCTGTCTCGTGACGTCTCCGTCGAGAATGAGCGAGGTGTCCTCGGGTGAGTGTGGGGGGGGGGGTAGAAGGCGGCGAGCTTTATTTTTTCCACCCAGGGCGCAGTTGCTCCGTTCCGCATCGTCGCTTATTGATCCGGCCCAGCGTTTTAGCCAGCCCAGGGCGAAGAACATCGCTCTACTTTTTCGTTTGATCAGGATGTATTCGCGATCCCCCCCCCCCTACGTACCTGCCGGACGACGCGCGGCTATTAAAAGGCGAGGCCGAAGCCAGTTGGCGGCGATGATTATCGGCAATCCTGCTCGCTGAGCTCGTCTACGTTTCACGATTCCAACGCGTTAATGCTGAGAAATAACGAATGCCTCGTATTATCTGCTTTTCATTAAAATGCGCCTTAGTTCTTCGTATTCTTTTAATTCGACAGTTTTTAAATATTCAACGGTTTTCCACACCTCTGATATCTAACTTCTTAGACTTAAAAATAATTGGCGGTGATGCTTTATTAATATTAATTATGAACAAATTAAGGAATATTAAACTGAATAACTTAATAAGTCGGACAACTGAAAAATAAACTAAGACTGTTCTTCAATAAACAATTATAAATTAAATTTATATAAACAATTAATTGTTTAATTTATTAATTTATGAATAAAGCATTATTAGCGGTGGAAATAATCTTCAAATTTTAAGTCTTTGAATAGACCGATCAAATATTTATAAGAATTGCAACGATTATTTTTAACTTCGTCAATTGGCAAATATTATATGCTTTAAAAGGAATTTTCACGTATATAATATTTAAGAATCTTAAATATTATATGACATTGAGATCTAATTTTGAAGCTCGCCGAAACAAACATCGTCTTTTTATAAATCAAAAAACGAGCGGTCATAAGACATAATTTCGGCTGACGGCGAAACAATTAAAGCGTTGACGAATTAAATGCGATCGCTTTTGAAGAAAAAAAAATAGAGAGAACGCGGACTTGCCTGCGCCTGCCGCGCACCAACTGATAAATGTGGCTAATCAGAGTTGAGCTTCGATAATTAGAATTGGAAGGCTCCGATTGGTCTCCAGGCAATCCGCTTTGATAATTGGAATATGCTATAGGCTCCTACATCCGAGACGAGAAAAATCATCGAGTACGGGGGAAAAATGTACGTAAATTATTGCGCACGCTAGAAATACTTCGACGTTTATTCACAATGAAGTGCAAATTTCTAAATTAATGAATGTAAAGTTGTTTACCAACTGGCCTCGTATTTTTCATCTTTCGCTACGAATTTTTGTTTTGCACAAATTGTAGAGGTATCATCATTTTCTCTTAGATGCAGCTGGCTCGCACAACGGTATTTTTCCATCGACAGTGCTTGAAAATCGTCATATCGTATAAATCCTCTTAGTATCGCGACCGTCATTTGTTACTTCGCCATCCCCCTCAACGTTGTACCTTCTCTGCATTAGCTTGCCGACGATATCTTGTTTCAGTCGGTGGCGCCCTCGTACGTAAGCTGAACGATGTTTTTTTTTTTTTACGAATATTGCGCACTGCTACTGAGACATAGCATTGTCCAGGTGCAACATATATATATTAACAAAGTTCGGACTTCGCGATTCGCGCGTTATACGGGCTTACTGTCGTGGACACCTAGCGGCCACTCCTCCGCGGCGACTATGATTGAGTTACACTATTGGGGAGCCGATGCGCGCTCGCGGCGAGGCATTCTCAATTATAATAATTGTCAGATCGAGCGGGCTAATTTTCGGGCAAAGCTCGGGCGCTTATTTACTCGAGCGGCTGCATAATATATCGAGGGCTAACGATTTTGAAGTTGAAAATAGATAGCGGACGGGGGGAGGGGGGCTCGATAGCATTAAATTGCTAATTAAATGATTCTATCGATTTAGCATTCTCAACCTCTTCAGCTATATATATATATACATACGCACATATACACCCAAGAAACTCGTTTAAGTTTGTCCTATGAGTCGCTTTTAAGCGGGCCATTACGACGGTGCCTAAACTTTTACTCGTAAAGTTGATTTAAAAAAATGGAATCTATATATATATATATATATATATATATATATATATATATATATATATTTATATACAGCTCGCGATTTCGAAAACTATTTTAATTAAACCACCCGCCGCATAAATAATGGAACTCGGGAACGAGACGTTGTTCGTCAGCAGCGAGAATACATCGGCGAATCGATCGACGTAACACCGATGTTACGCCCTACGGTCCGCCGGTCGAATAATCGCCGAATGGGTTTTTCTTTATTACGGGGGCTTTACAGGCCGCGCGCCCGCTGCATTGTGCGATACGCGCGTCGAATCCCGGCTCCTCTGCGAGGCCTCGATCTCTAACGCGCGGGGGGGCGGGGGGCGGGGGGGGGGCGTTCCCCTCGTTACCGGCGCGCATTCTTCTTTACGCGATAACGAGCTCATCGATAACTCCGTACGCGTGTACATCCGCTATCGCTCGGCATCGACTCATTAGCGTCCCGCCGATATAAGAGAATTCGCACACATGCATCGGGAATCCAAATAAACGTGATTAGCTGATTGTTGAGAGAAAGGACAATACTGGCGCGTCGTGTGAACGAGGCGCTGGCGAATGTACGTAAATGCAGAGCGAGGATTGACAATTTTTACCGACTGAATTAATGGAAAATTCAAGGCGTTGGAAAAAAAAACGAATAGATAATAATTGAATCGAACAAGTTCAAGATGAACTAATTGATAATATTACATCGATAGCGAAATGCGGACAAAGCTGTTGTTTTTTTTCTTGTTTCTCTTCGTCCAAGATAAACTAATCTCTAATCGTTTTGTGTGTATAAATAACGGGCGTGATCGTTGTTGACAATTTATCAGACATGGCAAGTATGTTCAACATCGTTACGACAGTTCTCGTCTTGGGGTTCGCAAAATGTTTCGGTAAGTCTCAGGATCAGCCTCCAACCAGTTTAATGATTCATCGAAATCACTAGTATCGAACAACGTAACATTTTTTTATCGTTTATTTGTATTTTCGTGTAAAAATATCGAGATTTCTATAGAAGCAAGAAGCAGTTTTATCATTGTTATAAAAAAATCAACACGGGAAGATTATGCCGAGATAGTTGAATAATTCGCGCTCTTTACATAGTAGTATGATTTTCCTTTATGAAAGATTTCGCGACTGACGGCTATTCTGTCTGCATTCTGATTAATGAACTTTGATTAATGAATACGATCGTTCGTAGCTTAAAATCAAATTACATTTTTCAATTTATAGAAGACTTCAAATTGATAAAATGTATTCTCAGATATTACTGATTTCACGATTAATTTTACTTATGTTTATTTCAATTAATTTTAATTTGAACAATTTCGAAGAAGAATCATTTCTGTGAAATGACATTTACACATATTAAAATTACATCACTGCAATATGGTTTTTTATTTTATAAAAAAAAAAGAATCATTTGTATAACTATCTTAAAGGAAAAATAAGTCCAGTAAAGTAAAAACTAATCCAGATAAAGACTGGATGTAGCCTGTAAAAGCCAAAGATAATAACAGATCTAGAAAGGGAAACATTTATAATCAAGACTTATAAGAAGAGAAATTCTGGTAATTGTTTCAATATTTCAGGGGTATATTTAAACCTCGGAATACCGCAGTTGGATCCTCGCATAGTTGGAGGAAGAGAGACCGATATTCTTTCTCATCCTCATCAACTAACTTTACAATTGTGGAACAGTCATACTTGCGGTGCTTCTATCATTAGCAGAAAATGGGCCGTCACAGCAGGCCACTGTGTTGGGTTGTTTATCCATTTATTATTATTATTATTATTAATTTTGATTTCTTTCGAAATTTTTAACTGACATTACTTTTATATATTATCATAGCTTAATTCTGAATTTTAGGGCTGCACCGTCTTTGTATCGGATCGGAGCTGGTAATGGAAATAGAAATAAGGAAACGTTTTACAACGTTTCCCGAATAATACGCCATCCTGAATTTGATCCTTTGGCGATTGATTACGATATCGCCCTCTTGCAAGTGAGTTATTCGTTTTAATTAACACCAATATATATGCGGCAATAATTGAGAATTGGAATTTTCAAATTTGTTCTTTTTTTGTTTTTCTTTTCTTTTCTTTGTTTTTCTGTCCATTTGTAACTGAAAAGATCGAGACGGAATTTAATTACGGAGCAAACGTACAACCAATTAAATTGCCAGAACGAGAAGTACGAGGGGGAGAAATGGTAAATATCACTGGATGGGGCGCAATTACGGTAAGCATCTGTATGATAAATCTCAATAAATTTATTTCGACTTGTAATATCATCCTTTTCACTCAACCTATAGGATTGCAATTTAGAAGACATTTTTTTCTTCAAAAATTCCATATAATTCTTTGACAATACCTATATAATTAAAGTTCAATAATTTATTGTAATCTCTATCAAACCATAATATATTTTTCTGTTTATTAAAATAGAAAGAAATTGATGGAAATCGAAAAGTCTAAAATAGTTCCAATAAATATTTTTATGCAATTTTAAGATCAAAAGTGAAAAGAAAATTACAAAGTGCAATTTATTATTTATTTCCATCTTACCTAGAGTGCTGACAGATTTTGCATTTATTGGCAACTTGTATATTGACTTATCCCAAAAGGTCGTTAGAAAAAGAATTTTTGAATTTCAAAATGTAGTCCAGATTCTTTATGAGTGATTTTCGATATTTTGAATTTCGATAATTTTAATTCATATCTAAAGTACAACTAAAATACAAATGTGCAATGACAACAACGGTAATATTTTATTCAAACCAGCGTAAAGGCAGACGGTAAAAAATAAAATGGAATAGATTATTTTTAATAGTCTCCTTTAATTGCAGCGACCGAATCTGATCTTAAAACGTAAATTTTATAAAAAAACAAGTTTCCATTTTTATGAACGGTCGCTTTTTATTTTATTATACAATAACGCACTTAGTGTGAAATTTTAAAGCCAATCGATCCTGAAATAATCTTTTATATCGTATTTATCAAGGGAATAAATTATTTTTTGTTTCAAAAGGCAATATTAAAATATCGAATGCACAGCGTGTCTCTTGTATTTTTTTTGTGCGAAGATACGCGAAAAAAATTGGGAAAAGCCTATACAGTTTTATATTACCTTAAAATCGTTTATATGTTTTAATCCCGTTAAACAATTTATAAATACAAAGCGTCGATACAGTGGCTTATGTTTTTCACTGTAATGGTAAAAAAAGAATTTAAATGTAAAATAAGGAGAATCGACCAATCAATGACTACGTAATGCACACATGATTAACCATCGGAAATATTAAGGATTTTTTAAACAGATTCAATGCTCAAGTCATCACAATGATGACATATTATCATTTAAAATGGGCAGAATAGTACCTGTATCTGATTACACTGGATAGCTATGTGACAATAGTTCGAAACTCGTGTCCCAAATTCCAGTACGTGATCAACGTCAATCTTTAAGAAAGCAGATTAACTTGATCAATGTATTATTTAATAAACAATGCTTGTTAACAGTATTTTAACGCAATACGTCAAGATTATAACAGCTTGCTAAAAGAATTTTTATTGGGACAAAATATTCTCTAGATAAATTATTAATTATTATAATTCGATAGCCAAAAAAAGGTTCGGTAAAAAGTACTATCTTGACTTTAAAAAAAATAATATCAATAATAATAAGATTACAAAGTTTTCCATCTGTCGAATAATAGCATTGTTAAAGGTTGTAGCATTATAGAGTTTCATAATTTTAATTTCAATACTTTGTTTCCAAATCTTCATAAGCATAAAATAAAGAATCACATTTAATCTTGTGTACTAATGTATAGTTACTCAGAGGTATACATGTGCCACACTTCTGAAAAAATGTGTAATTGATAAAAAAATTAATGCATATAACTTTTATGCCCTCGTTATCGTATAATACTTGTTTGGTCGATTTAGAATAAATCCGTTCCCTTTGCACATCTGTACAGAATATGCGATAGGCGATATAAACGATACGCGGGGATTTTCAGCAAGGTGGCCAGGACTCGGACCTGCTGATGAGCGTGAGCGTGCCGATCGTCGACCGGGCGACCTGCGGCGAGGCGTACAAGACCGTCAAGTCCGTCACCGAGCGCATGATCTGCGCGGGCGAGCTGGGGAGCGGCGGCAAGGACTCGTGCCAGGGCGACAGCGGCGGGCCCCTCAGCGCCAACGGCACCCTCTACGGCATCGTGTCCTGGGGCTACGGCTGCGCGCGGCCCAAGTTTCCCGGCGTCTACGCGAACGTCGCCTACCTGCGGCCCTGGATCACCAACGTCACCGGGATCTAAGGACGAGCGCGAGTACCGGCGCAACTGCACCCTGCTAGCGTAGAGAGAGAGATGGATCGTTGGAATGACAGGAGGCCTCGGCTTCGGAGGCCCGTACAGCTTTATCCGTGCACTTGCACCGGGAGTACGGGGTAGGCGGAGGGGGCTGCAGCCGGTGGGCCAAGGGAAACGCGCACCGAGGCGACGCGCGTCGCGCTCGGGCGGCGGCAAAGCTCTTTACGATAGTTTCGCCGAGAGTTTTCCCCGCACTCGTGGAAGTTGCGCCGAGCCGAAGCGCCCGACCCCCTCCCCCCTCCATCTGCCCAAGAAAAAGTTACATAAATATATCCGAGAACACAACAAAAAGTTTTCCCTTCGCAAAGGCTCCCGTCCCCCCCCCCCACCGCACAGCGACCCAGACGTTTGCTTTTCAAAAGTAGCTTAGGCGCCCGCTCTCACCGCTCCCTCGACGTTCTGCGCGATTAGTTAAAACCGAATTTTTCAGAGCTGATAGAGGAAGGTTGACTTTTGATTTTTCCGAAATTCACTACCAACGCTGCTTTTATATATATATATATATATATATATATATATATATATATATATATATATATATATATATATATATGTACGTGCGTGTATATTGTATAAATATACTGCGGAAACCGTGGGATCGACTCGAGGGGAAGATCGAAAAGCAGATAATACGTGGATGGGAAAAGTGCAGCTGGCCAAGCCTCGTGGTTTTATCATCTTTATACACACGAAACTATCGCCTGTATTTTCCAGCTCCTTCCCTTTTTTTTCCTCTCCTTTATCTCGGCGAAAGTTCAAACTGTCTCGGCAGGCACTACGAGCCCCCTCCCCCTACGTCGTTCCCCTTATCTCTCGTTCTGGAGAACGATCGTCCAGAGAAGTTTTTCCCGTCGTACGGTCAACATGTCCAGGATTGCGGTCGCTCTCTTCTGTCTTCTTTGGTGCGAAAGTGAGTTGCAGTGCTATTGCTCGAGAACGGTCGCGTTCCTTTCTTTTTTTCTTCTTCTTCACGTACTTGTATTATTCGAAATCTGTCAATTTCACACTTACTTTCAGCCTTAGCTCAAGGGTATACGGATTCAGGTTTGAGTAAGCACGTAGACATTGCCGACTTCCCCTACCATGTAAGTTTCCCGTTATTTCTTATCAAAATAAAAATTTCACAATCTTTTAACTTCTTGTAAAAATAAACAATAATATGATCATTGTCGTAAAATATATTGGTTAAATTAATATTTATAGTTTTATGCATTGTAAATGTCAAATATTGGATTTATAATATGAATTGTTTAAATGTAAATACATCAATCTGTAATAAATATAAGGATTTGGTTAGCCTTGCTCAATTGTATTTTTTCGTTTCTATGTAGATCTATTTCATTCAAATCTATACTGTCAATCTTAAATAGTTTTTATTAATTACCTATAATTTTTCAGTCGATTATCTAGTACATGCAAATGCCCCATTTCCAATAATTTTTTAATTTTAGTACATCGCATAGATTTGATGAAAACTAAGATTTAAATCCACAACCTTTCTTCTCATTTTTTTTATTTAATGTTAGTGTTTTATTGAATCGTTAAAAATTGAGACGTCTAAATTCAATAAATTTATTATTATTAATTAAACAAAGTTGTAGCTTTCGAATAATGATATTTCTTTGCAAATTATTTTACTAAATTATCACCAACGAAATTATTTCATTATCTGTTTTCAACTCTCGGAAGCTCGCAGCAACGCCTACAGTCAAGTAGTATAAACATTTATGGCTATATTTAAATGAAATTCTTGTTATATACCTAGTTTATAAAATAAGTGATTTTGGTTGAAGAATAACAGCAATCGACAATCAATGGTAGTTATAAGAAAATGACAGCCATTTTAGTTTTCGTTTGTTTGTTTGTTTTTTTTTTTTTTTTAAATTAAGGATTGCCTAAATTCTCGGGTAATAAGCATTGATCGATACATAAGCAAACGAGCAAGGTTTCGCGATTTCTGATAAATTTCTGACCGCATTCTATGATTAGAATATAAATATAATGAAATTTGATCAATAAAAAGATAAGCGAATAAAAAGTAAACGGACGTATTATCATTCGACGAGCAGGATTGCGATTCCGAGTGCAGTTGTCACTGAAAGGACGCGTTATTGTGAATAGAAACTCGTTAATTTTTTTTTAATTTTATTTATTTTTTTTTTTTTACGAAAGGAAAACGTTTTAAACTTTGACAAACTTTTCTCCGCGTGGGCCGCAATGCCGCGCCGCTGCGCTTGTCAGAATATTACTGCTATTTACAGAACTCGAAAACTTTTTTAATAAGTGAGCCAACTCGAGTATCACGGTTAATATTAACAATTAAACTTTTTAACCTTACATTTCCAATAAATGCTAAAGGAGAAAAAATACGTCGTAATGGCCGCTTTTTAAAGTTTGAGGTACTGCCTAATGCAACGGATATTAAAATATCTCGAAACGTGATAAACGAGAGTGCACCTATAATTTTACGTCTACCGTACTTAAACGTGTATGAATATGTAAATTATTGTTATTCTTATTCGATCTGTTTACTAGCCTGTTTCTTAGCGAGCGGACGCTTAGCCATCGATTGCATTTTCCCCCAAAACTGCGGTTGGAATAGCAACAAGAAAAATCTGAAAAACACTTTTTGTATGTAGAATTTTTCGCCCTATTCGAACTCGAAAGGGAATTGAAAAATATTCAATGAACATTTCAAAAACGGCGTCTAGGAGATAATAAACATTTTTAAAAAGATTGTAAAAAGAAAGTATAACTAGAAATAACCCGTGTAGAAATTTATTCTCGAATCTAACTAGTATCGGGTGAGTTTTCCTTATCAAATGTTCGGACCCAGAAGGGAAATCTAGCCTGATCCTAGTTCCGATTTGTCCCACTTTTAATAGCATTTTTAATAGGGAACGAGCTTAGATTTTTGTAGGTATACAAGCTAGAAACTAGACAAAATCTAGTCCGAAAATCTAGAAATTGAGCCAATAATAAATTATTCTAATTTTGTTTCCTCGATCAAGTGAATAATTTTTTGACTCTTTAATATTTATTTATTTAAAATAAAAAAATATATTTATGTATTTAGGTGACGCATACCATTTAATTAGCATTCATAAATTATTTTCTATATGACTATTGCGTATTACGATTTACAATAACAATTAATAATTATTAATATATTTTTTATACACTAATTATTGTAAATTTTAATGTTAAACACCTCTGCTGAACACATATAATATTTTATTCGATGAAAAAAATTCCGACCTCCGCTGAGTATCGAGAACCCACGACCCTACGATTCGCAAGCTAACGCATTATGCACTATGCTAAAACGCAATGTGGAATTACTATACTATAGTTTGCATATGACCGTAAAGCACTTAAGATAATATAATAATTTTATAAACACAAGATAAAACATATATAGGAAATCAATTTTTTAAATTCTTTCCCATGTTGGAAAGATCTGCGGGTGTTTATATACTATATATATAAATAATATCTAATTTTCGTACACATAAGGTCTTGATTAGAAAAGACGTCGTTCTTTCCAATATTAGAAAAAGTTGAGGAAATCTAACTAGAATCCAAATAGAAAGTCTAACCATTTCCTGAATTCTCCTACTTGGCAGATTCCGCCTAGAAAAACGCCATTCTTTCCAAAATAGGGAGAAGTTAAGGAAATCTGACTAGATCCAAGATAGAAAGCCTGATCATTTCCTTAAGTTTTCTACTTGTAAAATTTTGACTAGTAGAAACACGTATTTCTTTCTAACATCAATAAAAGATAAGGAAATCTGAATAAATTCGAGAAAGTAATAATTAATATAAGATGATTATTAGATGATCGAAGGGAAATCTAACTCGGATCTGGCGAGATTTACCTACATGAGGAAATCATCAGTAATACTGACTAGGATCTAGCCCGAACTAGGGATATACCGAGTATATTTCTGCACGGGAAATTTAAGATTTTTTTGTGAACGACGATAAGTATTACTAAAATCTATAAGATTAATTAATATTTTTTTTATTTTGTATTGCTTTTATTGATATTTATATTGATGTTAAAATAAAAAACATTCATAACGTTTCACAATTTTTTCATTTGCCGATTGTACCGACGCCTGTTAGGCAATGTTCAAACTCCGTTACATAGTGACGAAGTGCAAGAATAGTGCTGGCATATGTACCAAACTGTACGCAGGTAGAGGAAATTCAGATTTTGAACGTTAGGGTAGGGGGTTAGACAATGAATTATAAATTAATAGTAAGTGCAATTAATTGTTTATTTTCAAATTTTAAAATCTGCGAATAAATGAGGTTATGTTCAAATGAAACCTGAATTTTGTTTATTATGCGAACGTCATATATAAACCGTCAAAACTACCGGTTTCTATCAATATTTTTCGAATCGCTGATCCGTAAATAGCCATAAATTTACATTGTCGACCTACGAGATTGTCCCATTTTTTCAATGTCGGCAATTTTCGGGAACAATTTTGAGCTTCTTATTTTGATAAGACACTATCGTTCGCAACAAAAAAATATAAATCTGGTTAAATTTCTTTTTATAACGTTATCAGTATAGATATGTGAAATGCGAAAGATATACGAACGTTTATTCGGGGACAGAACATTTTATTGACTTTAGGCGAAAATTTTTAAACGTTTAAAAGTCATGGGGTTTAATAGATAAAGAGTCGAAGAAACGAGCATTTTTAGAAAAAGCTTTTTCTGATTACTATCATTATTTCTATAAACCCATTTGTCTATAAGAAAAAACGTAACCTAGAGCTATGCATGTACGCTTGGGAAGAGATATGGTATAATTTTACTTTTTATTTACAAAGTATTCTGAAAATTTGAATAAATAAATCTGAACAGTACAGAAAAAATCGATAAATTTTCGTTCCGGAATACAGTTTTTTCTTTTATTGTATATAAAGAACCGAGCACTGGGAAGTTGTGCTTCTCCAAATAAGCACGAGTTTTCGGCTAAGAAAGTGAGCGAGGGGAAACATTTCCCTAAAGATATCGCACTTACGTTTCCGGAACAGCACGTCGTTTATACGCCGAAAAAGAAAATACAAATGAGCGAGGTTACAAGCCCGTGAAGGCTATATATATATATATATATATATGTACACGTACACATTGTATAGAGTCCCCGCCCGAGTCGGTAAAAATAGCCGAGTCGGGAGGGGAGCCACGATCCCCTCGTTACTTTGGCCCGAATTTAATTTGGCGAAAATCGAATTTTCTCTGTTGGTCATGTGTGTAGGTGTCGGTGCGCCGGGCCGGGCGACACGTATGCAGCGGCGCCCGCGTGCACGAGTCCTGGATAATAACCGCCGCCTCCTGTGTTTACGAGTGCGTCCTTTTTACTCGGCGGCTCGATACGGATGCAGGAGCTGCCGCTGCACCCAGCCGCCTCCGCATCCCATCGACGCCCCTCCTTCCCCCATTGTATTTATTGCGCAGCCGGGGTTTTGCATTTCACGATTGAGTTTTTTTTTACACACACACACACACACACACACACACACACTTGCACACATACAGACGTAACATCAACTTATTGCCCGAGATCGCGCGCCGCACGTTTAGCGCGCGATATCGGGATAAATGCAGAACTCTCCCGGAGACGCGCCCCCTCCACCTCAGTCGTCCTGACGCGTGTGTCGCACTTTTCTCTTTTTCGCAGCTCGACCGTGCCGGAAGTCGGGGTTCTTCTCGGCAGCTCGAACCACGAGGACGCCGCGCTTCCCGCCCTGAATGTCACCAAGATCGTCGTTCCGCGGACCTTCGACAGGTCGCTCCTGACCAATAACATCGCCATGCTCAAGGTACGTGACGCGATATTTCGGGTTCGATTTGGGGATCGTAACGGTGGATGGATTTTCTGCTTCATCGATGAATTTTTGGAAGGCTTTATACGGAAAAATATCGTTTTTTGTTACATGCTTATTTTATAATTGTATAATACATGATCAAGGTGCAGTAATCGTCTCAGATATTTGTACATTATTAGCCTCATATTTCTTTTGTCAATTTAACGATGACTGCGGTCTTCATTATTCATAGTCTATGATCCTCTTATTCAATTAGTAATATGATATAGATCGAAAAGATCTCGATACGTTGCCAATAAGATGCTTAATAACATAATTATTCAGTTCAACTGAATTATCATTCATCGATAATGGACAAGTTTTCATTTGATTCTGAATAAATAATTTTATTAAAAATAATTCCTAAGGAATTTTGACGGTAAGGATATGATAATAAAAAATTTTGTTATTTTTCTTTATTGTTCCAAACTTAAAATAATATGAATATCCTTCAATTTCAGAAATAGTGATAAAATAAAAAATCAGACCGAAACATTTGAAATAGCAAGGAAAAATTAAAAAAATAAATATCTTCTCTTCAAGAAAATCGTTCTGGAATTCATAAAAATTTCTTCATTCCTCTGAAGAATTTAATATCCTTTTTTCGTACAATAATATACACTTCATGTTTTCTTTCACACATATGTCAGCCGCATTGGAAAAGGTGATATGTATTTTCGAAAACCGATTAACACTTTCTAATTTCTTTAAACAAAAAAGTATTTTTTATAGTAAATTCAAAGTTTCAGCTTTATATTCTTAAAAATTATTGTATACTAGGAGTTAAAATGTAAATTATATCGTTCCTTCGTCAAGTTTGTTCAACGTAGAAGTCATTAAAATTTTACTAATGCCCATCAAATATTGAGCCGTTCTGAATGCTTAAAAAAGAATTCCAATAAACAATGTAAATTTGTATTACAAAACATATTTCATGGCATATGGATTTTTGCCTTATAACTTATATTTTTCGAAAAAATTGATCAACAATTGGCATAATTTTTCTTTAATTCTTTATTCCAAGTTTTTCGAAAAATTCATATTCCAAAACGAAAATGTAAATTATATATACCTTTTTTTTTTACAAAAAAGAAGCTTTTCAAAACATAAATCCGAAACTTTAGACTGTAATTTTGTCTCTTTTGCGTACATTGACTAATCGTACATTGACCTAGAGATGCATACATAGTATAACATTTCCTTTGCCACGTACAAAAGCGTCGCGTGTACTGCGGGTTTCGCCAACAATCCATCCACCGTGGTCTCTCCTTCGCTTGCTTAAGAGCTCTCCTCTAATATATATGTATATATATATATATATATATATATATATATATATATATATGTATATATATTCACTTTATCAGAAGAACGACGCAAAACTGACCGCTGTCTATACATTCTGCCCGATATAGATAGAGGTGCCGTTCATCCCGAGCGTCCGGACACTCCGAACGATATTTCTCCCGAGCTCGGGTAACTATCGTCTGAAGGACGGCAGCCTGCTCCTCGTCAGCGGTTGGAAAAAATTGCAGGTAACCGCCGCAGGCCCGGACGATAAATAAAAGCTCTTTGAAAAAACGAAAAAACAAACAAACAAAAACAAAAAAAAAGAAGAAAAAAAATAAACAAAACCGATAGAAGGAACGACTCGACCGAGCAAAAAATGTAAAACAAAGGGGTATATAGAAAAGTGTAAAAGAGAAGGTGGGTGAGGCAGAGGGAGTAAGTATCAAAAAAAGCTCTCGACCCCGGGGGGGGGGGAGCGGGCCATCATAGGAGAAGCGACGAAACGACGTAGTCATGAACAGGCGTATCGTCCTCTATGCATATGATATACGTATATATGTCTCAATTTTAGTATATTATATATATATATTTTCCCCCTTTCTCTTGTTCTCGCTGCGGCCGCGTCCTCGAATCGGCCGGTCCACCCGCACCTGCCCCTACACAGCGACCGCCCGCGCCCGACCAGGACCCGGCAAAGGGCCGCGGCGGCGGGCGGCGGCGACGGCTTCGAATCCCGGCTGAGCGTGACGGTGGCGCCGCTCGTAAATCAGCGCGCGTGCGTCCGCTCGATGCCCGGCCATAAAGCAGTCTCGGGAAAAATGCTGTGCGCCGGCGGCGGCGGCGGCGGCCAGGGGCGGCCTAATGCCGACGGGACGTGCCAGGTGAGTCGAACGGGGAGCGGCACGCCGGCCGATTTGTCATTTATCTCGAGTGGCGCTCGGAGGACTCGCGGCTTCGCGCGCGAAAATGAACCTCGCCGCGGGCCTCTCTCGTCAGGGGGGGTGGCTGGCTGGCTGGCTGGCTGGCTGGCTGGGGGGATAATTTAGCGGTCCGGCCGACCGCCGAGGAAAATTTAAATTTCTCAGGGGGATAGGGGGCGCCGCGCGGCGGACGGACGCTGGGCAGGGCTCCGCTGCTGCTTCATTTTTCACGCCCGGGCGCGATTTACATCTTCCTCGTCGCGGGGCGGGGCTCCGGGCCGTCGAAGCAACGGCAGTAGTAGCAGCAGGAGCGGCAGCATCTCCTCCCTCCCCCGCGCCCCTTCCCCTGGTTCGCAGCGCGCGTTAATGAATATTATATTGGTCGTTTGTCGTTCGCAGGACGACGTGGGAGCTCCGCTGGCCAACGGCGACGTCCTCGTAGGAATACTCTCGTCCAGCGAGGAGTGCAGCGGCGCTGAATACCCCGGGGTCTACACGAAAATCGCCGGCTTCCTGCCCTGGATATCAAAAATTCTCGCCCTCGACTCGCTCGCCACGGTTATGCTTTGATGCTTCGGCGCGCGGCGGCGTCATTCTGATGTGATTAGCGCGAAATGTTCTCGCGACACTGTATACTCGCTCGATAATTATTTACGAAGCTGTACAATGACTTTAATGAAAAACACAATGTATACTATAATATATATATATTTAATCGAATTCCAGCGCCGAGTCATTTTGTGTTATCCATAGTGTGAATTTTGAGAAGGAAGAAGCACGTACAGTTCTGGATTAACCATCTTTGAAATACTATTCGTTTTCTGCTATCGAGCTACCTACTTCTCCCAAAGGCAACAGAGTACACAATATCACAAAAAGAAAAGAAATAAAAGAGGGATGTTCTCTGTAACTAATGTTTCAAAGATGAGTATAAAAGAGGGACTAAACGAGGAGTCATTATTAAGCAAATAACGTGCACGTCTATCTCAAATTTAAGGGAGGACATGGAATATTTAAAATATTTAAACTTAAATGTTATTGACAATGATTGAGACAATTTTATATTTTATCGTAACATCTGTTAATTGCATTACCTGTTTCCTCTTCAACTTTCAGTACATCTTCGTTTTCAAGATACTTTGTCCTTTTACTACGTCCCTACTCATTCTTTCGGCAGTACCGGAAACACGATTGTAACTCATCATTTATAGCATTAAAATTTACGCTTAAAGAATTTATAATTTAAAGGACAAGGTACATAAAACATATCTTTTTAAGTAGTCCAACGAAAAATGGATAATTCAAGTACTAATTGAGACCTAACTTCAAAAAAAGGGAAGGAATTATTAAAAGCATAAATAAAAAACTGTACATTGACAAAAGACTCATCATTCACTATCTACATACAACAAACCGATAAATAGATCGGATAAGCTTATTCTTATTTTCCTTGATAAAACCAGTAAGTATTCATTATGCAAAATGTAAACGATTCTCCTGAAAAATTATGAAAATTACAGTATTCTTGAGCTTAGAGATATTGTAAACAAAAAAATATCATCTGCATCTACGAGTGGCGGCAGAATCCCTTTATCTACTCATTAATACTTAAAGGTAAGTACTTTCCATTGATTTCGAATGATACTCTTGGAGCGAACATTTTGATATTTCTGATTCACCTTCAAATGCATTAATACGCGGCTTAAAACCCTGAATTCGTGTGATGATATGTAATACTAAGGCATTATTGCAATTTTGTTTAAGATAAATAGAGTAGTTTAACGAGAAAACTAAATTTCGTTACGACATTATTTACATTTTGAAAAACACAATTTAATCCCTGTTGCATCTAGATCGTAAACGTTTCTCTCCTTCGTGTTTGCCATTATCCGGCCCTAGGCAGCTGCTATATGGATGTGCTATGTCGATAAAAGGTAAAAAAAAAGAAAAAAAACCGTCAGAAAATTTTCCAAAAAGGAGCACATACATAATAATTCAAAAGCAATGCGGCTCGCTGCATCGGTTACGTGGAGCGTAAAACAAGACGAATTTTCCAAAGTAAGCGTCGGCTTTGAATTTACATCGCGTTTAGCGGCATGAATTCATCTTAAAGTGGCACTCAAAGTCACTTTAAGGAATTTAGATAAATTGAGGGGGGAAGGGAGTAGGGTGGGCGTGGAGACGCCGCGCCGCGTTTATCGCAAAGCTCCTCCCTTCTTCCCCACCCCGCCCCCCCCCTCTGCCACCTCGCGCACGAGAGAATTTGCTCGAGACGCGCGGGACATTCTGTACCGGGGCAGATACAGCGCGACCCGATCGTCTGCTGTATATATATATATATTATATGTCCATATATATATATATATATATATATATATATATATATATATATATATATATATCGAGGGGATTTTCGCCTGTATAAGTTTGAGGGGCTTTGGCCGGCTATTTATACGAGCCGAGAGCCGCGAGCGAGCGAGCGGGCTTTATGCATAAATTAATGCGCGCCCGCCCTCGCGCGTCCGGCCATGTATATTCATTAAGGTCGCCGGGCGAGATCGGAGCGGTCGCGCCGCGTCGATGCCTGCCCGCGGGCGGTTTGGCTCGGAGGAGGCCCCGAGCGGCGAGCGACAAGCCCGAGCGCCTGCAAGACGTTGGCCAATATCGCGGGCGGGGGTCGCGGCGCGGGACGCCCGAGTTATCGGCCGGACCCCCGTACGCCCGCGAATAATTCGGAATCGTGCGCCGCGGCGGCGGGGGGGGGGAGGCTGGAGGCTGACCGCGTCACGGATCGACGCGGCTAATGCGCGCGCGGCCTCCCACGGGACGGACGGCCGGGGGGAGAAGGGGGTGATTCGAAGGAAGACGCACGCTCGCCGGGAGAGGCGAGCCGCGTCCGATATATTATTTACCGGCCGTATAAGCAATTCGTCCTGTCAGTGTTGAAATTTTCCAATTTCACGGAGATTGCAGTCGAAACCGTTGTCGGAATCCGAAGGCAGCCGGCGGCCCGAGGGGAGACGCTCCCGCCCCCCCCCCGCCCGCGAATCCGGAGGAGATAACGAAGAAAGCGCGCGCTCGCCGGCGAGGGGGGCGCGGAGGGGGAGGGCGTTCGCTCGGCCGCGCCGACGGCGCGCGTACGACGAAACAGACGTTTTTCGCCCGGTCACGATATCGATTTTTTGCGCGCGCTCCGCGGCATTACAGCCCGCGCCCGCCGTACATACGTGCTCGGCCCTCCTCCGCCCCCCTCTCGCCCCCCGACGAAATAACTCTATACTTAGCGGACGCAGCGTCGTCGTTTCTGCGTCGCCGTCGCTCCGGGGATTTTCAATTTCGCGTCTTTGCCGCGCGGAAGCCGTCGAACGGTTCCGCGGGCGGCCCCCGCCGGCCACCGGGGAGTCGGTCGACTCGGGGGCGGGACGGCAGGGAAAAAAATTGCCAGGCGAAACAGGTGCGCGGCGGCGCGCGAGGCACAAAAGGGAAGCTGATTATTTAATGCCCGCCGCGAGCTCTCGGCCGCCTGTCTTTTACAGCGCGAGCGCCCGGCGGGCGAGCGCGCGAGCAGATTACCGAGCTCTCTTTGTGCTGAATTTTTTATTGCATTGTTTGCTTTTTGCCCGCGCAAGGTTACGTTCGACGGAATCGCGCGGCGCTGCCGGGCGAGTGGGGGTGGGGCGGGGGTGAGGCGACGGGGAAGCAGCCACACCGATGAAAATTCTAATTGAAAAAAGTTTATCCGGCCGTCATGCGCACCGATAAAATCCGGCCTTTCGCAAATTGCGCTTTTTTCACACTCGAATAAAGTGTGTGTGTATATATATATATATACTCGCTGAAACGTATTCGAAAGTGTATCAAAGCCTGAATCTTTTATATCTTTTATTATTTCATACTCACTCCTGCACGAGGCGCGGCGTCCTGAATAACTAATAAGAACAATTCAGATAAAAGATATTTGGTAATTACAGTGAACATTTTTCAGATATTCCACCAATTCGATAAAGGTGTACATACCAATATTTCAGTAATTAAGTCAACATATGAATAAAATTCTTGATAAGATTTATTTGACATTTTATTTAGATTTTTTTTATCCACGTGACAGCTTTACATTTTTATGTATTCAAATATTTCAGTTACAATTTTAATTTAATTTTATTAATGTGAAATAAAGCGTAACATAAGATTGTAATTTTATAAACCGCTATGTGATTCCAGATTCTATAAACATACTTTAATTTATTCTGTAAAGAAGTAAGAATCCTAAATTATACTAGATACTATATTCTAGTAGATAACGGTATCGATTGCTTTTCTAGATAGTAACACAATAGAATGTTCTCTATAATATTCTATATAAACATGAAATAATTGTAAAACTTCAGCCAATCTTCCTTATCTCACATATATTCTCTTATATTATTATATTATTTAGCTTATATGTTTGGATTTATGAAAGGGTGTAAACACAAAAACATTTTTCATTTCCTTAAATGTTATTATCACCTTCTACAGGACTCTGTGTCTCTAGAAGACATCTATTCTTTTAAATATGGAATATAAAAATAAAGTATTAACATCATATTCTTTTAATTACCTCGATCAATTTGAACTTTTTCAATTACAGAATTCAATAAAATTTCAATAATACATGAATATGTATGTATTAAATAATGCATGAAAATAATATGTTAATGAAATGACATATTTATAGTAACTGTTCTTATATTTACTGCTGTAAAGTGCACCATCGATTATGTAATAGTAACTCGAAGATTTCTTGAGATTTTTCTTAACTTCTAGCTAAAATGCAACAATATATAGACTTGATTGTAAAAAAAAATGATAAACATTTGCTAGACAACGAAGACGAAATAACACAAACAATAACTTTTTGTTTTGCTAAACTTCTATTTATTTGCCTATACGTTTAAGTAAACGCGAAAAAATTATTATGATTTCTGGTTGCACAATGGATAATGACGCTCTGTCATAATACAGTCAACAATACATATTAAAATAATTCGGTAAGTACAGTATTCAATTCGTATATTATTTTCATCCACAATTTTCTAAATGTAAGTTTCGGGTATTTTTAAAAATTTTTATCGAACTTTTGAAATGTCTTAATCTACAGACATTCCGAGCCTTTAAAAAACTAATAAATATTCTCCGGCGCATTGAACGCTCGAGACGCCCATTTCTGCCTCGAACAGTGGGTTTGAAACGAGCAGGTCGGTTTCGCGCGGGAAAATACGTCCGTACAGAAATCCGGCAATTGTCCAAATTCGATTCCGTTGGAAATTCGAATTGTCGGTAAAAACATCTCCGTGGCCGTAATGAAGTTCGCCACGAGTTTTCGCGGGAATTCGACGGTAGCGCGCGCGCTCGCGCTCCAGGCGAGCGGAAAATGCAGTGCAACGTGGTGCTGCACTTGCGACAAAGGTCCGCCTCCCCCGTTCCCCCCCCCCCGGCCCGGACACATAACTCATTGTTACAGGGGAAGCGCCTCTCTTGTCCCCTCTCTCGCCCCCGCACGCGGTGTGTATACACAAGGTACCGAACTATTAGTCAACATTCCTGATACTCCTGCCCCCGCCTCCTAGTCCCGCGCGCATTATCGATTGCATAAGGACGCGCGATAATGCCAATTACGCTCGGAAGAGTAACTGTGCGCCCTCTACCTCACTCTCTCTACGTCTCTCTCTCTCTCTCTCTCTCTCTCTCTCCCTCACCGTTCCTCCGATCAGCGAAGGCAAGGGCGAGGGTGCGAGGTTCGAGGAAGAAGCGCCGGCGGGGGGGGAGGGGGCAGGAGGAGTCGACGGCGGGTTCGGGGACAGACCGCCGGCAGCTGCGCTTTCGCGCCCGGCCGAGCGCGCTATCGCTCATTCCGGCGACGACGCCGTTAATGCCGGCGAACCTCTCTTGTGCAATTAGAATAGAATAGCGACGCGGATCCCCCTCTTCCCCCCTCTCTCACTCTCTCTCTCTCTCTCCCACCCTCCCTCCATCCATACCGTGCCGAGTTCTCCGCGGCAGCAGTTTTTAACGAGCCAATAAATAAATCGACTATGCAATTTTGGAATTTCAGCACGGGCTAAGAAATTATATTATATATATATATTCATACATTTTTATGGGAATTCTGCTATTGGTCGTTACGAACTGATGTACAATTACTCAAAAATTGCGTTTCGACTCCTTGTACAGTTCTCGGGCTCGACAAAAAAGAAAAGAAAAAAAACGTTGCCGCAAAAAGTTATTCAATGCGCCGTTTTCTTGGAGCAGATACTGCTTTTCAAGGCTGCGCCAGCCAGCGCTACGATCACTCTCACTATTGTCTCTACAGCTAAGACAAGTCAAAGGATATTAGAAAATCGGTTTTATTATTCTTATTATTATTATTATTATTATTTTATGATTAACCTATGCTTACAAAATTTTGTTTTTGTAATTGCAGCGATTCTTTTGAAAATTTATAATACAAGATTTTATTCGCAAAAAAGGTTGCTCCAGTTTCTGCTATGATAATTCTTAATGCTAATAGTAGTTCAAAAAAAAACCGCGTTCAAGAGGCTACGGACTTTAGTGCTGTAACAACTGAGGGGCTCCCGAGGGGCTTCAAATTGGTACATGTATGAATGTCTATCTCTTCTTATATTTGTATTTTTATGTACTAATATATTATAACTATATGTACAAGTAGCAGTGTAAGGAGCATGAAAATTTCCTAAAAAAAGGAAAATTTTAGTAGCAATTGAGTGACACTATACTTTATCGACTTTATCGAATTGTTTCATAATCGAAAATCTCGATTACCTAATTTTATGTTACTCCTCGGTATCACAAGTAGATTTTTTGGATAACAACAATCGGCTTTTCGTTTCATAAATTCTAATAAATTAAAAGCAAAATCTCATTATGTATTAAACTATTACTTTTGATTCTAATAATTTTTTCGCAAAAAACATGTAAAAACAGTTTTTAAAAACGAATCGAATGTATTCTCATATATAAATAGAATGAATCTAAAGATCTGTTTTAATACATTTAAGGTCCTTATAGTCCATTGCAAGAAACTAAATTGAATTCTATAAATAAATAAGGAATCTGCTAATTATCCGTGATTGTAATGAGATATCGTCTAACAAAAATAATGGCGACGTTTAAACGCAAATACAGACAGATGATCGATACGGCGATACGACATTACAAGCTCGTAGCGGTAAACCGTGGTAACATGATAGAGTTTATTTACGTAATCTCAAATACTTGGAACCTGCGATTCATTGCAAAAACGTCGAAGGATGTTTTTCTTTGCAGTTGAAGCGTGTAGCAAGCGGGGGCAATAAAAGAGGTACGAAACATTGTGAGCAATAAAAAAAAAAAATTTACTCGAGACAATCGAAAGGTAGACAGATGGATGGAAAAGGAGGGAGGGAGTGAGGGAAAGAGAAGAGAGATGACTGCTGCTCGCTCGGGCAGAGGTTTCCGTTTCTGCACGGCGAAAGTCGGGCGCGGAGCGGTGGCCGAGGCGAGTCTCCGCGATTCCCAAAAAGAGAGGAGCGGCGGACGTGCGGCGGGCGAGCGGGCGCTCAGAGGCCGGTGTTTTCGCTGATCCAGGAGCGGAGAACCGTGACCCGCGTATAAACTCCCGGATAGTCGGGCTCCGCGCAGCCGTGTCCCCAAGACACGATCCCGATGAGCTTGCCGTCCTGCACCAGCGGGCCGCCGCTGTCGCCCTGCAAACCAAACCGAGATTTAGTACCTCCTGCGCTCTGCGCATTGCGCGCACACGCGCGCACACACACACACACGGAGAGACAGGCGGACGCAAACAGCGATCGGAGGAGTCGAGCCGGCGGAACGGGGCGCTCCTCCTCCGACCCGCCGCCCCACCCACCTGACAGGCGTCCTTGCCGCCCTCGTCGACGTAGCCCGCGCACAGCATGCGCTCGGTGATGCGCCGCGAGCTGTAGAGCCTCGAGCACTCCGTGTTCGAGATGAGGGGCACCGAGACCGCGCGCAGCCTATTGCTCAGCCGGCCGTTGCTCTGCTCGACGCCCCAGCCGGTGACCAGGGCCACGCTGCCCTCGGAGTAGTAGTCGGACAGGGGCGCCAGATCGATGGGCTCGATCTTGTTGCTGTACTCGAGCGGCTCCTCCAGCTGCGGGGCCGGGAAAGTGTTACGGTTATTAAAGCGCTCTCGACGGCGGGGGAGGAGGGGGGGGGAGATGAAGGAAGCACGGCCGGCACTCGGCTCGCTGTATGTATATGTGTGTAACAACTGTACGGAGGCCGCCTTTACATACATATATGCGTGTGTCTCTCTCTATATATATATATATATACTCGCCTGGAGCAGAGCGATGTCGTAGTCGGACTCCGAGCCCGTGTAATCCTCGTGAATGATCACCCGCTCGACGCGGATTACGACCCCGTGCCCGTTCAGGCTGGACGCCCCCGCTTTGACGCTGAGGGAGCTGGGGCCGACTCTGCAACGGGCAAGCAAAGGCGGCGGCAGCGGCGGCGTGCGCGCGCGCGCGCGTGGCTTATCAGAAATTGAGGTCCGAGGGCGAGGAGGGGGAGGGGGAGGAGCAGGAGGAGCATGGAGCAGGAGGAGTATGCCTGTGTGTTTACGTGTGCTTACGATTTTACGCAGTGGGCGGCCGTCAGGATCCATTCCGGGGAGATGATGGCTCCGCCGCACCGGTGCCGGCCTCGGTACCGCAAGGACACCTGCCGTCGATTAATACGAGATAATATAGTGACAGTGCCGGATATACGGCGGTTCATTAATGTACAAATACGAATCGATTCTTTTCTTTTTGTTTATTTGTTTATTTATTTTTTTTTTTTACAACTGACTATCTCGCTTTCTCACTCGCGTATACCTGGTAAGGATGATCGAAGATCGAGGCCTCGTATCCGCCGACCACTCTGCCATCGTCCGGATGCTGGATAAACTTCGCGAAGCTCGCTAAAAAGAAGGTCTTCGGTAAACATTGGTTTGGTTTAATTGGCTTTATAGATTGCACGAAATTAAAGGCCAGCGAAGCTTAAGTAACTAAAGCAACTGAAACTACACGTGATACTGATCCAAGGGATTTTGATTCGCTGAACATTTAACCATGTCAGCTTTTCAATCTATTCTAGTCGAGAATCGGAAAAAAGATCGAGTGCTTTTTCGACGTACTTCAGGTTATACCTATGTAAAATTATAAGATTATCGTTTCGAAAGCGAGTCATCGCGTTGTCAAATTTTGTTAAGATTGTTTTAATGTGTTTACTGTCACGAAAATCTGAAAATCGGAATCATTTTAATAATAACGACTTTATATAAAAGTTAGTCCTTTTGCGACCTAATCCAAAGTCAAATTACAGTTTTAAAGTCAAAATTCTCAGCCCAACGATTTTACACATCCTGAATCGCCATTTTCTAAAACCGTAGTCCCTATATGGAAAAAACACAAGGCAAGCAATCTGTCGTATCTCACTGAAAAACGAAAGATATCCAAAAAACACATCGGAATTTAACATAGAAAAAAGCACTATAAAGTACTTTTCTTAATTTTTGAAACGAAATTAAAAAGTATACGCTTGTTTCTGTTACTAAATATCGTTTCAGATTTTATTAGCCTGCGTTGTAACTGATGCATAAAGTCGAATCACACCATGAGTTGTAATTCACACGTGCTATTCCTGAATATGATTTAAAAGTATCGGGTATCATCATCGATGTTTATTGTTTGATTATCAGCAAAATTTCTTTTTTCAAATTTTGGTTGAAATTTCTAATATACACGATACAATAGGCAAAGTTCAAGCGTAGCTTTCTGATGCATTACACTAGAATCACATAAAAATTAAACGACGTTATTAAAACAAACTTACTTTTTATGGCCCTATTTATTTCAAAATATTAGATATGCACACATAAAAAAATTGCTTTAGGTTCACCGTATAAGCAATGTAAATCACTGACACAGCAATTATTTCACTTATATATATATATATATATATATATATATATATATATATACATAACATATATGACACAGAGAAATTGAAAAATTTTTAATTAAGAAATATATGTACCAAATCGAATTAATTTTCTCTATTAATGATTTTTTTAATCTTCGAAATTTCCACTTTCGTATATATGTATTGATATTAATAAAAACTAGAAATAACGAACGATTTCGCTTTCAATTTTGTTAATGAATTACAGCGAAAACTACACGGCATCAAGAGCAAATAAAAACAATGAAAAAATTCTGAAACAAAAATAGAAAAAACGGAAAACTCCGATGGTTAATTATAATTTGATTGGACACGCACCGAAATTAGTAAAATATTGAGCTAAAACACACTGCAGAAAAAGGAGCTGGAAGACAAGAGCGCGAGTGTACATAGTGAAACTTGCACAAAGACTGTCGATTCTTTATGAAAGGCAGTTCTCTTTTAAAGATCGCGGTTAATTGATGTCCCGGCGCGCATTAAAATTTTCCTTCTATACACGCGGCCCATAATAACATTATATGTATATATACACACACATATATACACATACATATATATATATATATATATATATATATATACCCACACACACACACACACACACACACACACACACACACACACACACACACACACACACACACACATATATATATACACATCCGAGCCGCAGAGAGCAGGAGCGAGATCGTAAAATCGTTCCTTTTGTTTTTGTTCGCTCGGTTGATGGTAATTATGCCGAGAGCCGGCGCATAATCGAATTACGCCGTCGCGTCGCTCGGGCCATTTAGAACGGCCCATAACAACGAGGACGACGACGGCGGCGGCGGCAGGGGGGGACATCGAGAACCGCGACAACGGCCGCAAAAAATGACCCGGGAAATCTATAATTGAAAGACAAAAAAAATAATAATAAGCTCCCCCCCCCCACCCGTTGGAGAGAGGAACATTGTTCTGCGCCCGCGGCCCGCGCGCCGCTATAATCTGGGTCGGCGCGGTATCGGCATATGGACATTATATCTGTATATATATATATATATATATATATATATATATATATATATATATATACATATATTTAGATGTAGTATCGATTTTTCACCGAAAACGGAGCGCCCGCGGAAACGCAATTAGAAAACAAAGTTCGGCCAGGGAGGGGGTGGGGAATCTCCGGCGTGCGGCGCGTCGGCCGCGGTGAACGGCCAAAGGAATAAAAGCAGGCCACGCGCGGCGCGAGCCTCCTGCGCGGCCGTACGCGAGCGCGGCTGGGAGCGAAGTCCGCCGCGACAAAGGTCCTCCACTTCATCCTCCTCCTCCTCCTCCTCCCCCCTCCCTCGTCCTCCTGCTCCGCTGCTCCTCGTCCGCCTCCTCGAGCTGTACGCCGGGGATAATTCATCGTTATCGGAAGCACCCGACCGCGTGCCCTCTTCTCCATACACGGCGCTCCAACCCCCCCCCCCCGGTCCCCAACTATTAGCCAACATTCCTGATAGCCCGTCACTATCGATTATCCCCGGCCACAATACCAATTATCCACTCTATGCATTTATTTATGCCCCGGTTGCATATTTATTTGTCCCACCGCTTATCCGCCCCGCCTATAGACTCCGAATCATATACGCGCGTCTCCGTACAATTCGTATGTTATACGGCCAAAGATTCAGGCGAGCGATCGTTTGGCCGAAGGCCGCTCCGCTCAGTCCCAATCTAGAACCGTGCGCTAGATACGCGGGATAAAACCGGCCGCCTCGGATTCCTAAATATCGTTAAACCAGCTGTCGTGCTCGCGTATGAAAATGGCGTTCGATAAGTCGTTCCAGCGTAGCGTAATAATAAAACTAAAGGCATAATGACGGCCGTATAACGCGAATAGTAATAATCATAAACTACTTGTGAAATTGGAAGTATAAACAAACAAGTTTCAATGCGATCGTCCGTGCTCTCAATGATATTATCTTTTCCTTTGTTAAGTGTATCCGCGCATCGTAACTTTATAAGTTTTTAAGATCCTTCGTTAAAAGTCTCTCCTCAGAGGAATATTCATGTAAAATAGAATCTTATATTTTCGAAAGGAAACAGAATTGCTTTAGAAGACTGAAAATATTTGCGATTAGTGACATGGACGCGTAAAAATGTTTAGTGTATATATTATTCATAAAAAAAAAATGCATAACGTTGTAAATATAATGTATGAAAATATTAATTAAAACTTTCGTGATATATTCGGTGAAATTCATGGTTTAATTCACATTTTATATAAAAATTTACATCTCTACCGTCGCTTTTATATTTTATTGATCCGCGGCTGTTAATTTATTTAATTATCAACATTAATATAGATTAAATGCATGTACCAAATGAGGATGCATAAATATGTTACAAGCTATAGAATTTGAAAATTTTGCATAATGGATACATACGAGACTGAGACAGGTGATAATAATACCGAATGTGAAATATTAAAAATTTATTGCAATTATATTTATTATTAACGTAATACTCCGTGATATCTGTATCGATCTTCAATCTTTACAGATGAAGTTATTATTAAAAATCGAGAATAGCTATTTTAACATGAAGGAAATATCTGCCACCAACTAATCTAGGATTCTCGGATGTTTTAACATCTTTTCAATTACAAGAAATAGGTCGAACGACAAAAACATTGCATTGATATGAACTAAGTTTAACTGAAAATGAATGTCAATTTCAGGCCGCTGTTGAGAACGTTGAACGTTAGACTATTTTTATTGATCGACGATAACGAATCTTCTCTATCAGCGTGGGTCAGGATACTGTCGACATGACATTGAACATATATCATTATGAATAACGACAAAAACCTACATTCTTTATTATCGATCATTATCAATTAGGCCGATTTCAGTCTCATACACTGAAAATAATGGCCACATTACAGCTGATTTCAAATATATTCTTAAGTAGGTCGTCAGAATCATTCAAAACGCATCTTTAAAAATGAAGAATTAACGTCTTGCACATTTCCAAGGAGCATTGCTGTTTTGGGACGATTCTAGATTCTTTATGCACGTATAGCGATTTACTCTTTGTTTAAGATTTGAAACGAAATTAAAATGAATCCCGTGGAGAATAAAGATGGTATGTTAATCTGACGAAAACTGGCAAACTGACAAGAATGTTCGTATAAATGATTATTCCGCACTGCAAATCTCTATAAATGAGAACTTAACCCTAATAATAATGTCGCGCAATTCTCTGAGGAATCCTCGAACTAAGAGGAAGGTTTACCGTGAGTTATTCCTATGAGGACGTTACGTCAAGATGAAATATAATATTTTGCCATTGTTTCAAGCGAATTTCCCAAAATAATTTTCTATAATAAGATGAATAAACTATTTTTGCATTAATAATAAATCACGTGGATATGATGATTTGTGCTTTTTTAGTTCAAAACGATTATGTTTATATATTCAAATAATCATTGCTTTTACAAGGACATAAGTGTATTAAAATCTGGAAATTTTAAGTTTTATATCTTTTTTAACCAAATATAGCTATTACAACTTGTATAATATATGCCTTGAGTTTGTCCAACTATGAATAAAACAATCCTTCGGTAATTTGACAAAACTTCAATACAATTTGTTATAATAAAAATTTTAAATATTCGATTGATTAATCTGAAGTGTTACAAAATTAGTCGAAAAGCCTTTAACAGTGTAATTTTTATTTAATATTCGATATACACTTTTTGTCTCTGTTGGTTATAAACAGAGCGTGTTTAATTTTGATGCCTATATCGAAATATTATTATTATTATTATAATTAATTAATCTTAATTAAGAATACAATTCATAATTGGTAAGACAGGCATGACCGTACAAAAATATTATATAACTCGTGCAAGAAAACAAAGACAATGATCATATTTTTCATTATTCTTACCAAGTTATCTGTAAAAACTTATTTTTAAGAATCCTAATTGTTCATTTTACTTGAAAGTACAGTCACGTGCTTTCTTACCCATTTTTCATATTCTATTCAAATTCTGGATCATTGCCGAGTATCGATCTCAGATTGAAAATGTTGGATAAAGTAGTGCTTCTTCGTTTATAGAAGATTCTCTTCTGATATTCTCCTCAAGCTCTTACGTGAAAAGTTTGACTACACGCTGCAAGGCTCCGTTCCTTCAAATGGTCCGCAATTCGGAATTTTTTTAATTAAATATTTTTTGCTTTTTAGAAAAGCGACTTTTTCAAACTCAGACAGAACTAAAGCAAGATTGGATGCAGGGCGATTTCCCTCCCGCGCTGAGAGGTGTTTTACCTAATACGATAAAGGCCTAAGTTTAAATTATTTTTACCTGAAAATCCAAGAATATGAATATTAGCGTGAAAAATTATATATAAGGGATTTTCAAGACTTTTCAGTTCAAAATAATTCTCAACATAAAACCTGCAGTGCCAAATATGCATTTCATTTTAAAAAAGGTTGACGCCTATATAGTTTTTTAGGCGCTCTAAAAATTAAAGGCAAAATAACGTACTAGAAAAAGATGGGCTAAAAATAAGGCAAAGATGGAAATAGTAGAGACAACTGATAAATCATCAAAGAGAGTTGGATTGATAGACATAAATGGCGTTAGTCATTACAGGATACTTACCTATGTAATTTTTTTACCTCGAATAGCCATTCCTTTAAAAATAGCACTAATTTAAGTAAGTTGTTTAATAATTGCAAAGATAAGGATTATCTATGTTTAAAATCTGAAGATGTTTACAAAATTAATTGTATGGATTCTAATAAATACTATAATGGACAAACAGGTAGATATTTAAAAAAGAGAATTTATCAACATAAATATAGTTTACGTAGTTCACATATTACTTTCGTTTTAAAGGAACATTGTTTAAAGCTTTTACATTCTATTGATTTTGTGAATGTGGATTTTAGAGCATGGTATTAATAATAAGTATAAAAGAGAGAGTCTTGAAAGTATTCACATTTCCAAGAATCAAAAAAATGTGAATTTAATGTCAGAGTCTAGTAAATCAGATAACATTTATCATTCTTTATTAAATTGATCGGTTTTGGACATTTTGTGTAGAGGGGGATTTTATATTTAATTTATGAAATTTGGTAGTAGGGATAGGGTATATATAGATTAGAATATGATGTTTAGTTTAGTTCCTGATGAGGAGCCCTAGCGAGCTCGAAACGTTGGACTACTACAGCAAGTCTTCGATTAGGTAAGGGTGGTGGGAACAGTCAGACTGCACTTTACTAACATAAAATATTTTTCAGCTAACATTTTTATTTTCAGATTAGTCTACGGGGGTGATTTTACACAAGGACAGTCTGACTGTCATGTCTACGTTTCAGCCAGGCTAAGCAAGAAAATACTTGTCATATGCAAGATTCAAAGCTGGAAGAAACGAAATTTTCTAAGACACTATTTACAATTCGATGCATGTAAATTTATGTTGCTATTTTATCATTAGAATTAAAGTGATGAAAATAAAATGAAATTCGAATATAATTATTATAAAAATGCTCAAATATAATTACTCGAGGAAGGCTAATTATGCGAGAACCTTGTGTACAAAAGGTGGCGTTGGCAGTAATAACGCGGGCGACAGCGAGCGAAACCCGTCAGTTTACGCAGACGCTGAAAAAAAATCGCGTTTCGAGTGCCGCGTCAGAGGCGAGCGGTCGGGGAAATTATGCAGCGGCCTCGGCGTCAATCAAAGCCGAACGAATGTTTGCCCCGCCGATTGGCCAACACCAGTCCCGAAGCTTACAGCTTCCGCAGAATGCGGACGGCAAGTCGCCAAGCAAATACGTGTATAGGACGCCCTCGCTCGGGCGCCGCCGCGCCGCTGTTTGTTGTCCCGCCGAGCCCCTGCCTCGAATCGAGCGGCAATTGTCTGCTCTGCGTACGTATGCGCTCAACCGCACACAGACGACTACATATAGATATATAATTATGCGTAGACACATACATAAACGGCCCGCGGTCCCAGGCTCGACCTTTTAATTAGTTATCATCTCCCGAGTTTGCTTTGATCTATTATTATCCCTACTTATCTGCTCATATAATGCAAAAAGGGCTGGAAATCCAAATTTGCATTATTTGGTGCGCACTCCCTTCTCCATGTCTAAGTTCATAATCAATGATAGCACATCGAGTTTTACAAAGGGAAACTGGAATTGACTCCAGCAATCGAGCAATCATAGATTCTTTTGTCTAATCACAATATTGCGATCTTTTATTAATGACGCAGGAAAATTTTAGTACAAAACTACGTGAACTGTGATAAATTATATGACTAATCCTTACTGCATTGTTTCGAAAGGTTCGTGTTTGAAATTTCAAGCACGAGGCATTTAGCATGCAGGTTGAAAACTATGCACTATGGAATAGGAGGAGAGTTCCGTAAGAACTTAACACCTTATGTAATCTCACCCGTTACAGAACTAGCAATGTGATAATCTACAGAAGAAAAACTTCATCGTTAGTTTTATTCAGCAATTTCAGATTTATACTTGATTAATAATTATGGATAACTGTTATGGAATTGTCAATATATCTACGATTGTCTTCATTCGATATTGATTGGTCATATTTATATACTCACCTGAATAAACGGACTATGTCTTTTTTTCTTGAATGTAAATCAATGCATCGTATTCTATTATCAAAACCAGCGTATAACAAATCGGTTCGATCAATGCCATTGTTTATGGCGTGAAAGCCATGAAAACTGATGAAATTGCATTGTGAAATCTTATATTTTCAGCGTTCAGCCTATTGATTATAAAACGACGTTATAAATTTCCTTTAGAGAATCGCCAATAAATGCAAGTCAATATTTAATATAGTATTAACAAGTAAATATACGACGAGATTGCTGATACTACTGACACATTTTATTCTTGGTATATGATCGTATTAATGTTCTTTATGAAGAAAAAAAAATAACGACTATTTGCGCATAAAACTGATCCTAACAAAATGGACGATGCGCGTTATTTAAAGTTTCTTCATTTAATCATCTATATAATCGATAGAAAAGCTGTTAGCCAAATGAAAGTTTTACATGATTCAGTGAAAATATCGCGCTTGATTTCAAATTCTTTTCCCGTCTATTGTCCTACTCCCCTTTGCTTTTGACATTCCCGCTATGATGCGGCAATATCTAAAGCGTTGCTATCGGAGTTTGCAAAAAAAAAAAAAAAAAAAAAAAAACGATAATGTTTTCCCGGCCGATTACACGCGTAATACTATTAAGTGACGCTGATAAGAGGCTCGCAAGAAGAAAGCTTTGCAAAGGCATCGAGAAATACAGTTTATCCGAGAGTTTATGCTATAAATATTTAAGTAAATTTATATAAAAGCATCGCGCTCTAATTTACCGTCGGGAAATGAAAAGAAGTGCCATGAATAACGATCAAATATTACGGTTTCGACTTGGCTATACACCAGCGCGGAGAAGTAAAAAAGATTTGGCCGAACGAGAGGTATAATATCATTTCGACGGCGCGATGAGGGGGAGGTGTCGGGCTCATATAATGACGTCTGAAAAATGCATAAGAGTTGGTAATGGACGTCTCGGTCAGGAGGATTCTGCCTGAGTCTCCCCCCCCCCCGATTATGCAAATGATTATTTAAGCACTGGGGCGTTGACCAGCGGATTTATATGCTAATGGGGCATTAGCCCGTAACACGCGGAGATATTTGTAAAAAGATGGGTTCGCTGCATGAGCCAACGCCTACATTCCAAAGCTCGAATATTCCCCTCAATGCTCCCCTTCTACCCTCCTCTCCTTCCTCGTCCGCCCGCATTATCGATACGTTTTACGTCGCTACGCGCATTTCAATGCATAATTTGTGCCAGCGACACTGCTGCATGCGGACATTTGCATATTTATAGTAATTTTTCTTCCTTTTTTTTTTCTTTTAAAACATCGATGCCGCTTCTAGCATTTTTTTTATGACAAATATTCCGGAATTTTTTAAATTTTGCTCAATCCTCGCTTTGTTGCCAGAATGTGGTCTTTCGATCAAGCAGCATTTGAGACAGTCAATGCATGGTTAATGAATCCCGCTTTTGTGAAATGTTAGTCGGAATGATATTTCACACTGCAGCGCCATGTTTATTATTTTAATATTAATCAATTTAGTAAATTCATACTGCTATAATATACGTCTAGATTAATTTATAAACTCCGCATTTAAAGTATATTTTTATTTTCATTATTATATAGTTACGTAGTCATTATAGCGATTACACGTCTTTGAAGAGGTCTATTATTTATTTTCAAATTCTGATTTCATAAATTTCAATCTGAATTAATTCTGTTATACTTTTTTTGTAAATCATATGTTAATGATCTATTTTTTGACAAACCTCAAATCTTATAAGGTTATTTATATTAATTAACTTTAATTTAGACAATTTCATCTTAGGTAAGATACACTTGCATTATGAACAGCGTCCTCGTTAACCGTGTCAGGTTAATGTAATCTCCTCGATTAAATTGTATAATTGAATTAAATATACAAGAAGAACAGGGGATTATATTATTGACGATACAGCGATAAGAATAAAAAAAGAAATTGTTATTTCATTTAATGTTTGAGATAGACGGATTTCTTTTATATATAATAAGGAACAGAGTTATACTCGAAGTAAATCGTGACAAGAACTGAGAATGTCCCGGCTTTTTATACTTGTGCTTAGCTTATTTAGTGTTTTAACGTGCGAGTGCTCTCACGTTATACATTCAAACTTCGTGAGAATAATCGACGGCATACCAGCAGACATTCGAGATTTCCCTTACATGGTACGTATTTTAATGCAATATAAATTTTATATGGGAAATATTTTCTAAATTGGCCCCTATCAATATTAAAAATTATTCTTTTTATTATATTTCATTACTGTTTTTATTTAAATGTCACGAGATTGACATAAAATCTACAGTTTAAACATCATTTTCGCCATGCCTCATAAACGTATAAAATAACATCTCGTATTATTTAGGCATCGTTACAATATAAAGGGACGTTCAACGGTCACGAATACGATCACTTCTGTTGCGGCAGTATCTTAAACGAGGAATGGATTCTTACCTCCGCGCAGTGTGGACAAAAGTAAATTAATGATATCTTATGTAAATTATATAAAAGACTTAAGTAAAAAAAAAACAAAAAAAAAAACAAAAAAAAAACAATTCCGTCGTAATTCCAATTTATGCATTGACGAATATTTCAGGCGAACAATGAGTGATTTTCACGCGAGAGTTGGAAGCTCAAAGTATTACGAAGATGGAGAACTCTACGATATCGAAGATTCCATAATTCATTACAAGTTCGATGAAATAAGCCGAGATTTTGATGTGGCTCTGCTGAAAGTAATAAAAAAAATTTATATATATAATATAGACTTTATTCTTCTGTTTGTTTTAATGCTGGATTTCTTTTTCCAGTTATCCGCGAAGATTTCATTCAAAGAAAGTATTCAGCCGATTAAATTGCCGAGCATCATCGATACGATCCCAGAAAAATCGAATTTCTCCATAGCCGGCTGGGGAGCGACTGAGGTTTTTATAGCACTATTATATCGTGGAGTATTCATTACTCGCTTTAAGATGCCTTCCTTTTTTTTTTCTTCTTTAATATAAATCCACAGTTACTGGGCAGAATATCCGACGATTTGCGGAAAAGTTACATCGAGGAGATAAGCACCGAGGACTGCCAATATGCGTACGGCCCGGACGTTATTACCGATCGGATGTTTTGCGTTTTTACGACCGGCTACGGGCCGTGTGTGGGCGATTCCGGATCTCCCGCAGTATTCAACAACAGGATAGTAGGTAAGGGAATCAGTGGGAGACGAAATCGTGAGTTTAGTAGTTGCTAAGTGTCGCCCAATACTTTTCGTTACGAATCATCAAAAATGCGGATGGCAATCACGCGCTGCATATTTCAATCCAAAGGACAATAAAAAAAATTATGTCTATCGCAATAGATAGCTTGTCGGCTCGCAATTCAACTCGAGAATTATTCTACAATTTCGAAAAAAGCACTATAACTATTTCAGTTTAGCGTTACGCAAGAGTTCGATATTTTGATATGGAAAAAGGTAATACAGTTAAATCCAAGTTACTGATAGTCTACTTTTTTCTTTATTAGATGTTTTTTGAAACATAAAATAATGCTTGAAAAGTATAATTATTGCTTTATTCATATGAATTATTTTCCTATATGAGTTTCATATGTGAGTATTACGATGGAATGTACGCTGTAATTCATTCAAATTTTTGAATAGATTATTTAAAAACCAAACACATCATAGAAAAATTTATTTTTAAATATTACACTAGTATTTCTGGGACGGATGTATTTGGTTAAGTGAATTGGTTACATGCGCCTTGAATCGATCAACCAATGAACTGAATACGTATACGGATTTTGCAGTTCATCGATTGTTCAATTCAAGGAGCTATAACCAGTTAGTTTGATTTATTCTACCCCTCCTAAGAAAGTTCCGACGCTAAATTTGACTTTATTTAGTCGTTCATTTATATATATCCTTCATATAGACATCGCATATATATATATATATATATATATATATATATATATATATATATATGTGTGTGGAAACGCTATCTTTATAATTTCATGTTGAATTTCAAAAAAACTCTGATGGAATATTAGACTATTATACAGATTTTTGGAAAAAATGTTGAGTACGTTCAAGAACGATTTGCAGTATGTGCTACAATGCCAAATTCTCGAAAAATAGGGAACAGACTTACAAGCTATCGTCCTTTATCCACGTAATTTTGACTAAAGCCCTTCGGATCGTAATATACAGCGCGAGTGGTTGTGCCCAAATTTGTGCCGGTTGGAACGCAGATAGTTAGCATAGCACGATGTGATGATTGACATTATTTCCACCAGGTCTCGCGTCCTGGAGTTACGGCTGCGCCTATGACAATCCAACGGTCTACGCGAACGTCACCAGCGTACTGGACTGGATCAGGAACACAACGGGCATCGCCGCCAACTAATGGCAATTGGAGGCGGCGTAATGCGACCAAAAATTACGGCACCGCGATGTGAATATTCAAGGAATGCCGCGCAGCAGCGAGACAACGGCGAGTTGTAAGCTTGTAAATCGTGTAAATAAAAGTCGGGCTGGAATAAAAAAAAGTCGGTCCACCCGCACTCTAATGAAGGTAACCCGTCGAGGGAGCTGCTGGGTACACTATATATATATATACACACACACACACACACACTTATATATGTATATATATATTTATATACGTGCATAGCAGACACATTGCCGCCGGCATCGTCGAGCGCTCGCCCGCGGGAGAAGGGCGGCAGCTCGGGTTTAGCGACGCGGGCGCGCGCTCCCCGCTCTCTAACGAGAGCCTCTGCGGTATTCCGGAGCCGCGCTCGCTCGCTCGCTCGCTCGCTAGCTCGCGCACAATAATGCAAAAGAGTACGTTGCGGTGGCGGAGCCTAGGCGGGCGCGTGCTCCCCGGAGTGCCTGCTTATTGCGACGATTTGGCAAGATCTCGGGGATATTAGCGTCGGTCGCCGTGCTCGCGCAATTACGCCCTTTTCCCCGTGTCGGCTGAACGAGGAGGCGGAATGGGCGGGGTGGAGGGAAGCTTTTCACCCCGCGCGCCACGTACTTAATAACGGAGCGAGCCGTGCCAAAGCCCGTTCGCGGGAGCGAGCGTACACACACACACACACACACACACACACACACCGGATCTGCTACGTGCATTCTGCGACGAAAAGCTCGCCAGTCTCCTGGAAATTCAGGCGTGGCGCAACGGTCACTGCCTGTATACGTTTGTTTCTAAGAAGCGCCGCTCTGTGAAATCCGCGCCGAGTGAACAACGCCGTCTCCGCTCTTGCCAAGAATCGCGATTCATTGCGCCGGGACCGTCTCTCCCACTCGCTCCCTTTCTCTGAGGTATAGATTAAACGTAAACAAAGACAATCGAATTAATCTTCGGCCCCCGTCCCTCCTAATGGCGTGGACACTGTGCTTCTTCTATTTGGCTGGCGTTTTGATGCTGGATCAGAATTTTTCTAGGCTCTTAAATTACGCGTCTTGCGACGACCAAAAACTTTGTATAGTCCAACGTATCACGAGAAATATTGTAAAAGTAGCTCTTGTTGAACGTGGAAAGAGAATTTTCCAATCAATATTTCATTCTTTGTTGTAATGTATGAAATTTCCAACATTATTAATAAATCTCGTATTTCCGAATAAATTGAAATTATTTAGTTATTCAATCTATGTATACGTCTATTCTATTATATTAATAATAATCGATCTTTCCAGAATAATAACATTATTTATAGTTGTGTAACTTGCTGAGTACAAAATTTAATTTGAGCCATTTAATTAATAATATCAGGCTGAATTATAACTGATTACTGTAAATGTATGGAAAGTTGCTAAATAATAAAAATAAGCTGTAATACAGAAACGGTTGTATCATATATAGAGCTACACTGGAATGTGTGTGTGTGTGTGTGTGTGTGTGTGTGTGTCTGTAGAGAGAGATATATTTAAAAAGTCGCTTCCGTCCACTTTAACGATGTACGTGGCGGGCATAAAAATTAATCGATCGCTCGCAGAAATTTCAAACTCGCGTAATGCGAGATTTACGGGGTGATATACAGGCTTTTCGCGCGTACGCGGCGGATTCGAGGCTCGGCGATGTCGCGCTCGACGCTCGCTTCGCGGCGGCGCGGCTAATGAAAATATAAAAGCGCATTATTAAGTCGCGCCGATGTGCCGTCGCCCCCCTCCCCGCCCATCCTCGAGCGGGGGAGAAGGAGGAGGATCCAGTTACAAATTTCCAATTTGCAACTCCATTCTGCCGGACTGCTCCGGCCGGCGGCGGGGGCCTCGCGGGGGCACGGGGGGAGCGAAGGGTGGGTTCAGGGAAAGTTACTCCGGCGAATGATGGCGACATTAGTTAAGATTACGAGCCAGGGAATCTGAACTTTCATGAAGATTCAGCGCCGGCGGGCCGCGGGGGCGCGCAACAGCGGCCGGCTTTTCAGCGCGGGGCCCGAAGGACGGACGGAGGATGGCGGGGGTGGCAGCCCTCAGTCGGCGGCCGATCCCGCCTTAATTCCGCTATTACCGGAATTTTTATCCGGGCGCCCCTTCCATCTCGCGCGGCAGATGCCTTGACAAACGAGCGCTCGCCTTCGCCTCCGTCTCGGGCCGCGGTGTGGCACGGCGGAGCGGGGGTGCGAGGGGCAAGAGGGTCGGGCAGGAGGAGAAAATCCACCGCGGAAAAGACTGATGGTCCCCATTTTTGCGCCCGGGGGCGATTTTGATTTCCAGGAGCGATTCGCCGCTCTCCCCGTGCTCGGCGCTCCATTCCCGGGCTGTCGGACACGCCGCGGCCCCGGAGTTCCCCGTCCGCCCGGGCGAAATATGGCGGGCTGTCGTGCTGCCTTCCCCCGTCCCTCCGCCCTCGCCCTAGCCGGTCAGAGGACGGAAAATGCCGCTTCATCCTCTACCCCGCCCTCTCTCTTTTCCGGCCGTCTTCCGCGCTTTCTTCCATTACAAACGAAATTTATTCCTCCATCATCGTGCAGCATTTATAAGGGCCGGCGCGCGCGCGCGCGCGGCTCGACTACAAAGCCGTGAGTGGGCAGGAGGGAAGGGTGAGACAGAGAGAGAGAGAGAGAGAGAGAGAGAGAGGGAGAGCGAGATAGGTGGGGGGGGGGAAGAAGAGAGTACTTCAGAAGGCAAAAAGGGGCTGCGTGGTAAGTATTTCCGTTACTAATGTATAAGGCCTCCTGATTTGAGTGGGGCGAAGCCTGAGGGGGATGGGTAACGAGAGATAGACGGAGACGGAGACAAAGGGAGAGAGAGAGGAGGTAAATTAGCTGTCGCGCGGGAGGTAACGAAGGACACAATATTTGCTATGGTAATGCGCAATTAAAATGTAAATTAGGGCGAGCCTGGCAAATATATATTTGTGAAGCCCTCTCGCGGCGTCGCTCGTCGGTCGCGCGCGCGCGCGCGCGTAGCGCTGATCGCGTGAATTATGCGGGGATAGGCGCCGACGGATCCGCCGCGCGCGTTGCCGCCCCGGCCCCGAAAAGCGGCTTGGCTCCGCAACCGCGTCTTATCCGGCCCGGGGTGCCTCGGCGAGCGCGTTCCTGGTCGAGATGATGTTTCGGATCGGCCCCCGCGAGACCGCTGGGACCTCGGCGCCGGAGACCGGCTTCGATTCGTATTTTATTCCAAACTGCGCCTTGCGTGCCGATTTCGCCGCTCTCCAACTGAATCGAAGTGATCCAGCTGGAACTGAGGCGTCTGTTGACGTCCAAGTATTGCGATTTCGCGAAAATTTGACACACTTTCACGTGGTTCGTGTTCAGCTATATTTCGATTAATACTGGAAACAGTATCTATGCAATATATACGTGTATAGTGCTAAATAAAAATTACGTGAATGAAGAAACTCTGTCCTTGTGAAAAGCACGCGGAAAAGTATCATTATATGTTCATCCTCGCATTCTCTAATTAATCAATTCCAACTATCATTCTTCTATACCTCTTGTCGTGCGTGTTAAGAATTCGAATCGCCCGGAATTTCTATTAGATTATTAATATAATTGTTTTGATACGCCGTAAAATCAGGTAAACGTATATTAGCCGTTCGACGTGTATGCAATTTGTGCGTGCACAGTTCGAACGGCTCGATCGGCTCGAACGGCTTGATTGCTCAATTAACCGAGGCTGCTCGAGCAACTCCGAGATTTGAATGGCGCCGGCAATGGATCGTTGCGCTCGCGCGTGCTGCTCCGTATACGACTTTCCAATAATTAGATCGATTCGAACGGATCGTTCGCCCGATCGGCCCGAGCTCCTCGGGATCTTTAAATGGCGACAACGAGTACTCCCGCTGCGTTCGAAGCTCCGAAAAAAAGTTGCCAATCCCAATTTTAATTAGCGCGGCGACGACCGAGAGCACCGTCGACTAGGCCACTGGTAGAAATGAGACGCGGAGCAAGGAAGAGCGTCGCACTGCCTGGAGACCGAGATAAGATCGGGTATTTTGCAGACTCGCGCACAGGCGCGCAGATACTGTGACGGTTGTTTCGGCCAGGCGCGCCTCTTTATGGAGATGCAATACCCGCTCGGCCATCTCTCCGTATGCGAGCCGTTCGGCTTAATCGCGCCATGTTCATTTTCAGCTGGCCGCGGCAGCTTAAGCTCTCGCGATCTCTCTCTCTCTCTCCCGGCCATTTACCAGTAAAGGGAGACCGAGAGCCCTTGGGAGACGAGGCGGCGGCCGGGTCGTCGTTCGCGCGCACACGTACATGCGCACACCTACGCACGCGTAAACCACTCGGCGGCGAACCGCTCGTACTCCTCCCCCCCCCCCCGCCACCGCCCAGCACTCCCTCGCACGACCATCAACATCTCCAGTAGCTCGCCCGACCGGCTCTGTGTGTGTGTCTGTGTGTGTGTGTGTGTGTACTCCGGGCTTCATTCGCACGCCGGCACCGCGTCAACCGGGGCTCCATTCGTCTTGCTCTCGAGCTCCTTTTTCATCGGCCCCCGCCGTCGGATTTCGAACCCGGCGCCCCCCTCCCGTCGCGTCGTCCCACGGCTCCGGCGCGCGAAACCGTACATATACGTATATAGGATACAGCTAATATATATATATGTATGTATGTGAGTGAGTACGTGCGCGCGTGTAATGTAAAATAGAGCTACTTGGGCGTATTGCGACAGAGATACGCCCGCTGATGTTTGTTCTTTTGCCGCGTGTGAACAATTTATTACGCGCATAATGTCAAGAAGAATCATATCGCGGCGGGAGGTTAATTTTTCCGAGCGGCGACAATGAGTTTTATCGGACGTTAATGGGCCGCCCGACGTGTATTTAATTATAAGCGCGCACACTCGTAAATTAATACTGGGGACGAGTTAATGCTCGCACTGGCGTTTGTATCTCGCTATTTCCGAATTATCGGATTTAACGTTTGTTCGTTGATAAGTAATCGGCAGTGGTCAACGATCGCAGCAGTTCTCAACATTGATCGTACTTTGTTCAGGTCGTTTAATAATAGCTTAGCCGTCGTTCTTTGAGTTGTACGTTATAGAAAGTTTTACGTTATTTTATCTGAGATTTTCAAGCGTCATTTCATTTGATAGCAAAACTATTCAGAAAAGATTATTTAATGAAACATGCTTCTTTGCAACGTTAGAATTCCATTAAAAAACATCTAATAGCTGCTTTTATTAACTTAACGAAGCAAGAGCAGAAATTAAACAAATCTAATCCCATTTAATAAAACTTTTGCTGTAATTTATATTTACTGCTTAAGCTTCAAATTATATGCAAAAAATATTCAGTATACACATGGGAAAATCTCGTAAAGTACATGTTAACAATTCAAATACATCTATATGCCCTTTACGTATGATATTTTCGGATTTAACAGTAATAAATAAAATTTTGAAATATTAAACATATTCAGAAATAAACGTTCATTTAATATATGCTATATATAGTAAATAATAAAAACGAGCAGGAACCCGAGATGAAGCATTCCAAATAAATTCAACATACATATCGCAATTCGCATTAGACGATTCGTGGCTCCTGGAAAAACTGTGAAATATTGAAATGGTTTTATTTTATTGCAACATATATTTCATGAATAAACAAATGGACTATACGAGATACGCCTCATATAATAATATTATTTCAAGTATTTCTGTTAGTAAAATATGTATGTATTCTAGACGCGTCTGATATTAATAATATAATATAATATAATATGAATATTTATAATAAAATATAAAATTATTTATTGTTATGACTGTTTTGCTCTGCGATTAAATATTTAGTTTGTGCCACGTAATAAAGCTTAGATTATATAACTAATTTTTTTCCTGACCTATTTATTACTTTTTTTATTTTTCGTTTAGCCATAAAATGCCGAGCATCGCTTTACCTAATATTCGAGTCGCGCATTATTTACAATATATAAATAAACGGATCTAATAATTTAGTAATGAATTTTTTTAACGTGAAAATCTCTAAATTTCGTTTAATTCAGCAGTAATTATTGGCGTTATGTCATTACGCAGTTATTGTAAGAGACTTAAATAAAACAGCCATGCAGTTATAATGCATGGGCAAAATTACAAATTCAAACAGCAGTAATCATTCTATGCTGGAAAATATTACTAACATAACAAGTGTTAATTATGAAAAGTCAAAACTGATACTAACAATGATAATTCCGCATTGCGGGAAAAGCGTCGAACACGTGTAATCCCCCCCTCCCCCAGACAAAATGTTGTTTGCGCCGGGAATAAAGTTATAACCTAGAAAACAAAAACAAAAAAGCGAATGCCGCCGCGTCGAAAATTGAGCGCGTACCCGGAGTGAACCGAATTGACGAGCTGGCAAAATCCATAATGAATCAGGGGGGCGGGCGCGTGGTGCGAGGGTGGGGGGGGGTCTATACGAGGCCACAAAGATAAATGGCCTAATTTCAAGGGATATGTTCGGGCAGGTGGATCCCCGTACCGGAGTCGTGAGCTACCTCCCGCGCCCCTCCCCGCCCCCCAGATCCTCCCGACAGTTGCTCGTCTATTTTTTATTTTCCGCCCGTCGGCCGTACGTCACGCGTTAACACGCTCGGGCCTCATTTCCCTCGAGTGCGCTTTTTTTCCCTCCCCCCGCTCGGGAGCGCGCGACCTCGGACGGAGCGCGCTGGCGCGACCCCGGCGTCGCCGTCGCGTCACACGGCGACCAATAATTGTCCGGCCCGCGGGATTCTTCGTTTTTCGCGCGCGCGCGGTCACCGGAGGTCACCGGAGGTCCCCGGGCCGGCGAGTCAGATAAGTCAGCGCGGCGCTATTCCGAAATTCGAATTTTTCCCAGGCACGCTCCGAGAGCGGATGGCGCTCGGGTTATCTACTTGCCGGTCGGCCTGTCGATACCCCCGGAAGCGGAGGGAGGCGAGCGCGCCGGGGAGCCCGATTAAACTCTCGGGCCAATTTAGCGTTATCTTTATTCAGTTTGCAATCTCGCGGAAGTCCCGGGGAAAGGCGCAGGGGCGGGGGCGGGGTGGGGGTGAGGTGAGGAAGCGACGGGGTCGGCAGGGGAGCGGGCGGCGTGGCAGGCGAGGGGGCGCCGGACTCGCGGAGGATAGTTAATTTCGTGTCCATTTATTCGCGCAGCTGCCGGAATTCCGGGAGGACCCGGTGCGCCGGGTTCGGGCGTTATATTGGCAGAGCGAGAGAGCCCGCGCGCGCTCCTCCGACGGCAGCGCGCGGGCGCATGTAGGACCGGCGACGCCAGGAATTCAACATTAAAAGTTTATCTCGAAAGTCAGTTGGTGCGGCACCCCCCCCCCCCGCCCCTCGCCGCCCCCAGCCCCCGCGCTCTGGCTTCCACGCCGGCTTGGAATTCCCGCGGCGTGCTCTCTCGCACTCTTTCTGTCCGTCTATCTCTCTTCTCTTTACCCCGCCACCCTCCTCGCTCGCTCTGCCGTGCGTTTACGTCTGTCCGACGCCAGAGCCATGTTGGGTTGGGGCGGGGAGGGGGGGAGAAATCTGAAATTCCACCCTCGCCCTTTTCCATTTGTCTAATGCACTCGCTCGCCCAAAAATTTACGAAAACGCGGCGTATCGCGCACAGCAGTTGTACGGAGAAAAAGCGCGCGCGACGCAGCTGCTAGCCCCTCCTGCCGAGGGAGGGGGGGGAAAGTTTACGCGCGAAAACTTACGGGGTCCGCCCCGTAAAAATTCAAAAAAAATATTCGCCCGCGCGCAACGAGCCGACTTGGAAAATAGGACCACGGAAATGCTCGACGACGACTCGATGAAGCGGGCTAAACTAGCCGATGTGCATCGGATGTATTTTTGTACGTAAGTGTATCTTTGTATGTATGCGAGGTGGAGGATGGAAAGGGGGCCTCTGCACGCATGTCCGTGCGTGTCTGCGCACGCACACTCGGCCCTAATGCTCAGGGGCGGAAAACTGCTGCAGCTGATCGGAGCACACTGTAAACAAAGCGCTCCGCGCAAAATCGCTTACGTGGAATATTCTCCGTCACGAACTGCTGACACCTCGACATGTCGCTGTACGCCCCCCCCCCGCCCACTTCATTGTAGATCTCATCATCTCCCGACGAGTGGCCAGACATTGAAATTATGAGCAAAAACTATATCGATATTATATCCTGCATAAGTATTATAAATTATTTATATCGTCGCCGGTAGAATATCGAAGAAGAAATTTCCACTCGTTGTATTTCGTCGATTAACTTTATTAATATTCATTAGCAACGAACACAGAGCTCAAGTTTAACTTTATGTTTTAACGGGAGTCAAAATTATATGGTTTTTTGCGTGCCTGCTGTATATTTTAGAATAATTACCAGTACATTTATAATACAGAATGCCAGAATAAAATGCATATTCACATAAAAGCTTTTTGACTACATGTAATTATATTATTTCGAATTTACTTAAATGCACTTATGCAAAATATTTCAATTCAGAATTAAAGAGAAGCGTTAACTCGTATCTGTCTAATTGTACAATGCTGAATACCAAATTCGTTTTATAATGATATACTTGGAAGCAAATCCTCTTGATTAAAAATTAACCCCGTCACTTCGTGGCAGTGATCATTGGTGTCTCATAGAAATTATTAGAGAAATCTGAAATCTGCTATTCGCGTAGAGTTAATTTGGTAATTTTTCTAGCACTCTTTGTAATTAAGGATATTTCATTTTGATATCTACTTACTGATTCTGTCTGTATACATGTCAGAGAAATATTGTATTATATCCTTGCAATGTTTAAGTATATGCTCTCAATATCAACTTGTCTGCTAATCTTTACGAATGCGGTAGATTCAACGATTACATATTCACATCCTATATTCCATCCGATCTTATTCGGTACAGCTTGCATACAGGATGTTCTATATTAGCTAAACAATGTATTTAATCTTTAGCTGTACGTAAATCGGGTCTGTCAGGACACGTCAATTACTACTTACGCGTACGATGCTTGGACATTCTTAAGCGTGTTTTATATATTAGCGCATTTTTTCGTTTTTTACGTTGAAACTTTAGTCCATTAGAAGTCAATATATACTATTTTATGGCAACATAAAAATCTGTCGATAAATTTCTATTGTCATAAATATTCCATTTTATATATTTCGTCATATCATTATAGTTTTATACAATTCGTCCGTAAGTTTGAATATGGATTAACGGATATCAATAATATTTACGAATATATGTAAAAAGTACCTATAAAATCCATTAAATTTACAAATCACCAATGTTTTATAAACAATCCTGGAGGGTTCTTTTAGAATATGAAATCTCGGTCAGATGTTTTTACTCGGTTGAAACGTCGATTCATTCTTATCTGTATAGATACTAAGTCGTGTTTTCCGCTTCGATTTTTCCTCGAAATCGAACGCCTTCGCCACGCGACGAGGAGCGCTCGGCAATCGCGACTCGCTCGGAGGAGGAGTGCATTAGCCGCACGGTTTATCGCTCCGAGCGCGATGATCCCCCGTCCTCCCGAGCACGTCCGTCTTCCCCTTGGCAATCTGCTCGGATCGTAGGCTCCGTCTGCCCCGCGGTTGACTTCCTATTTCTAATTAGGAGATACACTCTATAGGACAGGAGAAGCAGCACTTGACCCGACGATACTTCGTGCCCCCCGACCAATTGGGTGTACATGTTATAATATTAATTTTACGTCAACGTATTTAATATAATTCTGATTTTATTTATTTTCCATTTTATTTTCTTTACATCGTTGAAATATCCGACGGCATACCTGATTCGCACTTATGGTAGTTTTAGTAAAGCGAGAAGTGCAATATACGATTTCAATACACAGAAAAAATAATAAATAATTCATTTTTTTTGGCCTCCTATCTTGTATCGATCGTCATACGAATGCGCTAACTTATATTTTCAATAGATATTCCGCTTTCGTTCCAATATATATTTTGATTTTTTTTATGCATTTTATTCGATAAATCTTTATCGTCACGGAACATTGCTGAACTTTTATACCAATCGAAATATTTAAAAGTACGATGTCAGAAAAATTTTGCACCCTTTAACGTGATTTTTGGTTCTCGTGGTTTGAACACTAGCGTTAATTTACTTTTTCTTCATGTGCCAGACGATACTTTTCAACCCGAGGTTAGAGGCTGTTGTGTTTTTGCAACCTAATTTTATTTTTAGAAAAACGTAATCTTTTATTGTACAACGTTTTTCATCGAATCAAATTAGTAGGCTGTATAATCCTAAATTACTTTTTTCAGAAAACAACAAAATGACCAGCGACGCCCAAAAACCGACATTGCCGACGATGCATTTGTAGCCGTTGCAAAATTATTCAAGTATTCAAGAGGATTGAAGATGAACAATTAATAATATTTTACAAAAGATACCTTCTAAATATCAAATTTATCCATTAGCTTCAATCTATACAACATTTTGGACACGTTTGAATTGCAGTAAAATTTGTGCAAGATGCATTTATCCAGAAACAGGGCTCACCATTTTTTAAGGAAGACTTCTTTAAGCTTTCGAAGAGATGCAATAAATGTATTAAACTCCAAGGCAAATACGTAGTAAAGAGTAAAAGAATAATGTCAAATTATTTTTATAACCTAAAAGTAGTATTTTAATTATTTTCCAAAATAGGGCAACTTCCTTTTTAAATAGCCCTCGTAATTAGTTCACAAAGAAATGAAGATCATGGATTATCATAAAATTCGCATTGCCATAATAGGTGTAAACGTATAAATTATGTTCAGTATTATCTGCAGTTCTGATTTTCGTTTAGCATACTCTTAGAATTTCAACATATAATTTTGAATTCTGGATTGTATTCATTCTTCTGAGAGATTTGTCTATAGAACTAACTAGTAGTAAATTATATTAGTAATTTCGAATAAGGTTCGCTTTTTCCCAACATTTTGCTAAAAATTTTGTGATACTCTGTATGTTCGTTCAATGAATATCAGTTTTTTCATTAATTACATTGAAAGGCCGTAATGTATTTTGTGCATCAAAGAAATCCTTAGGAATTTCCTCTTTGGTTTACTTTTCTTTATTTTTTTCACTTTACAATTTAAGCTAATTACAGTATTTTGTTCTGCTTGGATTACTGCAGATTTTTTTTTATAGAAACGGTAGAGGAAACACGTCTTTTCACTCTTATTTGTGCTGTCAATGGTAACTTTGTAATGTGCTCATTGTGCATAATCATGCTTTCAATATTGTTTTCATTTTCTTTGGTATAATGATTTGTTTCTTTTTCTTCGTATTGAAAGTTACAAGTGTCTGAATTTCTTCAGTGGACTAAGTGAACTAAGATTGGCAGTGTTATTTACGGTTGTATTCGTCGAATTTTATGACGCACGCCTGTCTTCTTCTGCTTTTATCTTCTGCCTTGTCTGGAGTTTTCGACGGTATTTGTGGCGGAGTTTTAACGGTATTTGTAAGGAAAACAATTGTAATTTATGAATTCTTTTTCAGTATGACAGTATTTTTTCATTCTTTTTTTCCTTGTAATTTTAAATATCCTCTCATGTGCTAATGCACCAGCTCTGGACATTTTCCTAATGTTCAGTTCAGTCACGAATTTAATAGAAGTTATACAAAAAATTTTATTGGAAAATAAAGATCTTTAAATAAAGTTCATGGCATTTATCAAAGCAAGAATTATACTTTCAATATGTATTTATTGTTTATGTTAAAAAAATTTATTTAAAATTCTACAAATCTGAAATATAGCTGAAAACATCTTTTCTGCACTTTTAGAAATTACGTTATTATGAAATTACTAATACGGCGCAGTTTTGAATACAAACACGTATATCAGATTTATGTTCAACATCTATCAAAATCAAAATCAAAATCTATCAAAAATATCGTCCGTACGGATAGCCATATTGGCAAGCCTAGAAATAAGTGTAAATTATATTGAATAGTTTATTAGATTTCCTTAAAGATATTTTCATAATTAATTTTTCGTAATTCAATAATTTCGTAATTCAATAAAATAAATATAAATAACATGGTTAAAAAAAGTTTCATTAAAGGATTTCTTAAGAAATTAAATTTAATTATTGAGATTATATTATCTTACAATTCTATAAAGTATAAGAATAAAATGATTAAACCTGCAATTATTAGTAAAAATAAATATATGATATTATACCTATAACTTACTTATAGTATGCGAATATTTAAAAACTTTTTATATCCTTCAATTCTAAGAAGTGCTTCATTAAATATTCAAATAATGTGTTTACAAGATTTATAAGTCTAATAAATGAAAAATAGTTTTATTTTAAAAGATTAGTAGTGTTAAGTTTCGCAAAGGCTTAGTATTAAAGTTCAGTAATTTTTTCTTTTTTAGCGATATTTGTTGCAGATGTACCTATTTCGTATGATATATAGGATCCGAAATCAGTGGCGCATTAACGACTCATAATAGGACATTTATCAGTCGCAAAAGTGATCAAACTACGAATATATGGCACAAGATACCATAAATATTAATTATTATACGAAAAAAACTAATGTCACAGGTTTAATATGTTACAAATTTTGTATTTATCAGATCCATGCGTTCGACACGAACCTTCGCTGCAAATGACAACTTATCGAGACTTTATCGCTTAGACTTTTTGTTAACAATGAGAAATTGGTCGGCATCGTGAGTTCGACAGATTACTCGTGTCTAAATCTAAACTTAAATTATAGCTAGTCGAATGCTCATGGACGGATTGGCCTGCACTTTCATTGCACGCTTGCTAAACAAATTCGACAATAAATTAGAGTTAGAAAATTTATTTTATACATAGTTAATTAAACATTTGAAAATTTTATATGAATTTCGAATTCTGTGGATGAGCACATTCTAAAAAATTAAAAAGATACCCATTAGTGTGTTTTACGGAATATCGCATAATTGCATATAATTAATTAATGGAATTGTACAATCTGCGACGGAATACTGCAGGAAGCACATAGATTTTTCGAATTATGGCTTTGAGGGGAAACTACAAAGCCGTAGATAAGTTTGTAAGGGAGAAAAACTCGCGGTAATTGGCTTGATTTCAGCCGAGTTCGCAACAGCGCTCACGGTTTCTTTGCCAGCGCAACCGGGCTCCGCGGACATATTTCGCGCGGCCAGATTGGCCCCGACAAATGCCCCCCTCCACCTCCCCCCAGGAGAACATCTGTAATCCGTGCATTCGCAAGAAGAAGTCCCCGCCGCGCTCTCGGGCGACGGGACACATTACAATGCCGTCCGTTATAGCGCGGTCGAGCCAAGCGGGATGGGGCGCGGGAGGGAGGGAGTGGGAGACGGAGCGGCAGGCAGAACTAAGTTGAACGGCACCGCTGCGAAACTCCGGAAGTATTCGCCGCAGCCTCCCCCCTCGGCCCGCGCCGCGCTCGCGTCGATCGTTCTTGTATACCGGGGAGGCGGGAAAAACCCTGGGATAGAGGGAGTTTGGGGGGGGGGGAGAGAACGAAGGAATAGCCCTGGCAGGTGCGCTTGCCAAGATTTCCGTCCACCCTCCCCGCGCCCCCTACGACGCATCGCCCCTAGAGCTGCTTCCGCAAGGCGGCGGGGGAGGAATGGAAAAGTAACCCGGCCAACTTGTGTGTTTGCTTTAAAGCGCGCGCCGCGGCAAAGTGACCGAGGCCGACCGTTTCGCCGGAGCGCGCTCGCTGCGGCCGAGCGGAGGGGGGATAGGCGACCGCCTCGCTCGCCGGCGGAGACAGTTCGCGTCCCGAGATCGCCTCGGGCGACCGAGCCTTCCGCCGGCCAGCGTCTTGTCTTTCGGCGGCGCCGCGTCACTCGTCGCTGCATTTGCCGCTGCCTCGCGCGCAAACACTCCGGCTTATCCGGGCGCAACTTTCCTTCGCCGTGTTTGTCGATCGCTCGTTATTGCTCGTCCTCCTCTCGCCGCGCAATCTGCTCTTGCTCGCGCGAAACAAAATAGCTCTTTTGGGAGGTGGCGGGGAGGGGGGGGGGTTAGCCGATACGCGATATCAGCGCGGTGCTACGATCGTGGCTGCGAACGGCGATCCGTTATTGTGCACGGTTTAGCAGCAAATGAATTAATCGACGCTTTCAACTGGCAACGACTCGTCGACAAATTCATACGAATAAATATTTTTTCCATTTTCGAAAAACCCTTTGCAAAATTGTTGTTGCTTTTTTTTTATTCCCAGACGCATCGATGCTATATTGTATAACATTTTTTACACACACTTCTTGCATACGAATTGTTTTTTCATCTCGTCAACTGCATTTATTATTATGCAGGGGCACGATCGCAAAACAAGCATAAATCAAACGTCAGCGTGCTTTTTAAATTACATTTCAGAAAAGTGTATAAATAATTTTTATTTATTCTTCGGATCTTCTATTCAGCGCCCGTATAAATTACTCATAATCCTCGACAATGCATATTTTCGTCTAGTGGCCTGCTGCAATTAATGGGGGTATAATCTTCCATAAGCGCGGGACGAACTTGCAGCCAAAATTATCCGCATATAATGAAATAAGCAAGAAAACCCGTCCATCGAGGGTGGACTTTACCCCCGTTCCCTAACGTCGTTCGCCCGCAAAATCTCTTCGGCTTCGTGCTCACACACACGCTCATACGTCCGCAAGCATGCGTACGCACGCACGCTCACACGCATGAGCACAGTATGAATTTACCACGGCTAAATCACTAATAAAACTGCGTCGTGGAATGACGGCTTGACGGCGTGGCTGTGACGGAGCGACGTAGTCGCGGGCGGGGTCGCCGGGGCGGGGGGGGGGGGTTCAAGGGTTCCCCTGCAGAACGGGAGCTAGGCAAAGGGCTGCACCGCATAAATTAGGGTCTCGTGCGGCGGCGGCGGCGGCGGCGGCGGCAGTGCCCAGAATCCGAAACGCGCGAGCGCGCATCTCGAGCACTTTAGAAATTAGCCGCATAATCCATCGAGTTACTTGCAGCCGCCCCGTCGGTGGCGACGGCAACGAACCCCCGGGGCGGAGAACCCGAGCCGCCGAGCTATTCTCTATCGCTCCCTGCTCCCGCGTAACCTCCCATCCTCCCCCCCCCCTCTACCTTACAGCACGCGACGCACTTACATACGTGCGCGCACGTACGACCAGGGGCGGAGGGGTCGAGGTAGGGCCGAGCTTACGCGCGCGTCTCTTCGTTTGCGGTTGCGAGGAGGGAGGGGGAGGGGGCGAAAAGCCAGGCAAAGAGAGAGAGAGAGTGCGGCGGAGGGAGGAGGGGGCGCAGGGAGCGCGAGCGAGCCAGCTCTACATAATGCATGCCTCCTCTCGTTAGTCTGAATCGCTCGGCGAGCGAGGGACCCGGCGGGCGCTATATGTATTTCCTTCACGGACGCGATAAATATAAAAAATTTATGGAACCCGATCCAAAGCGCGAAACGCTCTCGTGAAACATTCAACAATCCGGGACGCTCGCGCGCACTCCCGCGCGCCCCAGCCATCGCCGCCGCCGCTGTTATTTCCCCCCTTTGTCTTTCGATTGCTGTATATTTTTTTCACTCTTGGCGCGCGTTTGTTTTCGTTTATTCCGTTCGTTTTTCCTACTTCTCGCTTTCGCTCCTCGGAATAAGTTTTCGATTAATGCACACAGGCTTCGAACGAGTCTCATATAAAGACGCTTTAGACGGTATTTCTGGGGGATGGGGGAACAAAAATTTTTATCGAACTCCGATATTTCTTTTCTACTTTTTCACGCGTTGCCCTATTTTCTTTCTTTTTTTTTTAATACTCTCTACTCTGACTTCGAAACACTCGGCGGTGATGGAAGAGAAGGTAACCGCTTTTTTACCGTAGTTAAACGACGGACTCCCAAAGACGAGCAGTGACTACTCGGTCTTTTAAAAAACAGTCTATCACATTTTTGTACTCCTCGAGCCGGTAACACAGATATCAATAGTATAAGAAACAAGCCCATTTAAATAATAAAAAAAAAAAACAAAAAAATCTATTCATTTTCTAAAAATTTGTGCAATGTAAGTTTTCTAGATAAGATTAATTCTCAAATTACGGATATGTTTATTTTTAAAACACGCTCAATTATTATCATTGAGTTCTCGGGGCGCGACGCAACATAATTTAATCTATCGAGGACATCGACATCTGGAAAACCGGAGAAAAATAGCTTTCTCGTTTATAATGCATCCGCTTGCAAAGTGGTCTTTGGCTTTTTTTATCAAAAATGCAGGGGACGAGCATAGGGGGAGCGAGACTCCAAAGCAGCCGTTAGCAAGTGCGAAAAAATATAATTAAGTTTGCGCAAGCTAAACGCTAATGAATTATCGAGCTCCGTACGGCCGCGTCGCTTCTCCAGCCCCTGAATCCAAAATGTGCTGCCGCGCGCTCCTCGCAAATTTCCGTCGCGAGCTTTGACGGGGAAAAAGTAAGAGAGAATGAGAGACAGAGGGAGGGAGAGAGGGAGGGAGAGAGGGAGAGAGACGGCTTTTCTTTGCACTTCTTTTCGCCCCCGGGGCCCTTGGGCGTGTCCTTTGGAAAATGTGAAAACGCTCGAGTTGCTCGCTGCTTCCGCCGCTTTTCGGTTTCGTGCAAACTCCTGATTACCCGCATTCTCCCCGCCCCCTCCTCCCGCCCCTCTACCACGACGCTCGAAGGGAATAAGGCGCGGGCAGGACGACGCGAAGAGTGGCGAACCGAAATCTTCTCCGACAGCTCTTGGGAAGGAGCGGCGGCGACGGCGGCGGCTACGGCGGCGGTCCGCAAATATTTGACGCTTGAAATTCGAAGAGAAACGAGGGTTGCACGGAAGGGTGGGAGAGCGAGGGAGATTGGGGGACAAAGTCTGTCGGAAACAAAAGCGCGCGAGAGGTTAAAACGTTCTCCTCCATCTGCCCACTCCCCTCGCCGCCCACCGGAAGGGTAGCGGAGCGCACGTAAAATTCCTAAAGATACATAATGGGAGTTCAAACGTCTGTTTTAACGCGCTTTAGCGAACGTGCGCGCCGCCCCCGGTCGGAACCACGACTTTCGCCCCGGTTCTCGTAAAAAAGTGCGCGGGGGGCCCGCGGCATGTGCCACCGACGGGAGTTCTCGGTTCCGTAGCCGGCGAGGGGAACAAAAATGCCGGGACGCTCGGGAGCCCCGCTGCAAAATGTCGCGCGTACTTTGGCAGAGGATCGGCGGCCTTTGGCTAACGCGAATCGGTGTAAAGCCGGATTGCGGGACAACGATGGGCGGACGGCTCTCTGGGTCGGAAAGTCGTCGAAGGAAAAAAGAAAGAAAGAAACAAGCGATAAATGAGAATGACGAGCTGAAGTTCCATGAAATGGAAAAGCGTAAGCGCGGCCCTGTTCCGGGAGGTGGAGGGGTACAGATTTGTAAAACAAAACAAGTTCTCCTCTCTCTCTCTCTCTCTGTCGCTGACGTGACGTAGCAACTCCTGGAAAACGGGAATTCAAAGCAGTCGAGCTCGGTGTTTGCGCGAGAGCATTTTACAGTGCAGGAGACATTTCGGTTTTCGAATGCATTCAGCCCCTCCCGTCTCTCAGTCCCCACCCCCCTCCATTCTCAGGAATAGCGCTCTCATTCAATATTACGCTCATACGAAAGGACGTCTTCTATACTCCCTCCTCATGAAAATTTAATGCTTCGATATATATCTGTACAGCTTGACAGAGAAAATATATCATAAAATTCATGGAGTGGTAATGACTGCAAAGCTTGTAATCATCAGCACCAACCTAAAAAATACATAGCTTGATTTAATGAAATTAATGTGTATATTTATAAATAATCATTTATTGGAGTAGTTTCGAAACGATTTATGTATCCTGTTTAGTGCCTAATACTCTATTGTTTTGAAAAATACCTAAGCGTACGGGCAGGAAGATTAATTGGGTATTAATTTAAATGTGCTCAATTTTATTCCTTTCTTTTTCAACTACATCTAGAACAACTTTTAAATATAAATTATATCTTAAATACATAAACGACGCAGGAAAAAATATTTTCCAGATTAAATGGCGTAAATTGACCTACGCTCGTTATTGTTCACTGATTGTTTCAGTGACTATATCAGTTAAGTACATAATTCTATTTGGAAATTCTGACCATTTCAGTTTTACATAGCTGTCTGAAGAAGCTACGTCTCGATTTCATTCTTCACAATTTTTATACATTCGTAACATATTTTTTATATTCCAATTGGACAGAATGTAGAAAACTGAGAGCTGAAAATGAACTTTTATGAAAACAATAGAAAGTTGGAAGTCCTAACGTAGAACGTTTATAATGTTTGGAACAATGTAATTGGAGCATCTTTAAGGCAGCTCGAACTTAAAACCAAGAAGAAGCTATTGGTCCCTGATTCCAAAAGCAATTAATATTATGTTCACGATAGCTCAAAATTTTTTAGACAAATAGCATCAAAATATTTTACAATTGTTCCGTTTATGTATACTTTTTGCATAAATTATAATAATGTAGATACACGAAATACTTGTTAAATTCAAACGATCGGAAAAATATCGCAAAATAAACTTATTTAATCGCAAAATTATACCAAGCATCCGAATTTTAACCTATGTTGACAGATTAAAATATTGAAGGGCATTGTTTCAAGTAATTTTTAGCTAAAAAATCAACCAAATAATTCAAAAGAACTTCCGTATAAGCTCCATTGAATTTCAGTTTTTGAACAAAATTTTTTTTAAAATAATTCTGGTCGATGGGTTCTTTTGAGGCCCGACGCGGCAAGTACCTTACAGGTTAAGTTCGTCGTACTGCACAATTGATAAATCAAACGTTTCATCGGTACAAGTTGAACTGGAAAAAAAAAACTCGTATTACAAGTACCCAGTTCCAATTGTCGCTGAAAGCTGCGCGTTCGAGAAATTGAAAGACTCTCGCCAGCCCGTGCACGGCTTCCGAGCCGCTCGAGATTCGAGGGCCGAGGCATAAGCATCCCCCGATCCCCGAGTCGCGCGTCGACTACCAATTAAAGGCGCGGCGTGCGCGGGCGCATAGCTGCGCCGCGAGCCAGGAGGCGGGTAAGAATTTTTCCGGTCTGCCGGGCCGCGCTCGGGGAACTTTCGATTTCCGTCGCGATTCCCGCGTCGTAGCGCTACCCGGCTATTATGCCCTGAGCGCGCACTCCCTCCCCCCCCCCCGTATTACAGGAGTCGAGTATATAATACCCGCGACTTTGTCGTCGCCCGGCGAAGTTGCGGCGCGCTCGCGGCAAAGGAGCGAGCAGGGGGGCGGGGAAACGAGGAGGAGCTCAAACCCTGCAGCCCCACTCCCTTAACCCTCGAACTCGGAAGCGCGTACACGGCGGGAGAGCGAGATCGCGGCCTCTCCCTCGGCTCACCTCTCGCTGCGCGAACTTTCCTAAACCGCGCCGGCAAATAACCAGTATTAGAGGCATTTTCGTCTCGAAACGTTTTTCCCGTTAGTTGAATACGCAATCGTCTCGGGTGAACATCTGCACTGAAGTCCGTATCGACGTAAATTTGGACGAAAGTCCGTGGCGTCTAATATAATGGAGATATCCATATCCAGGAAATACTTCGATGGTCTCGTGAGCTACTTTCAAAAGCTAATATAACCCACGGATGATTAAACTCGTTATCTACAAATACGTTAAAAAATCCGCCGTTAACATTTATTTTTATTTGGTTTTCAACTTATATTCTTTTAAGCATTATTATAAACGAAGCTGGTCCAATTTATTATATATTTTATTCTATATTTACCGCTTATTGAAAAATTAGAGATAAAGACCTTCTATGGAACCCAAGCTTGAGCGTTTTTAAGTTACGACCCTAGTTAGACAATAGAATAGCTAATATTCTTGGCTCGTTTCTCATCTGAATTTAGTACAGTGAACATACTTTAACGTTCTTCTGACAAAAATAACTATTAATTTTCTAATGTTTACATCACAAAGTAATGGAAATTCAATTATTAGTATTGCAACATGTCTAAAAATGGAAATCGTATAGTGCACTGCTTTGTCAATCAATCGTATATTATTATTCTGATGTTCTTTGCACTAATTCCTGAAACCGCTAGATCTTTTTGTGTATAATACTAAAAATTTCTGGAAATTAAACTCAAGGCTCTATTCGTACAAAATATTGTGCTGATATGATGTACTGTAAAGTTCCGACAGAAGTAATCTAAAAACTCAAAACATTAATATTCAATTTGGCGAGTCTTTTAATAACTTTCGTTTATATAAAAGCAAGGCTTTCCTTGTTATTTTAAAAAGTATGTAGATTTGAAAATCTTAAAAATACTCACCAGCACATTTCCACACATCTCTCCTATTCGTTATGGACTTTTAAATAACGCTACAAAGCGTTCTGTCCAAGGTTACGTGGATTCCGACTGCAGTACGATCTAAACGAAGACCGCAATCACCGTCAGAACTTAGGGATTTGATCAATTTTGACGATCTTATCTTGACGGAGGCTCCTCCGCGTATATACGTGCCAAAGGAAGAGAAGGTCGTTACCAACAGCGAGTCGCGCACGCGCAGTCCCCCGGCTGTCAAAAGAACACTCCGCTTGATTAATTTTAAAGTCGAGCCAGCACGCGGGTATTCCTTCACCCCCCCCCCCCGGCGGGTCGCGACCACTCGAGTCGCTGCCTCGTCGTCGTTCGCCTCCGTCGGAGCTCCATGACGTCTGCGATAGAAAAAACGCCGCGGATCGGCGAGCTGATGTCAGCTCGCTGTCGCCCCCCTCCCCCATTGAAATTCGGAAATAACGCGAAAACGCCGGGGTAGACAATATATATATATATATATACCCGTGCATCGGATTAGGATAGATTAGCGAGGATTAAACGAGATTAGTCTGGTCCTCGAATTAGGATTCGACCTCCTCCCACGCGGCAATTCCGTTAGATTTGTTCGACTTGCTTGCTTCCTTGTTTGACGGTGGGCGGGAGGGGGGCGCTTCTCCCGCGGATTTAATCGCTCGCCTTTCATCCATTCGAATCAATCCCACTCACTCACCCCCCCCCGTCGCCCGCAAAGTCGAAATCGTGGCTGATTTTCCTCGTACTATAAGGTTTTGAACTGACTTAATTTAAGCTGCTGAAGGCGAGGTCGATCGATGCTATCTTCAAGCTATATTCTACTTCGAGCGCAGTTATTGAGAAAATTTATTGCATTTACTGAATTTTTCTTCCCCAGAAGGAAAACGTATGGGGCTAATATTTGTCATTTATTCGGTTGTTTATTAACAATGGATTTTTTTCTTCAAACTGACTAGAAAATAATCATCCGGTGAATCTTTACTTGGATGTCAAAAATAAAACTTGAAAATTCTAGAAGAACTATAATTTGTGAACTATCAGAAATAGGGTACAATAAACCCTAAATGATAAAAAGTAGAAAAATGGATCTGAAATTCTGGAACTTGAAAATACAGCTCAAACAGCATTTGATTTCCTGTATCTGTGTAAACGATGACCTGCACTGCAACTTACAGTTGAAGGTTATATTGATTGCATCGTTTTAACACTCATACAAACTTTTTAAGAGACCATCTTATATTTTATTTGGTACATTCTGAAATATGCAAAATACCTTTACGTTACAAATTAATGCATTTTTAGCAACTGATTTGGCTTTGCATATACTTTATCAGAATTTCATTTCCATATTGTGGTACTTTTTGATCGTTGTGGGACGGTATTATCACATTTATGGATAGCTGATAATTAATGAAATGGACAAATACTTTTTTATCATTCTTTTCATTATTCTTCATATTTTATATTTAAAAATCGAAAACAAGGGTGAAAAATCACCCCCCTTTTTAAATTACTTTTTGTAAAATGTTTTCGCAAGAATTTATTTAATGAAATGCAATCTCCTGAAGAAAGAAAATTGCAAACAAATTACATGCGAATAGTTCTTTGAAAGGATAGACTTCCTATTGGATAAAATACGGATTCTATTAAAGTAAACCATATTTCGTTTAAAATTAAGGAAGAAAAATAAAGAAATATCACACCTAAAAAGCCGAGGAAAAAGGCAGTAACAAGTTTTCCTTTGATATTAAAATATATTTCCGAAAAGGCGAGATTGGGTTTGTGAAGAAGAGCATAAAAAGAGGGATTAAAAACTGGTGGAGAAGGTGAGGAGGGGGTGAGGTGTAGAGATACGAACAATGGGCAAAAAAGAAAAACCGAAACATAGCGAAGAGAAGAGGGAGCGAGAGGGACGGGGAGGGCAAAAGTAGCCGGCCGAAAATAAATGAAAAAAATGGTTAACGAGCCTTCGGAGTCAGAGTAGCGAGAGAGAGAGAGAGAGAGAGAGAGAGAGAGAGAGAGCGTGAGGGAGAGAGTCGGAAAGCCGAATCTAATAAGTTAGTCAGACACCGGGAGTTCGTATAGGATGCAGAGCTGCGCTCCGCGGTGGTGTTTGTTAGAGTCGCACGCGCGCGTAACATTACATTATTGCGTTATACGCGCCGCTCGGAGCTCTCCCGACCCGTGGGAACTTGCCACGAAGCGACCCCCCCCCACCCCCATCCTACGCCCCCGTTCCCATTTATCCAGCTCTTTCTTCCCGCCTCGCTACTCCAAATATCATTCCTCCTCTGGCGAATATATACCCACTTATTTTCTCTCTGACGTCACGCCCTCCTCCTATATCCTAGCTCCTGTGCTACTCGAACGATCCACATGTGTATATACATACATACATATATATATATATATATATATATATATATACATATATATATATATATACATATATACATATACATATATACAGTCAGTTCGCGGCAGTAGCAGCAGCAGCAGTGGCAGCAGCCGCTGCCGGCACCCGCGGCCACTGCACTCCCGACACGTTCCATCTTTCTTCCTTTATTCCAGCGGCCGCCCCGAGCCGTAGGACACGCGAGGGCAGCATCCCCGCACCCCCCCCTCCCCCGCCACCGCGCTCCTGCCCAACGGATAGCCCGAGAGCGCAGGTTATACGTAGGGTACGTGTTGCCGAGGAAATTAAACCGACCCGAAACGAGTTGTCGGGTCAGAAAGTGCCAGCCGCGTACGCGGGCTCGCGCGTTGGGCCGATGGTGGGGGGGGGGAGGGTGGGGACGTGGACGGCGGGTTAACCGGGAATATATTGCGCGCCGCAGCTGCGCGCCCCCCGGCGGGAAAAAATTGTTTGCGGCTGACCGGCCCGCGCTTTTTTTTCAACGGATAATCAGCTTCGCTGACCCCCCCCCACCCTCCCCCTCCCCCGCTCGCGGTGACTTCGCCGGGGTTCATTATGCCGCGATCTCGGGCTCTCTCGGTACTGGGGTGCCCTCGATGATCATCCGGGGCACAGAGTGAGGTACGCGGCACTTACGCTTCGGAAACGTCGTCGAGGCATTTTTCGTCGATTTGCTCGAACGCGCAAGTGGAATACGGGGCGCGGCTAGCGCGATAAATCGGTGCGAAGATTTGTCGTTGGATTTTCCAGCTAATGGAGATTGACATAATGATAGTGATTTAGTGCTGCCTGAAAGTCCTCGTACATGAATTAGTATTTGATACGGGCTCATTTTCATACTTATACATAGAGCTATAAAGAAGATTTGAGGCATGAAATTCAAATAGACTTTCTAACAATGATCGGGTGCAATATACTTTAACTATACAAATGCATTTTTCGTAAAACAATATTTGTCCAATTAATGTCCGCAATAACATAGAAAGGCTTCAACCGATTGACCTCAGTTTTTTTAGGCGACTGGTGTATTCGGTTATTTCCAAACTGGACTAGTTTGCAATATATCACAACTTTTCTGTTAAGCTAAAGCGACGAAATAGAAATTTTTAAAACTTCCGCCATAAATACAAATTATATGATTTTGCTTACGTTCCAGTTCAGGCAATTAAAGCGCAATTATCTTTTTTTTTTTTGTTCCAGATTAGCTGAAATGTTGTAGTCACGGGTAGCATTTTATAACGTTTTTTGAAGAGTACTGAATACAAGATACATAAACAATTCCATGCTTCGCGTATTTTATTGTAAAAAAAATTTTAATCTCTGAAAATAATTAATAAATATGATGATTTTAAAATACATTACATATTATTTTTTATAGAGTCGTTACAGAAAAATTTAAGAAACATAAAAAGTCTTAAGAGTCGAAAGATACCGTGAACTGTTTGATGTAATTTATTAAAACGTTAATTAGTGCATCTTTTTTACAATGAAAATTAACTTTATATTTTAACTTGTAGCCGTTTAAGCAGAATATATTTTAATATTCCACAAATATAAAAAACGAAGTGTTCCCTTTTTAATTGGATTTCTAATTAAATATTAAAATATAATTTAGTTTATTAAAATCAACTAGTTTATTAAGGAATTAAGGTTGACATAGAAGATCAAAAAACTGAAAAACTGTAAAGGGAAAGCAACTGTCAACATATGCGGCTTACATTCATTTTTATACAGTAAGAAATTTACAAAATTTTTTAAAATTAAAATATGTCCTAGAATTTCAGCTGTTTTCAAATAACGAAATTATTAGAAAATTGCCAGGCTACGAACTAAATGAAAATTCATGTAAATCCATAAGGATTATGTTTTACGTATTTTCATTATTTGAAGAATAAATGTGTTAGTTATACGTACCGTTTTGGCTTGCACTGAAACATTTTCAAAGTACAATTAATGACGCATTTGTTAGTGCTCTAAGTCTGAAAATAAATAGTAATTGAATAAAGCTTAAGGTCCCCTATTCCCTTTAAATATCTTGGATAAATTTAATTTTCATGACACTACTGCTGGTTATCCATATATGTATCATAATACGTAAATAACAAAGTGTCCGTAAAATAATAAAATTACCGTACAAATCTACCATGTACCAGTAAAAGAGAAAATAAATAAAAATATTCTTAACTTTGAAGTAATTTCAGGTTGAAGCGGCATAAATGACTATTTTATTATGCTACGGCTGAAAGTTAGTTAAAACAATTCATGCCTCATCCGACTGGAAAAAGCCTCTTTGCATGCATTATTTCTGGATACGCATGCGTAGAAAACAAATACGCACGTAAAATATAGCATTTGCGTCGGCAGTGTCATTCGGACACAGTATCTGTTTCAGAATTTTAGTGTGACAAGTTTTGAGTAAAGCTTGCACGCCTTACATTGAAAGCTTTGCTTGAAAAAATTGATCTCAGTTGTTACAATGTGGGTTGTAGCGATATTTGCTAAAAGTTAAAAAAAGAATACAATTATGAAGATTAATTGCATTAAATTTATTATTAAAGAAATATGTAAATTTTTCATTTGAAAATCGATTTTGAAACAATATTGCTCAGGATACAACATTCAGATTTAGGGTGAACAGCAGCAGTCAATACAATAATAATCGTTACGAAAATATTTTACCTCACGCAAGCCTGAATAACTTCAAGAGGGTTCATTAAGTACAACATAATAAAATATATATGAAACAATTAAACTGATTCAGTGAAATAGAAATGGCTTCGATATACATTGCGATTTTTACATATACTTATACATTATAGGAAGAAGCTGACACAATTTACAGTAAATCAATCTTTAAACAAAAAAACAATTAAATTAAAAAATCGAATGTTATGAAAGATGTGTCTCAATGGACAACTAAGCGTATTAATAAAAAAATTAGGTATACAGGCGAGAAATGAAGTTGGCGACATGAATCGATCCAGTAACAGCACCAACTGGAACAAATAAGTTTCTAAGGATCTTGAACAGATACATAGGATTAAGCATGCGTTCGCCTTTAAAGAAGCTCATAAAACACTGACCGGTTACTTTCCACTCAACTCATCTTACAACCATGAAAAAGAAGGTCGTGCGATAGTTACCACACTCAGAATCGAACACGTGAAAATTACTTGTCAAAACTTCTCACAATAAATTAATGTGAACAATAAGCGAAAAATGCAAATATAAGCTAGATTGAAAGTATATATTAATAGATTATGCATGTGCAAATTATATTAATAGATTGTGCATAAGAAAGTTAAGACTTCATCTCAAAAGTAAATAAAATATAAGAATATATTAAATGTTACGATATAATTACCTTAATATAAATATTTAGTGAATATTAATGCGATATCAAAAATTGTATACCATTGTATTGAATAAATAGCGTTAAATAATTAAATTTAAAAAAAAATTTGATATTACTCGAGAATAACCTTAACAAGTACGCAATCTATTTTATATAAAAAGAGTGCTTGCAATACATATTGCGATTATTCCCGCAATTTTATCAAATATTTATCAAAGATTAATGCTAAATTGCAGGACCTAGTAGTCTTCACCGGGCTGATAATTGAATTTACAGGTTGCATTAAAATTTTATAATAAGAAAATAGCGTGAAACAGTAAATGCTTTTATAAATTCAAAGTATATTTATTTTATAAACATCTACACTCCTTGTTAATTACATAATTTTCTTATTCGCTTTATTTAATACTTATATAATCTTTAGGCTGAAATTTTATTAAGCGAGAGTACAGGTACATGTACTTAAACATATCTAATTTCATTTCGACTCTTTGAATGTTTGTATGAAATAACCTTTCCTTTATTTGCTTACCAAAAATTTTCTCTACGATATACTTACCAACTGTAAAAGTCACTTGCATATATAATTCGAGTACTTTTTATGAAAATCCATTAGGACTACGTGGTCGTATAAATTTAGAAATAAATAATACATGTTCTCGTTCTCAGATGTACATACGTTTCTTTTTTCTTTTCTTTTTATAATTTGTGATTCGGTCACAGATGTCATTTTACATATGAGTTATTACAAATATACTTTAATCCATTTCAAGCAATTGTAAATTAGGCAATATAACGTTATATCAGTATTTACATAAATTTATGTATGTTATTTTTCCTGTATGAAAATTTTAGGCAATTATTCAACACTGTTGGTTAACAAGAATTAAAAAAATATTGCGTGAATCATTACTTGGCACACATATAATTACATGTTTCTTTTACAGTATCAGATTCGTATCAGATTCTTGATAATCAATTTTGTGAAGAAGAATCATTGTTAATCTTATGAAAATTTATCAATAACTATTCAATTATTTCGCTTTAAATGTCGTCAAATAAAATATTATCTAAAACTACTGATATAGTTTTTTATTAAATTGACTTAGAATGGTCCTGGGAAAAGAGCGTTTTGCATGAAACTTCTTATTTTTTTAAAAATCTTGATTCTTTATTGTTGTATTTAGATAATCTGGAAGATCGTTTATATTTGTTTTTATACTGGCATAGCTGTCTGGCATTCCCTTAAGCCTGATAAGCCAGGCAGTTGTGAATCAGAAAGAGGGAGAGATGAAGGGAGATAGAGAGATAGAGAGAGAGGGGGGGAGGAGTTGGGAGGTATGTAGAGAGGGAAAGATTTACAGTTTTCAACTATTACACGAAAAATACTCCAGCTGCCTCTATTTCTCGAATATTTCTTTACTGCACTACGCACAGATTCTCTATTAATATCTATATCCATATACGTATAGAAAAGAAATATATTTCTGTACTAAAACTCCGAAGGGAGATATTGCAAAAACAAAACTGAAGGTAACTGAGAAAATGTCAATAGTAAAATATCGTCCATTTCTCCTAAAAAACTATTCAGTAACTTGAAATTCTACAGATTTACGAAAGAAGTTACTTTTCTTATAATTAATATTTCCAATCTCAGTTGATATTTTTATAATATATCAGTCGAATTGAATATTCATTCTTCGATATTGCCTAATAGAATATAATAAAATAGACGTAATCAACTTATATATTACTTTGATCAAATAAGAGCATTTAAACGAATTCTAATTATGAATAAATTTAATATTAGTCTCTTGCATACATAGACAAAAATAAATAAATTTTATATGAACTTGAAAGTCGCCATTCAATTAAAATAAAAATATCAGTTAATACTCATCAACGAGAATAAATATACCCGCAAATATGAATATTTTCAGTTAGCCAGTTACTTTAGATCATTCATATATTCGCAAAAGTGATAATCAAGAAACAAGTATATTTGTACTTTCTAAAGCAAAAGCATTTACTTAATGTGACGAGTGAAAAGCTATACTTGAAGATTATAATTTATAATTTAAAAGTAGGATAATACTACAAATTACTAGTTTGACACATAATCGATCTATAATATACTCACTGCATTAACGGATTGAATATAATATACTATTATTAACTAGTTAGCATTTATCTGAGAAAACAATAAAACTGATTATATATGCAACTTTTTTAACGAACTACACATAGACAAATATATAGATCCGAAACTATAAAAATCTATTTAAAAAAAAACAAAAAAACTAATACTTATTTGCCAGCTACGGCGCGATGAATCTACGCGCGTGCTCAGGTGTGCGAAGAAAATTTCTTTACGATTCTTCCAGCTAAAGCTGCAGTTTCAAATAGTGCTAGAACTATTGTTACAGCTGTCACGTCGATATAACGTACCGCAGAATTGTTATTTAACGCTACGTGTCGGAGTTCGTTAAAAAAAAAACTGGGCGGGTGCAAACATTTACGATTCGTACCTACATATATATGTATATGTATACAAATACAGTTTCAGGACCGCGAGAATCGTCGAATGTACAATAGATAAATAGGCCCCTGTCCTTCGTCATTGTCGAGCCTCGCTCTCGTTCGTAGCCCTGTACACTCACCGTGATTGTCCAAGGAAAAGAGAACAATGCCACCTGTAAATGTGTGTATATATATATATATATATACACACATGTATAAAGAACGGGCAGCGCTCAGTTCGGATTCTTGAGCATCTTGAGGGGGTCGCGCATGTAGCGGGCGAACACCTCCTTCTTGAAGACCTCGAAGTGCTTGCGGTTGACGCTGTTCTGGCGCTCGCGCCAGGCGGGCCGGCTCTTGCGCGTCTGGAGTCCCCAGTGGACCGTAAAAGTCGGCGAGAGGACCTTGAACTTGTATCCGGCGACGTACATCTCGTAAACCTGCAATTTATTCAAATTTCTTTCAAAGCGACCGCGCTCTCGGCGCATAGAACCCCCATCCCCCGTTCCCCCGGCTCTCGTGGCACCGAATGAAGCGTAAAAGGGTATTATGTGAATGTTACGGCCGGCCCGGATATGATATCGTACACCTCGGGATGTATAAAATATAAGTATTTGGAAAGCCATGTGTGGAGTACGGGTATTTTATTCTCTTATGTTTTTCTAACATTTTCTTATATTTCGCATTTATGCTCGATCAGTCCCAGTAAAAAAGGTCATCGATATTAATAGTTGAAAATACTGAAAAGTTAATCTTAATTAAAGGCCGTTTAAATCCTACATTACAAGGTCAAACTCAGAAAGCTCGCTCAACCAAGCCCTGTAAGGCAGCGGAGTGGAAGAAACGAAATTCCATAAAAGGTATTGAAATATGTACTGGTTAAAAATATAATATAATTGTTCTCCAATCGTTACTGAAAATTATGAACTGAAAATTATGAACAAAAATTGAATATTTTTCTTTTTAATTTTAATTCCGTTCTTTAATTGTTTACACTTTGTGCATAATTCACATAGATCAAATCTTTGCTAGTTCATCTGTTGTTCCTTCGTTTTTCTTGCATTATCTTTCATTAAGTTATTTTTGCTTTCATTTTTTCTGATCCTTTTTATTCTTAAGAAATAGGGAAAAATTGTTTACTGCTGTAGCTCAAACATTTCTTAGTATGTAATTTTCTGTTTTTTAAATGAAACTCCGGTACAATGATATTTATTAACATTGTTAAAAAGTGAAGTATAATCTCAAGACTTAAAGTTAAATATGATAATTAATTTATAACATTATATTTGACAGTTAGAAAATAAATAATTGTTTTTTTATATCTTGTTTTGTTTGTCAATCGAGCAATGTAAATGATATAATATGTTAAAACCATAATCAAAAATAAAACATCTAGAATTATTATTTTAATCATTTGTCAAGCAACTTGCCTATCATACCAATATGTTTAAGTTTATTATCATAACCTCGGTTTGTCTTTATTAGCTAATTTTGCAATTTTTGAAAAACTTATTAGACGGGTTATTTATTACACAGGTAGATTTACTTTGAAAATCAATTTCATAAGCAAGCTAATAACTTTCAGTATATATATATATATATATATATATATATATATATATATATATATATGCATTCTCGGTATCGCTATTGAACTTATTGCGATTGGCTCTCTTTTATCAAAGAGAAAAAGAAAGAATAAAGCATCGTGCTCAAGTTTCTCCATAGGCAAGGAAGGCGAACGTAGAGCAGCATATGGAATACAGAATAACAAAGGGAAATAACGAGAGGGGGAAAAAGATAAACAAAAGGCAGACGCGAAAAAGCAGCGGTCTCGTCGATTTTTAAATCAGGTTTGATCCGATCGGATTGTATTGGATTCGGATTCGTATCCTGCAGGACAATCCCGTGTCGGGCGGCGGGTCTCGGTACGATTAATCATTACCAATTGTGTTTCGCTTGTTCGCGTATTTAATCTCGATACTTAAAGCTCGAGCCGAACGTGTACCTACGTTTCACTTTGTAAGCTAAAAATTTTTTCTTGATTAAAAATATCTGAAAAAGAAGGCGAAATCTTGATACGACAAAATTCACTGTATTTGCCTTCGTCGCGAATTCGTGCGGAGATTAAATATTATTTAAATCGACCTTTTTATGCAGGAAATGTTTAAAAAGACGCAATTATAACTTATAAAGCTGTGCTTAAATATCGGTGGTACGTCGCGCGACACGTGAAATTTTAGTTCCGAAAAGTTTCCGCTTGCGGAAAAAATAGACTAATTGCTAACTTTACTAACTGGAAGTGTAGCCCGACTCTGTGGCGTAGATTTTATTGAAATTTATTAACCTTTATTCTTGATATCTAAATAGATGGCGCCTAGAATAACGATAACGCTCAAAATTCTATTAAAATTTCTACAAAAAAAAGTCATTCTTATATGACTGCATATTCGTAGCAAATACTTATTCATTTATACGGTACACGAATTAAAAAGTAAAGTTTTATTTAATATTTATGGTATTTATCCATTGTTTTATTTATTAAATCTGTCTGTCTTGCTGTAGTTGTGACCGGCTATCGTTCAAAGACATGTAAATACACACTTTATGATCCTAGTAGCAAAGAAATGATATAAATAAACGGAACTTTTTGTTTAATCTGCATGACTTTTATTTCTTGCATTTTTATGTTATTTCTGCTTGTTTCATTTCTTAAGTAAGACTCTATTCTAGCAGAAAATCATACGATTCTATGAAGTCCAGGCTAGACATGGGTCGGCGTCTGTCATAGAAATTTCTGCGGAAAGAAGGATTTACATAGGTCCGAATTGATTCTTTGTTAACAATTAAAAATACTGAGATCTGTCAAAGTCAAGCAATAGCATGAATTATTTAAACGAAATACAAGTAATAATAATTGATTAAAGCGATTACTTGCTATTGGAAAAGTATGTAGATTTTTTTATACTCCGGCACTTAACTCCTAAGCAATTAACATATTTACACCCTTGCCGTAAATAAGTGCCTCTCCATATTCGCGACGTTATCCAATTAGTACAGGTTAATTTTCGCTACTATCAACACCAGCCTGGGATGAAGAACGACGCGCCGAAAAAGAAAAAAAAAAAAAAAAGAAAGAGTAATCATTAAATCCGTGTAGCTTTAGGTGTCCAAACGAGAGTTAATGAGTCCCGTGGCCCCCGGGCGCGATACGGAACAAAAGAGTCGCGGCGCCAGTCAGGGGAGGCGACCCGCGAGGGCTGCGGCCGAGAGAATTTCAGACGACCCCCGTAGTGCCGCAGCCCTCCCGTCTCGCTGTAAGGATAATGAGTGCGCGTCGCATGCCGGATACCGGTGCATATACGTATATACATGCTCTGCATGCATATATAGACGACGAGGTAGGATAAGACCGCACGTGCGCATTGAATTGTTTTGCCGAAACAGTGCGCAAATTGAGATATGCCCGTCCCCCCCCTCCCCCCCCGCTTCTCTACCCGCGTGTATAAACCCGCGTCCCGGGGCCTCGATCTCCGAATGCCAACGGCCGGCGAGAATGCGCGGCCCGAGAGAAGCCCATTCTGACTGCCTACGTATGTGTATATATATATACATATATACATATATACGCGCATGTACGCATTATGCCGGCGAAAGCTCCAAGACGGCCGTACGGGAATGTCGCGGCCGGGTCGGCGGCGGGGGGGGGGGAGGGAAGGGGTGGGCTTGCGGCGCTGCGGTGACGACTCTGCTCCTCCGATACCGCCGTATAAGCCGGCGCGGCCCTGCCGCATCCGCTCACCAGTAGCGGCGGTGGACGAGGGTCCTTGGACGCGCGTCCTCGTCCTTAACAACCGGCGCTCCAATTCACGTCCGATAAATGCCTCCTTCAATTTTCCGCCGTCCGCGCGTTATTAGCCGCGCACTTGTACTGGAAATTTATTTACGTTGCACGGCGGGATGCGCGCGTACTCCGCCGAGCCGAGAGGGGAGAGAGAGAGAGAGAGAGAGAGAGAGAGAGCGCATTAGTATTTTTCATAGCACGCGGTGCGTTTAAAAAGCGCGCTTTTAAATATCATCGCTTTGCGTGCGCGCGCGCGCGCGCGGCCTCGCATAATTTATGTCGGCGCCGAGTAAATTTATTCGGATAATTTATGCCCGGCTTGGATTTATTATCTCGGCTCGGCTGGCGCTTTTAGTGCTTGGGAGGCCCGCGCGAAAACCCGGACTTTTCTCTATTAGTTCGGATTTAAAACGAGCGCGGAGACAAATTGTCGAGAGCGCCGCGCTTGTTTTTGAAAATATTTTCGTATTTGCCCGCCATAATGGGCTGATAATAGCGTGGAAGGGCTCTGCGGCCTGCCGTCTAGATTTATATTGCCTGGACTAGATTGGCAGTGATAATCTCTCATGTACTGACATTTTTTCTATATAGCATCAAATTCATGTATAGCAATCTCATGTTTAAAAAGTAAATATACAAGTCATTAATGTATGAGTTGCAAAAAAATGCTCCTTCGGTATGTTTCTGAGATACTTAAATAACTAAAATGTGTAGTTTTGGCATGTAAGATTGAGCAGCGAATTTTCTACTTTGAACGATTTATCTCGCATGGAACTTGCTGTAAATCGATCTAATTCAGAATGGAACAATCAACTATAATTCTTGTGCAAGTTCGCCTATCGGGAAATTTGTCTCTTTAAAAAAATGTATAATCTTTTAAGTATGTGATACTTCACATTTTGAGTAGTAATATTAAATAAATTTGACAATTCATCAAAGCTGTTCATTTCTTTCGTGGTAAACTAATCGCATAGTCTAATTTGCAGTGCTAAAAAAAATATTTCAGTGGCGTGAAAATGTATGTTCCGAATATTTTTAATGCTTGAAAAAAATAATGTTCCATGTAGCGCAGAAATAATGTTTTGTATAGATGTTTGATTAAATTTCAGATATTTCGTAGCTCTTTGAACTTATAAATATATACATATGCATGAAAGAATGTAAAATGTAATTTTAAAATGTAAAAAAATCAAATCGCCTTTATCGAAAACTTTTAGTTAAAGGAATAGCCATAAAATATCCAAAAATTTCTTAAAATTAATGTGTTTTTGCTTTTTTCAGAAAATATTACAGTTAATTATAAAAAAATATTTAAAACAAAAATTATAAATGGCATTAAAAAACACCCTCTTTAAATCAATGCAGTTTTTCACTATAAAAATTTTTCCATATAATATGCCATAGTCAATGTAAACAATTCACTAAAGCCGCTTTATGTCCCTCCTTTCGATCATATTTTCATCTTAATCCAAAGTTCAATATTTTCCAGAAAAGCACGCTTTTCTTCATTAGGAAGTTACTTGAAAAGATATTCTAAACTATACGGATAATTTATGTTTCAATAACAAAAAAAAAAGAAAGAATCGAGTTGGAAATTAACCATTTTATATTTCAAACGGATAAGATTTATGTGTATTCATGTATCAAAAAATATACTCCGTAAAATTCCGTATAAAAATGGATTTATTAAACATGTGTAATTGTATTATATTTGACCCTAAAAATGCATAAAAGTCTATGAATAATATATTTTTGTTAAAGAAATATGAAAATATTTCAAATAAATGCCTTATTTTTAAAAATAAGAATATTTATTTTAAACAAAATTAATAATACATATCAATAAACATTTATTATAAATATATTTGTTTATATTTTTCGTTATTATTAATCCGGGTAATAAATACAAATACGCATTAAACTGCAGGTCTAAATATAAAGTTAATGGAAAGTAAATAAATTCATACATATCTGCGTCACTTTTATTCTTTAATGTTAACATAAGAAGCAATGACTATGTTAATTATTATTTGTTTATGAAATTAAATGCGTGTTCCATTTTTTTAGCAGTTTAAATATCGAGTTTAATATCTAACTGTCTAGTCTTATATTTACTTTGCATTACGCTTAACTATAGATAAATAGCGAATGGAAGGTTTAAGTAAAACTGAATAATGGAATATACATAGAATTAGCATATTCAATCTTATGTGATATAACTTCTTTTATTTTCTTTGCACTCTCAATTTTACATACTGCCAATAGAAATACTTTCCGTGCCGAACAAAAATAATAGATACGGAAAAATTCGAAAGTCGATGTCCCAACTGCTTATTCCCCGTACAAAAATAATAAAACGAACCGGCTTTAGAATAAAAAAAAAAAAAAAACGAAGAAATTCAACCGCGAGGTTATGATTTCGTAGGAACTGCCCGTAAAGCGACGCGACAAACGAAAAGCAAGAACCACCGAGGCTTGCACTCGCGCGAAATCAAATATTTCACGTTACATTCGATACGGCGCTCATTGATAAATGACGGGCGTATGCAAATGGGAAGCTGTAAAACGTTCAAGTTTGGTGTTTGTAATTCCGCATTATACGAGCGCAGAGACCTTGCGAATGGGCCAATTTATCAAAGTAACTATTATATATTTCTTGCAGCCATTGGCCCTGCAACGGCTTTAATGGGCTGCTATACGAAATGGATGGGGACAGGGCCGAGATTTTTTATTGAAATCTCCGCAGTGCGCCGCGCCACAGTACAGCGCTTCGCGCAGCTTTCCGACGGAAATTAATAGAGCGCGCGGGCGGGGGGTCGGCGGGACCGGGGGGAGGGGGAGAGCTTGCTTGAAGAAAGCGCCCCACCCCCACCCCCACCCATTCGCGCGCGAAAGAACAAAAAGCGAGGGAAAAGAGCATGGAACGGGTTAATGTGTAAGAATAGCGCGTGCTGTTGGAACGGGGGAGGAGGGTGGGGGTAAGGGACGAGAAGGGCGAAAAAGAGAGGTAGAAAAAGAAGACAACTCCCCGACGGTCCCTCGCGCCGGCGTAGCGGGGATGAACGATCGACCCGTAATTTCCAGTTCGTTCTCGGGCAGCCGGGGCGAACGAAGCTTTAATGTAAATTCTCGCGCGATTCCCGGCTCCCGAGGCGGGGAGGAAGGACTTGCTCGTGTACTATATATAAGCGGTTATGTACGCGCGACGACGGGCGAGAGAAGAGGCTAAGGCGAATGGAGCGAGGGCGGGGGTCGGGGGGGGGATCGTCCCTGTATGCCATTGCTCGTTAGCGAATGTCTACATCGGTGGCACCGCGTTTGATCGCGCGCTGCCGTGTATGTGCCCCCGCGGCTATTATGGTAAAGCAAACTTTAAATAATCGAATGAGACAGGAGGAAAATAGAGGCGCCCCGATCCCCGATGGGCGGAGGGAGCGGCCGACGGAGCCGCGCGCGCAAAAAATCAATGCAAGAGTAGATATATCGGGCGAGTATCGCGATAGACGCTGGAGGGCGGCGGGGACAGGAAGAGCTCCGGGGAATAGCGAGCGTCGGTGGGACTTGGGGGGGGGGGCGCGGGAGCAAAAACTGCGCGGAGAAGAGCCGGAGAGCCGGGTCGAAACGGGGCGGCGGGGGGAGGGGGTGGCGGGAGACGAGGTGCGACTAAGTTTATGCGGGAAGACGATCGGATTTCTAGATGGAGAAGCCTAGGATGGGATGGAGGGGGGATCGGGTGGAGGGTGCGCGAAGTCGCGAGCTTCTGCGACGTGACGCGGGTCGAGGCAGTTCGCCGACAAGCCGTGAAACTCGTTTCGCAGGCAGTTAAGCGAGTTAGGCAAAGGCATTTCGGTGCGCGAGGGGGCGGGGGGCGGAGAACGGAGCCGAGGGGGTGGGAGAGATCGAGGGGAAGCGCGGGGCTCACAGCGCATGAGCGCACAGCGCGCACACTGTACCTGAGTATTTCTGGTGTAACCGTAGCCCATAAAACGCTCGTCATGCGCGGGAACGACGTCCCTCGCGACGTAGAAGGGCTCGTACAGGAACTCAAAGTTGGTTACGTCGTGGCTCACGTACGCTTTTCCCGTTTTTAAGTTCTCCTGAGCTTTATGGCCGGGCGTCGCGTCCAGCATCCACCTTTAATAGGAAAACTTTTATGCCTTCCCTCCGCGGGAAAAAAATCTCATCGCGCCGACGTAAGCGGGCAATAACGCGTTATACAAGTATACACACACATACACACACACAAATATCTATATATATATATGTGTGCGTGTGTGTGTGTATAACACGTACAACAGATGGGATGAAAAGTTCATAGACTGACACCTAGATGTCGTTTCTATCTAGTCAAATCTATAAGATTTTTAATTTATATCAATTTTCAAAAGATACATAATATAAATTTGACACTCGTCCAAGAAGTGGTTTTTCATATATGATTCTAATTAACGCTACCTTTTGAAATATGCAAAGAAAATTCATAAAAAATCATTCATTAAAAAAGTATAGCTTGTCGGTGAGAAAAATACTGTATTATCTTCGCAAATATTATTTACACTCTGCACCAGAAAATCAAACTCTTGCAGAATGGTTTCTTCAACATGGAGAAGTGGAAATAAGTCTCGCATGGGATGCCTAAGAGTTTTAGTCGATGAATTAATTACCTACAATAGTTTATAAAAAAGGTGGAATAATTGTAATGTAATGTTGCTTTACACACTTTAATATCATCAAAGAAACGTGTTGATCATATCGTAAATGAATTTACGATCATGGTAAAGCTTTGTTCAAACTTGTTATCACGTGCACTCACGATCTATCAAAAACAAAAACTTGCTGATGATTCAGAATAATTTTTATTGATATTTATCTAAAATAACTATTAATTTTTTTTGACATATTACATTATAGAGGATGGCCAATTCCTCTATCACTAAAGCCGCCAGAACAGAATCAAAAGTGGACTCGCAAGGACAAAACGAAGTAAAAGCATTGAGAAAGACAAAAGTCAGCCACCACGGATACGCTATCAGTTTATTACATTTTGCGTGTAATAATAATATTCGATTATCTGGAAGAGAAAGAGGCTGTCAAGACTCATTATTATAAAGCGTTATTCAATCGTTTGAAGGTCAAAATGATGAAAACTATGGTCGAAGAAGAGAAAGGTACTCTTTGATTAAAAAAGGCAGCCTGTGATAAATGCATAATAATAGATGTTCATGCATTCAACTATGATTTAGCTCAGAGCCAATTTTTCTTGTTTTCATATCCCAAAAAAAGCTAACTGAAAAGAAAACTTAATTAATTAATTTAATTAACTTAATTAATTGATTTAATCGTCAAAATAGAAGTTAACGACAATTTGTATGATGGAAACTTTATCTAATTATTTAAAGAATTATACCATCGTTGGATCATCCTTGAAATCAAATATATTAATCATAAAACACAATTATGCAAAAGAAATATGTATTACTAGGTTAGCCTATGAACTTTTCAACCCAATTGCTATATATACTATACGTTTACGGGCTCACCTCGTGAAGTTCGTCGCGAACTGATTGTGGATGAAGACCTTCTGGTGGAAGGGCCGGGCGAGGCCCTTCTTCGCCAACCGCACGAGCTCGGTCTTGTTTTGAGGGAACCGGACCCTCGCGTCCAGTTCGTAAGTCGGCACGACGAAGGCGCACTTCTCGCACTTGTCGGTCGCGAGGAACTCCTCGAGCACGGGGCTGAGATTCGTGCTGGGCACGATGTCCACGTCCGTGAGGAAGACATAGTCGGTTTGACAGTTCTTCCGGGCGAGATTCCTCATGTGGTTCTGTGGGTAGACGTTGCGGACCCGCCAGCTGGTCTGCTCGTTGGATATCGCGCTCGTCATCCGGCCGAGGGTGCCCTCTGGCTTCTGGCAGTCGAGAAAGTCTGGTAGCGGATAGTACCGCGGCTGCTGTCTGGGCGTCCTATTCCGGGGAACCGCGAGGGAGAAGACGACGCGCTCGCGCACGGCCTCGTAGCAGCGGCGCATGTACTCGAGATACTTCTGCAGGATCTCGAACTCCTCGTCGCCGGCGGCGAAGAGGGCCACGGAGACACTGCCCGTCCACTGATGGACGACCTGGACGAGGGAGTGAAGCTTCTCAAGGGAGGATTGGGTGGCCAGGCAGACCTTGGTCGACTCAGACAACTCGACGAAGCGCGAGCCCGTCAAGATGGAATCGTACATTCGGTACAGTCGTCGGGAATCCCAGCGTCCCAGACGAACGTCTAGATTGAGGGTGGTCGCATCGTCCACCGAGGATAGCTGCTCCTGCGAGGACTTTTGGTTAGAAAACGAGGACGAGGCACATGGTATCGAGGAGGTAGCGGGATACTTGATATTCTCCTTCATGGATTCCTTCAGCTGATTGACTTTCTCGGACTCTAGGTCGAGTCTGACGGGATCAGGTATTTGACTACAGTTCTCTGATTGTAGCAACAGAAAGGTCAGAAGGAAGTTTGACAAGCCAAGGACTATGACGCTGATCAAACTGAGATTCCATGGCCGACATCCCAGCTGAAACATTTTTAAAGATTAAACCATGACTTTTTCCTTCTCATGATACACATGTACATGTCACAAATCTACTCATTTTTTCAGACCTTTACCATTAATTTGCATTGGTCTATGAAGGTTCAAAGTTGGTAGATTGAGAAAATTAATATTTTGTACGTTTTCCTCTATTTTTTATGAATTTTTAACTTTCTAGATAAGCATAATTCACTATAGATATGAGCACGCTCTCTATAAATATAATTATATTTATGAACCATTTATATTTTAATGGATGTACCTTTTCCGCTAAAAAGTACCCTTAAAATTCTTAGACTTGGTCTGGTATTGTATCAAGAACTAAACGTGAAACTAAACAACGATAAAACGCACATTTTTTATGTATAGCACAGGGCACATCACATGGCATATTATTAATATATTTTGTTAGATCATAATAGTAAACTAATTTTTAAAGAACTTCCAGAGTTGCGTCTACGTTCTAATTTTTTTTCTTTCAAGAAAATATATATCCATCCCTATAGTTATAAATGCTTCCCTGAAGAGCTAGAACTTCATGAAAATAGGTAAGAAAACGAAAACCATATTGATTTTGTCATTTGAATCCTCTATAACTCAATGAAAATTAATGGAAACATTTTCATTTGATTCAAAAGAGCAAGAGAATTAATTGCATGTGCAAATAATTCATATAATTAAAATGAATTTCAAAATACTTTCTTATAATTATTCTAAAATACAGTTCCTTGGCGCAAATTGAAATACTTTAATATGCGCAAGCAATTTGAAGTTGCGCAGAGCCCCCACAAAATCAGAGTTAGAGCTAAGTATGCCGAGCAAAGAAATAGAACGAGCACGCTAAGACACGAGGATGGGGGGAAAGAGAAAAAGGGAGAAAGAGAGAAGGGAGAGAGCACGAAGTACTTGTAAATTACATCAGGTAAGTTCCTACGGTCCTTAAGGCCAGCGACTCTATCGTGAATAGCTATTTGAGCGTGAGAAGTTTCGAGCTCGTTTGCAATTTTTGTCCCGTCTGGCCTCGCCGCCCGTAAGGGCCGGCGATATACAAGAAACTCGCCCGACAAGGTAATTAGCGCGACATAAAACGTCACGGCAGCCCCCCGCGCAAGAGCAGCGCGGACCCGAAGCTCGCACTTTTTTTTCTTCGACGAAACTTTCTTCGTCATTTAGTTGCCGAGCGCTCTCCTATAATCCTTCTCCCACCGGAAGAAACAGTTGAGAAACCCATGTATATGCGACTAAATACCTAAATTCGTTACGCAGTTGAGAGAGAGAGAAGAGAGAGAGAGAGAGAGAGAGAGACAGGCGATTACAATAATTTATTCCGTACACGAACTAAATTATCCATACATTGAGGAACTTCATCGATCAAACTGAATAAGATATAATTCGTAACTATAGATATACGCCGTTACAGGGCTACAAGAGTACAGAATAAAAGCAAGCATAGATCAGTATTTCGCTCGATTTCACGTTAATTCAACATGTCGAAAACCAACTTTTATAGAACATGAATAATGAATATCTGGAGCTAAAAGTATAGATGCCGAAGGTAGAAAAATATCGTACGGCAATACTGATTCCATTTTTCTAAAAGTTAAGCTAAAGATGGCATAGCCAAGTGCTAATTTTTAACAAAAGCAAACGCTAAGAGATCTTATTGATTAAAGACTAACTGTGCTATCGTTGGAACATGCTGAATTAAATTTTTGAACAAAGCAGGATTCATGACTCTTTAAATTTCGCATACAAGTATCGCTTATTAACAAATGGTTGTTAGGCGATCGGAGTATTGCCAAGCTAAATGAGATACTCAGAAAGCGTCTATCTAATACAAAACATGCATAATTTAGTTTCAGCAGTTGATCCTTACTAGTAGTTGTCCAAAGTTTATATTATTTAGACACTGTCTTAATATGTCATATATTCTTTGATACAGGTATTAAAGTATGACGATGAAGCTAATATCACTTTATTTATAGACTATATTAACATCCGCTCCTCAAAAGTAAAATTTTATTCTATATAAATTTTATGAAAAATTAATAAATCCAGTTCATAATTTGCAGCAAAAAATCTTCCAGCAACAGAAGAAATATAAAGTATTACATCGAAACAAATCGAACAAACATTCGCATCAGACAGAATCTAATAGTTCTTTTTAAACATTTTACAAAATTCATATTTAAATTCATACTGCATTCTTTATTATTCTATATTCTGCAAATGCTTTTAAGTTATAACTGCAAATTTTCATTTTATGTAAGAACGCAAATTAGATAAAGTTCGTTTCGCCTTAGGTTATCTGTTGGGCTCATTAATAAGCCGAGAGAAAATATTAAAAAAAATTTCATTTAAATTCACATAGAGAGGCAAGGGCTTAAAAAGTTCACACATTTAACTTGAGCAAACTACATTTTATGAGGATTTTTAATGATTTAAAAATAATATACATATATATATATATATGTATATATTTCTTTTAATGAAGGAAAGAAGACTAATGCAAATAAGAAACAAGTAATTCTTAAGCCGTCATGTCCCGCGGAAAAGTGTTCTTGAACAGGGAAACCCTTTTCAAGTATAATTATCTTGGTATCTCGCGCGTGCATGTACGTTTTCTATCCTCGCAAAGCCAAGTAACATATATAGAGGTAAGTATATAAGCTTAAACAGGTCATTCTAAAATAACAGCCGAGTGCACTAACAAGGGAGTTCTCTGAGATATCAAGAGAACAATTAAGAAACAACCATAAATAGTCTTCAGACGCCCGTAAAAAAGTTTTAAGTCGAAATTGCGGACAAAATCATTCAATAATGTTGCCCGTAGAATGATGCATTAATTGCGCATAATAGTAGGACATCAATGATTTAAATTGGAAGCATAATCGATCAATATATTATAGACCAAATTTGGCGTCAAGTCACCAAAAAAGGCTTGATCTCTAAAATTATGATACATCAGCTTCATGAAATACTCATATATATTTTTAATTAAATAAGCAAGAAGTCGATGTCGTTGAAACCACAAAAAGGAACATTAATAAATGCGCCTATCTCTATAGAAATGAAAATAAAACTTTCACTGACATCTGGTGTCGATACTGTCTTTTTATACTTCTAAAAAATTAGAAACAATATTAGAACAAAAAACGTTGATATTAATATGTTTAGTGTAAAATAATAAAAAAATTATAATAAATAAATCAAAAAATTCTTTACTATTTCGGAATATTTGTATATAGTAAGCTATTTGGTGATAATATGTTATCTTAATACATTCCTTCTCAGTCTGACGATGCCATACTTGATAAAAAAGGTTCTTCAGGACGGACGAATATAATATATTATACTTCGCTAAAGGGAATGTCATGAAATATATATAAGAAATAAAATTTATTGATACGATAACGATTGTTTATATTTTAGCAATAAAACTCGATCAAAAATATGTTTAGATGTATAGAAAAAAATAACGATAAATAACTAAATGACAACTAAAAAGAGAACTATCAAATTATATTTTTATGGATTTTCAACCAATTTTTTTGGACTCTGTCAGAAACAACTAAACTTTACAAAAACAGGTTCTAAAAATGGCTATATCAAATAAGTTTAATGCAGTTATGTATTACAGTTGTAAAGTCGAAACATTTATGGACGCTATTAAGAATAAATATTTTTCCACCCAAGTTCTAATTAAAAATATATACACTTTGATCTTGCACGGTACAATTGCTATTGCGCAAACTTAGACAGCCCTATTCCATTTACTCAATTTACATAAACTACCTGCTGTAAATCGTCTCGTTCCACAAGTGCATTACTTTTTCTCCATTCAGTTGCCATCGCTCTATTTCTACTTGCATATTGACATTAAATTTACAGCGATGGGAAACGCCGGCGTCTTAGTGCAAATGGCTACACGTGAACCGTCGCCAGCCACCGATTGTATTGGAAGTTACGAGCGTGACTCCGGGATTTTTTACACATAAAGCAAACTCGAGGCTACGCGCAATAAAGTACAACGAACCGCGCAAGAATAAGCAAAGCGTGACTTGGTGTACGTAAAAGCGCAAGAGTTTAAATACAAATTCGATTTATCATTTTCATCGAGCTGGATTCTTATATATGATTATATGATCGCCGATAATTCAGGATCGAGATTGTTAATGTTGAAATGCGACAAAAAGCAGAGTCGTTTGAATTATCCATAGTTACCATTATAACTCTCCGCTGTATTGCATTACAGTATTATGCGCTGCGAATAGAATACGTAATATATGAGGGCCTGCGATGTCTCGGTCGTTTGGAGTGGGAGGCTCGTAATTGTAACTCGTTGACCCCGAATTCAAATTCCGTTTGCTACCAATTGGCTCTCGTATAACACTGTCAAAATTTATATTATGTACTTCGTTTACAATTACACCGTATACTTCCGCGCCAATTGTCGGCTGTGTAATGGAGGCAAATGCGAAGCAACGTTAAACGGCACAAAAAGATGTATATATATATATTTAAGGTAGTTGAACCACTCATCGATGGTCATCCGAGTTTTCAGAACCTAAATAAATAAAAATAACATAAATTTAAAAAGATTTAGAAGAACTAAAACAAGGGTGTCGTGAGTTTTAGCAATTTAGGCGCTGTCTTCGCTCAGAGACTAAGCTCACCGGATTTCTTAATTGCTATTTTTTTTATATAAACTATTTATTTCTTACAGAATAAAGTTGAAACTGATTTAAAATTAAATTAAACGACTAAACAGGCAAGTGTAGATTTGTTTAATTATTTTAATCTTTTAAGTTGTATTATTTAGATTACCCTCCCGATTTTTGCTGCAAATCCCATTACCGATAATGGAACAAACTAATCATTCTTCATCGTTCGTGATTACATATCTGGTATTGTTATTTAATTTATTATCATTTAGTAGATAATTAATTGAAAATACATTGAATTTAACAGCGAGTCATAATTAACTATGTCAAAATAATTCTATTAAAAATATTGTTAATGTAATCTAATATTTTAAAAATAAGAAAGAATAAAATTAGAATAAAATTCCTGGATTCTTTAGAAGAACTGTAGAATTAATGAAAATAAATTTTAAAAAAACTGCAAAGACCATCGGTGGCCTAGTAGTAGAACAATGGCGGACGTTTATTTTACTATTATTATCGATAATTTTATACACAATTATGGCAAAGGTTGGCAGAATTTTATTATAGTTGTACAATATTTTGAGCATTAGATAAAATAGCTATCAGAAAGTACACTAGACTTCCCACTGGATATCGAGAACTTCTTTATGAAATTACAATTGAAAATACTAATTTGTTAGAATGTTTTTTTGATATATTCTTCAACATAAAGTTTGATTCAAATTCGAATAAAATAGAAATAAACCTTACTGGAATATCTTGGAATCCTATAATGCTATAATTAAACGCGTACCGGTCGAGCTGGTTGAACTAAAACCGAGGGAGAATTAGCAAAGGCTGCTGATAACTGCACAGAGGCAAACAAAAAGATATTAATATATAAATAAATTACCCTCCCCAATGAAATTCAAGTGAGAATAACATTTATCTATGAATACTGGGTGTTTCCGTTTGAAAAGCGAGGCCGGCTTCCGACGCGGCGCGACCTCCGCCCGATTGTCTCGATTTAACGATCGAAGGCCCGAAACGAGCCTCGGAAATTACCTCCAGTTCGGCCGGCGCGCTTCGTTAGCGAGCCGTCACCGGGGGGAAGAGGGGGGTGGGCTCGTTAAGAAAGCCACGGAGCGTCGCAAATGCGTTTGACAGTAGTGTATATATATATATATATATATATATATATATATATCCCCTCGCTGATCGGCGCCCGCATCCGCGAAAATCTCGAGCACCCGGTCGGGATTTTGACGACCGCGGGCCCGAAGCTGTAGGGATGCCGAATGCGGTCGTTCTCCCTCCCTACCATCCTCCCTCCCTCTCTCTCTCTCTCTCTCTCTCTCAACACACACACACACACACACACACACACACACACAATATATATATATATATATATATATATATATATATAACAATCCGCGTAACGCGAAAGAGATATCGCGACGTGCGCCGATAACAAGCTGAGTTCGCATGATCAATCACGCGAGCCGCGCATCTCTTGACAATTTGTCCATCTCCCTCTCTTCCTCTCTATCTCTTTTTCCCTGTCCGCTCACCTCTGAGAGAGGGGGGGATGGGATGAGACGCGAGTCCGATGCGGTTCCGAAATTAACGACTATTTTTGAAGGACTAATAATAGTCAGGTGGAAGCCTCCGATGCCGAAGATTGGTCCTCAATATTTTCTAGTGATCCAGTGGGACTTGTAAACAAAATAAGAAACACGATTACATTTGTCTTTCTCTTAAAAATTCAGTCCTGACGAGATTCTGTCTTGAAATCTCGGATCTCATATTATCTGCACTGATGAAACAATAAAAAAAGTCATTATTAAAAAATTATGAAATCATTTCTGTATTTAATTTTCATCTTTATGAAAATTAAGAATTTATGGAAAAGAAAAAAGACTATTTCAACTGAAATGTACATATCACCCTGGAGTATCGACTTGACGCATCACTAGGACGATAGGTAAATTATTTGTAGATGTACCTATCTAGTAGGTCATTCTGCTTTAACAGTGCAGTAAGCAAAGTTAAATTCCCTTAACGTCTTTTTTCTCGATTTTTTTTAATTCTTGCTCTTAAGAAATAAATAGTCACTTTTCCGTAATAAATGTTTATATATTTTTAAAATGATCTTCGCATCTCTATAGTCATAGATTTACACGTCGTCCTACTGATGAGTACAGTACGTCACCTAGGGTAAAACGTGCATTTCAGTTATATAAATATTGAAAAGAAAACAATGTATATCCACCAAGTGTATTGCGAATACGTAACAAGTTCCGTTTTTATAAAATGGAATAATAATTGTGCTATTTTAACCCATTAATCTTTACCCAAAGTTACATAAATCAAGTAATCACCCTGTTAGCATAAAATTCAGAATCTTTCCCATTATTTTAACATAATTAATCGATAATGCGACAGCACGAACTGTGCGAGAATCAGTTTAATTTAAATGCTTTTATGTAGTAGATTTTATAATTTATATAAAATATATCTTACGAATGTGAGATTACACGCGAGCCCTCACTCGATAGCAAACGTCAATATTAAGAGAACTCTTAAAACCTTGAGAAGCCCCATTGGAAATAGCAAAAGATGCCATTCTCGTTTAAATAAAAAACGCAGTATTCGAGACGAGAAATGACGAATCGGGAAATGCAAAGGATGAAGCGCAGAACGAATCGCGCTGCCCATTAAACTCGAACGGGGCCCGGGACGAAACTAACGGCATCGCAGCCAATTTAATTTTCTAATTCCCGCTGCCGCGACCGGGGCGAGCTTTCGCTTGCCCATACATAAACTAGCGCGCGCGCGCGCGCGCGGTTCGTTCGACTCCCAAGAGCCTGGAATACATACGCGGAATGAATTTCGACTTATGCGCATTAATTCGCTACCGTCGAATAACGAGAGTGAAACGGGGCAGTGTGTACTTACGCGTTAAGAAATTCGCTCTTAACATGCGAGATGCGGTCGATAATTGCGGCCTCGACGATTATCATTACTTGGATAAGCCTGTGCGTGTTTGCCGGTAAAATAGACATAGAGACCTTTCTTAATTTCACAGCTGCTTTCATTATTACGTCAATTTGCCGCTGAATAATGTCAATTATAGTTTTGTATCTAGAAATTTAAGCATTTCTTTCATTCAACATTGTGTAACGATTTTTACATTCGACCGTTTATTTAAATTAACAAAAAGACGCTCTTTTCAAACACATAGGATAACTATAATTACCCGTATAGTTTCAAGTATTAACTACGCGCTTCTCAATTTACAAAATATGGTAGTTTCTTACTTATAAATGGGGAACTGCCCACCAGTTAAGTTGAATATTCTGTATAGAAATATTACATTCACGGAACCTATGCTCGGAAGTGCTTAGATATTTATTGTCAATTGAAGTTTCACTGACTTGCACGCTTGTAGGAATAACGAACTATCCCACTAACGTATTTCTAATTAGTCGAATTTCACTTCGGGATTACTGAGAAGCGCTAGATTTATGAACATAATCTATCACAAGTTTTTTGCATGAAATGCCATTCTTTGTTGGTATCCAGCGCCAGAGTATAGATTTAAAAAATTTATATGACATTAAAAAATTTACCAGGATTTTGAATACGTTTCATTTAATCACCAACTATAAGTGAGAAAGTTTCATATTGTACAGAGTTAGGTCTTCAAAACTGTATTGGTTTCAGTTAGTGTTAATCATATTTTCCTCGCTAAATCTGGACTAAATCGAAATGAGTAAGTATACTTCTGAGCCGCTACTTGTAAATGCATTACAAAAAATTGAGAAAGAAAGAAGTTTAATATAAGAATACTCTTTTCAATTTAATAATATTATTCTTTAAATTAAAATTTAGAGTTCGCCCTAACGCATTTGCTAATGGGCTCGGCGATAAAACAATATGTGACTTATTATTATATCTAAGATATAATAAGTATGAACGTCAAAATTGTCTAATAAACTAAAAATCAAATGTCCGTTATCAAGTAACTATTTTCTTTTTTTGTACCAAATAAATTATTTTCTTAAGTTGAGAAAGTATCTTTTTAAATGAAGGCAGTATTTACTTGATACAAGAAAACGAGAGTCCACTTAAATCAAATTACGTCGTCTTAAATCTAGTGACTATTTTCTTAATTTAAGAAAATGATTTACTTGGTACACAACAAGTAAATATTTATTTAATAACAGAATTTTTTTTCAGTGTATAAAACTACAATAATATTTGTGAGAATAAAAAATTAATTGAAAAGAAAAAGTGATTATTTATATTGAAAACCTTTGTATTTTATTAAATATTAAATAAATCAATTTAGTTCACTCGGAAAAAGGTACCTTTTACGGTCCCTTTCTCGGTGATTTTACCAATGAACTCAATAGATGGCATCTTAAAGTGATAAATGTATATTAACACTTATAATTGTTTTCCAATTTTCATACGTTTAGTAAGCTTTTATATTTTTTCTAGAATTCCATTAGATAAAAAATCTATAGGTTTTACAATATTTTATTGTTCATATGAAAATTTATATACAGATAAAAATAATTGATTTCGATAAGAGTCTTCGCGTGTTGACCAATACATATTGGGTTTGGTTAATCAATTTCTGAAGTGTATAACTATTGCACTCTACTTTTTAAAGTTTACAATGTATCAATTTTTGTAATTAGCTTGTTCTTACATAATTTAGTGCAGTTATTACTTTACTGTAATTTTAAATTTTTATTCACTTGTCAGAGACGGCAATTAAACGCCCTCTACGTAAATCATAAATAGTCTGCTTTAGTATATGTACTTGAGAATAATTTAAATCTAGCAAAGTCTGTAGTGCTTGGAAGAAAAACTGAAAGAGGGCCTAATAAATAAGCCAACGCTGGCTGCGTCAATTGTGGAGAAGCAAGAGAGCTGAAAATAAAACGGAAAGGGCGGAAAATGTTCCCCTCGAGGATCTTGTTTAAAAGCAACTTTTACACCAGGCAGTCGCTCGGTTGCTGCAAACCGGCAAACGAGCGCAAATTATCCCGGGGCTGGAAAAAGAATGCGAAAAAGCGAGGCGGAAGCGAGGACCGTTCACGCCGGACTGAATCGGCAAAATTAAAGAAAGGAAGAGCATTTAAAACGTAAGACGATGGGACTTCGGAAAGCGGAAGCTGCCCGAGAGGCGGGCTTACCTTTCAATTCGGCCGGCGGCTGACGAAAGCTGCCGAAGTGCCGGGGCAATCGAGGATCCGCCGCGTAATTAGAGTCGTCCGCGGTTCGCCTCCCCCCCCCCTCCTCCCGGCGCCGAGGACGCGGAAACAGTGGAGCCGCCACTGTAATTGCTCTGAGTCGAGATCGTGGGAAAAATAGATTCTCGCCCGCGGCCTCGGCACCAGTCTTCCGCGGACGGCGTCCCTTCTCGCTCGACTCCTTCCGCCGACTCTCCTGCTATTTTTAACGAAGAGCCGGTGCAGCGAAGTCGAGGTGCGCGAGCGCGCCCATTCAACTTCCTACTCTCTTGAATTTTTCCTCTCCCGCGCCAGAGGGCGCGGAGAGGCAACGCGGGAACGATTCGTTTATTGTCGCTGGAAGTGCCTTCTCAATAGACTATTCAGCAGCTTCGAGAGCGAGCTCGCTCTCTGTTTTACCCCCTATCCCCCGTCTACCCCCTCCCTAACCCACCACCGTCGGATCCGAGGGCTGATAAAAAAAGGATGGGAGCCGGATCGCCGACCCGGACGCCGGTGCCAAGATAGCCCACCGGAAATGGATGGAGCGCGTCGGATAAAGGAGCCGCGAGAAATAAAGTATAGCGGCTCCTGGGAAGGGTGAGGAGGGACGAGCGAGGGGCGCTTATGCCGCACGAATGTAAGGGCCGCACGGAATTTCGGCGTCGCTTACGCTTCGCGGATTCGTATGAGGACTGGGAACTTTTTGATGTTCGTGCCGTTTCGATCGTTTGATATTGAAACTGCTCCAACTCTTCGTAAATTTCAACCGTTGGAGAAGATCGAACTGTTCAAAGAAGATCTGTAAAGGTTATGGACGTTTTAATGTACGAACAACTTTCATACTTGTGTAGTTGTTGGAACTTTTGAAATACTCATACTCATGAAGTTGATACTATTAGCAAATTTCAGACTCTCAAATTGTTTAAGATGCTTAAATTTTCACATGTCAAAATGTTGGAACAATATACAAAGTACAATGAACATGTAAACTATTAGGGCTATGAACCGTTGAATAGTACGAACTGTCCAACAGTTCTGTCAATTCTAGTGCTTCCAACGCCTCGGAAGTTTCCCGTATGTTCGAATTCTTCAAGGCCCGAACAAAACGTACAGCCCGAGTATATGCAAACATAAAAGCATCATAAGGCTGTGATGTGTTAGATGCTAGAACAACGCAATCGGCCCAAGCGGTCCAAACAGCTTGAACATAGCGAATGGTTAAAATAGTCCAACTGATCCAGCGGAGCGAACGTTCGAACTGCTCGAACACCTTAAGATCCTAACCAAAATCCCAGTAACATTTTATTAATATCAGTTTAGGCGCGGAGACGGTGACTCCAGGACAGGAGAATGAAAATTCCAGAGGGAAGAAAACGGCGGAACGACGTTGGGGTGGAGGGGGTTGGGAGAGCAGAGCGATAGAAAAAACGAGGCTATAAGCCGATAGACCGAGCGGAGTCCGTCCGGAGTCCTCCTTTCAATTTATTCGACGCAAGGCATTTTGCTCCTTCGCCGCACGTATTCCGCAGCCGTTTCTATGAGGCGCGCGCACGGCAATGCCTCGAACTTACCTCCTGCAGAATAAACTGAATACTATTCATTACGACCTGGCCCTCCCCCACCCCCACCCTCCCCGTCCACCGCCAGCTCCGCATCCCCCGGGCTCCGCGGCAGCTCCCTTTTTCATCGGGCCAAAGTCGCGATACATTCGGAGAGACATGCGAAACGAGGCGGAGGCGGGTGGCCGCCCCGTCGAGCCTTCTTCTCGCTGTCTTCCCTCTCCCTCGCACCCAACCCACCCCCCACCATCCACGAGCCAGCCGGCAGACTTTTCCCTCTGAAAGCCCGTGAATTGGAAATTCTTTGAAACTCTTGACGCTCTCCGAAGCATCCCGGCGGCATCTCCGCCGCCCGATGCCCATCTCGACTATTCCCTTTTGCGCGCCTCCCTCCCCCGTCGAATGCGCGACCTTTTGCGCGCGCACCTTTGTGACGCCGAGCAAGGGTGGGGGCGGGGAAGGGGGTGAGGGTAAAATGCGATGGTAATCATTGCCCAACCGGCTATAAGTAAATCGGCACGGAGGAGAATGAGAGAGAGAGAGAGAGAGAGAGAGAGAGAGAAAGAGAGAGAAAGAAATGTCTCAATGCGCGCTCCTTTGAACGAGCGTTGCGCTTTGACCCCTGGCTTCGATTTTATTTCAAATTGAAAGTTATACGCCGCGAAACGCTATTCAGCAACTGTGAGGACGAAAGAAAGAAATCGCGCGAAGATTAAATGTTTATGTGTGTATATATATATACATACGTAGGTAATAGGTGTAAAAGAGATAGACTTACTAAAAATTAATGAGTATATTGGTTTATGCATCGCGAGAAGCCCGCGCGACGCCGGGCTCGTAAATTACTTAGGGATAGACTTAACTCTTTCATTGTGCTCGCCCCATATTTAGCCATCTTCTTTTTTTTTCTCTCTCTTTTTTTTTTTTTTTAATAGCGAAGCAGCAGAGCTGTATTCGCTTTACAGACCGTTACCACGACTTGCTTCCCTTCGCGTCTTCCCGCAACGGACGGACCTCCCTCGCGCTGCTCCTCCTTTATTTTCCTCGGCCGGCTTTATTTTTTCCATCGATCTTTTTTGTTCTTTGTTCTTTTTTTTTCTTTTTTTTTTGTTTTTAATGGCCCGCATGCGAATCGAGTCGACTTTTAAAAGATTCGAGCTCGCTTTTTTTTTTATTATTGGGCTTTACCTTTCTTTTACGCGCGGTATCCCGTGATGGAACATCGAAGAGTTTGGTCGAGCGCAAACTGAACAAAGAGAGGAGCGCAAATGCAAGGCAGAATAGTTAAAAAAAAAAAAAGAAAGAAAAAAAAGAAAGAAAAAAGTCCGACAAAAAACAACCGGCACTCGAAGCGAAACTTGATTTTGTGGCAGCGAGGAATGGAAGAAAAAAAAAATATATATATATATATAAAGAGCGGATGCGAGAGTAGCAGGGAGTGGAAGGGGCGTGAGAGGGGAAAGAGAGATATAGAGAGACGGAAATGCCTAGCGCAACTTTCTACGTCAAAGCAATTTGTGTGGTTGCAAATGACACATACATACTTGAGCCGACGCAAGAGTACCGAGGAATACCTAATCACGTTTACCTCTCGTTAGGGAGGTTTGCCGACTCGCTTGACTCTTTTCCGCTTTTTCTGACCCCTCGTCCCCCCGTCGCCCAGCATCCCACGTCTCACGGCGCTCACCCTCTTTTCCTCTCTGCCAACCCACCCCCCTCTCTCCGACTTAGACCACTCGTCGTCGTACGTCCCTTGACCCTACGCCTAATTGGCGATGTTAATTTTTGCCCTTTTCTACCGGCTCCAAGATTTTCTTCCCGGTGTTTTGTTTTTTTATTGCATGTATAGCTTCCGTCCTCGTCGTTCCACTTATTTTTATCGTTGACCATTTGATAATATAGGGTGGAAGAGCAAATTATCTCTATTGAAGCTATAATAAGCCTAGCATGTCAATGTATTTTGTTATTACAAATATTTTTAGAAAACTATCTACTGCAATTGAATGAAACGTTTAAAAACTTCGTTTTCATGATATTTTTAATTAATTATATTGCAAAAACATAATTTTTGATTATAATACTTATAAGAATATTTAAACATTTTTCACAAATTTTTAAACTATTACTGACTGCAGCTTTGACGTCTTCTGGCTTCATGAATATTCATCAAAATTTCTTTTTCTATAGGTAAAATACACCAATAGGCGCACGCGGTAATAAAGAAATTTATAAATAACAATCGAGCAAATCCTTTTATATTCCGAAATAATAATGTGCTCAAAGTATGCTTAAAATTTCTTTTTATAATTCGAAGCTTACATATATGCGAGCATGTCAAAATGTTATATTTAAATTACATTCATTTATTATTTTAATAACATTCAGACAGAGTTAAGCAATAAGAGATAAAAATTAAAATATGTATATATACTGAATAATGTACACTGAACATGTATACTGAATTAAGACATTAATCAAAATAAAATAAAAGTGCGGGTACGTGCATTTTTTATGATTTATTTTACAACTTCCTTCCAACTTGCGTCAGGTTTTATTAAGATGCATTAACGATACTTAAAAAAATACTTTTTAATTTTCGATAAAACTGTAAGGGAGATAAAAATATATTTACTAGTAGATGTAATTTTCGTCAATTACCCTGCACTGTTTAACGCTGTATCGCCGGAATATTTTCTTTCAGATCTATTGTGACGTTTTTCTTTTCGTTTCGCACAGTTTGATATTGATAATTCAGAATCAAGTTACTATGATTCGATCCTTTGTGTTCGCGTTTTTTGTTGGCTGGCGAAAAGTGAATGTCTAGTTTTCTATTCAATGTTGATTTTATTTGGGCGTTTTTAAGACTTTTTTAGTATTCCGTAATAACACTGCTGATGGGTTTATAAAAATCAATTCTATTTTAATCGGATTAATAACGAAGTCTCTTTTTCCGTGTAAATTAAGAGTCACCTAAAAATTTTAACTTTTTAATTGATAAATTTAAGTCCTGATTTTCGATCTTTTATCATATTTTATTTAATGACGTATTTCCCTTGTTCAAATCCACAGATTTCGATTTAGGTTTAAATATATTAAGGCGTTCCACTTGATAGAAGATGAATTTCGAAGAATCTTTGTCTAAAATTTCATGTTGATAGTTTTTTTGTATTACATAGGCTGAAATTGAATATGACACCAACACATCGACTCGTTTTATTTTTGCCGTTTGCGAACAAATAACCGACGCTCTTCATTAGTCTTTATCTTTGCAAAAATCTGTGGCGACTATTTGATTATTTAAGGATCTGAGTCAGTTTATTTTTTAGCTCGTTTAATAATTCTTATCAACATAACTATAAGCCGCTTACGATTTATTCTGCTTATTAAGGATTTATCTAGTTTACATTTACTTAATGCTCTTATTTATTCGTTTATTACTCGTTATCGGCATTTCTCTTTCAATGATGGAATTACTAGTAGGAATGGGTTTTCCTCTTTTGTATATTTTCATTTACTGCAAGCGGAATAAAGTTCGATCATGATTTTCTAAGCTCGTTTATTCGTTTCGACAGCATCTGTACTATTTGAAGTATGATTAATCACACTCCCATTGCATGAATTTCATTTAATTAAAATCTCGACAATTTAATTAAAAATTTTATTTTCAGTTGAGATACTTTTCGAATAATTTATGAATTCTGCTATTTTCTATAGTCTCCCTTGCGCATCGTTGCTTTTACATTACCGAATATCGAGACTTGGCATGATTTTATGGCACGATTAAAAACTTTGTTATTCTTTTTATTAAGATTCATTTATCTCCACTACCTGTTAAACAATTTATGATGTTCACAATAATCGTGGAAGCTCTTAACTAAATATTGATATTTGCTTACATAGCATCAATTTTGTCTCAATAATGATTTTATAGAGAATCGTAAAAGTATAAAAAATTTTCTGAGGCATAGAAACGTAATAGTCTCGATAATAATCATATAAAGCTTTACAAATATTAATTTAATCCTCAATGTAACTTCATATGCTCATTGTAGATCGTAAAATTAAGTATAGAACATTATCTAAACCTGTTTAATGCTAATACACTGAAACTTTTTTATACGTGGATACATAGTACCCATAATATGTCCGCAAATATTTTAAAAAATGATAGCTTATATCTATTGTTTTACATTGGCGAGCATGTTTTTACGATTATGCCTGTCATTATTATTATATACATTGGACGACGTTCTCAATTTCTAAAATATTCCATAAAGTTTTAAGGACACCATTAGTCAAATTGAAAAGACGCATACGTATAACGTACTTTAATGATTGGAAATCATAGACTACCCGCAGACATTGGCGACTCCGAGCAAATCTAAAAAGAGAAGGAAAAATCAACACCTTTCTCTTTCACGCGCGGCAAAGTTCTGGAATTAGTATCTCGGGGAGGATGCGCAACTGGAGCGGTATGTGACGGCGGCGTAAGTTATGCTTCCACAAAACTTTCATGTGCCCCCGCTACTTAATCCCACTGCGAGGGAAATGGAGAGTTTACACTCGTATTCCCTTTCTTTCTAGTTAAAGTTCAGGATTATACCGTTGCATGCCTTACATGATGCTCTTGTGTATTTACTACTTGACGTTCATCTATATATTCAATGTAAAAGTGTGTAGTTCTATATGTTCAAAAGAAATACAATTTAAGTATTTTATACAAATATATAACTATTATCATAAAGTTATGTACGCTTTTAATATAACAAAGACAAAATCTTGCATGATTCAATTATATTATCGGTATGAAAATGAATTACCGGTGCTGCTCGAAAAACTGATAAATCAAAGTAAGCTTTGTCTCAATATAAGCACGCCATCCGAGAACAAGTCATAGTTCAACTACAATTAAGACTTGTCTGTCCCGGCTGAATGATACGGACCGGAGGTGCATCGCTTACCCGTAAGTATGATGAGTCTTGCAATTTAGTACTCGCTAAAGAATAATAACTATGTAGTGCGATTAAGTAGAGGCGTTCCTGTCAGTTTCGGCGCTCAGTCCGTGCGAGAATTTTTCAGTTTGCACCTTATGCGAGTGAATTGTTATTCACTCAGGTTGTATACATAATACGAGTATGAATAGTACTCTCGTACAAATACGTAGAGTTAAATTGAAATTATTTGCTCCAAGATGTTTAAAAATAGATCAAATGATAAATTCATTATTTGAATCTTCCTTATTTATGATATTATGAAGATAATTCTTGTTTTATCAACTGCTAAACTGCTCCAAAGTTGAAGTTCGATCGGAAAAAGTAATTCAGCAATACCGATGTAATACGTAATTAATGCGTTTGAAAATGATGTTTTGCTAAAAATTTGGGAATCAATAGTTATTCTAGAGAGATGTGTTTATAAAATACCACATATCAGTTTAAGCTTGAAAACTTTTCAACTTAAATTCAAATCCGCTTACCCGAGTTTTTTTATGGCCCATATTTACGACAGCACAGGCGTAAGAATAATGAATATCAAAAGAAGCCACATTCCGCGCACGAACATGTGCCTTTGTGTTAGTAAGTTAAATTATCCTCCAGCAATGGTTTTCTTCTAGATTTTTTGTGTCGTTTTTTAGCTACAGAAAATAATGCCCCGATCATGGGAAAAGGTATATCATAGTCCAGAGTACAATATCACGAAAAGTGAAACCTGAAATATGAATGAAAAGTGAAAAATGAAAAGTATTATAAATCGTGGTTTTAAAGATATAGTTCGATTTGCAGAGCTGGAGAATTTAACGTATTTCATGCCTGCATCATGAGGCGAGAGCATTATTCTAATTCAACGAAGAATTGACTTATAGTCGAGGCATTTAAGTCGAGAGGACAGTTCACCAAGCATTTTTCTATTTTCTTTCGTATTATCTATCGTAAAACTATTACACGAGTCCATTACTGAAATACAAAATTGATTTCACCCATGCTCATGAACAATTTACTCAATTTTGGTATTTGAAGTACTGGCAGCAGTTCTGGTATTATTTTATGTCATTCCGCTCATATATGAGTACACCTAGATTAATTATCAGTATTAATCTAATAAAGCTGAAAATAGTAATTTACATTTATACTCCCAAAAATTTTAAATGATCATAAATAAAGATTATTTATATTATTGAAATTTAATTACTACAAGAAAGACTATTCAAACAAATTCTTTATATGGGTTATTACCTCTCTATTCTAAGATTACCGAAACTTAAAACTCCATTAATACTTAAAAACACATAATTAACCTGGTGTTCAAATAAATAATAAAAGCTCGAGTGTAACGAGAATACCAATCTGTGCGATCAGACCAGTTCAAAATAATATAAATCTATAGACACCACCTATCCACATGTATCCACAGATTTTAACATGAACTATATGAATTCGAGATATTGGAACGTCCTAATGGACTAAACTACAACTTTAATATTAAAGCTATTTGTCACATACAATAACGTATTTCATTTATAAGGCAAATACATGGTTAATGTATGCACGTTGAAAGATATCTAGACAATATTTCAGATTTAATCACAATAAGCGACTTGCTAGGACGAAGCTGCTTGCAATGAAGATATATATACTACATCCTCGCAAGAGTTATTAATTCGATAAAAAATTGAGGATGTATTTAGCTGCGCCCCGAGTCTTCGCTGCAATTGAGACGTTCCCATCGAGCGATGGATAAGGATGTAGGGAAATAACGTGAAGCGCTGGAATTTCTCATTACGAGTCTGTGTTAAAGTCCAGCTGGGAATGATCCGCCAACGAAATAACGACACTTTCCGAGAGCCCCGCGAGAATGACCAGCCCTGAAACCTCTCGATGATATATCTTTCGGGCGAGATTTTGCGGCATCCCCGACTCTCCCGTCTATAGACGCGCTCTATAACGAAAGGCCAGCGATACTCGAGGTGTCTGACCCTTCAAAGCCATCCGCTTCCTCGCATTTCCGCCGAACCACAGACTGACCAGTTAATGAACTGCTTTCCCCGACCGATGGGTACCGCACGGCACTGGCCGACTCGGGTTTCCATATGCCGTGTATATGTGTGATCCATTTCTACGTGTGCGATAGACAACGCATATAGCAAGGAAAATCCCTTGTTACGCCCACTTGAGCTCGGCTCGGAGAAAATTTGACCAATGCATTTTCAGCGACTCGGCTGTGGCTGCATTTAAAATGATGTACTTTATTTCTCAATTAGAGCTTCTAAGAACAAGTTTAAAAAAAAAAAAAATCTGTGCTAGAGAAGCTAGAAGAACGTATTATTCAATTTTAATCCACTGAATGAATCAAGGGATTTGAAAATTTTTACTTTATTGAACTTGTGAAACAATCTCTAAATACCTGCTCCATCTAAATTAAGACCACTTATTTTAGTTCTAATTAAAACTTTACACTCTCAGATGACGAATTTGCTTCATATAACATTTTTAATTTAATTAAACAATTGATGTTTGTTCCCAAAATTTAATCTGGAATAGTTGATAATAACTTATCTTCTAAGAAAAGAATTTTGAAAACTGATATACTAAATTGCATAATTATTTGCCAATGGAATTTTGCGCTTATAAACGTGCGAATTCTTATTATATTTTTTAATTAAGAATTCTCGCAGGGAGTCCGTTGAACTGAATTTAGACCAATATAATTGTACGAGAAAGAATCTATCGATAAACCAGGTTCCTTTTATAACACTCAATTTATTAGTATGCAAACATACTACATTTGACAATACCTTCTTTCCACATTAAATATACTCTACGCGCATACTCGCGTTTGTTAATCTGTTGGTTAAAATGGTTATTACATGTCAGTACCATTGTTATTTATTTTCAATTAAAATTTTAATCACGTTTGTACCATTACGACTGCTCATAAAATATTTAGAAATATATTTATTTATTCTTTTATTTACATTAGTTTAATAAGTAAATATACATAATAATATATATATAATAATATAATATAATAAGTAAATATATATAGAAAATATAAGTAAAAATAATTTAATAAAATAATGAGAATGAAATTCGCTATTCTAAAGATACTTCAAAAAAGTTATTTTTCATCGTTTCAAAACTAATTGTCTTAGATAATATTTCATGTCAAATCTAAAATTTCCTTCATTAACCTGAACTCATGCATTTGCTACTGACTGCATGTTATTGATCTGTTGTTGGTTTCGCAATTTAGAGAATTTTAATTTTAATCGCCGAAAATGTTGAAATATTAAATTGTACAGACTTCCCGATTCCAGGCCAAAATGAAAAAACATCGTATCGCATATCGAGATCAAAAATAGATAATATAAGAGCTGTTAGAGAATCATAAATTTAGAATTACCTCAACTATAGGCGGTATTCATCAAGATAAGATCAATTATTGATCCGGCTATTTTCAAGGCAAGGCCGTCTTATTACGTCGGAAGTAGAGTTGTGAACTACGGTGGGATTTATTTAGATTTATTTTACTACAGGGAATTAAAACGAATACAAATTGAACATTTTTTTGGATTTGACGAATTTTGAAAGGGGTTCGCTTTTATCAAGGAAACAGGAAGATTCTCTGTATTATGAAAGATGTTTGATTATTAGTTTATAACAAAATAAGTTTAAAAAAAATATTTAAAAAATTACTTCTACGTTCTGTAATAAAGGAATATTAATGAACGAGGGCCTATAAAAATGAATTTTTATCGATCGAGCAATAGTTCTATGTATTGAGAAAATAAATATTCGTCGCGTGAAGGAGAGCGCAAATGAGAAAAAAAATATCGTCGACGCGAATTGACGAATAACACGAAAATGAAATGGAGTAAGGATATATCTTAATTAAAAGTATTTAATGTAATTTATCGTTCATTCCTGTTTCGATGATTGGAAGATATGTTCACGATCTTTCTTTTACAAAACTAATATTAACATATTCTACGTTGTAATTTAATTATTAATTCGTTACACTGCTTCGAACTAAAACCTGCCAAAACTTGTTAACGTAAACAATACTTGTTGCTTTATTAATACAGTTCGATTCGTGTCGGCTTATATTATTTACCTCTGCTTGCCTTCAACAACAGCGCATACCATATTTTAATTACTAATACGTTTTAAATAACATTCTATCCAGACATGAAATTATTGTAAATTCTATTCAATACATAAAATTTTAAAAACGAGCTCGTTTCCACACCATTTCGAGAAACGTCTTGAAACATTCTAATTATATGGAATGGGCGTAAATAAAGAACAAAATTATCTGGAATTTACAATCAAGTAAAGTTTGCATAAAGTATTTAATGTCGTTTATCGTAGAATAGAATGCGTTCTGCTCGATCGATAACAAAAATTACATTGCCAGCTCAGTATAAGATGTACCAACTGCCTTCTCTCAACAGTAATGTGTACTTATAATGGTACGTAAAGCAGTGTATCAAAACGAGTACTTTCGTACTGCTGGTAATACTTAGCTATAAAAAATAAAATATACTTTTGACCTACGTTAGTGCACATATAGATATTATAATAATTAAAAAAGTGAGTTATCAAGATTGATAACCGTCGGACTCTTTGACTCTGCAAAATCTCGAATTCGGAACGTTAGTATGTTAAGCGACCGGCGAAGACGTGGCCCACAGCGAATCAAGCAAGAGACCCTAAGTTGAGAATCAAGAGCGAAGCTTCGGTCCATTGCCTCGGCCTCCACTCGACAACTCTACCTGCATCTCTGAGTAAAAGTTTACCGACCGCGAGAAGTTGTCCTCTGCGACCAATCCGTCCTACGTACGCATGTATATAAATATATGTATATATATGTATATATATATATATACGTTCGCCCTCCCGCGTTCCCACCTGGCGCAAATAGGCAAAACTTAATCCCTCGCTCGCGAAAGTCGCGCGTTTTCGAAAATTGCCGCCGTTGGTGTCGCGCGCGTCGACTCGCCATGCGCGCGCACACCTCTGCGCCGCCGACGGCGCGACGCGCGCGACATCTCGGGGGGGGGGGGAGGGGTCAGGGGTCGTACCTGAATCATTGATGAGTGCTGGCAGCCGACGGCCAAGTCCCCGAGCTCGGGCCTGACGGCGGCGTAGCTGCGGCCCTCGCGCTCGCCCACGTACATTCGGAGCGGCTGCTGGCCGGCCCGGTCGGCTGCGCCTCCTTCCCTCCTCCTCGTCCTCCTCCGGCGCGCGGAGCCGGCCCCGGGGGCTGGACGGACGCAGTGCGGCGCGGACGACTCGGTCGATGCGCGCTCGCGCGGCTGTCGCGAGCGACGGGCACGGGGCGGATGCGGGCCGAGGCCTGCCGAGACACGCGCGCAGCCCCCCCGCCGTGCGTTTCTTTAGGCCGTGGCGAACGTCGGGCTTCCCGACGCGTCGAGGCCGGCCGCCATGTCTGTCGGCGCTCCCCCTCGCCCTAAGCCCAGCGATCGATTTTCCGGCGCGCGCGCGCACCCCCGAGGGGGCGCGGATGGAGCGTCGGGGGCACTGCATTATTCCTCGCTTTCGGGACGCGCGCGGCCGCGCGGCAAAAACGGTTGTGCCGGACGCGACAGTTGACGCTTCGGAATACATCGTGTTTTCCTTCTTCATTCGTTCCAATGAAATTTCACGCACACGCCGTTCAGCCAAAAAGCTCGTCTTCGGCTTTCTTGGCAGTTACGTGAAAATCTGCCTCTGCGCATGCTTCGTGGTATATTATAGCGCGATATTGCGTATTCATGCAACTGCTGGTATAGATCAAGGTCCCAGAGGCAGTGATTTAATAATTTATGTATGCGTAAAAAGAACAGAAATTCAATGGGTTGATAACAAAAGAATTCATCTCGACGTTCGCTAGAATTTAACCTATCAGGGGACTCTTTTTTTTAAATTTTAAAATAAACTAATGTGTTTTATAAATAATGAATCAATAAAGATTTTCTTATTCTATCAAACTTTACTTATTATAAAAAATAATTATAAGGCGAACAAATATTAATATCCGTATAGGCTTTTATTAAAATACGATTCTGTAGTTGCTTATTAAAACTGATTTCATCACATAAGTAATAACTTTCAGCCCATTAAAGCTTCTTATTAGATCTTTTTTCGCACCAGTCTCTCGCGCTGCCTCTTTTTCTATGCCTATAAATAAATAGAATGCGTTCGTCAAGCTTTCTTTATCCATAGTAAAAAATAATTATTCCAACATCGCGCAACCCTTAATCCAATTTTTTTTTAAAAACCTGATACCTAAAATAAAACACCAATTTTAGCATCCCTCTTCACCGCACAATAAATATATAAACATACTTCTATGTATAACCATTTAACATTACATTTTATATTATTTTTTGTCAAAAAATCTAAATATATTAACGAGCGAAACCTTAGAGAAGAGTATAGAATAATATAAGACCTACAGAATAATATTATATATATATATTTTTTTTTTCATTAGTTTATATATATACTCTTTGCATGAAAACACAATAACCAACATACGAGCAGTCGATCAGAAAGTGAACAATAAAATTTAAATATTTAAAAATAGTAGTACAACACATAAGTATATAAGATATAGTACTTCAAGATAAATTTTACCTTGAACTTTACTAAATCTTTGTCAAAACTTGTCACTTATTTATATTAAATTTTATTTTTACTGACAATTATATACTGGGATCCTAGATTTGGTTGTAGGTCTTATCGAACTTATTCAAACGGAACATCTGTACAGCTCTTTTTCCCAATATGCTCAAAAAAAGTTATTAACAATTAAAATTTTGAGCAAATAAGTGCTCCAATAAAGAATTAAAATTTTTCTAATTATAATTATCGCCTCGTATAGAACTTTGTGTTATTGAAACCATTATATTTCTCAAATAAACTCAATCAAATGCTATAATTTTAGTTACTAGTTTACTATTTTTTGCTGATTATAGAGAGTATTATCTTTTCTGCAGCAATCAATAATTTTTTCATATTTCCATAAGGTTTTTGCTAAATATATAAGAATATATAAAGAAAAAACTAGATTCTTTGAGTTAAATTCTTTTCATTGTACTGCAAAGGCCAATCGTTTTTTTCTAATCAAGAATATTGATTCTATCATCACCGTTAAATTTTGGCTTGAAGTTGAAATAAATTTGAAACGATTGTTCTTTTTTTAATTATATAATGAATGGAGCTCTTTACAATCAACAGTACATATTAAAGTAATTCCTAAAATACCGTATTTTTTTCGACTTTTTAATTTCAAAACATACGAATAATTCATTAACTGAAATGAATCTTATGTTTTTAATTTTTTTTCTATTCTATAATTATAGAATTATAAAATATAGTTGTTTGAGTGGAATAGAATCCTTCGTGAGGTGGTGAGAAAATTTAAAACAATGTAAATTATTTATTGGAGTACGTATGTGCTCAAAATTTTAATTAGCAATGTCTTTGTTCCAGAGCTACATTGGAAAGAATCTCTACTTATGAGGTTAGTGGAATCCTGAAAAACGTGGCTCCACAAGGATCTTTCAATTTAGACATCAAGACCAGATATAAAAAAATACCTCTAATTAGAATCACTTTATTCCTATTCATTAGAATTAAAAATTAATTCGTATGAATTTTCATAAAAATATCAGAGGCAAAATAGATTCCTTTTTTTAGAAAACATAGCGAAGTATTCTTTTTTTCATTACGTCTAATTTTGTCATCGCAGTTCAATAGAACGTTTTTAATTTTTTAAATTTTTTTACTAATATAGAATATTTTTTTTATTATTTTATTTTATTTATTATTTTATTTTTATTTTTAATTTTTCATATATCATAATTTCTTGTAATAATAAGTTTTGGTTCAGATACTACTGGGGTGAATATAAACAAGAACAGTCTGACTCATTATTTTAGCTAATGTATTATATTATAAAGACTGTAAGACCGATAGAAAAATTTCTTAATTTAAATCAGAACAGTCGGCATTTTTAATTCTACAACCTTTTTACTTGAAATGTTATTGTTTCTGCTTATTCCAAGCGTTTAAAAGGATTTTGATTAAAAAAAAATTTTAAAGAAATTACTTAGAAAGTAGTTTACTAATTCTTGTAGATTAGAATATCTCTTAGCAATTACACAACGTTAGGTTCTGAATATCACGGGGTTTATTCTGGATGTAAGCAACCCTACCTCGGTCAAATACAGATACTTATTTTATATATATAGTATCATTCAGATATTAAAATCTCTAAAAGAAAGATTGGCATAAATTATTTTAAATGTTTAATTATATCCAAAATTAAACTCTAGTTCTGTCTAATCTGTTATTTGAGAGCTTTACATTCATTTCAAGAAGAAGCAGATGGATTCCTATTACACGCACATAATTTGCCCAAAATCAATCTTAAATTCTTCGTTTTTTTATTTTGCTTCTCAGCGACACGTAAAGCATTACATTTTATACAATTAAAATGTATATAGAAACGTACTAAAAAACAACGGCATGAAATTCGCTATCAAAACTTGATATGAAAATCTTTGAATACAAAACTCATTGATTTACATATATTTTATCTATTTAATTTAAGTTAGTGTACCAGCCAGATAATTTACAAAGTAAATCCTATAGAAGTTAACCTCAGTTATCTGCACAAAGGCTAGCGTAAAAATACAAATAATAGCTTTAAAACTAATTTAAAAACTAAATTCATACTATTAAATCTTTTAGAAATTCTATTTGTACAATCGTTAATTCTGTACTTTATAGTACATTCTTTATTATTTCAAAATTATGTAAATAGTAATTAGGATTGTAAAATATCATCTTTAACAAAAATTGCAATACCTTTGCTTTTCGTTTACTACAATATTCCATATATTCAGGGATTTTTCGAAAATTTATACGATATATAGAATTTCAACAATTACAATAATGCTTGGCTGATATGTACATCGGCTAAGATAAAAATAATCTTGTTATATCACTTTAATTTTATTTGCCTTTTAACAGATAAATTTTGCATTATCATTCTTTATTACACTTAATACTGTTATTTTATTTTAAAGTAGACCGGGAATGCAGCATCGTATAAGCTGGACCCCGAATGCGGTAAACTTCAAGTATTTTTATGTATGCAGATTAAGAAATACTCAAATATAAATAAAACTTTTTTTTTTCATTAAACAAAAGCCGACCAGTTTACTGGACGACGGGTAATTTTATATTCTCCGTTGTCTCTCGTAATACTGACTATTTCACTTGAATCGAAAATTTGACCGCTTCTCGACCCTTTACATTGATGGAAAAAAAAATAGTTTAATCTTCTTGAATTTCATTAAAATTGGACCGTAACTACTAAAACAAGTATCAGTATCCAATATTAACTCATTTTAACCTATCGAAACAGTTTTATATTTCAACATCGATAATTCCAATTTGCCGTTTACTCGTTGTCTTGTTTACATAATTTTACTTGTTAAATAAATTAGTGATAAATTATTTTAATTCAAAATGTATTGATTATAATATAAAATATTGCGGTGACAAAATTCTCAAATATTATTGGATAATTTTTTCGTATGTTTGACCAGGTATTCGGTATATTTGCGAACACATTAGACGAAATCTGGAAAGTTTTCGTTTGCATTATAATTAACCTGCAATTTATGATTGCGTATACTCCATTAATTAGCAGACAAGTTTGCTATAGTATAAGGCTAATTTAATAGTATATATCTTACTATATAATAGAGTTTCCGAATTATCTAACGGAAATTCCTCTCGGATATCTTCATTTTTATTGGTTTTTAATTTAACTGAAACTGTTCGTAAAAGCACGAATGAAAATTCATTGACCCTAAGTGTTGTATAACATGATTTATTTTTTCTTATATGTCTTTGATTTCAAATTTCATAATTTGTACTAACTCTTTTGTTTTAACGGAATGAAGACAAATTACAGTTTTTGTACTTTTTGTATAACCACGCTTGTATTAATGATCCCAGTTGAGGCAATTAAAATCTATTTCATTTCAATTCACAACGTCCACTTTTCTGTACGGCACTTGCTATGAGTTTTCAACTCGAGTACACTTTACTGTATTTAATATAAAATATAAACATTTATAATGCTTATGTAATATTATTGTATATTAGCTTTTCAGGAGGCATTTTAATTATTAAAGCTTTTGATATCGAGTTCAAAAATTGTGATTTTTTAAAATTATATTACTAGAATTTTCAAAAAATATTTATAATGTATGATATTTATAATACTTATTCGTATTTATGGATATTTTTATATATGTTAAGTGAATGTCAACTGATTTAAATACGAATAAAAATATTTTGAAGTTTATTTACGGTAAAACTGCATTCAAACTTTTCATTCGCTTCAATGATTTGCATTAAACGCTTGAATTGAAAGCATTCAAAGTTGAGCACAAAGGGAAATCAAATTCTATTAATAAATTATTGAAATAACTCAGTCGATAAATGAACTAATCTAAATGGGTATGAAAGTAATAATCAACAGCATTGTCCACAATTACAAAAAAATATATAGTTTTTAGCCAGAAAAGATTAACATAATCTTACTAAACGAAATTCTTTTTTATTCAACTCTCTCTCTCTCTCTCCAAATGTGTTCTGGCAACATCTCATATATTTTGCACCTCTTTCACAACCTTGTATTCTTCTCTTTATTTCTTGTCTGGCATAATCTACGCTTACCGTAATAACGTAAAAAGAAATTATGACGGCACCTTGAAAGAATCTACAACAGTCTAAGCTGGAAAGAAAAATTGCAAAAAGCTCCCTGTTTGGCAGTTCTCTAGATTACATAAATTTTTACAAACATAGTTTGAAGTATTACTCTAATATCCTTCGTATAGAGAAATTCTACAAAGAAAAAGTCGCGGTATACATTTTCTTGCAAAATAATTCTTCTATTCCAACAACTTACGCAGAATTTTTCTTATAGTCTAGCTTATCTTCTTACTCATGCACGTTTGTAAGTGAATGTATTCCTTAAGTTTTAAAAAAAGCTGTTTCAGAAGTTTTTAAAACAGTGCACTGCTATTATCTTCACGTCGAAAGAAATTGTAATATTGGAGAACAGAAAAATTTGAAGCGCAGGATCTATCGAAAAGAAAAAAAACGCTGCTATAATAATGCTAACGCACGAATGTCTAATTTTCTGTATATCGAGAAATCTCTTGCCAAATTAACGCAGTCGAAATAATTCGCGCTATCGCCCGATTTGCAAGTGCTAAAGTCAAACAGATTCTCAATTTTGAAACTATAAACGGTAAGCCCGGCAATATAACGATACGATTTCCCGAAGTCCAAGCCACTATAATCTCCAAGTCGTGCGGGACGAATCAACTGTTTCCGAAGTTCGACAATCCTCAAATAACCATTATTACAGATGATAATCCATTTGCAATTTGTTTGACGATATTAACGGTACGGGGAATATCAGCTGGACCGATCGCGCACGGAAGGTTAAGTTTTGGTCGAGCAGACATCCCTGTCGGTATCATCATTATTATTTTAAAATATTTACTTTCACATCTACTATAATCTTATACAATACTTATATTAATAATGTATAGCCTTGTGATTTCGTTTGAATTGTTCAATTCAAGGTAAAAGCAAACTTTTTCGAAATTTCTTAAATCGTTTCAAAACAAAAAAAATACTACGTCCAACTGTTCGGATTTCGCTTTTGAAATACCTTTTGACAGATTCCATTTTCAGTTTTCGTAAATTTACTGTTCTTAGGAACTTGGATGATTAAAATTTACGTAAATTGTGGATTGATTGAGAATAAGTTTGTATCTGAGTATGCATTCGCTACCCGAAATTTAGATTTCTTGAAAATTTTTATACAGGTAGTATATAAGAGCCTTCAGGTAAAAATTCGGAATAGCTAATGATTCCAACATTATTGCTCTTTTTTAATATAATACGAAATTCAGTATTGTCCTATTTTTTTATTTAATATAGTTTTCTATACATATATATATATATATATATATATATATATATATATATATATATATATGTAATGGAGCATAGTGATTTAAATTGCCAACCATTTTAGATGTAAACAATATTAATAAAATGAAATTAAGTACGTGGATTACAATTACACACTTGTCTTTACACATTTATTTGTGATACACATTTGTATTTATGTTACTAACCAACCGAAAAAGAAAATTTTTATTAAAAGAATTTAATAAATTTTTATTATTATTATAGTTTTATTATTATTTTATTATATATATATATTATTATTATTATTATTATTATTATTATTATTATTATTATAGTTAAAGAAAATTTACATTTAAGAAAATGATACCACTTTCGAAAAAGCGAAATGCAAAACTAAGTTCAATGTAAAGAATTACACAATACAATTTTTTATCCGATTTCTGAAATTTTGTAAAAATTTGAAGTTTTATAGATTTTAAAATAAGTGAGGAAAAACCGCCTGTCGCCGCTCGAAAACAAATCACTGACTAAAAATATCTTTGTCAGAAGCTGTAGCGACTTACTCAATATTTTATTTATTTTATACGCACGCTGCACTTCTCTAGCCCGGTATTTTCGCCTATTTTTCAAAGACTTATAGAATGAAAGGGAATTACGCAAACTTGTCAAAGCCAAAAATAACATATCTCCCTCGCGTTTCATACCAGATTTATATTTATAGCAATGCAGTAATTATTTTATTGATAAAGTTAATCTTTTTGTTACTCTGGAAAATCGATACTATTATGATAGTGTGGATATCTAGTGCAAACGTAACCTCATCAAATATGAACTGCAATACGTACGATTTACGTTACGATCTGGAAATTGAAATATTGAAATAAAATATTTAATATAAATTACAGTTCGCTAAATGCGTTTCAACTTACAAATATACGTCTTACGTATACTAATATCAGTCGACGTAAATATCGTTGCTCCTTAAAATTTTTAGTGATTGAAGATGAAAATGTCATATAAATTATTGATTGATTCGAAATTTCTGCTTATGTATCCCAATTTTACAGACACGAACTGGATTACATATGCGACAGGTATTGTTCTAAATGCATAAGTCCATATAAAATTAATCGCAAAAGTCCATATAAAATTCGTTTAATTAATCATCGTGATAAATCGATGAATTACAAAGCATTTCTCTCATTTATATATACGTATGCATATATTACACATTTGACAAGGAACGATCAACATCGAGCAACGTTCGGAGCGTCGACGATATCTCGGCGCGAGCGTCGAGTCTTGGGCGGAGCTCCCGTACGGGCGCCTCAGACGAGCAGCGCCTCCCGCAGCGCCGAGCGCCCGATCAGCCGATCTATCGCTCGCCTCTCGTTGAGATGCCGGGTGCTGAGGTCCTGCAGGCTCGGCTCCCCCTCCGGCCCCCTGCGCCCGGACTCCGCGCGGCCGCGAGTTCTGCCGAGCCCCGCTCGAGGCGGCGCGGGCGGCCCGGACGCGGCTGCGGGCGTGGATCTCGATTTACGGATGGTCGCTGGCCGCCGGTGCGCCGGCGGCTTCGCGGTCGTGGCGCCGGCCACGGTGGACGTCTTGGACGAGAGCCGATGCTCGACGTCGTTGCCTCTGGGCTTGCGGCTGACGGACTTGGCGGGTCGTTCGGCGAGGGCCGCACTTTCTGTTTCACGCCGGCTCTCCTTATAAGGACAAGTTCGAATCGAGCGTTATTATTTTATCATTCAATAAGAAGAAAAATCACAATTCTACAGTTTTTTTTTGTCGAGCACGTGTAGAAGATAAGAATAGATAGGTCAATATTTTTATTTCTTCAAAATGGCCTTGTTTAATATGACAAGTGCATTATTCAGGTGTATTCGATAATAATTTATCGATTTAGCAACGGTTTCAAGTTATTATAGTAATAGAGTTTGGAAATTAGCAATGATATTACTCTGCAGCGAAAAGAGACATAATGAATGTACCTAAATCACTAGAAAAATTTGATCATGGACTAGTAAAATGACTCAATCTTGAAGTGATTATAACGATAATAATATTGGCTTGTTTTATATCCCACTTATATATATATATATATATATATATATATATATATATATATATATATATATATATATATTATAGTTTATAACATAATTTATAAATATATTGTAGAACGGCCTTAATTAGAAATTGAAAATTATATTTTCGATTCAAGATGGCAATTTAAAAGAAAACACTACTAAGCTTGATTAAAATTGGAAAGAATTAATAATGTTACCAAAGTCAATTAGGATTCATTTTCGGAGTCGGTGAATACGATTCCAATTTGAGATTTGTAAAAATCTAAATGTTGGACACAATTTCAAAAGCTCAACACATCTACGTCGCACTTCATGTGCAGAAACCTTGATGATCGCTAATTATGGATTCATTTTTTTTAAAAATACACATTATTTTTTAGACATAAATGATAAAGCTTAAAGTAACTCTACGCTCTCCATCAATAAATCATAAAGTTTTATAATTAAAGAGTAAATTTTTATCATCTTTTTCATTTAGGATTCTTTAAGTTTGTTAATTACCTTGGATTTATATTCAGCGTTAATAGTAAATCAAATATATAAAATTTGTCTACCACGTCAAATAACTAAATATCGCGATGGAAACGAGTAAAGCTTGAAGTCAGAGTTACTTTACTGTTGGTCTTCTTTTACCGAAGAGATTATTTTCAAATTATCTATGAGCTTGAAATTCTCTGATGTAACATCTAGTTTCATTATATTTTATACTACGTGAGTTGTCCAGTATTATAAAGGGCTAAAATATATAATGGCATAAAGTACAATCCAGACTGCCTAAGGTTAAATATAACAGTAATAGAATAGATTTTTTATTTACGAATCAATCAAGGAACTCAAAATTTCTAAGTTCAATCATTTTCTATTGAACTTTGATTTTGCAAAATCGAAAAAGCGAAGTGAACAATCTAGAGAAATGAAGCTACATTTGTAATGATTTGTTTCTATTGTCTCTTCTGCGAATATAAAGGATGTACTTAAATGAACCGAAAATACTTAGACTACGAGTAGAGAGATAGAAAGAATTCCACAAATGTGAAAAAGATATATTCTAAAATGAGCAATGAAGTTAGTCAATCGTGAAATGATGATTAAGCAATGGCAATGTGTCGCCTCTCAAAGTACGAGGCTTCAAAATCAATTGCTCAATAAGTGTTAGGTCGAACTAAAAAACAAAAACAAAGTAAAATTTAACTTTGCTCATCAAAATACAAACCTTAAGAAATTGCATATACCTTTTTATAAAAGTATTTGTCTTTACTTATAACATACGCTCCGACAATCACTTCTTCATTTGAACCCATCATCTTTTCCTGCAGAATTAATTTAACATCTGCAAGCAATTAGTACTAATACAATTTAAGGAATTAATTGTAAACGTAATTAATTCAAATTGACACTATTTTTTTAGACTTGTGACCCGATGCATTTGCGTAGTGAATTTTTTTCATTCCTCATCCGAGTCGATTCAATAACGCAATGCCGATGCTCACAATTGCTTATTCGGTCTTTCTCAAGCTATAATGAACCAAATTCCAGTTTATAATAAAATACGGAGTCTGCAACTTTGACAACGGATTTGTCCATTTCTGTTCAAGTTGAAAGATTTATAACAGTCCTAGTTACTCATTGTATGATCTCTCTATTTCGAGAGTGCAATCAAGGATCTATGTTTCGGCCACTATCATGTGCCAAGGCAAGAATCCCATTCATTTTGCTTATCAATATCATTTGTAATCGTCGACACGTTGTTGTGTTTGACATCAACCATGAGCGAGCGAGGCATCTGCTTTGATTGAATAAAACTTTCTCATTGACAAATTCATTTAAAATAGTAAATGCACTGTCTTCCGATATCTTTAACTCCTTGCTGATATTCCATGTCGTATTAAATTATGATTGAACAAAACAATTTAATGGGCGATTTTTTCAAAAGTTGCCACACTCGGGGACATGCATTCAACATAGAGCATGCAGCACATATGGATGACATTTTCAAAGTCAGTATGCAGCCTCTCAACTGTTGTTGTCAATGAAACAGAATCTGAGTTTTTTCTATCAATTTTAAATCAAATTCCAATTCTAAGAGTTTCCATCAAAAGGCGATGCTTTATTGAGACAAAATTTAGTTTTTTAAATTTTTCTAAAATCAAAAAAAAAAATTCGTGTAATTAACTGCAACTTTTATCATCCTGAAATTTTGACAAGTATCAATCGATTGAAAGTTAGGACTTCCCACAAATTATACGGATGTTATATTTCGTTTATATATATGTTTATATATCGATATAGTATAGATAGCAAATATATGCATTTCAGAAATAGATGACTGGCTGGAATATAGTTTAAATAAGAGATTTGCCACCAAAAATGTTCTAGGTAAGTTTAGTACAGATAAACTGAGTTTTCGTGGATAAAGGGATCGTAAGATTATCGTATTATCGTAAGATACACTTACTATATGTCTCCTCGCATTAAAAATTTATTATATACTAGAATTTCTTATGATAAGTGGCCCTCTTACTAAAGAAGTATGGACGGTTCATAATTGCAAAATGATTTGTTGAACCATATCAGACATTCAAGAATAATTTGAATCATTTATTTAACGAATTATATATGATCTTTCCATATAAGTTTAGGACGAAGATGCACATCTAAGCTGTTGTCAATGTACTTAAATGGTAGCATTGAATTTAGGATACTCATTTGGCGATCAGGCACGACCTTGAAGGAATTAATAAATGGAACGTTGAACTATGAAAGATTTTTCGTTTAAATTTTAGAAATCGAAAGATTGAAGGAATTTCGAGGGATACAGATAGTTATTAAGTTTTCCTATATTTTGAGGAGAGTAGACTACTGTAGGCGGAAGAGGCGAAGTATACGGAAGAAGCGAAGAGTGGAAAAATAATTGGAGTTTAAAGCCTTCGCATCTTTTCTTCAAGGTACGTACAGTAAACAAAATCTGACGACCAGAGGACGAGGGCGTATCTAGAGATTAAAAATGGAAGTTTTATCCAAACAGTGCAGGGAGGAACACTGTATTCTTACCGTTTGTCCAGCACCAGCTCGTTAATGGGAAACGAGACAGTGGCTCTGAACTGCAAAAAAAAAAAAAAAAAACACTCAGTTGCTCGCTGCTCAGATGCACACCATACCTATACAGATATACATCCTCGCACAAAAACCTGCATCGCGATGCTGGTGGCAGCAGTGTAAACAAATCCCTGCCGAGGATAATTGCGCATTTCCGTATCTGGCTCCACCCACTCCCCAGCCCCGCCGCCCCGCGAAAACCGATACTACCGAACGACGGGGGCGCGCGCGCGACTGATACGCGTGTGTACGTATAATGGGAATCTCGTAATTGGCTTTCGAGACTTTCAGCGGTGATTAATCCATCGTCCGACGGTATGGACGACGCCCCACTCGAGCAGCAGCTACTGGCGCTGAAAAAGCAAATATCGAAATAATTCGAGACTGTTGAAGACGTAGGAGTGGGGGGGAGGGGGATGGAATAGTCGGGGAGAAGGCGGGGGATATTAAAAGGGTGCGGAAGACAAAGGGTTGAATCGAAATGTAATTTGCCAGCGAAGTTGCGTAGAGGGTGAAGGGGGGAGGGGCCGAGAGCCGCCGCGAGGTTATCCACACGGGCGGGCCGCGCGGCCGCTTTGTGCGTATAATTGAATTTACGTTCGGACGGTGTATGCGGCTGACGCGGTCGCCTGCTCTTCCCATATATATATATATATATACATACATACATACATACATACACACATACATATACACTTTTCCCGCGATGCGAGCGCCCGCGGGCGTCTTACGCCTCGGCGGGCGGGCCCCGCCGCGCCGGGCCGCGCGCGATAGCAGCGGAACGACGTGACTCTCCTTTGGCTCTTTTATGCTTCCTCCGCTCCGCTCGGTTTGGCACAGACCCGAGCTCCCCGCAGCGCAGCGCCTCGCTTCCTTCGTTTCCTCTGTCTCTGGCTTTTATCCCCGTCTCCCCACCCCCTCCATCCCACAAACCCCTTCCAAGGCGTTTTATTTGCTTCGTTTCGAGGTACTTTATGGCTACCCTCCTCCGCCCCCCTGATGCTCGAACCAACGAGACGGAGCACTTTCCGAAATGTTCGAGGCGAGGCTTCGGTCGTTGCGTTGTGAGCTTACGGGATCGAACTCATACATTTATCCGCTATATACACGTGAAATTACGAAATTCTCAATCGCTCTCGATGTCTTAATTTTTTATCTATAGTGTATAATTCCATTTGAATAGCTAAGTCTTGAACGCTCTCATTAGAGTCGCATTAAAGCTCGAGTCATTCTGCACTCTGGCTGTAGGACTTCGATCGAACCATAGTAGCGTATGAGGACAGGCCATCCATAAATTACGAAATACAAAAAAAAACAGAATTTGAAAAATGTTATAAATATGATATACAAATCTTATATGTTTTACAATAAGTAGATATTATTACCTACAATTTGAGGAGTTGTAGACCTAGAATTAAAGCTGTAATAGCAGGCATGAACAAAATCCAAATTGACCGACTGTAGATTTCAATGACACCAATAGATCAAATGCAGTTAATGTGAATACTGTTGTTTAAGATAATTATTTTGTGTGAATATGTGAAAATTAATTAATAATTCATGAAAAATCAGTAATATATTTATAAAACTTTTTCTAAATGTTTAAATTATATTCCCTCTTTTCAGGCCGTAAAAAATGCATTTAACAACACATCCTCAAATTCAATTATTGAAGCCCAAGGTTTATTGAAATTCTACGGTCAGTGAATTTAAACGTTGTTCATGCCTCCTATTACAGCTTCCTATCAGATTGATATCAATAGATCTACATCCCCTCCAATTGTAAGGAATAATATCTACTTATTATAAAAATATAAGTTTTACATATCATATTTATAACATGTTTCCAATCCAAGAAAATTTGTAGATCATATCAAAATACATCTTATAATTCTCTAAATTCGATCTATAAAAGTGACATATTCTGTAAAAAATATGTCGCATATATATGTAAAAAATATTATTTTAATCTATTCAAGTATTACTGCCTCATCAATACGTTATTTACAATGTTTGATTAACGAAACTGCCAACATAAAATGTATTTCACAAAAATACAGAAGAAACAGAATACAGTTTAATGGGTTCTACTATCCTTATGCGAAAGTAATGTTTTCTATAAAATTTAGATAGAACGTTTCGTTGAGCTATAATAATAACAAAGAATACCAGGCAGAAAATAGAAGACTTTGAGCGACAATTGGAGACAGACTGAAAAATTGTATAGAGTAAAACAATTAAGAATCCGCCAAAATTCTAGAAAAATAAGTTACGAATCTTGCGTCAGATCAATGATCGTTCCTATAATTCGCAGTCAATAAAACGTTATAAACTCTTCGTTGCTCCAACAAGTGCCACACTCGCCCGTTTTATCAATCTACGATTTTATTTTGTTTGTGAAGATGCAAAATTGCTCTAAAAAGGACCCGGCTAAAATCGATGGCAGAAGTAACAATCGGTTAGCTCTTAAATGGTCCTAAATAATCTTACAGAACAACACTTCGAACATGATTTCTTTGGCTAATGGAGAAAAATGAATCCAACGATATGCCCCAGACGAGGAGACTACATTGAAGTATAATCTATACATTTTGATTAGCTTAATACGAACCTGATACAAATTAGAAAATATATACCTTATACGTACGAGTGTCGTGTACACCAGTTTTTCTACTCTAGTGTGCGAGTTCCGAGAAGTATGTGAAAATAAGGCACAACCAATAGGTATTCATTAAACCATCAGCCAATCCCATGGCCTCATAGCACGCTCGGCAACGGTTGAAGAGAAGAGGGGTAAGTTGGACTACGTAAAGAGTAAAACTTGCACACTAGCATTGGATTAATATTGTCACGTTGAAAAATTAAATTAAAGCTGCGATTTCTAAGTTAAAGCGATGTACAATCTTTGGATATACTTAAATAAGACGTATCAGCAAGATTGCGCGAGTATGCGAAGGAGACGAAGAAAAGGGAGAACCGTTTTTCTTTTTATAATGGGGGCCCTAAGATCGGCAGGAATAAATGCAGGGGCACGCGAAATTAAAAGGTGTAGCGGAAGAAGATGCGGAGGGGGGAAGGGAGGCCGGGCGTGGCCGAAGAAAGGTAAAAGTCCGCGCTGCATAGACGTTCCCGGAATCGAATGTACATAATGCCCGGCTCGCAATTATCGTTAATTATGCCCGCCTTAGTCTTGGAGATCAAAGGTGACTCCCGTAGCTTGTTATTCAATTACGGAATCCCATTCGTCGTCCCTTTATATGACGACCGGCATCGCTGAGGTGCGTGGCGGGCGGTGGCGGGGGGGGGGGCATAGGAAAACGCCATCACGGTGGCGTACTCCAGCTTCAGTCGCGTTAATCAAAGGAGCTCAATTCGGCCTTGGATTCGACTTTTGTCAAACTTGCGTCGCGCCGCCTTTCTGGCCCCGAACTTGTTTTGCTTTTTCGTTCTTTTTGCTGTATCGCCCCTCCGCGTCCAAATATGAAGAATGTTAACGCGGAAGATTTAACAAATGGAGCCGACGACAAAATGATCAATCGAGCGATTCGTCGCCCCCCCCCCCGGTTTCGAGAGTTTTTTCCAATTAAAACGAGCACTCGGACGTGAGGATTATTAGGAATATAAGTCGTAGGGAACGAGCCGGGGGAAAAGAAACGGGAAGCGTTGCCTTCTTCTTTTTTTTTTGTTGTGTTCTAGCCCGGTTCTCGATACGAAATCGATCGTTAAGCCGGACTCCCCGTAATTGCCAATTATACACATCGGCATAATATAATATCGGCTGCCGTTATGAGTAAACGCGACTTTCTGGAGCACGGACAAATAATTAGGATTCCGCGTCCGAAGCGCGCGTCGGCATTTTACGCTTATCATTATGCGTCTCGATTGTGCATTTTATAAAGTAGCCGGTACGGCACGCGGAATTACAATTATAATATTCGATACGTGATCGAAAATTACCTCGTGGCTGTTGCCCGCGGAAAACATTCTGCGTCGATTGAAAGCGCTCACCGCGTCGCCGTACGACCTTCTCCTCAGCAGGCACTCCTTCTAAAATTAAATCGCGCGCAACGTCAGTGCATATGAATCGGATTCAAGATTTTGGCGCGACACGCGAGGTGCGATGGATATCTCCGAGCGTAACAATCGATACGGACAAAAATAACTGGTTTGTCGTTTGCTATTGATTGATGAAAATAAAATTGCCATGAACTTCGTACCGATACTAAAAAGATAAACAAGCATTATTTATATCTCTGTAAATAGGAAAATTGTAATATTTATGAAATAAATCAAATATCAATTATAATTTAAAGCTTCTATGCGATTCGAATAGTTTGGCGCATACAAAGCTTATCGGTGAAAAAAGCAGTTGAATTTTTCTTTAAAATATTTCGGCAATCCGACATTGAAGGACTGGTGCATAACATTCTACACAGTGCTATATTTAAAATACCTCAACAAATTCCACTATTGAAAATTAATAAATATTTTTATCGGTCTTACAGTCCTTTTAATATATTAATATAATATAATTATGACAGTTACGCTCTTCTTATTTGTAATCAACCCGGTTGAAGTTGAAATATAAAACATAAATATCAACGAAAATGAAAATGATAATAAAAAAAATCTGACTGTCCACTTCAACAAAAATTGGAATCATTCTAGAATATAGCGAATCTAATCGAAAACTTACGCTTTGAAACTGTGTAAATAAAAGTTTGCGATTATTATATAAGTTTAATAAAATCACAAGATTATTATTATAATTAAAGGATGGTAAAAAATTAAAAGATTTTATTATAACCTTTTATAATAAAAAACTAATAATTTACTTTAAAAAATTAAAACTAGTTACTAAGTTTATATTAATATTGCCTTCAATATATTTTAAATAGAAGTACATTAATTACGTAATCGTATTTTGAAACCAACGCTCTGTGATTGGCTGATTTTTTCTGACGTCAACTAGAATGCATATAGTTTTTGATATATTGAACAATTTGTTTTAAAAAGTTCGTTTATTCATCAATACCGATTCATCAATATAACTTTAAGTCGAAAACGGGATTGATTTATTGTTTTTGAAATATCACGACAGGTGTAATGCTATATATGTATATATATATATGATAAATAAATATCATCTGATGTGATAAGAGACAGCGATTGACAAATCTTCTGTACTGTATTAATATATCTTGCACATATTCAAAAAAATTACAATTAAAATCACACCTAAATTTTGTAAAAATTATAGTTGAAAAACGACTTTTTTTTTAATTTTTCTTACTATTATTATGGCTATCATCTAAAATCTGAATAAATTAACTACGTACTGACATAATTAAAACATCATTTGACACCTAAGAAAACGTCGTTCGAACCACCTTGCAGGACCATACGACTTGTTTATACAACAAAGGACGACAAAGCAAGTCAGGTTAAATTTTAATTGGCACTTTTGTCAAAGTAAAAAATGCGAACGCAAAGTGAGCGAAAAAAACTATAGAGAATAACAATTTGTACAAAGGACGACTTAATATAAACATAAGGCATGTGTGTACCGAGCCACCGAAAGGACGATATAGGAACAGCAGAGGTGGGCGCTCGGAGAAAAGCCTTCGACGCGCGCCGATCGCAAAAAATTTACAGCGAAAGCTATAATTATGGCAATTAAAATCGAGCTTCGGGGGTAGGTGGCGGGGAGCGGGGGGGGGGGGCTCGACAATTAACTCGCGGGTGGGGTGGGTGCTGCGCCGCCATTGTGGCTCGGCGAAATACATTTGCGAGCGTCGGTCGCGGCCGCGGACGAGCCGCCCGCGGACTTCGCTGAACCGCGGCAGCGACCAGTGGCGCGATTCCATTCGCGTCGGCCGTAGTTGCGCGTCCGGCGATTTATCATTCGCGGCCGGTCTCCAACGCGGAGGACTTGGAGGTGGCCTAGAAAAAAAAAAGAATCGCCGGGCTCCGATTAGTAATTGTCACAGCCACGGTGGGGCCTCGTGGGATTTGGAAAACTGCGACATTGTCCGACCAGCTTCGGGAGATTCCACCCCCTCCCTGACACCTGATGGGAACGGCTAATGGGCAACGAGAGCCTGATTATATCGGGACCTGCGGGGCGCTCGCTCGGTGTTGCACGCCATGTCAAGAGTAATCTTGATATTATCTCGTCTCGTCTTGACCATAGAATCAGGGACCGAGATAAGATTAAGGCGTGCCTTTTAAGCCAAGATTAAGGATTAAGCAAGAGTACATTTCTCTTTGTGTCGTTAATTTTTCATTGATTTTTTGCGGTAAAATAATGAAGATAGCTGCAATATCATACCGCACTATAATATTAATAAATTTCTATCAAAGTGCCTTTATTGTTGGGTGATCCGGATTTATACCATATGCCTCAAGAATTCAGTATAGTTTTCAGAACATAAAGCATTGAATATATATTTATATTATAATGAATTCTTATGAGAACTAAAAAAACTTGAAATCCGTCGATCTTATCAAGCAGTTATTCCAGAAAATCCAATTAATTTAAAAAAAATAATTATTAAATAGAGCATATTAAAAAATGATGCTAAAAACTTTACAATGATAAAATTTAAAACTCAAACTGCAGAACATTCTTTGTCAGGCCAAACAAAAGGCCTAACTTATTATCTATTATTACAGAAGCTTTGAAGATTAAATTTAAGATGTAAAATGTTTCCATTATATTTATCCTTATCAGTTTCGCCATCTTTATGAAAACAAGATGAAGCAAACAATTAACTCGTTATGAATAATTGAATCTTATCTCAGATTTATAAGAGATGAAAAATTAATTTAGAACAGACAAATAATGAAAATCAGAATTCTCAGATATATGATTAATCCGTTGATGCGCACGTGGACACTTTTTGACCTGTTTTTTAGAACTTTATACATAGAAGAAAATGGAGCGTCAAAAAGATTTGAACAGGTTTAATTAATACATTTCCTATCAATCCCTTTGAATCCCTCCGTTATTTAATCCTCTTTGAAATCTGGGCGAATGATCGTAATTCAAGACTAAGAAAATATTATGATAATAATTTGAGCATATATATCGAATTTTTAGTAACTATAGTCTTTTTCAAAGTCTTATAGTTTTTTAATTAACGCATCAATTTTGGATAATTAAAGTGACAAATGTGTATTTATAAACTCAGTTTGCTGCAGTTCAGATTTGCCTTCCAACATTAGCTTTGGCCTTTAAAAGGAATACATAACAGACGGTTCATAAAAAAAATTCTTTGAAGAAATAATCAGTGTACTTTTAGATATTTACTACGATCTTTCGGATGTCACGCATAAATAGATAAATAAATAATCTATCTATATCAATTGTTAAAAAGTTGTTGAAGTACAATTTCATTTTATCCATCAACCTCCAAAAAAAACGTATATAAAGAGACGACAAAGTACCTTTCGCGAGTTAAGACACCTGGAAGAGGCACAAATTTTTCCGATGTTTCACAACCAAAGGCAATAGTGAAAACGCATATCGCACCGTGTTCCTCGTGTTGAACACCCCGAGCTCGCTCGCTCGCTCCACTCCGCTCCTCGGGATCTCTGGGAAGAATCGCGCGTGGGGATGAAGAGTCGAATTGCGTATATGTGAAGATCGGGCAGAACCGCGCGCGGTTCTCGGTGGCCGGTCGCTCGATTTATACATAATATAAAGCGTGGAAGTGCGCGCGCGCACGTCGACACCGATGATAGGTGACGAGGGTATTCGAAATGTCGCGCGCTCGACCCGACGACCGCATTTCGGACTTTAGAATATATATATATATATATATATATATATATATATATACACGAATTTATGCATAATCAATCATGCATGGAGGAGTGCGGTGCGAGGGTTTCTCGCCAAGCAGCTCCAGCGAGCTTTCGATTAGAATTATTTTCGAGCTTTAGATATTGAGATGGTCGCCTCGCACTCTGGCGGAGAGCTTTAGAATTTCCGTTTGCTGAATTAATTATGCGTATTTTACGATCGTAGTAGTAGCGATTTGGGACGGATATTTTTCGATATCGTGATGGAAATCCTTAGATTTCGTTAGTGCAAGCAATTGATTCGAATTCAATGATGAACCATATTACCGAGGAGTGATGCATCTCTTTTCATTATAAAATTGTAGAAAATGTTGAATGTTTTGAACGTTCTACACATTAAATCGAGAGTGTTTTCGAAAATTTTTACGCATATGTGTCTCAATGGTATAAATAAATTCAAATTAAATAGATACATATATTTTCCGTTAATTTCTATTGCAATTAAATAAATACGAATGGCATTAAGAAAAATTAATGAATAGTGAGATTTTAATTTAATGGCCAACTTTACTAATGTAATACATCGATTAATTAAATATCGCCTTCTTGTGCGCGCGCTGAATTTTTATCACTTTTACGCGATCAAATCGCATTCAAATAAATATTATGCAAAATGTAAGCGATAAATAATTACAGTTCGTTTAATAATCAATTTGATATTTTGCCGAAAAATTCGACGTATAATGTAAAAGACGAAAAATTTGAAAAATTTCGAACGAATTTAATTAAAGCGAGAGCGCATAGCTTCTTTTGCATTGGTTATGCTGCGGAAGAGAAAAAAAGAGAGAAAGGGAGTGAATTAGAAAGGGAAATGCATACTTAGAAGACCTCTGAATATGGATGGGGGGAAAAAGGCGAGAATTGAAATAAGACGTGATGAAATGCGATACACTGCTTTTCAGTATTAGATTAAACGATCCAAATTATGCCGGAATCACGATAGTATTATACATACATACATATATATATATATATATATATATATATATATATATATATATATATCTACATATACATGCGTGTATATATAAGAAAGCCGCGCGAAGGTCCCCCTCCGCCCCGTTCCGCGCGCGCATAGGTTTTGCCTCGCGCTCGCCGCCGCGAAAGCGCCGAAAATCGCTGTATAGAGAGAGAAAGAGTGAGAGAGAGAGAGAGAGAGGAGAGAGAGAGAGAGAGAGAGAGGAAAGGATCGGTGCCGAGGGAGCGGTATGGAGAGCGGGATAGAGAGAGAGGGATGGAGGGAGGGAACCTCGTACATTGCGCATTCTCCTGTTTATTAGATTGAAGCTGATGGGCTAAAACGTCTAGTTGCGCGCAAGATGCTCGCTCTGGCGTAACTCGCTTCAGCTCTTGCGTGAAATTGTGCGAAATTCTGTATTGAGGGAGAAGGAGGGAATGGGGGAGGAGGGGGCGAGGGAGAGAGAGAGAGAGAGAGAGTAAGAAGCAGGAAAGAGGAACGGGGATTGGAAAATATTTCAAGTGGATCTCCGCTCTTTTCATCTTTTACCATATTTAAGTGCGCTCGTATCTATTTGATAAATCCTGCATTATGTATATAATGCCGATATATTTAAAAATGTTCCCGCATACATGAATCTCTTGCGGGTACGTAACTCATCTCTGATTTATATGGTTGCGTGTGTATCTTTTTGAAACTCCGCGGATTTTCCTCAAATCTGGGGAGTTGCAAATACCCCGGCGCAGTTCGCCGAACGAGCGCATACCTTCTTGCTGGCGGCATATAATCGGAGTCGGATTTAATTAAAAGCCCTTATTAATTCCTTACCTTTTCGTGTAAAAGCCTCTTCGTATACTTTGAGTCGTTCAAATTCTCTAATAAATATTTATAGAAATTTCAGACATCGACTCGGCTACTATTTTTTATCTCAGCTCAGAATCTCTAGAATTCTATTTGTTCTTTCTTGAAACCGAGACAAAAAAATTGTTTCCCATAAACATTTAGTTCTTTTCTGCTCATCAAATATTAATTTTAAATAAAAGCACAACAATTCTTATGTTAAATAAGTACTTACTCAAAATAATAATTGTTTATTTGAAATTAATCGAATGTTTTATTTAAAGTAAATATTGAGCTCACAAAGGGGAACTAATTAATTTGTTTATTTAAAATATTTTCATCATGCTTCTATACTAAATATCTATATATTTAAAAAATTACAATTCATTATATATTTATATATTATAAATGAAAATAAATATCTTTCAGTTTGAAATCTTTAAAATTTCGAAAAATATCTTAAAGCATTTTAAAAGAATTGTATAAATATATATTTGAACGACGCTAAGAGATCTATTAAAAATATTTTAAAAATATTTTATTTGAAATTGTTTCTTAACTGTTTTATAAGCGTCCTGCAATATAAATTATAAAATATAATATTATAAGATATTTTTATAAAATCAAAATTATTTGTTATCCTCAAAAAAAAATCGGACTCTTCTCACCATATTGAGTGAATCATATTTTAAAAGACTCTTTCTGATAATAAGTAACGTATTCCACAAATTTATTGCAATATATGTATAGAGAATATAATATCTCTAAAAATTGTTCAAATTTAAAAGCCTAATTACTTCTTATTTTTTCAAAGTATACAGTTTTTCAAAAATATGTTCTGTCTTTCTCAGCAATCGAGAACGTTTATACGAAAACGACAAGAAGCCACCATCACAGAGCGTTTTTACGCTGCCGAAATATTTTTAAAGAAACCGTCAAGATTTTTCATTCGGACTGAGAAGACGGTATGCTAGCTTCCAGTGCTCTGTCCTGCCGAGGAATCGCGAACTACAGCCGCTTTCGACCCCGGCGCGACCGCTCGCCTCCGTCGTCACTCCACGTCCGCAGCTTACCTCTACGATGATTCTGGCGAAAATTACCTTGAGCGCGAGGTCCACGGGATCGGGCCCGAGCGAGCGGTCCAGCTTGGACGAGGTCGCCCTGATGTTCCGATAATCGCCGAGCGTGTACGGTCGGAAGCTCGGCCCCGCGAGCGCCGCCCCGGGCTCGGCCCCGAGCCGCAGCAGCCGCAGCGCCCGGTCGAGCCCGCGGCCGCCGTCGGCCGACGACGCGCCGGGCGCCGGCGGCGGGGGCAGCAGACGCCGGTAGAGGCTGAGCTCGCTCGGCCCGTCCCCGGGGACCGAGGGGCTGGAGCAGCGGCAGCTCTCGACCTCGACGGCCTCGGCCTCGAGGAGTCGACGGCGCCGCTCGTCGGGGCCGTCGCCGCAGATGGACAGGCGGCTGCCCTCCGGGGACCTCGGGGGCTGCTCGGCACCTGGCGGCGACAACGGTGCGCGGGGCGCGATCAGGCCGCGGGCTCTTTCTTGCGCGCTACACCCTCCCCTCTCCCCCCCCCCCGGAGCCTGTCGCCGTGCGCGACGCGGTCGACCCGGCGCGTTTTCCACGATTTTAGTCGGCTGGCCGAGGTGAGGTAGTTGAACCAGCTCCAGATGGCGACGCGCGTGCGATTGCATAACGACGTGTTTAACAATTAGCTAATGAAGTTAGCGCCCATTGATGATTTGTGTCCCTGTACACGCTGGTTATTCCTATATCGATATTTGCAATTAAATTCACCTAAATTCTGTTTTTGGGAATAATTTCGAAGCTCGAATACGTGACAACGCAAGTTTCAACTATTCAGTTCTACTCTTGGGCCAGGCCATAGAAGAGGTGATTCTTTAATCGAGCTAATAAATATGTTTATCTATCTTATATTCGTATTTGTAAACTAGTATATTATAATTGTTAATGTATAATTCACACAAACATTTATTAAGTACAATTTTTAATTTCAGTAAGTTTTTAATCAAGTTTTTTTAAACTTGAGACAGAATTTAAAGAAGTTCGATGGACTACCGAGCAAAATGAAATGTGTTTATTTATTATTGATCTTTTACCTTAAAAGACCAAAACAACGGTTCTTTGCAGTAGTTTATATTTCCGATAATTAAATGAACACTATTCATACGCGTTGACATTTGTTGTCTTCATATTGAATTTATTATTGTTTAATGTATTATATTAACATGCATTTAATTTAATTGCAATTTCTATATAAAATAGTTATTTATTATATAGAAAACGTTGCCGATGTCATTTAAAAATTCAAAATACGTACATATTATTGTAAATAAAAGAAAACCTCTTCTATAGAATATTAAATATAATTTTTTTTTAATGCGAGAATATTAATTTTATTAACATTATGTAGAATAGAACTTAAGGTGTATAATAAATTCTAAGTTTTTTTTGAAAATCAAAAACTTTGTAAATAACATAGATTGGAAGTCTGGGCCATATCATCGACTACTGGTTCAACTACATATTATAGAGCGACGCGGTGGATGGATGCACTGAAGAAAATACAATATCGCGTAGAGACCGGGGAATCTCTCATCAATAGGGAATGTATTGCAGTGCTATTGTCGAGCCATTGTTACGCAGGAGTTCTACAGTGCTATTTGATATCTTGAATGTACAAACTTTTATTTGTTTAATAAAAATAAATTTGGTTCTTTAGCAAAAAAAACTAATAATAATAGCAATATAGAGATCTATTTCCCGAAAACTTCCGACAAATTCCTAAAATATCGAGAACTTTTGTGGTTAACGCGATAATTCTGCTGCTTGCGTAAATATTTTAAAACAAATTCAAATGAGGCAAATTTTATCTGCTTTCAACATCAATCTTTACGTAGCAGATACAGTATATCGACGCTTTTAACCGAAGCAAAAAATTTATTTATATTTTTAAAAAAATATAATACAAACTTTTAAATTGGATACATTTAAAATAAAATTAAAGTACTATAAATCGGAGTTTCTTTTCAAATTGTGCTATAAAATAATACATATCAAATTTCTATATATATGTTCATTCTTTTCGGCATATATAATTTTCATTCTATCGGCAAAGTTAATAAATTAAGAAAATCGTAATAGAATCAAAGTTTACGTCGAACTCCGAGTGTGCGGCTTTTAACGAGCGAAACAAAAGCGAAGCTAGACGTTGAAAGCACCGATTCGCCCATATAGGGGGAAAATAAAGCGCTCCATCCGCCGCTGCTTTTTCCCGACAAAAGGCGTAAATAAAGCCGAGGAGCGGAAAATGACACATCGACCGTGCGGGTAGCGGCGAGGAACAATAATTCCCGAAATAAGTCGGCGATTTTCTCTTTACCTCCGGTCCGAGCGCCGCCTCTCCCTTCTTCCTCTACAATAACGAGGCGGGATGCTATATATCTATATATCGCGCAGACTGGCCGAGCGGAAGCCTCCGAACGGGAGAAGCGAAGAAGCGGCGCGCGTCCGGGTGGAGAGAGAGAGAGAGAGAGAGAGAGAGAGTGAGGAGGAGGGGGAGTATTATCGCTCACTATGTCTCCTCCGCCGATAGAGCTCCAAATAGGACGTGGGCCGCCTGCAGCGGACGCCGCCTCTCCACGGCTGCTGCGGCGGCGGCGGCGGCTGGAGCAGGACGTTGCCGAGCTTTTTGTCGTGCCGCCACGCCGGGGACTCCGGAGCGCCGGGAATCCGCGGCTCGCTGCGGCGGAACGCGCGCGACGGCGGCGACGGGGACGGGGACGGGGACGGGGACGGCGCGACCGCCGCCGACGAATTTCCCGGCCGGCGGGGAGGGCCGCTCCTCGGGGGCGGCGTCGGCGTCCGGATCCTCAGGGGCGACATCGGCCGGCGGCGTGGAGCGATCGCCGCCGAATTCCCGGCGCGTCTCCGCTCCTCGACCTCGACCTCCACCTCCTCCTCCTCCTCCTCCCCCTCCTGCTCCTCCAGCGAGTCGGCGGCGCTGCAAGGGGCCGCCGCGGTTTCATTAGGACTCGCCACGCGGCCTTGCGGGAGAACCGGCCGGAGCCACGTTTCATTATTTACTTAATCAGTGCTTCCTTTTGGGTGTGTATGCGTGCGTGCGCGTGTGTGTGTGTGTGTGTGTGTGTTAAGGCGTGCACACCTATACATACATATACGCCTTCGTTTTCCACCGCGACACATAGCCGCACGCCGCGCGCGCGGCTCTTCCGAGTCGCGCCCGAGACTTTAAATTATTTCCCGCGACTTTAATTAATTAAAGTCTCAGCCCCATCTAGTTTGAAAACTAGACCAGAGAGTCAGCCTTCAAACGTGCTCCAAACACCCCCTCGACTAATCTATTTATTATGCACTATAACCTAAAAGTTGAAGTGGAAATGTAAGGAGGCTTCGTTTCAAATTATGTATACTTAAGAGGGCGGGAAGCGTGGCTTCTACGTATATACCAACGACAAAATTTCGTTTCACGAAACGCCGATTCGAACGCGATGGGTTTTTAGGATAGAAAATAGAATTAGGTTAAACGTATAGGTTATATATTCACTATGTACTTATATAACAATTACCATTGTGCGCGTCGAATGACCTCTCGATTTTCAAAGGTAATACAAATTCATTTTCTAATGAGTCCAATGAATAAACTGACATCCCCTCGTCACCTGATCCGATAAAAATACACCAATTTTAATCACCTCATTATTGCATAATTCAATCTTTGAAATAGAACAGTCATCTGAGCAAATTGAAGTTATCGTTCATTATTCAAAAGCAAAGTTAATAATATAAATTTGTACTCGTCAAATACCTTTACATTCGTTATAATTATACACTTAATCAGTATTTTCATATTATTTAGCATTTATAATTATTAATTACACATTAATTTATACAAAGATATTCCGAATGAACAATTCGTCTTTTAAATCGATTGTGAATTAATGTATTTAAATTTATTTTTATTTTCATAAAAAACAAAAATATTATATAACACATATTACCCTAATTATAGAAATGTCATTTAAAAACACTGAAAAAAGAATTTTTTTTAGTATCATAAGTCGACAAATATATTTTACATTCTATATTAACTCTATACTATCTTTATATATATATATATATCTTCATGCGATAAAATTATTCTCTTATATTACAATTTTTCGTTGAACACAACACAATATAAAAAGAAGAAATAAAAAATTGTCAGCTCTTAATTAAAGTACTCTACAAAAATAACGTCTAATACACGAAGAAAATAAAAAATAATAGTAATAATGATAATGATAATAATAGTAATAATAATAATAATAAAAGGCAGAGGATTCCGCCTGAAAAATATCGGACATGTACAAAAGAGATCCAGACGAATATTCTCACGACGGAGCGTAAAGACGCATCTATCTAAGGCTAAACAGACGAAGTTCGACGATGACCGGTGCTACGTAACCGGGGGCAGCTGGACGCGCCACGGGATCGTCAGTTGCTCGGCAAATTCTTCGAGTCGAACGTGGATCCCGCGGGCCTCTCCTCCTCGCCGAGCTGCTTTTGAATTCTCTGCATCTGGATCCGTCGGTCCCTGGAATCACATTAAAATATCCCCCCATTATCACTCGAGTCCGCGATTCGCTTACGCTCGTCGGCCCGCCATCGGGGTCTCGCGAGCTGATGATTCACCTGTCGAGGGCGTCCTCGTGCTCCCGTTCCTCGCGGCGGCTCTGCAGGGCCCGGTAGGCGACGCAGATCACGATCAGCAGTATGGGCACGAGGCAGGCCATAATGATGCCGGACGCAATCCCGGCCTGGCGGGAGCTGAACTCCTGTTGCACTGTTTGAAAATTGTACAATTTTTCTTTTTATCTTACGCTTCTATGAGAAAAATAAAGTCCTGGAAAACCGCTTGAATTATACTGCAAAGGGACTGGCGGGGGGAGGGTGGTGAGGAATGAAAATTTCAACTAAACAATAATCGAGCGGAAATTTCCATTCCACACGCGTGAAATATAAAAGCCAAGGAGCTCTCGAGCGAGAATACAGTTTAATAACATAATAATTATCGCAAACTTTTTTTTTCCTTCAGCACGTGGAATAGAAATTTCCTGCAATTGGTTTGTAATGTAAAAAATATTTTTATTACAATATTTAAAAAAAAAAAAGATTACACAAAACACAAACTTTAGACACAGCAGATTTTTATTTTCATTAACGTTCAATGATCAGGAAAAAAAATCGAAAAAAAAAATAACAATGAAACGACGTTTTTATCATCGGGCGTACAAGTTTGTGACACTAGAGAGATGATTGACCTCGATACCATATCCACGTTTCTACAGGGGAACAGTTTTATCGTGTATTTTCTTCTTCTTTTTTTCCATCTATTCCACGCTTTCCTCAAACATTACCGAAATCGTGTCGATGCGTGCCAGGCGTCAAGTAAAAAAGCAAACATAGCCCATGAGCACACACATTGGGCGGCGCGCGCCGTAGTAGAATCGAAATGCACCGAGGGGGGGGGGCGTGAAATGCACCGCGCGCGCTCCAGTACGTATTTACCGCGGCGAGCATGCGGGGCGCTAATGTAAAGAAAAGATAAAGCCTATATAGTTATCGGGGGGAGGGGGAAGGGGGAAGCGACGTGTCACAGTCCTCCCGTTATCGGCAGAAATAATAATTCCAGATACGTCGCAACCGTCCGTCGCGCCCGCCCGGGCCTGTTCTACTTAAAAGCGAAAATCGTCGAATTTTTCCGAGCTCAGGGAACGCGACCAGTATGGTACGAATGCCGATTTTAACGAGGCGATTACAAAGCGACAACGAGTCGGTGTATTAAATTGACGAAAAATTATTTTTACATCGACTGAATAGTGTCTTAAATCGGATATCAAAAAATTAATAGAAGACTCGCGCGTTACTTGTTGAAATCTATTTTCATTTGTCAAGGGTTACCAATATATAAATAGGAACGATGCACTGAAAAGAAAAGATAAATTCAAATAAACATTTATGAAATCCTCCAAAATCAATAGTTTTCTTAAAGCAAACAAATCGTTGCTTAAATTTTCGTTTCAAGCAAATAATTGTTTTCCTTCAATAAAATAAGCTTTTCTCGCATCCAATAAGTAATTGCTTAATTGAAAAAATTATTTATTTAGGAGAATTCAATTACATATTTATTTCAATTAACAAAATTTCGTTTCAGTCAAGAATTATTCCAAATATGCCCAAGAAATTTATTCTGACAGATATTTTAACAATAGAGTAAATTTTCAATGAAGATGTCGTAGTTTATTTTATTACACAATGCAAATCGGTACCACACTGGATAAATACTAGACGATACATTTATAACTGTTAATTAAAGTTTCGCTGTCTTTAGCAGCGAACTTAGGAAGACCTAAAGCTTTCGTAATTACAATTTTTCAACTTTTTCAGATTTTACCTTTATGTAAACTGTATCGCAGTTTACAAATGAGAGAATCGCAATTTCGATGATTAATTAAAGACCGTTCAACGATATCCGTGTGCGTTTTTTTTTTTTTACCAGCTTGATGGATTTGGCATTTGAGTTAAAACGTTCATATTTACAGATCGAACGGTTTAATCCATATAAAAAATATCGTGATGAGCAGGTTAATTTAAAAATGGTATTTAGTAATATCAAGGTATTTCGTACGTATTTCACTTTTTTGATTGTAGATCTGTCTGTATTATCCTCTCATTAAGCGTTACGATTTATTGGGATTTATCCTTCATTAAGTTATTATACCTTTTTCTGATCTTAAAGAGAATCCATTTATATTAAATTGCACTATCCCTTTATCATGTTATAAATATATTCGATGCTACCTGTACTTCTGAATAATTTTTCGTACGTTACTTTATTTATTGGATTTCCAATAAATAGCTGTCGGAATACAATTTTTTTCCCTTTTGCGAAAGTAGCCGAGCGTTTCTCTATACCTATTTACTGTGTACTATTTATATGTGCCTTACTATATGAAGCTCATTCTTGCACGAATTAAAAATTCATTTACTTTGACATCGGCCCTATTCGTTTAATAAAATGGCAATCGATTCGATTTGAGATTAAAATTTTTAGACATTTTCGGATTCGCAACAAAACATCTGTATTCTCACTTAATTTTTTCAATACAATGGCCGCATTTCAACGGTCAAAATAAATTTATTTTCTTAAAAATGACGCAAAAGATGATTTTATATCTATTACTTTTCGAACGTGCAAGTATTTCTATTTCGGCTTTTGCATAGTAACATATTGTTTCAGAAAATTGAAACAAATTACTGGCAAGTGTTAAATTTTATTTTAAACACATTTTCTATCATTTCTAATCAAAGAAGTTAATTTATCATATAAAAGTCATAAAAAAATCAATATAAACAAACATAATTCAAACATTTCTGCGATAAAAACGCAAGGATGAAAAGCAAGTGATAAATTTTTTGACTATTCTTTTAACCAGGATTGTTGAAAATATTCGGATTACCGAATGAAAAATGCGAATACTTAACTATTCTGATGCTTTACTATACCGATAATTGACCATTTAATCGAATTATAACAATTTCGAAAATAAATTAGAGCTGCTTGTGCAATAAATAAAGATTAGATGACTTTACAATCAAAAGAATTTAGGTAAATATGTTTTTTGAGTAAAAAATAAAAGACGAAATTTATTCGTCAATTATGCAAATCCATTACGGATACTCGAACTTGCCAATATTAATCTGATAATTATGTAAATGGATATATCAATCAAAATTTTCTCCCTGTACAGGGTAAATCCGAACAAAATTTCGGATCTGCCAGGTACAAAAATAACCTCGGCTCCGACCGCGCGAATCCGAAAATATCTAAAGAAGAGCTGTCCCCCCCCCCCGTTGGAGTCGATAAGGATCTCATTAAAACCGCACAGACCCCAGCGTCCGTCTAGCGGGTGATTTGGGCGCGAACGCCGGTGAAGTCGTATTGGCGCGAAGACTGGACGTCGCGTACGTGTCTTATATACAGCGAAAGCTCCGTCGATGGCACCGAGCGCGGCAAAACGACGAAGAGCGGGAAAAAGGAAAAACAAAACAGAAAACATAAGCGGGACAACCGCGGGCCATTTCCGCTAGACGTCGCTCTGCCTCGCGCTGTGGGGGGAGCCGCGCTGATCGGGCGAGGGCGACGCCGGCGCCGGGCTGTCATCCAGCCTCAGGTCCCACTCCTTGTCCTCGAAGTCGATGTCGGGCTTGCCCGGCAGGGGCTCGTTCGTCCGGTAGACGCCCTCGTACCGGCGCCGCCTGCGGCTCGTCCCCTCGCCCCCGGGGCCCAGGCTGGAGCTCGAGTCGCTGAGGGGCGTGACGGTGCCCCGGTACTGCTGCTGCTGCTGCTGCTGCTGCTGCTGCTCCTGCTGGCGCTGGCGCTGGTGCTGCTTGACGGGGGTCGGCTGGCGCGTGGGCAGCGAGCCGCCCCGCTCGGAGAAGCGCCAGGAGGACTTGCCGGAGTCGGGCTCCTCGGCGGTGGTGCGCCTGCGGCGGATCGAGGCGAGCACGACGCCGACGAGGATTAGCGCGGGTAGCAAAACGGCCGTTATTATGCCCATTGTCGTCCAGGCGGTACGCTGAGTGTATTCGACTTGCGCTGCGTGTATATACATAGATATGTGCGCGCGTCAGGTCGAGAGCCAGATTACCAGATTATATGATTATGCGTCTGTATCAGTGTTTATGTGTGCGCGTGTGCGTCAAGTGAGAGAGCTCGAGGAGCTTGCGATAATTATTATTCATAACTCGTGAGTGCATCGATCGTATACGCGAGGGCTTAATCTGTATAGTTTCCACAACCTTATTGCGTCACAGTAGTGACTATCGGAAGCTAAGAAATTATAAATTTTTTAATGCAACCTAGAAATAATAGTCCGCAAAATCGTCCGTGAGCAATAGTTGTGAAAACGAACCCTTGGCAATATATTCAATTCAACATTAAAAATATACTTCATATTCATACATAATAGGAAAAAATCAAAACTTATACTGTTAAAAATAATTCGATACTTCTTAGAAATTTAAGTCGTAGAAATAACTGGATTTTTAATACCTAGTTACAGAACTGGATAAGGTATTGCACGAAAGCATTAGAATTAAATACTAAATTTATGAAATATATAGTACACGTGTAAACTGAAATTTCATTATCGTTACTTAAAGAAATTTACTAAACTTACGCGTCAAAATTTTCCACCCATACATTTTTAGCTTAAAAAGACAAACGTAAGATTTTATAAAGCCTTACATAATTTCGTATAATACAGTAATTAATATTTCATAGTATAATTTTTTCCTGAAATATAATATACAAGCTTTGAATTTTAATAGGAACATATTATGGTATATTTAATGTACACGTGCAAAACATGCTATGTAGAATATTGTATTATGGTCCGATGCTTGGAATTTACTTGGCAAGTTTCGGCCGATCTGATATCAAACATTGACGCAGCAACTCTCGCTCGCAAGTAGCAAAAAATGGAAATCAGTTAGTATATAAATTCGATAAAAAACTTTAAGCTAAAAGAGTATATATGTTCGATTTATCTAATTGTGTAAAAATGTGTAAAAATTTACATTCAAATTTTCATTGATTTTAGTTTAATGTTCCATTGCAATAAATTTCAAAACACGCGATTAAACTTGTTGTTATACGCTATGAAATATATATAATTCAATAACACGCGTGAAATTTCACGAACACGTCCCTCAAATTTATGTAGTGAAAATTGAAATTTCATTTCCAAAACGAACCTTCTTGCATGTACCGATTAGAAATAAAATTCACGCTTGACGTACATTTTATTTATAATTATATATGGATTTTCTTTAAAACTCCGATCGAAAGTAAACGTTCTATATACATTTATTTCAAATTGCATAGAATTATTTTTAACAGTGCTGCAATTGACAAAAGTGAGAAATGAAGATTTTACGATTCTATTCAAACTGATCGAAACCGATAAGACGTCTGGTGATTATCGTCAAAACAGGGGGGTTCTCGGTGTTGTCTCATTTTTTACTTTGCCCAAAGCTGTAAGGAAATAACCAGTTTTAAGAAGTACTTACAAAGACACTCCGTGTAACCGTATTCAGGCAAGTTCCAACGACCTTCCGGTGTACAAGTTCGCCTCTGATCGCCTATGAGCACGAAATCCTGATTGCACTCAAAAGTTACCTTTGTCCCCGGCACAAAGAGAAAGTTGCTCTTCCGTCCGAATCGGGGCGTTTCCAGCACACCGCAGGACACGACTGCGCACGAGGCGGGAAAAAGAAAATTCACAGATATCAGATACGGGACTCGATTATCGCATCGAGAGAGAGAGAGAGAGAGAGAGAGAAAAAATGCGTTCGTTCAGAACCTCACCCCTTTTCGAATTGAGACTTCGTATCTGCGTATACGTATCGTAATAATTCTTGGTGAAATGGGCCAGATCTCGATTTAAGCTCATGGCGTAATCGTACTGACATTGATAAGAATCTCCGCATAAATCGTGGGCTCGAATGATATCGACCGTTCTACGATCAAATAAAATTTATTATTATAACTTTGAACGCTGAATTGCATTTGTATCAAAATCATTCGCGAGAATATAAATAAATATAATTTTCTATTAATAATCCAGAATTGTGACGAATAAATGATATACCTGTTCGGTGGCAGGAAGTCCTCGGGCGCCCTTCTCCACTCGGGCTCGAACGTTCTGTTGGCGAAATAACTGGCCGTCCGGCCAAATTCTCTCGTAAACAGTGCCCCGCCCTTTTTCGGATCCTCCCTGTCCTCGAGTAGCCAATTAATGGCAAACTCCTTGTGGACGGCCTCGAAATTGTTCAGGTTACTGATCGACGACAGCAGTCCGTCCGGATTCGCAAAATCGTCAATAATGTCGTAGCTCCAGTTGCCGAGCAGTCCTCGGGTTTTGTTCTGGACAAAAACGTACGGCGCTCGGTGTGAAAAATCGAAATAGTCGAGCGAAAGAATGCCAGAAAGCCAAACGATAAGAAAACGCATGTTGTATATTTACCATGTAGGTCCAAGGCAGGTAGACGCGAGCCGTCAAAAATCCTTGATTTTCGACCACCTCGATACCGGCACCGGTGTCGAACATAATGATAACCTCGCTCTGATTAAGAATGTAGGTGGGCGTGTAGACGACGACGCCGGCGAAGTGTTGGAATTTCAAGGAGGTCCGATCAAAGTAGACTCTCTTGTTGTCGGCGAAAACGTCCAATCGATAACGCCATTGAGCGTGAGTCGGCCTCAATCTGACTTCGATTGTCGCGGAATTATTTCCACGAGCTGGAAAAAAAATTCCACGCATCCGTTAGGTACATGAATTATCTAAATTTCTTTTTTTTTTATCCAAACTATCTCGCGTGTCCGTATAATTGTTATCTATTCTACGTTTTAACGCTCGTGAAAATTTATTATGCAATTAATTAAATCGAATAAATGAAATACACGCTATTATATTTTAAACTTTTTATTTAATTCGAGATATAAAAGAAATACTTTACTGTATTTACAATGTACCAATATGTTGAGATTTTAATCAAGATGATCTTACCAATTGCCAATAGATGCGATTCGTTATTATAATAAGAAAATTTAGAGAAAAAAAAAGGTAAATTGGCGACCAATCATAGTAAGCTTTGCATACAATTTATATACTGAATAATATTTTTCGAACTCATTGTACTTGAAAACCTCAAAAATTACCATAATTTAAATTAGGCACTTAAAATATACTTCAAATAAAAGCAATAGACAGACGTTGAGGAAATTGATTTTTTAAGATTCTATCAATTCCGCAGTGATGCCAACAACTTTAAAAAAATTAATTTAAACACAAAAAAGCTGTCACCGGAAATAATCCAAAGATGTAATTTAATTCAGGCTAGCTGATTTCTATTATATAAACATTTGTATCTCTAGGTGGGAAAATGAAGAACTCCTCAGTGAAATCGAGCATTTATATATCCATTTCCTATACTGGAAGACAGCCAGTTCAGAACAATATTGCGATCAAGAAACCGGATCGACGACACCGCATTATGAAACGAATTATATGCGAGTTTTAATGCTACATTTTGTAAATTCGGAACTAGAATTATATGTGCGGTAAATAAATAACGTAAAAGCATATTTCAGCATGTTTTATATTCCCGACGCGCAACTGGAATTTCTGTAGATTTTTGCCGCGTCGACTGCAGTGTTCGCGTAGAATAGCGGTTTATCAATTCTGATATCAAATTTTGAATCCTATGCAAATAACGAAAAGTAAGATGTGAATAATCAATTGCAACGTAATGTTCTGAAGGGAGTGTCACAGTTTCCGTTAAAACGCGCGTTTCCGTCGAGCGGTGCAAGCTTCTGAATGGTATAAAGGTCGGAGCATGCAAGAGAAAATTTCTGTAAAAGAAGCGAGCATTACCGGCGATCGCCGTCAGTTGGGTGGCGCGCACCTCCCCGTAAAAGTTGTCAGGCAGCTGCTCGAACCTCGCCTGTATGTCGAGCTTGTCCCTGACGTCGTCGACGCGCACGAGGACGAACTCGCCCTTGCCGTTGAAGGTGTACTCGAGGCCGTCGAAGGTGGCGACGTGGGGATCGCCGAAGACGGCGCCCACCGAGGGCGACTGGTAGGCGATGCAGTCCTGGGACGGCCTGCGCTCGAATCGATAGGTCTCGCAGCCGATCGCCTGCTCCTCCTGCCAGAGGCAGCAGGTGTACATGGGCACCATGTCGTGGAACCAGTGGGAGAGGGTCGGCACCTTGTTCGCCTCGTTCCAGGGCAGGTAGCCGAGGTTGTGGGAGCGGCGCGGCCGCGAGCCCCACTGCTGGTCGTACGTCAGCATCAGCATGTTGTTCTTGTCGTAGCAGCACTGCTGCTCCGAGCCGTCGAGGCTGAAATTCGCACGATATGAGAGAGAGAGGTGAGAGGGAGAGAGTTTCGCTCCTCGACAAGCGATCATCGAGCATTCCGCGCAATTTGCGTCGGATTTTACTTTAATCCTACGTATACGCACACTTTTTTCGCTTTCGATTCTTATATACTATGGTGTCTATTTGTAGAAACACACGCCTCTAGGATTATTTCATCAATTCCCATAAAAGTTCTTTGAGTAATTTAGTCATTTAGTCAAAAAATATCTAAGCACATATTAAAAAGAAATACAAAAATATATATTTAAATCTGTAGTTTCTTATGAAACTAATATGGCGTACCTTAGCAAAGAAAATCACATATTCTTTGCTTTATTCGAATAAAAAATGAATCTATGGAGGGAAAAACCAAATTCTAATTATTAAAACAAACATTATACCACGAACTTACATTTTTTATACCAATTATAATTACAAAAAAAAATTTATATAAATGAAACTGAAATAATCGCCGACTGCACAAACTGAGTCCGTTTGATCCAATATTCAATTGAGACGGCTAATAACATAATATTGGTGTCTGATTTTTTAGCACATACGATGCTTTAATTAATGACCTACTAACTAAAAAAAGTGACAAAAAATTTTTCCTTATAAGCTGAAAAGCTAAGGAACTGTTTCAATTCAAACGAAGGTGCGATACTTCGCACCACACAACGTGTATACGACGGTTCATAAAGATTGTAATGTATATCAAACAGCGTTTAACAACCAACTAGAAATAAATTCGTAAACCATTTGACGCGATATTAACAATTCCTATTATATGGAAGCCTTCATTAAAGAGAAAAACAATTTCAACCGACTTTCATGCGAGAATTAAATAAAAACTCCTATTTATTTCTTCACAAAGGCTATGTAATTAACCGCTATAGAGTATATATATGATTGGAATAATGAAAACTGACAATTTGACATTTATTTCTTCTGTTCTCTTATAAGAGGGTTTAACGCACAATTAAAATAGCTCAAACTAAAATATAAACTTTTTCTTGCCGTCGTTATTGTTTCAGCAAGTATGAGTCCAATTAAATTCACGGTGATTGGATTTCTTCGAGCGCCAGCAATAAATTTGATTGTCAAATTCAACGATCGATATGTCTACTACGTGGTTAAACCAGTCGGTTTGTATTATATGAAAAATTAAAAAAAAAAAAAAAAGACTCTTTGTCACAAATTTAGTACGAAAAATTCTGAATAAATTGGCAAAACGCACGAACGTATTGATTTTTATATCGCATTTTCTTCAGCCAAAGATCGTTCTAAGAGCCAAAATAAATCTAACTCGAGCTATATTTGACGAACCCTTGTATTTACCATTATAATTATAGCGGACGAGGATCCATTCGCCTCGTCTCCCATTATCGCAATGGAATTTCCGCGAATGCATATACTCACTTGGGCGCACCGGTGGTCACGCAATGAATGGCCCCCCGGTTGTAATAGCAATCCGGATTCGAGTCCTTGTCGCAGTTGAAATCGGGCAGAAAGCGGCCCTTGTCATTTAGCGCGTGCTCGAGGGTGCAGGGGCATAGCGACACCTCGGCCGCGAAATTCTTCAGATACCTGTCGTGCATGATCCACTGGTCGCACAGGCGCTGGGGCCAGCGATCCCCGTACAGCCGCTCCCACTGGGGTCCGAAGTACCAGCCGAGCGGTATCGGCTTGCTCCAGAGAACTCTGATTATGTAATGGACCGCGGGTTATTTGCATATTGCATTCTATACCATCGGGCATTCGGCCGATGCAATGTGTATATATATATATAGAGAGAGTTTCTTTAAACATTTTAAAGCTCATACTCACGGAGTTATTTCCAAACCGGAATACTGCGAGGGATTCGTTAAATTGATTTGGAGGAATCCGAACTGCATATCGTTCGTGAATTCGTCGTTCCGGTCTTTATAATTAGCCGGTGTAATTACGTACGAGCCAGAATTAGCCGTCCCTTCCTAATCAAATAGTTACCAACGAAATCATATTTTTCACACAAAGAATTTCTGAAGAATGAATCTCAACAAAAAAAGACAAACCTCTATCATATTTATAAACTGAAGCTCGGGTCTGATCGTTGTCTCGCGATAACCCCACAATGATATTTGAACGACGGCGTTCAAATTGCTGGTCAAGTTGTATTGGTTCCATGTAATTTTTATTTCCGGTGGATTACGTTCGTGCACCGCTCTGGAGTTGAAAAATATTCTTTCGGTAGCCGTAGACGGTGTTTCTGAAAAAAATATATTAACAAATTGATATTAACATTGAACAGATAAATTCTAATAGATTATGCCAATTATATATAGTAAACTTTCTCTAAAAATATGGACACTTATAAATATTTTTCAGCGCTTAACTCTCACATGCAATTATCGCTTCTTGAATAGATTATCGTCAAAAATTGGCGGTATTTAGAAATGTCTAGATTCATTCGTTTCATTTCCAATCCCTTTACTTTCTCAAATTTTCCAAAAAAAATTCGTCTTTAGAATTTACGGTCGTTTACGGTGAAAGTTCAATTGAAATGTGATTTATCCGCAATGTGTGAAATTGAATAAAGATTGAGGTAAAAATTTACCAATTTGTTTCATTATAACCATGCTTTAAGAGCGAAAACTATATAAATCTGAAAATGACTTTCCAGAATCACGTCATTCATGGCTCATACAAAGTTATAGAAATTATTCAAAAATAGGAACTGATAGGCTTAATATTGACGTACAGTTGATCGCCAAACTTAACATTCATTTAAAAAAAACAAATAAAAATACCATAAAATACGAAATCAATTGCTCATCCTTTACTTACAATAATCCCTTATAAGAACAGAACAATGGTCTGGATGAGGAAAGAACAAAAATCCTTTAAGAGATCGCTTAGACAAAGTTCCAATAATAATCCGTAATTGCTTACCAATAAAGAACTTTCCCTTCCAGTCGTATCGGCCGCTGTTAATCGCCACGGCGAAGCGAATGTAGCCCTCGGCTTGCACGAACGGCTGAATGCAGATGGCCCGATTGGTGTCGATGATCGTGCCCACGACCTCCTCCGTATCGAAGCGACACCTGACCTTATCGTTCGGCAGGAAACAGGGCCCGGTGATGTTGACGACGGTACCGCCCAACATATTTCCGCTCTCGGGTGCAAAGACCAGCGGCAAGTGCGTTCCGGCTGTAATTTTTCAAGCGAAATACGTATTAGAAGGTCGAAAAATGATTAATGGTCTTTTTGAGTGTCTAATTGTTGTTTTACCAATATCCTTATTGCAGGTGCCCAGCATGATTTTCTCGTCTATTCTGAAAATATGACGGCCCGGGAAACCGTTGGCCCAGCCACGGCCCGGAAGATCGCGCACCGTCGACTGCTGAGAGTACGGTTGGTATTCGTAACTTTGAGTTCCATTGCCTCCGTTAAAGCCGATCTAAAGGAAAAAACTCATATCAGCAAAGCTTATCTATCTCGGAAACATGTATAAAAGACCAGATTTTCTTTTTTTGTGTATGTATAAAAATGAATTGTGTAAAACCTCTCTGTAATTATTAAAAATATTCTGGTCTTCCTTTTTGATGTAGCAGAAAGATTTTTCAAGTTAGTAATACTAATATAAATCATAAGATATATGAACCATTGTTTGTCCATTGTATGTCCTTTTGAAATCAAATGGATATACCATAGTTAAAATTCATTTCTATTAAAAGATTCTCAGACATTGCTAAAGAATTCCAATCACTGCTAAAAATCTCTCAAATTGGACTGATGAGCAAAAATTTTGAAATATTTAGCAAACTTATTCAGGTGTAGAAAATTTTAAACTGAGGAAATTAATTAGAATTGGGCAGTCTTTGCTAGACAGTCCAATTTAACACGTTTATCCAGATTTTTCAAATTTTTAATACAATCTTTCTGTCTGACAAGGTCTAAAAAAATTAAAAATTTTAATTTCTTTGGCCATTTGTTATAATCTAACAATATTTGTTAACGTAATTGTTCCCCACTAGAACAGATCTTTGAAATCCATCAATGTCTTAACGGAATTTTACACAAAAAGAAAATTTTTACAAGACATTACACAAATACGACTCCGAATGAACAAAGCGACAGAAATCATTATGTGTAGCTTTGAATATTGTGAAATAGCGACGGAAAAAAGGAATATTTACGTAAGCTGGCACTCCGCCCTCTCCGCCAGTTGTATCTCCGCCGGCTTCGGTGTGACTCGTCCATTGGATATTGAGATAATTAAAGATTGCGTAAGTGTAAACTTCGTCGGTGGCGAGAATCAACTGGAAGGTGTTGGTCTTGAAGAGCGAGATATCGATTCCTCCGGCAAAGGACATATTCTTCCACGTGACTATTATCGCGTGCTTCGGATAGAAGGTGTCGGCGCCGACGACGCCCTCGCGGATGTCCCACATCACGCGCTCCCTGACCTCCACGCCGAACTGATCGGTTCTCTTCTGCAGATCTCTCTCCAATCTGAAATCCATCGACTCTCTTAGACACGATCATTTCTCCAAAGGGATTATTATTTTTATCCATACCATGTCATTCAAGAAACCATTTATTATCAACTATTATTCCTACTAGAATAATCCATATCTTTTTTCCAAATAAATTATTGCTAAATTAATTAGATAATTACATTTATCACTTATAGTATCATTGATACCACAATAAATAAATAAATACATAATTATTCACATTTTTGATAAAATATTCTCGAAATATTTAAATATTTTTAGAATTTTTAAAAATAAAGTAATCGATAAAACAGCAAATAGTGGTGAAAAAAATATATGCATGTGTATATATTTTATTTGAATGCGGATATATTGAAAATTCCTTGAAACGTTATATTTATATATATATATATATATATATATATATATATATATATATATATATATATGCAATGAATTTAAAGCATTCTTAAACAAGGTTCTAATACATCCAGTTTTATTATAAAAAAATTTACCGAAAGTAAACTCCGGGTTTCCTTTGATCAACGTCAGTGGGTTTAAGTCGGCCAATGCGACAATTGCTGAAGAAAATACCAATAAAGGCCGGATCGTTTGTTTTCGGCCAATCCTTTATTGGAAACACAAGTGGATACGTGTAGTGCTCCGGTGGATCGCTGAATTCCAGAAAGCCGTTCATTGATAACTGAAATGATTAAAACTTCAAACTGCTGCGGTGCTCGATGCTTTTAATAAAAGTTGGAAACAAAAGCACAGCGGAATTCGACTCGAAACTTACCCTCGTGTAATTGTACCGAAAGCCGAAGAACGGAAGCTGGAAATTGAAATTTTTATGAATTTGAGGAATCGAATTATGAATGTCCGTTTGGTAATCCCCCATGTTATTGTCTCCGCCCTTGTCGAAGTACCAGTACATGAATTTTGATCGAATTTCCTTCAACCGGGCTTCGGTGATAAAATAGTTAGACGAGAGCTGATCCGGTCTTGGGGCATATCGATCGGCTTCTGGGTCATCAGAATCTGTAATATTAATTAAAATTAGAATTTTGCAAAATTGGGAAATTTAGATATTTTTATATATGAGTTTTATTATGCGTTTGCATCGAATATCCTCGTCTCTTCAAAAGTTCTCAATAAGTAAAATATATCCTATCTTCAAGTATTTTATATTATCTGAAGCACAAGCTTTATATACTACTTTTAAAGCTCTATGCATCTAGCTGTTTTCTACATTTCCAATAATACGGAATACATTTTCAATAATGCAGAATTCTACTAGTGTCATAAAGGAAATGAATCATAAATCTTTATTGTTTGATAAGTAATAATATAAAGTTTCTAATAATTTCTCGAAGACGACGGTAAATAAATTTAAAGATATTTATTTATAATTAACAAAGTGAGGCTGTTAAATACAGATGACGAATTCGGTTCAGAATGAGTGAGGTAACTCCGATTTCCTCCAAAAGGAGTCCTATAAAATTTTAGAACCAAGCGCTCTCCCATATCCAAAATACACTATTTTTAAAGTATATTTACAAGATTTCTCTAGAATTAAATTCAATATACTGTATAGTAGGAACTTTTCTTCTAAGAATTGCTTTCAAATTGATAATTAAACTAAGCAATTTTTTCATTTCTTTTATAGTCCTATTATAATCTGTAATAAAAAAATATGACAATCCTTAAGAAACTATGCATTTGCGAACATAAGTTAAGCAGCGCACTTTTGCCTTGATTATTCTTTTACCAGTGAATCTAATACCAATAAAACAATGATTCTTGTAAAATATTTCCCCTGTAGTGCAGTATATTTAAATTAATTAAAAGAAACCACTCGAATTTTAAGTAATAAAATCTCATGTCTTGAGAATCGGAGAGTGTTAAGTCCTAAAACTTTTAGAACCGCTTTTGAATTTAAAAAATGTCACAAATTCTATTTAATATTGTTTCATTAACAATTGACTTCAACCTCCTCAAGGAATTTTCTTTTCTTTTAACTGATTGCCCAGATAATATTAAATTTATTTGTTGCCAATGTAATGCTAAACTTTATTATAATTTCAATTGTTTCTCCTACATTTTGATAATAATTTTTTATAAAGATAATAAAGTTCCTGAAAAGATCCGGTTAACGTTGTATGTCGAACACACGTCAATGCCCTTATATATTTGAAAATAAATGTAACTATAGTATTAAATATATAAATAATAAAATAAATGTTAAATAAAATTAATAAGGCTTCAGTTTCAAAACTTCCCAGAGAAATAAACGTAGTAAAATTTAAATTAAAAATAAGTAGCGTTTTAAGGATTCCATGAAAAATTATACTTATATGTATATCAATAATTTTTTTTTAATGTTTTTTAAATATATTATTTATCAACATATATTTATTGTGATTTTGGTTTTGCTTTTTATACCAAAAATATCCTTTACATTACTTTATAGTCTACGTTTAATAATTGAAAAATCATATTTTTAGTAACTGTAGCTTTTCAATATTAAATCTGAGAGTTCCGCATATGTATAGGTAAGCCAATTGGTAAAACAATGCATTTCAAAGGTTCATCATTTCAGGTTACGAAAAAAACTATTTTAATGAAAATTTAAAGAAATTTTTAAGAATAAAAGTTAAAAATATATTTAATATTGAATTTAAAACTAACTAGTGCTAATTAAGCTAATAAGCTAGTCTTAATTAAGAATAATAAATTAATCATGCTTGTTGTTAATACTTACATATAAGAGCATGTTATAAACAATGTATAAAATATATAAAAAATGAATATTTATTTTGAAATCATGTAAGAATATGAATAATTTTTAACTGTAGCTCTTCCTACTATTTAATAGAATAAATCAAAATTATTAATGATAACGAAAAATTCAAAGTCAACAGTTTCATTGAAGGATCGAACAAATGATTTTCATCGAGTGCCTATAAAATTACACATAAGTCTAAGCGTACGCATATGAGATTGAACACATTGCGGCGTGAAAAGCGTAGTAAAATTGGAATTAACGATGATTCACAGTCGATTCATGTACCGAAGGTAGTAACTGATAAGTCCAGAGATTAAATGATCCACGCGTTACAAAAAATATGATAGCGAGTATACCGTCGAAGCTGACGCACTGCAAACACCGGCTTCGCTCTATGATTAAGCAGGTGCACCATACGCGCTATATATATATATATAACATTCTTTTCATTCGCTCCGTATTTTTTATCGAAATTGATATGTGTGTATGTATATATGTATGTATGTATATATATATATATATACACACACTTATTGAAATAATCACCGTCGCATTCCTATATCGATTCTTTGAAGTGTACATATAATTTATTTCGGTTAAAAATTGGGATTGTTTTTGATGTAATAATGAGAGGATGCGTATTCACGACAGCGTGCAGGAAGAACTTAAAAATCGTGCAACCGTGCAGCGACGAATGAAGGATGAATATTAAGCGCGATGCGGTAGCTTTTTCGAGACCCGCTGCTCCATTTCTCGCGTAGAAAGTTATAGGCGACAGGTGAAAACGGCTTTGAAAAGTATAAGAAAAAAAAAACAAGAAGAAGAAGAAGGCGCGGTCGCCTGCGATTCGACTGGTGAGCGATAAGACCTTTTTTACTTCGTCTCCTCTTTTCTCCCTATACCCCCCCCCCGCCCATCACTCACTCTCTCTCTCTCTCTCTCTCTCCCACACACTCTCTACCTGTCTGTTCCAGCGACACTTTATTTCCTTTACCGTATCTCACGTATCTCCCGCTGGTTTCATCACCTATCCTGGGCGACAAACCTCTCCGTTCCTCGATTTCCGGCTGGCCCGCGAAGATCAGCCCCGCCGTCGCTCCCTCGCCGGTCGACGAGCCCACGAGGTCGTCGAGCTCCGCGGCCGAGCCCCGGGACGCCTCCTCGACGGCCGGGGTCCTCGGCCAGTCCTGGCCGCCGCTCCCCGCGCTCAGCCCGAAGGCGCTCTCGAAGGTCTCGCGGTCGGAGTGGGCGTCGACGCCCCTGTCGGCGAGCGGGGGCGCGCAGAGGAGCGCGAGCAGCGTCGCGAGGACGAGCCGCCCGACGGCCGCCCGGTGCTGCATTGTCCTCCGTCCTGGTCGCGGGCCGTGCGTGCGCTCTGCCTTCCCTTCGTCTCTCTGCTCTCGTCTGTTCTCGGGCGGGGGTGAGGGTTCGAGGGCCGATCAGCTGCCCTCTTCCATCCGGGGCCGATCCTCTTCTGCCGGCTGCCGCTGCCGCCGATTCTCCGTCCCTCTGCACTCGCGCGCGCGATTCGCGGCCGGGCCGAACTTTCCTGCGCGTCGTCGATGCTATCGTATCTCTGGGTTTGGGACGCGCGCGAGGCTGCGATCGCGTACGAACGGCGCGGAGCTACTAATCGAGGTAATAGCCGAAAAAAAAGAAGAAGAAGAACGGGAATCCGAGCGGAATGACTCGCGGCGATAAGGCGGCCGTACGAGATAGGAAAGATAAGCGGCGGGGCGCGCTTATCTGCTCGCTCGCGCGCGCGCGCGCGCGCCCGAGAGGCATCGCGGCATCAGGTAAGTACATGGCGAGCGGCCGCCCACCGCGAGAGTTTACGATGAGGCAATGCCGATGCGCGCGTGCGGGGGGGGGGGGAGCGAGTTAAAAAGGCGCGGACGCGGAAAGGGGCCTTCTGACCTAATTCGCTCGAAAGGGCACTGCTCTATAACCATCTTATCACACCTCTCCTATTTGTTACCGTCTATGTATGCGCGTGTGTCTGCTTCTATCACTGCGTATTTCATTCTTTTCTCTTCTTAAGGTTTCTTTTAGTTTATTCCAGTTTTTTTTTTCTTCAATTCGACAAATTTTACAGGCTCAAATATTTTAATAATACTTCAAAATTCATTGCTGCACTGAAAAAAAAACAATTACGGCGATAAGCCTTCAAATAAAAGAATATATGTAAAATAAAAAAATATATGTATGTTTTTAATGTAACACCACCGTACTTATAGTTAATTAAACGATTATTTTCAGTTAAATCATTTCATTGGCATACGTTAACTAAATATGTGTTTATTTATTGAAACTAATTTTTTTTCAGTGAATTAAAAATCTAAAAGTCTAATTAGTAATCAACATAAATTTCCTCTCACTTATTATATTTTATAAATAAATTCAGTAGCTTCCTTAATCAGAAATAGCAGAAATATTGATTTGCCTTATGGACATATATATTAATTATAACGCTTAAATCTGAAACTAAAAGAAAATTTGATTCATAGATGAAAAAAAAAGCTCGAGATATTTTTTTCCAGAAGTAATTTTTTTATATATATCAGTCGATTCACAAAAGTAAACTGATTATATTTGTGCACATTAATGAGAAAAGAAAAGTATATATTTTATAAACAAAATAATTAAACTATTATTGATCAATGTTAGAAAAAGCTGTAAGTTATTCAAAAGTATATTTGCGAAAATGTAACTCTACAAGCTTCAAATTCTCAAAAATTGAGTTCGAGATTCAGAATCAAATTAAATACAAAATATAAAAAGTGTTCTACGAATAAAAAAGCTATAGATCGTGTATATTTTTCTTTAAATGAACAAACGCTTGTCTATTTTATAATGTAAATTATAGTGTAAAGTTCGTTTGTAAAAAAAAATAATCATAATAATAAAAAGTACAAATTTCTGTCTTTTTCACATCTGCGTCAGATTTAGTTAATAACTGAAATTGAATTAAATTCGTTTCAATATAAGAAAAAGTGTAGTCGTATACTTTATCTGACAGATAGAACTAACTTATTTTTATTATTGAAGATAATAAGGTTTGAAAAGTTGAGTAAATAGTTTAGAAATTAAATCCTCTCTTTCAATTGTCTACACTTAAAACTTCAGACAAAATTAGCGGAAAAGTTTCTTTTATTTCTGTAAATACATAGTATATTTGCAAATAACGCAAAAGTAACATATTATCAAAGAAAATTATATTCTTCTCGAACAGAAGTCTCAGGGTTATATAACCCCCCCCCCCTCATTTTATCCGTGTCTGCCATGAAAATAAAAATCAGTACAGATAAAATAATAAAAATTTTTTAATAATTCTATAATTTTAAACCTTATAATTGAGAAATCAAATATTAATTTCAGTGGTCATGAGCAGGAACTTATAATGAAAAAAAAAGAAGAATTTCCCTCAATGTTTGATTGGTACGTCTACAAGTTTTATTGCCAAGAAAAATAAGAAAATACAAAAAGATTTGCTTGAAACGTTTCAGCGTTAGATATTGAATAACTATACAAAGTTTGATTTTATCACCCAATTAATCGGCATAAAATTCGTACTATAGCCGCACAATTCAAAAACTTAGTTCCTTTGTATTTTATAAATCTACAATTGACAAAAAATCTGGCTAATCCGTTATGTTATAAATAAAAAAAAACATACAGTTAGTCATTATATTTCAAAGTTGATTATTATAAACAATAACTATTCAATTAAATCTATATAGGAAGCTCATATTTTCTAAGATTCATAGATTATCCGTGAAATAGCGCTGTAATATATTGTGTCAATATATGTGTAAATAATAGTATACGTCACATAATCTCTAAAAAGAATACTTAAATTTCTACAGCTCACACCTACTTCCGTCGGCTAAATATATGATGACTCCTATATATTTTATATAGTAAAACTGCAACACGAATTATAATATACAAGCAAAACTTCTGTGCTCTTAACTTAAGCGACATATATATCATTGACAATTATTATAATTTTGTTCTCGGATTACTATCCTAACTCGAGCATGAAGATTCTTTTCTAAAAAACAGAGATAACTGCTTTCTAAAACGTACAGTTATCCACGAATGTAAATAAAAGGCTCCGATACGTCATAAACTATATATAGCATGGATAAATCCTTTTAAACATACAAATGGTCCAATATAGAATTCATACTATATGATTTAATTACGTTTTTTAGTGTTTCTCTTAATTGTAATTTGCTTGTCTTATTATTATTATTATTGTTGTTATTAATGTTGTTGTTGTTGTTCTTGTTGTTGCCTCTCCCTTTACCCGTTCACGGTGACAATAATTGTCAAAGATTATAACAAAATCAGTCTCAAACTCATATACAAGATCACTTGCATTCGTGTCCAAATTTCAATTTTACCCGAATCACTCCATTGGTTTTTTAAAAAAAATATGTGGACAAATTAATTTTTCTATATATTTATAATGGATGCATAACATTGAGGGTTCAGGATATTTCACATGAACTTTTCGATTTCTAAACCTCTATGTTAGAGAGATGGAGTAGAAAAGGGGTCTAACTAAATCATTTTTAGGATTTCATTTGATCAAATAAAGTTTATTTTTAAACAAAAATTCTATCTAAAAGCCACAAGATTTTAGAATCAGTATTTCAAATAAATATATTGTATATTTCAAATAAAAGTAAAGATTATTTAATTTTAATATCTTATGTAGATTACATATAAGTAATAAGTTTTGGTATAAATATAAAATTTTTGAATGATTCACTGACATCTAAAGGAAAAATATATAAAGACAATTTATCCAATAAATTATTAAGATTCCTACGAACGGTATGTCTCAGTGTATTTGCGACCTGCACCCACTCGAAACTGCTCCAAAGATAAGCATAATATTTCCTACTTTGCCAACGAATCTTACCCTAAACAGCAACAATAAAATATAATATTTTTTATAAAATATATATTATATAAAATATTATTTTGCCTGTTTCTGTTCGATAAGGAAATGTGTTTACAATCATTGCAGTAATATTTTAAGAATATTTTAGAAAAATTAAAGTGTTTTATTACAAAAATATTTTAATAAAATATTTGAGAAAAATATTTTGAAAAATGATTTATACTTTTTAAAACAATTTTGACAATGCTCCTGAAACAAATTATAAATATTCTAAAATATAAAAAAGTTACAAAATATTTTTACAACCTTCAAATATTTTTGTAAAAAATAATAGTAAAAATCTTTTGATGAAACTATCCCATACACATTTCTAATTGACTTTAATATTATTCATGTATATTAAAATGTTGTCTCAGGTGTATATCAATAAGTGCGTATATGAGAACAGAGACAATTTAACTCTTCAATTAATTTTATACAGTTATAATTCCATAGATAAAATTTGTAGGAATCATATAATATATGAATTTTGCACTGTAATGAATGAAACAATATTTAGAGTTAATATTATTTTTCACACAAAGTCATCATAACATTATGCATCTGCAATGTTATTATTCATAAATTAAGGAAATTCTAATTCATATATTGTCAAGTCTCCATAAATAAAAGAATGATAGTTTCTTTTATTCAACCAACAAAAAATTAAAAATTTTTAATAGAAGCATTATATTTATTTGCTCAGTAGCTTTGTAAGAACGTTTGATCTATAGTATATATATAAAAGAACCGAATGATTTTTAAATTTTATTTTTATTTATGATTTTAGAATAAAATTATAAACATTGCTTAACAATTTTTCATTCATTGAATTTATTTTTTAATTAATTATCTTGGGCAATAAAATAAATCTTCGATAAAAATCTCATCACGTGACTGTAGGCAGTAATATCAGTATATCACATCACTGATTAGCTGTATAATATTCGCCAATCACCATATTCAGCATTCCCCGTTTCCATGAGAATAAAATAATTACCTCAATAATTACAGTGACACAGTGTGAATTCATACTGACGTCACCACGTGACTTCTGGTGAATCGAGGCGTTTTTGATCATATTTAATAAATATTGAAAAAAATTATTAAAAATACGCGAAAATGTGTTTTGACAATAGCACTGGTATAATCCAAACTACTGAAAAGTAATTGTATATTAATTTACTTTAATTAAGACCAATTACACTTTCAGTGAAATCAGTTTTCTATCTCTAAATTACAACATTGATTTTCTTTACAGAAATAGATTTTTGTATTTTAGAACAGAAATATCTGACATTGCTCTTTAATTATAATCATTATCTTAGAATAATTTTCTGTTCATGAATGTTACTTTGTCATAAGCATAAATAAGGCTATAAAAAGGATATTAGTTTTGATCCATTCCTGCAGAAGTTATTGCTAGAACTTGTAATTGTACTTGATTTTATAAATAATAAAGTCTAATTAAAAATTTTTCCCATATTTTACTTCCACCTTATTTAACTTATACTGATTTGAAAAGAAATTGACAAATTAAAATAATAATTAATTTTTGAATATTTCCCAAAGAACTAGAAATTGAAAGGTATATTTTCTTTACTAATTCCCACTAAAAAACAATACTTTTTAAGCATTTTCTAGGTATTTACATCATTGAACAGATTTTATATACTATAAGCAGTCTTTAGATAAACTTCGAAATTGTATGATCTTACTTCACTGTACAGTAAAAACATCCACTTAAGTCATGGTCAAGTAGCTAAATATAGATATTTTTACAAAGGAAATATAATTTCTTGATGAAATTATTTGACTGAGATCATAATCAGGTACATTAGTATTATCTTTTTTATGCATTTGTGATTTAATCTGTATATAAATTTCTTTAATGCTAATTGGACTATTATTGTGTTAAAAATAAGAATTCTACATTTTATCACATTAAATAATTATAAATTTATCATCGGTGAAAATTTATAATGCTTACTAAAATAAAATTTTTCTTAACATTAATCAAATAGTTAAGCATACAATTTTTTTTTAAAGAAAAGTATTTTGAAATATTTGATCTCAATTATATTTTTAGAGCACCCTAAATGGTAATTAGAGCTAGATTCAATGAGTATAGTGTTTGTTTAGATTTCGTTTATGAAGGAACGAAATATATTCATACATAACTGTGATGTATTGTACATTTACTTATATATTTACAACTTAGCATACATTTTATATCAAGTAAACTTTGTTCTAAATGTATCAATTTATACCAGTAAACATTATTTTTATTACACTTTTACAAATAAATCATACATTACCATAGAAAATTAAAACCAAAATGTAAAATTACTAAAGTATAAATACAAAAATTAAAAAAACAAATTCATTTGTTTAGTCGATCATGTTGAAAATCACATTTTATTAAGTTTCAAAAAATGAACGTATGCATCTACAAGTTTGCTAAAATTTCTATAATCCATATTATTATGAAAAGAAAAGATAGATTCATTTGATTTACAGATATACAATCACAAAAATGATCAGCATATAAATTCACACAAGTTCCGTGCTAGCTTAAGATCGAAAAAAGAAAAATATCAATAATAAGCAAATAAACAAGAAGTTAAAAAATATTATGCTTTTTCAAAAAGCAATATGTAATCAACGAAAAAGTTTCATTTAGGTTCAAATGATTGAAGTTCTCAAGACAAATTTGTTTCTATAAAATTTTTTTACTTTTTGTTATAGTACTCTTTAATTAAGAAATCTATATATGATAAAATAAAAAAAATCAAAACAGAATATTATATGATTTATGTAGAATCTACACGTGGTATGTAAACTGAATTTCTGAATTAAGTAAAGTACAAGTTATTCACAGAAAATCATATCAGATGAATATGACCAGTATGGTTATCATTACGAAGATGAAGAGTTGTCTCCATTGCTATCCAGATATCCTCCAGAACCATTGACAACAAATGACGTTCCAAGTCCATACAAATGTCCACAATATTTTGCATCATCAATATTATCCTCAAAAAACATCTAAAAAGAATAATTACTTTAATAGATTTTTGAATATACAAATATAATAATAAAGAATTTGTTAAGAAGTATTTGTCCATGTAGTATTCTAAATAATAATAAAAAAATATATGACAACACTTTCTCAAAATAAGAGATACTGAAATTTTGATTATATTTACTTTTTTCAATCTTTTTAGAATTATAATTAAAAAAATATAAAATATACTAAACCATATTTATTAATTAATCATGATTCTGAAGAGATTACTATATTTTACAATTTTTCAAAATAAGTTAGTCGAAAGGTTCTTAGAATTACCTCTCTCATTTTGAAGAAGACCATTCCAGTTAAAAGAGAATCTGAACCAGCTTGATGTTGAGGTCCAACTCTTTGTAGCTCAAGTTGTTCCGCTACTTCTTGTAAACCACCTTTGAGATTTTTACAAGATTTCATAAGATACTAGAAAAGATATTTATAATTAGCAATTAGATAAAAATAGAAATCACAGATGCATAATAATAAACAAACCTTAACATCATATATCGTTGGAAAGTATATCCTAAGAAGTTCAAAGAATTCACTTTCTTCATGTGGTAAATTTTGATCTGTCAACAGTTTGAGTAAATAACCAAAATCATAACCAGAATGGAAAGATAGCCATTTGATATCATCAACTAATACAATGCCTGATGTCATTAATAGTTCAGCAAAATCCAATGGATCTATTCCTTCTTCTTCATGCTTTTTAAACTGAATCCCACTGTTTTGTAACATATCTATGCTGTCTTGGGCGTACATATCTTCTCTATTAATTTAAATTTCACATTTTACAATTTACTTTTGATATAATATATTCTTTTTCGTTGTAAATTATAAATATAAATTACTTACTGTAAGTTAAACTTAAAATTGAATTGCCACGTTGTATAACCAGTTGGTGTATTTCCAGATTCATCCAGAAATGTAAGACCAAGTTGTATGATTCTTAAAAGATCTACATTACAACGCAGCAATTGATACTGATAATCTGCACTAGTTCTAAATTCTCCTGCAATTCAAAATATATTATTTGAAATTTAATATTAATAGGTCTTGTATAAAAGTAAAACAATAATAATAAGTATTACCAATTGGTCTTGCAACAACTCCAGGAAATTCTGTGTCCATTGCTATGTATTGATATTGTTGAACAACTTGTCGAATTGTACGAAATTCTTGTTCAAGATTGTGACTCCATACATCTCTGATTCCACATTCTTCATTACTGGGCATATTAGCCCCACCCTTTTGTTGCCCTAAAGGGTTGGCAACACCTAATATAATAAAATATTATTTTTAATATTCTTATATATTGCTAAATTGCCACTTGTCATAAATTTAAATTTTCTATTGCGATTTCAGAAACAAAGGTAATATTAAAGTCGAAATTTTAAATTTAAATGTTAAATTTCTCAATGAAAAAAAAGAATTTTTTATGTAATATTAATACTAAAAATTTCTTTTTTATACAAGTGCTATTATAAAACCTTCTATTAAAAGCACAATCCTTTCTAACTCGCGTAACAAGAACACCTTCTCTTGAATCGACAGTGACTGCACATTTTGTAGGAGTGTCAAAGTATGAAGTAACATAATCTTTTTGAGAAGTTCTTTATGTATTTACAATACCATTAAAAGTAGCAAAAATCTTCATAATTTTCTTGCAAATCCTGCAAATATGGATGTAACACAATATTTTGAAAGTTTCATATGCAAACAAAAAAGTTGTCTCTTGCTTTCATGATACTGAATAAAGTAATATACTGACAGATATATTGAACACGGTAAATACTATACAGGTAAATAATTATTACCTGTTGCAGAGGGCATAGAAGTGTTTTTGTTTGTCACAGTTTGACGAGAGGTAATCCAATCTTAATATTGTCCTTTCGTCACTGTTTGCCAATCCCTCACATCACTAAAATGGAAATAAGACATTTTCTTGAAGATTTACATGTCACAAAACTATTTTCTTGTAGAGTTACAAGTAATAGTAACATTTACATAAATAAACTAATTATGAGAAGATGAACATAAAACTTAGATCAAATGTTACATTTTTAAGATTTAATTTACAGTGGCTATCTTGTTTTTTTTGTTTCTTGCAGTACAAAGAAAGTTTAACTCATACATTAACAATATCAATAAAATATTTATATAAAATATATATCAATTATTATAAAAATTTTTGAAGGTTGTAATATCGACTTACTAAAGTGTCTTTAATCGATCCAAATCTTTTGAATCACACATAGATAGATACTCTGCCTCTGACAGTAACGTAGAGGTTATACTTTTTAATATATAGTCAATAAGTAGGGCCAGTTTCCAACTCCAACGAAGAAAATCTGTCAAAATAAGTTACTAATGGTGCACCTAATGCACGCATCAAATGCAGGATGACACGACCAGCACGACCTAGCGTAACAAACCTAAACTAGATAATTTCATTTTCCAAGAATTTTGTCAAACAATGAAATAATGTAAAAAGTAGCTGTATAATTAAAATCTATTTAAAAAAAGTTTATAGCAATTGCATAAGTTAATAATTGAAATTTCCTATAAATATAAATAATAAAAATACTAGGAAAATTCTAATTTTTATTAAAAAGCAGGTGCGAAGAAATCATAAAGAAATAAGTTATAGATTTTGTACACTATCGATAGATGGCGTACTAGATATGTTTTGTCGTTTTATATATAGCGAATCCCGATTGGACAATAAATTTGTCGCTTTTGATTGGCCGTGAAAATCTTGGCACAACCCGGAAGTGACAAAGAGGTAAAATGAAATTAGACAACTAAAGGTAAGACCAGGTAAGACTATGGTAGAACTCTCACGTGACAGCCACGTGTCTGATTAAATTATAGCCATTTTTCAGTACTCGTGAACACGTTCGTCTCGTGACTTCGTGAGTCTCGAGTGACGCGCACGACACAGCCGCCATCTTACATTGTTCCTCTGAGGTACATGAGAAATTTTGAATTCTCGTAAATTGTACTGTGAGCTGTAAATGCGAGTACGAGGTATAAATATTGTCACTTCTAATAAGTTTTACATAAATAAAACTGTTTAAATTATTCTTAATATTAAAATTAGTTGTTAAACTTCAGAAAAAAGCGCACACCAGATAATGCTTAAATTTTGTACATTTATATTTTTTGGGGTGCCGCTTACGAATATCATAGTGGCACAATCATAAAAAACATAGAAATGATAGTTTTTGAAACTTATCTCGAAAAATAAGAAAAAATATAAAAAATATTTCAAACAAAAGTTTTAGATCTCAAATTACATATTTGTAATTCGTAGGGAAAAAACTTAATTTATTAAACAAAACATAATTTTTATGGTTTTCCATGTGACCATTTATTTTTCGCCAAATGCAACTATGATATTCCATAATCAACACCACAAAAAACATAACTACAAACATTTTTATTATAAATAATACTAATGAATAAAATTGCAATGATAGCACTTTGAATATAAAATTTATCGATAATAATTATTTAATTATTAGTGTTCGATAGACTCTATTTGGTATTTAAACAAAAAAAACGGTCGATCGTAACAATAAGGATCATTTCGTTTAGACAGAAAATAAGACTTTAAATTTGAAAATTACGTTATCATGTTTAGTGAAATGAATGAAAATGTGAAAATTAAATTTTATAAATAATCACCCATTTCAATGCAAATGTTCTTCCCGCAATTAACTTATATATATTTATATTATAAGTTCATCGATTTTCGACCAAGCATTTTACGTCTAAGATTAGAGTACCTGTCTTCGTACTCACGAACTCGGCATGTGGTCTAGTGCGAAACGTACAATAATATTTGTTCCGTATTGATTGACAATTCTTTTTTATTTAACTGTATCTTTCAAAAACAACTTTTCTCTCATATTTCTTATAAAGCAAAATCTTCAAATTTGACTCAATCCCCTAGAAGATATTTTTCAATGTGAACAATTTCTCTGTGAAACTCCTCAAGTATTTATAAAATTTAATTTTCTTATACTCAATGAATCGTGTATACATGTCCCTCATCGAAGTAACAAGTAACAACACTTACCTGGAGTTTCTTGGCACATTTATCTAAGAAAATATTAAGAATATTCCGATTGTCCCCACTGTTATTGATGTAGGGCAGGATAAGTTCATGTTTCTGACTCTAAGATTATATCACCTATCATCTTACTAACGAGCCTAGTATAGTTGTTCCCAAAAATAGTTGTTCTCTGTTTACTTAAAATTATTTTCAATTTTAACTTCACTTTTCAAAAAACATTTTCATCACATACCTCTCATAAAATAGAATCATGAAATTTGGTTTAATCGCGTAGAAAATATGTGAATGTAAACCATCGCTTTGTAAAACATTTCAAGTGTCTTTAAGAAAAAATAACAAACAGAATATTAATTTTATTGTGAAAACTAGTCAAGAGTGATCTTTATGTTTAGGAATTTTATCTTAAATTGAATTTTAAATTTATATTTTGTATATCATGTTTATGTATAAATTTGTTTATTCATTGTATGTATCTCTAGTGGTGTAATGGGAGCAGTAAACATTTAAGATATTTGAATATGAATTTATGAAGTTACATACTCAGAAAGTATATGTAGTAGTCATGAGTGGCAAATTAATGTATAATTTAGGGACTTTTAAGCGTTATTCGGATTAACTATTTTGGAAATCATCTATTTATATGATAAGAATAAAGATAAATTATTTTCGTTACATTCGGTGCCCGGAATGTATATATTCTGAGTGTAACTTTAATTTATTGATTATTATTGTGATTGTTATTTTTATTACATTATTTTATTGGGCGGCGATGTCTTCTATCCGAAGGAGCTTGGATTCTAGCAACCTCTCAATTATTTCGATATATTTATTAGCACGGAACGTGTCTCTGTCAAATTGTTCAAATTCGAAATAATTATTTGCCCTAAATTGTGATTGCATTTCAATGAAGGAACTGTTTGTTAACTTGAAGTGCCTGAACATTGAGTTTAAAATTTCAGGCAGACTTTGAAAATGTACTCCGGCGTGTCTATGCCCTCGAAGGAATACGTATCCCTATTTCTCTTAGATGGAATCGAGAGAGATATGACAAGAATTGACCATGTCCTGTGAGAAACTGAACTATCTTGATGATCTCTATCTATAGATTCTCTCTGGGCAGAAGTTTGTTGATCTTTCATTTCTACGATATATGATCAGCTGTTTCTTTTATTGCTATATCAAAGTAAACAGCTATTGTGGCAGCTTCAGTGCTTTCTTAATTTGTTATGCACGCTTTTCCCATTTTAACGTATCACATAACCTTCTTTCAAATATACTTACAGTGAGCAGATGTCACAAAATGATATAGAGTGTTCGCTTCAAATTTACCATTGCAGACCTCGATTGCTCACTTCGTTCTTTGCCACCACTCTATTCCTGTTACTCTTGGATTATCTTTCATAAATAAATTTTATGTCTTTATAACTAGTGAAAACCTTTTCTTATAACCAGAAAAATGCTAAAGATTGAAAGACCTTTAGTGAAAGTAAATTGAAAATAAAAATAAAAATCATGTATCCATCCAAAATAATTAAATTTTTAGATATACCTCCAGATAATAAATTATCTTTCTTGCCACATATGAAAGACAATCGATATAGGTACTTAAACTTATCTGTCATTTGGAGGGAGGGGAATGTGATTTTCATCTTTTACTTATCTTTTACAAATCACTTTCAAGATCGAAGATTGAATACGGAGAAATCGTAATTTCATATAAAGAACAAATCTACTGAAAATGTTACAAATTATTTAAAATACCTTTTATAGAATTAAAATTGTATTGACAAGGAAAGAATAAAGTGATCGGATAAACAATCACTTTCATCTGAAGTATCTGTATTAGGTATTATTAATTTTCTTTGCTATTTATACAGTTATCAAATATTTCATCCTTGGCTAATATGTGGCTAAAGTTTACGATAACTTATCATAAATATTAGTATTTTCAAGCTTGTGAATTGATTTATTATGTATTTCATTTTTCAAAACATTTCAAAGATATGTCGGAACATCGAAAAGGATTAAATATTTGACAACTGTTTAAATAGAGAAGAAAATAAATAATACCCTTGATGCAGCATTTAATTCAAAATAATAGAAATCGAAGTTGATGTATCTACTGCATACTTAGCAAGATTAATATTTGAAACCTTAGACAATTTGTATTTGTTTTAAAATGCAGATATTATTAAAGAAAATATATTGAGAAAAATTATTACGTAAAATTAAAAAACTGTAATATCGATCAGAGATATAAAAAGTATGTCCTAATCTGAACATAGAAATTGTAAATCGATTTCATCATTAATATTTGCAATGTATAATCTGAAATAACAAGACCTAGTTTGCATTTTCATTTAAATCGAACTATAGATGGTAAATTCAATCGGCTTTAAAGTTTGGCCAAGCGATGAAGCGAAATAGTGTGACAGAGGGGTCGAGTGCACTCGCTTAAGCTGCCTGCTTCGGCTTCCTACTCCGACTCTATTACTCGCTCAACGATGCTAATTACATAGCCTGCATTCGTAACCGATTATTAATCAGCGTGCTTGTTAAAGTCTGCTCTCAGATGCATTAAACTCAACTGGCAGAATCACGTAACATCCAAAGAGTTTTGTATACAAATAATTGTAAAGTATATAGTTCTTGTATTAAGAATTAATAGAATTGATTGGCTACTTATATACGAGCAAGTGATTATATTATTATTATATTTTTTTAGTACATATGAAAGGTATTGTTCTAGATGATAAACTTTTAAAGAATTGATTAATTTTTTTGAATGATTTGAATACTTATTTTTAAAATTAAATTCCTATTGGGACTTTACCAATCACGTTGTACTCTAAATTTCGTAGAAATAGTATTTAAACCACTCTACAGTGAAAATCACGACTTGAACATGATATTGAAGTGCTTGTGATATAAAATAAAGGTGCAGAACATTCTAAATCGACATAGTAATAATATGTACTATCCTCGGACTCATGGAACAAAATTCAATTTTCTCATATTTAGAAAGCAACATACAAATGTCTGCAACTATCGTGAGAAAGCAAAATATCACTTTTGCTATTATAAAGAGAGAAAAATAAATCGATAGAAATGCATGCGATATAACATTACTATACACATTGCAATTACCAAAATCGCCCAAATCCACATATTATATGTATATTTACTACATGTTCTGTAAGTTTATAGAATAGATATTTTTATAATGCATTAAAACGTTCAGATAAATAGGAAAAAGTATAATTAAAGATTATCATGTTAGAAATTAAAGGTAAATCAATGAAAAAACTCAGTGTGATATAAATACTCCTGCGCGTAGCCAAGCTGATCAGATAACGAAACAGCTCGTGTGGCCTACAAAAAATACATCGTAATCGTAACTCTACGCATGTTTTGCGACATAGTCGGATGACACAGTTCAATTCATACGACCGACTAGGACACACAGTCCTTATAGACCGACGATATAATTGCTTTACAAAATTTTACATAAAAAAGTTTGAATTGCACATACATAAGATAGTTATTGCCACCGCCTTCGTTAGGACGTTCTACGAAAGTCGGGACGTCGGCATATTGAATAATACGAATAAAAAAAATTTCTAGCTTGCGCATCTATTAGCCTGCCCTCCTTTCCAAGTGACACGTACTTGGATGTCTTGATTTTCTTCCCGAACCACAAGCACTCGGGATTCCGCAGAGGGACACAGCGAATGCCGTGTCGCCCGTGTTCCTAACTTGTGGAAGCCGAACTATGAGATGCGACACGGTCCAACAGCCAGGCGGGGGGGGGGCGGACGGGGCGGGGAGCAAAACAAACTCGAGAATTACTTGGCTCGGGTTCGATTTGCGCGGGCTTAATTGAGCGCGCGGGATTTAGCAAATACGCAACTGCGCCCCCCTTATAAATACGGCCAATTAATGCAAACACCGAGCTTAGCCAAATAGACTTGTTTGCCCAAAGCGGCGGGATATTATCTGCGAAATCCTGCGTGCGCTAATTACACGTGGAGCTGGAAATAAATTTCGAAGTTTGAGGCAGCGAGAGAAGAGGTCTGGAATGATGCGTGACCTGGAGTTAATACCCGGGCCTTGGACAGGTGTATATTAGATCCTCTCCTTTACAGCTTGGGGCGCGCGCGCGTGTGCGCACACACACAGACGTTCTCTCTCTCTCCCACTCTCTTTTCCTCTGCCTCGGCTGTAATTGAACCAGCTTTCGCGAAATAGCACTTGCTCGAGACGTCAACTGCATCTTTGTCCTTCGACGGGGTGCTCGCCAATTGGCATCTTCACCTAATTCAATAGAAACGCCAGCATCGCGCGTTCTCCCGAGCCGCAACCGCCCCGTTACGTAGTTCGGGCGTGTATGCACGTGCGCGATACATCCTTTATACTTCCTACCATGACTGCACTGCTGGTGAAGCAATACATTCTAGCGAGCATTAAAGCTCTATGTGAATTTAATGCAGCCTCCCCCCCCCCCTCCTTCTTTCCCACATAGCAGTTTGATGTCTCAGCCGTAACTCTAAGCGCGTATAATAGCGCCGATATATCTGAAGAGGTTATTTGAATGTGTAACTCATTCCATTGAAATCAACTATATTAGTTCGCCTAATATACTGCTCTAATTCTAACATTTTACTTATCCCTTAGTTTGAAAATGAGTTTTGAATGTCTTGAATAAAACAGCTCAATTCTTTAAAGGCAAATATAATGAATAAGACATTATTCACAGATGAATTTGTAATATAATTATATTTTTCATCTAATTTTAGAAAGTTTCATAACACTATATTTTAAGATTCTAAAAATTGTTTTTATTCGTTTTAAAATGGAGTAAAGCCTCGCTACAATACTTCTAATTATTTATTTATGAGATTTATTTATTCATAAACTTAAGTAAATAATATTTTCGAATTATACCTTTAATTGACTTAATTAGTATTTAACAAGGAGAGTTCTAACAATGGGTAATAATTTAATTAGTACAACTATTATGCATTATTATTTTTCGCATTTTAGTGCCAAAACTAAGTTTTCATTAAAAAATATATAAGATTAGTAGATAAATTTTATTACTAATTGAACTGCAAGTATGAAAATACCACACCTTAAAAATGAGACAACGGTAGATTTCTCTCTCTCTCTCTCTCTCTCTCTCTCTCTCTCTCTCTCTCTCTCTCTCTCTCTCTCTCTTTCTCTCTCCCTATCTGGATCAAATACGTCAACTATATGTCGGAGCCTCTCCCTAATAGTTTAATATTCAGATGTAACTATTGTTTGTTATAGAAATAAAATTAGTAGTGTAATAAAAATAAAAAGTTTCTTTTCTATTACATCAGAGATGTTTCAAGATTCAACACCATGATTAATTATTATTTATTTACATAAACATATAACTTGCTAAGCAACCCAAACTTTCTTATTATAGTAAAATTTCAATTTTAAATGTTTCCATTAATAAAAACATAAAGATGTGACAGTCTAGTAAGATAAATGCATTCGAATGAACTGTAATTTCGTTCTTGTCAACTTAAATTATTAGTAACATAATTCGGCGCTCTGATGGACCACAATCGTCAATATCAATCTAATAAACATAAAAACTCAACTATTTAGCTCTGCATAGGCATTGAAATAATATTATTAAATTAACTTATCTACCATACATAGTGTTTTTTTTTACATTTTCATCTATCAGCATCTAAAGGACTCAAAAATATATACTGATATATACCTGTATATACTGATATATACACAAAATCTTGTTTAAATTAATTAAGCGTAAATTTTTTCAAATATGTACTTATGCAAAATCGATATAAATTAATACTGCATTATTTTGATCTTTTGATTATTAACTAAAGCATTATATAGAAATTCCATTATTAGACTAATATTCGATTTTTCGACTGCCACCGGTCTTATCCAAGAATTTTCTTCCCATTTAATCAATTCCGTTCCTGTAGCAGGTTTGAACATGAAACTACTGTTGGAATAAAGGAAATGCTATGTCAAATTCAAATTTTTAGTTTACGTTCAAGTTTAAGTATACCACATGCCGACATATATTCCTTTTTGAATCTCTGTCGATCTGTGCGTCATCTTATTGGTAAGCAGTTATAGGTGTACGATATCCATGCAAATGAACGTAACCTGGTCAATAATGTCTACATGCTCAAGTAATGAGAAAAAAATTACCATTTATACTCCGCCTACAATTGTGAAAAAGTCATCTCTTAACCAGTAATAACAGATATCACAATTTAAGGCATTCAAAAATTTTTCTATTGTATTGTTCTATCTACACAAATTTATAAACATGGATTGATAAATTAATTTTACCAATTCAAATTGAGTTTTAAATTATGAAATTAAGTTATTTGTTTAATTTTGGAATTGGGAGCTTCGATTACTATATTTCAATTAGATCCTAATGATAGAATGAAATTAGCTGATTAATAGAAGATCAATTCACTAAATTTAAATCTATCTATCAGAAATACAAATTTGGAAAAAGGAATAAAAAATCATTCAAGTAATAATATTTCTTAATATTGGTTAATCGTAAATTAAGTATATCTTATATTTAAAAAGTCAATTATAGTTATGACCTTTTTAAGACGGAGAAAGACATCTTTATAGAATTATTTAATTTTACTGCCTAAAGTTATACGGTAGCTTAGAATTCATAAAGAGAACATTTTGATAGCTATCCAATAACTACAGAAAACATAGACCAAGATCATAACGATATTTCATTCGGGAGCTAAAGAATCAACGAGGGCATTATGAAAATAAAACGAGTCCTTTAAGATAGTTTTACGAAGTTTGAGAAATTCGTTTTAGAATATAGATATGCCGATATTTGCAACTGTTGTATAAAGTATCGATAATAAACTTTTAAACTTGCAAACTTTAACATTAATTGATCAATGAAATAAAATACTAAGAATCGTTACTGTCATTTGAGTATCGACCTTTTTATGTACATTACGGTAAAGTTGAGGCGAATTCTAAATTAGAGATGAAAAAGGGAGAAAAAGTACGTTTCGCTTTAAGCCACTTTGCTTGATTAATCAATAAGATGATAAGTGACTTAATCTTAGATGTAGGGTCACGTAGAAACGTATAATAAATTTAGAATTATATATAGATTCAATCTAATTGTTTTGCTTGGGGGGGGGGGGATAAATGTGAAAGTAAAAGTGACATATTTAATGATAAAATAAACATTAATTAATTTTAAATGCGTTATTATCGCCTAGTCCTGTGAATGTACTACTGATACGCATCTCTGCGTTTTTTTACACCAAATAAATCCTTTTGTAGACTAAACAATATTTATTCAGAACTATTTAACCTAAAATTGAATTTAAATATATTACAGAAATTCTATTTCCATAATATATAAATAGAAATTACTCATGAAGAAATTAAGATCATACGCGAGATCCTGTACTCCCTATATGCTGTCCACAAAGACCGCAATAATGATATTTGACATTATAACATGCATAAAATTTATATCTGCGATGAACTTCACGAAACGACGTTTATGTTTTTAATGCTTTATGTTTGAATATTGAATGTAATTCGAATTGTAAACGATAGAATTGCCACAAATAAACTAAGAAGCATTAAAAACTGTTCATTACTAGTCTCCCAAATCATACAAATATTCGAATAAGCTAATTTTAAGTTCAGAATAAATTAACTAAATTTTAACACAAGCTTTTGTCGTTTGGCTACCGTTCCAGTACAAGTTTCATTATCATCAACTACAATTTTTATGTAAAAGCAAATCATATCCACGAAATAAAGCGATTCTCGTGTATTACGATAGATAACAGCAGTCTATTTTGTACTTGAAAATATTATGAAAATTCTACGTTGAGCATTCAAAAGTATAACAACACCAATTGTACGAAGAATTTAATGTTCATCTATATTAGTTCTAACGGCATCTAAAATATAGAATTGAACCAAACTGAACTCGTTGTTGGAATTGTGTAGAAAAATCTAAAAACAAGCGATTCTCTAATCTCAATTGCAAGCGAGTCTCTCCTAGAAATTGAGCTTCAAAAACACAAGTTTAGAAACTTCGTTCGAGTTATGAGGTGTATCATTTTTATGATACACCAAGACATACTCTTGATAATAACTATATTGCAAAATTTATCATTTAAACATTCGATGATTCATTTGCAAACACGTTTGGACTTCTTAGCACTTGCAGGCATCAAATGAGAGCAACAATAATAATCTTCCGATGCAACCAGTAATTCACGATATTGAGATCGTTGCAACGGAAGTAAGCATAGTGCGTGTAACGGAAAGCTCCTGAACTCAGACTCGTAAATTCGATGTTAACGAGAATTTTGAAATTCTTTTCTAAATCGCTAAATACAGTTGGGGGATGTCTGCATTCCCGAGGATAGAGAAAATGCTCAAGCATTTAATAGGTTTTTTCGAAAAAAATTCGAAACTAGTAGGGTAAGGTAAACGTAAATGCATCCAATTGTTAAATATCGTAAACTTGTTAATTAAGAAGCATTCGTAAAAAGAAACAAAGAACGGAAAAAAACATTTAGCGAGAATCCGTTGCAAATTGAAGTCAGAAAAATGAGGGGTCATAAAAAAATCTTCTCATTCTGCAGTACTACATATTTCGTTCTTGCGGCAATTAAGTTTTTCCCCAGCGAACAAAGAGGCGCTCGTACAGCACGATAATAGTAACGCAACGTAAATATATTAATAATAATCTGATTTTATTTAATTGATTGTAAGCCGGCCTGAAAAAAGTCTCATTATACTAATGAAAGCTTCGGTGCCTCATTATTGATCGGGGCACGAAGGCGGGCAGTCACGCGAACGCTCTTCCATTTGTCTATCGCACTTAGGGGAATGAAGCGCATATACGCGCGGCTTGGATCGCATTACACTTATTCAATCAATTTGACGCATATAAGGGAATTATGCGCGACGATGCTCGGCTCGAGGCCCGAACGAGGCCAAGCCGCCGTACCGGCATTATCGCGAGATAGATTATCCGATAGCAATGGCAGGGCGCACGAATCCCGGCCATCTTTTTTAGAAACAATCGTTCCGGCATTCTCGCCCACGTCGTCGCCACCCTTGCTCTCTTTCGATCGCCCGACACCCGGCCCCGGGGAAAACTCCGATGCTCGCGGCTCGCCCTCGTGTCGCGCCGTGCGGCTTTTCCGTCGCACGGAGAGCCGTGGCACGCGCTCGATCAACCCCCTCGCGAGGCGCGCGCGCCTCCACGGCAAGCGAGTGAAAAATATAAGTGGATCAAAGAGAGGGCAGGCGGAGAGGAGGTTCGGAGGGGGGGCGGGGAGAGCGAAACAGGCAGATGGAAAATACTGCGCCACTTAGGATGGATATGTACGGGGAAACGCGCTGCCTTCGCGCGCCTCCTTTCGCATGCAAATTCATTCGCCTGCGACGCTCAATTTAGCTAAATATTAAATTGCGAAACGTTCCTTATATGCGAAGCGTTCCTTATATGCGAAAAATTAAATAGTTACAATATCGAGAAATAGTTGGGCTTATTTACGCGTAAGAAATTTCATGTCTTGTAATTGTTCAAAGATACTTGCCGCTCTTGTTTTCCACAGATTGTTGAAGTGGATCGATAAGTCGGCGAGGCCGTGACTATCGGAATTGCGTTCCCTTAATTTGAAAACTTCGATTAATCTGCCTGCTAGAATTAGACAGAAATAACATTAATTCCCGGTAACTAATCAAACTTCACATTCATCAACACGTATACGTTATAAATATATTTCTTAATGTTTATCAGACATTTAACTTGCGCGGAAATTATTTTGGACTAGATAAATATATGCTTTGAGACTGCAGGTGATATACTGAGAAAATGAATTTGAACAAAAAAAAAATCAGCTGCAAAACTTGTATGTATTTATACGTTGGCTCAACTCCGAGGAAACTCCAAGTATGCTTGAACGACTACATATGGCTTTTAACTGTAAGAAAGACACCTCTACATTTTTTCTTACTGAAAATCAGACAACCCATAAAATAAATTTTGAAAAAATTCAAATGCTAGATAATGAACCTCCTTTAAAGAATAGACTGTCAAATAGATAGTCAAAACAATAGTTCAAGCAGACACCAACATGATACAAACGATCTAAAATCTAAATACAAAAGTCCCATTTCCGAAATCAGTTTTCCCTAAATTGACATTTTACAGTTTCAATTGCTATAGACTTATACATACGACTTAAATAGATATTGACATACAGGTATTTAAATCTGCTCAGATTTTATGTAGGACCTTTCTATATGATTCTATACGACCTCTAGAAATTATCATGTGACTTGTAGTCCTTGAGCGAATTACGCTGTAATAATTTATTGTAAAGGTTCAATATGTATTACAACAGTTGATAGATACAATCACCTACAGTGAATAAGTTTTATTTGTAATTTTTTAATCATTGCAATCGTTTATTTTCCATTGGTCTTACAGTCTCCAGTCCCTGATGAGAAGCCGTAGCGAGCTCGAAACTTTGGACTGGATCTTCAATTAGGTAAGGGTGTTGGGGACAGTCAGATTGCACTTTACTAACAAAATTTTTTCAGCTAATATTTTATTTTCAGATTAATCTACGGGGGTGATTGTAAATAAGGACAGTCTGACTGTCATTATAATTTTTAATTTTAATTTTAATTTTTATTATTTTTGTGTAATGATGCATTAATGTTAATGTAGATATGTATTGATATTTTTACGTATTGTTTTCGATTGATTTGATTGGACTGTAAGACCAATGAAAAAATATTTATTAATTAGTTTAAAAATATATTTTCACCGTTCCAATCCCGTAGCGGGGCCATTAGATTCATCGACAAATAATTTTAAGAGCAATCGTCAGTTTCAACTACACTTTAGATTTTTATTACGGTAAGCAACTTTACTTACTAATAAGGCCTAATTTGAATTGAAAATGATTTTGAGTTTCTTTAATTTGTTTATTAATCACGATTTTTAGTTTACCAAAAAGGGCACTTGTATAATAAAGTATGACCGATTTCTTGGACGGGATTCTTACAGAAGCGATCAAGTTTGTTAATAAAGTTAATACGAACGAAAGCAATAAAAATGTTATGGCGACGAGACCTACAGAGCCATAGACGAGATATACTTATATGGGCGGCAATGATGGCAAAATTGAAGAACACAGAGAACAGCGTCGCTCTTTTTCTTTATGAGTCGTCAGAAAAGAATGGGGTTATATCGCCGGATAGGATGCTTAATTGCACGCGGTCGTGAAAAGTCAGAAAAAGGTTCGGGCTGCACCATCGAGTCAATTAAAGAAATGGAGAATGCTCGCTCGTGCTTTTTCTGCCATTCTCATTGCCATTTTACTTTGATTCGCTTCATCGTACCAACAAAGAAAAAAGGAAAAAAAAGCACACAGTCCATACGTACATACCTTGGTTGGTAAATTTTTGTAAATTATTACCAACGTTTTCATACCAATTGTTCGGAGAATGTAATTTCAGATATCACAACCGACGGTGGCTCGTCAGATTTTGCCTTCGGACTCGTGTCAAACGAGATGCGCGCGCGTGATCCGTCTGAAAATATATCTTAAATTGCCGGCGAAGCTCGGGGAAAATCGTTTCGAGAAATAAATAATCAAGCCGATAAAATTCGAACCGACTGGCGGGTATGCTCGTGGATAATGCGGAAAACTTTCGGGGCGCGCGGTATAATTCCAGGAGACCGGTCGACCCGATCCGGGAACGCGCGCGCGGCCGACGGGGCCGCGGGAAATGAGGATGCGGCAAGTATATAGGCGACACTTCGTTAAGACTTATAGTCCATTTCGCGACTATCGCGCGGAATCGGCGGGCATCGGAGCGAATATTTTGATTTATCGCTCGGTTCGGCAAATGACGCGCGATAAATTTGGGAACAAATAGATTCGCACGTTCACCTTCTTCTCTCTCTCAGTATATATATATATATATATATATATATATATATATATATATATATATATATATATATATATATAATATTCTCACAGACTTCGCGGAGACAACGGTCCTTGTTCATCGAGATATTTTGCTGTTCGCGGTATGGAAGCCATATTGTAGTTTATTACAACCGATCCGTTAACTTTCATCGAATAACACAAGTATGCAATTGGTTGGTATCCCCTTGGCGAATTCGATTTACCAGATGACAGATGCATCTCCTATCGCAGGTGAATGCGACGGCACTTGCAAAATTTATGGAGCTTTTTCTCATTATCTTATATTTTGCTGCATCCATTCACCTCGGTCATATGTGAATTGTTGTATTGAATTGTGTTAATAGTCGATTAAATTGTTAAATGAGCGAATTATTTGCCCCAGATTTTTGTAAATCAGAGAATTTTTTGCCTTTTTTTACAAATACACACAACGATTAATATTAACTCTTTAGGGAGTGATTCACTCGCTTGTTTAATTTTATGAAATATTCCTTAGAAACACACTTTAAGAGAGTGCTAAACCGATCTCGAAGTAATGGCCCAATTTTGACATTGTTAAAGAGCGCAAAATCATTAGGAGTGATTACTATTCTCTCTCGTTTGGATATAGAACAGTTAAGTATACAAAATTGTAAAACCATCCAAGAAATCTATTGAATACTCGTGAGATGATATAAATGAATATTTTATTCAAATTGTCAGAAAAGTAATTTATAACTTGTGAAATATAATATTCAGCACCATCAAACATCGAGATTCTACGTCCTTTTACTTGCCTTAGAAAGTGCGTAGCTTCTTAAAGTCAGTCGATGAAATTATTAAAAAGACAATATTAACTTGCAGGTATTCTCGATCAGGAAATGTTGAATTGTTCCCGACTTGATACGGTAACCCCATATCTGCTTTAAAGTTGATTAGACAATTAGCCGAAACACAAAGACCGTTTCATATTCATAATGCATAATAACTATGCGTTAGAGAAGCAATTTGTTAAACTTGATACAATGCTTTATTAAATTATGTTTAAAATTGTAAATTAGCGAGATAAGCTCGACCGATGCTTAAATATTTCCATTTGGCAACAACGCGGCGCTTTAAGATAAATAAATGATTTATATTTGTCTTAAAAGTTTCCCAAGAACGTGCGCTGTTTTCACATGTGGCTGGCGCGTAATGCACGCGCATATCGATAGCGAGGCACTTTCTTTTACGATATCGTTAATGGAATAAAAACAAATTGTCCGTAATATGTGTAAACTCGAAAAGAAAATTGCCCGGTACCAATCAATTGCGCATAATGTACGTACGCGAGCTTTTCCACGGGGCTGGGACCTAAATAACCAGCCAGAGCTCGCCTGTAAATCACGATATTTTAAGGATCGAGCTGGACAAGTTTATATATGCTGACTTGTAGAAAATTCCGCGAACACGCTCTTTCGGTGTACTTAGAGCTCAATTCATACGGGACGGGGGGAGGAGGGGGAGAGGTACCGCGTACGTACAAGCTCGGTGCCGCTATTATGTAGGCGAGCGGCGCGCTCACGAGACAGCCCGCCATATATCCAGGCCGCTGTGCCTATATATATATATATATATATATATATATATATATATATACACACACTTGTATATTTATATGCACGAGCTGGCCGGGATCTTCGCGCTCTCCTGCCGATCCTCGGGGGTATTATACGTGGCGTATCCATAAGCGCGGACACGCGGACACGCCGTCGAGAAAGACGCGGTGGTGGGCGTATGCGAGGGTGAGGCAGACGCCGCCGTACGGGAGGAGGCTCGTTAAGTGCACGCGTCACGTTAATTGAAATTCAATTATACATATATATATATATATATATATATATATGCACTGACAAATATTTCCAGGACCTCCCCCACACGCCCACGGCACTGGCGCGGCGCGCGGTATCCTCGAGACAGCGTCGGAAGAAGGAATCCGATCGCGCGCAGCTTCTATGCGATGCTGGGAAAGAGGCGGCGACTATATATATATATATATATATATATATATATATGCAAGTCGGTGGTCGAGCCTGTACGACGCGACCTCGAACCTCTCTGTCCCTCTCAAGAACGCGCCGCGTAACGAGGGCTCCGGATATCGAATATCGAAGTATCGAATGCAGGGCACGTATTTAATATTCTTTCGAGGGGGGCGGGGGCACTGACCCGCCGCGGAAATTCCGCGTATCCCCACGACATATATATATATATATATATATATATATATATATATATATATATATATAGTCTATTTCGCGAGCACAGCGAGAGCGCGGCAAAACAAATGCTCCCATCGCGCGTGTATAAATCGGACGATTCTTGGTTGCGGCACGGTAATGGGGGGGAGGGGGTTAAGCTGTCTACTCCGCAGCTCCGTATAATTTCCTGGCGAAATCGGCCCTCCCCCCCCCCGCGCACGCCGACCCAGCGGGAATGGAGAGTAGTTTTTGAGCGCGGACCCGGGTCGCGCGCATTATCGATTCTTTCTGCCCGATGCCCCGACGACGGGCGCCGGCAATTTTCTCGACGAATTGGGGAAAAAGTCGGCGGCGCGTGTCGCGGCGTCAACTTCGTGTAGGCAAATCCCTGTAACGACGTGAGGATTACCATTTTTTTTTATTTTTTATAAAAATTGATCGGATTTTTTTATATAATTTTTTGATATAAAAATCGAAAGGCTCGATATTTATTAAGCTTGACTCCATTGGACTCCCTTCAAAGAGTTGCTGAGATTTGTTTGATGTCCAGTGCTGTTGTGTTATTATATTGTTATGATATGCATTTACCGAATCATTATTTTACAGAATTAGAGAAAAGCTTCAATTATAGTAATCAGATACTTCGATTCAAGGCTGTATTGCCTCTAAAAAACTGTATACATGTATTTGTACCGGACTCTCTCCGCTTTCGCGAAAAAATTGACTACATAAAAAACAAAAAAAAATAAATACAAGAAAATGATTGTAATGAAATAATACTTTAAACTTAAAGAAAAAGCTGTAAAATATACAAAAGAATTGAAATTCAGAAAAATGTAGCAACGTTGCAGTACTGAGAATAAAAATAATAGTATCAAAAATGTAAATGGAAAATATAAATATATATAAAAAAAGAAATTATAAAAACCATAAATAAAAAGCTCTCAGTGTGTTAGAAAAGTATCGAAAAAACTCTAGCTATATATAGACTTGTATATTTTTTATAAATGAGTCATATATAACCTTTTTTCCTTATGAATATAATATTATGAAATTGAGAAATGCTGATTATGCACAAAACATAAAAAATTGAACAAGAACTATCGAAAAACAAGAAAGGCTTAAAGCTGGCCATCTATATATCAGTCACAGTACTAAACATAATCACCAGTCAAATATAGTAACATACTAATAGGTTCTTTGGAAACATGCTACACATCATATATGTAGCTGTAAAAAGAAACAATATATCCTTATTGTAACGGGAAAGTGTACTATATCTTATATATAATATTGTAAAAAAAGTTTGTTCCAGCCTCAAACAAGGCTCCGTAAAAGTCCCTACCGCTGATATTTATCCCGTTTGTGTTTATTAGAATTAGGTACTGAATCTATTCTATCATAAAGAGTAATGACTAGTTTGAATTCATCAAAAAATTTAACCTTTAAAGAACAATTTGAGTTGTTCTAAATTAGTACATATATATAGAAGGTTTGCATAACAATTTAGCACTTGCAAATCGTGAATAATCATGGCATCATGGCTATGGGATTGATCGATCTAATTTTCAAATTTAGAAAGTGATAAGAATATTTTGCAATTAAATTTCACGACGATAATTTTAATATCCTTAATTAGTAAAAAACAAGTAAACAAACCCCTGATTTCGTATGAAACTGTGGTTACATTTTCTAATAATAGATTAGAGAGATAAATTTATAATCACCGGAAGATAAATTGTAGCGGATAATGGGTTGAGCATGCCATTAAGAAATATTGGTATGATGAAAAAAATAATGTAAATAAATGATGTTTTTGTATGGCTCATATGTTTAAAATTTAATGAACGCATGCATAAAATTTTCAGCATAAAAGTCGAGAGTCTCGCTATTATATTTCGTCTTATACAGCATGTATATGCACGTGTGTATGTGCGTATATTCGTTATTCAGAATCTGGAGCTATATTTCACGATTCGCATATACGGACTCACTCGACATCTCCTCGTTAGTAAAAAATTCGCGGCCCAATCAAAAGGCCGTATTCGGCGCGAAGCGGTCGTCGTCGCCAATTCATAACGCCACTTGGCTCTCGATAATATACGCGCGATATCTACATATATACATATATATGATACGAATGCGGCGAATGCAGATCGAACGGAGAGCGGGGAGGGGGAGGGGCGATCGCGGATTTCGGGTCGCGGCGCGCATGCGGGGCCGGCATCTTCGTCGAGGCCTTCCTCACGGCGAATCGAGAGGAATAAGAGAGGAGGAAAACGACGACGAAGAAGAAGAAGGCCCATATACTCGCTGCAATAGCGCCTCAGAGAGCGGTTCTAAGGATGGCGCGGGTGGGTGGGGAGGGGGGGGGCGGTGGAGGCGTCTCTTTAGCGCCTCGTGCTCGGCGGAGAGGCTGATTTACGGTATACTTCGCGGAGGGCGGCTCGTATTCGCTCTAAGCTCGCGAACCGACATCGTATGTATGTATGTATGTATGTATGTATGTATGTATGTATTGTATGTCTATATATATATATATATATGAAAGGGACGGTGCACGCGCCGTGTTCGTGCGCCGGGGCTGCGGCGATGTTCCGCGGTGATTTGCATCGAAAAGCCCCCGGGCCAGATCGAGAAACGGACGGGCATAACGGGGCGTCCTCCCCTCCTCCTTTCTGGACCGCTAATTAACGGCTCTCCCGCTCGTAAAAGCAAACACACTCGTTCGCCTTAACATGTACATATATATATATATATATATATATATATATATATATATATATATATACACCAGGGTCTATAATAGCTAAGCCGAAAACAATGCCGGGTATTTCATGATGTTTTCTACTGATCTCGATGTTTCAATTAATACTCTTGACTTTGTGTATATTTTAATAAATGCCCGCCGAACAGTTAAAATTATTATTTCACGTACACTAACGCGTAACATATGTGACTTATAAAATCCTATAATAAATGTAACGAGTATGGAGATAGTTGATAATTATACAGTATATTTAAATCTAGTTACTCATCAGAAATCTCGATGGTTTTTGTAGATTCTTTCAAATTGTATTCTGTTCTCCATATGTTTCTGTCATAAAAGAAGTTCTCTTTTCATTGTTTTGTTCGATAAATTTTTTAATATTTATAGCATTGCGATATCCTTTTATAATGTTCGCTGCTCGAAAATGTATAAATTATACTTTTCGAAATATATCAGATAAATTGGACTGGCTTTTTTTTTTAAAATCGTTTGGTTTTTCTATTTTTTTACAGAATTTTATGTACAGTTTCATAAAATAAAAGGTATAAAATAACTTTTAATGCTGCCGATTTCTCATGAATTTCTTTGATTAATTGAAAATAAATTTTATTTTTGACATTCCGAGCCATTTCATTAATTTGTCTCCTATTCAACCAAACTGTAACAAGTAATTACGAACTTTATATTTGAAATCAGCACAATATAAAAGAGAAGAAAAAAATTTTAATTTACAGTTAAAAAAAAGAAAAGTTAAAAAAAGCTTAACTTTGACATAGTTAGTCGAACTAACTATGAATTTCAAATGTATGAAATCTACGATTAATTTGCAGAACATTGACAAAGCTTCATGCACAAGTAGTAACAGACATACAGGACTAAACAATTTGTACATTGGAAATTTGTAAGGAGAAAATCGCGATAAGGAATATGGACTTATTAACCAATTAGATAATAAGTTCACACTCCTTATAGCTACCGCAGTTTCCCTCTTACACATTTTCACGCACAAATTTACTATTTAATGTTCCCTGTTACTACTTACACATGCGATATTCTATATTACCGAGAGATTAGGTTCTATCGTTATAAAGCCTTTAGATATAAATTGTCTGTTTCGATGTATCCGTTATTCCTTACACTTATGATATTTATCTACTGGTGTTATATATATAACGTAAGATTTCAATGGCTCTTAACAATCGATAAATAGTTCGTTATATCAAAGTATTAAAAGAATTTATCTTCTTATATTATGATTGTTGTCTTCGCGTTAATTTATTATTCGCTCCTATACAAAAATATAATATTTATATTTTGCTATATAACTATTATATATTATTTATAAAATATAAAATTAATGTACTCGATGCAATTCAGATAGATATAGACTTTTCATCAGTCTGATAGAATTTTAAAATATCGATCATCTCCCATCTGCGGCCATTGATACATTTCAGCTCTTATACTTTACGCGCACTCGAGCTTATTATTTCTGCGGTATAACAGCGCGTGAAAATTGAATTCGCGTTTCTCCTCCGCAGCAGGATAAAACGTCACTGTAAATTTGCTCCCTTTGGCCGCCTTATACCGTGAAAATGTTAATCTTAATCAAATTACCATGATCCAGCGCTGAATTCCGTAATCGTCAAAATGTCCCGGTGAATTTTACATAATTCAGGAACAAACGAACATTACTGGAAGAGGAGCGATGCAATTTACCGGAAGAACCGTTAATATACGATTAATAACGAAAAATCCAATAATCTCGAAATCGAGGAATAATTTTCCCATCGTGACGTTTCGCCTTTATTCGCGGCCCAAGCAGAGTTCGGCCGGACCTGCGCGCCAAGAGCCGATATAATAATGCATAATTGAAAGGGCAACTTCGTAAGGACAATCGAAATTACGCGCAATCGGACCGGCGCGCCGAACCGAAACTTCGATATTTACATGACAGAAACGACGTAACTTTGCCAGCGCGATCGAGGGCGTAACAAACCTAACGGATCGGGGCCCCCGGGCGGTAAACATCGCCCCTGCCCCCCTGCCTCCCCACGATAAAATGTCCCGGGGACAACGACGATTTCGTCCGCAACTATTCCTTGTAATCCGCGGAGCGAAACCGGTTTTCCGCGGCATTAATAACCGCTCGTGGGGCCTTCTCTCTATTTGTTACGCGTCTTATTCGATGTGTATATATACATACATACATACGTACATAAATATATTCGTATATAACTGTTCGTCTTTCGCGGGGGCTGGCCTCCGAGTTCTCCGATGTGGCGAAATTGGCGGAAGTAACCCGAAAATTGAATGGAATTTGAATTTCTTTGTTAGCACAAAGGTCTGAAGGCCCTGGGTATGCGCAAGTCTAATACACAATCTGAGCTTTTAGTTTAGAAATGCAGAAACAAGTTAATGATTCTTACGTATGTATAAAAGGTAAATAATTATACAATAGAAAATTTCATATAAACGTATAATAATAAATATGGAGATCTGTAATAAGAATCAGAATAAATGAGCTACGATACATATAATGTAAATAATTTATAGTCGTTTCAAATTTTTTAAACGAAAAAACTAAAAATTGTTTACATTAATGTCTTTTCAATCCATAGTGTCACCATTAACTTCGTCAAGCGTAAGAAAAAAATATAGTAAAAATATGCGTTTCATATAATGCCGTACTTTTAGTAAACGGACTAATCAGCAATTTTCTATAAGTATTTGCAATTTGAGAGATCAATTTATTATTGGCCATCATTAAGAAGATAGTGGTGCATACATAGTCGCTTACGATTAAGTCTCCTGCAATTAGCGCGTTTATTGAACGTCGCACGTGCGAGATGATGAATTTGGGTAATTTTCAATCAAAGTCGGAGTAGCTGCCGAAACGGACTGTACTTGTCGATAACCTAATATGGCAAATTGTGTGGCGGCTCTGATTTGTCATACGGGACTAATAGATATAAGGATTGATATGCGCGTCGTTCATGTAGACTAAGAATAGGCATCTTTCGAATTTCCAAACGCACGGATAATTAGAACCCAACGGTCCTAACTGTAATCTTGTGCTTTTTAGGTTGTGGATTATAAATTCAAGACGGGGGTCATCTGTCACCTTCAAACGGAGCTTGAACACGTTTGAAATTATTCAAAATAAGAAAAAATATTCTTGCATTCAGCATAGAATTTCAATGAAAGATCCTTTAGATATTTTCCTTAAAATCGCATAGTTTTTCAAAAAAAGAAAAATTAAAATATTATGATATAGCGTTGTTAATAGAAATAAGCGAGTTTTAAGTCAAGTTTTAACTTTGTGTATTATTTTAAAAATCTAAAAACATATTTGAAATAGTTCTTCGCAGTATCGGCACTTAAGGGCTGAATTTTATCTAACGAGAGGGAAATTATCGACATGAATTATTTCAAACAGCAATGGCAAAACATCTAATTTTTAGAAAAAATTAAGCATTATATTTATAGATCAATACAGAAGAAATTATTAACATTTTTAACATAATATTATAATAATAAACGTAAAACAAAAAAAATACATCGAAAGGATAAACACAGGAAGTATGCGCAAATTTTTTTGGACCCATCATACAAAAGGTGGGACAGCATTTCTTCACGTATCAGATTTAACATCCAACCGTTAATTAATATGTTTGAGCAGGATTCGGAATACGGGAAAATTCCTTTTTCCGTAAGGGCGACGCCGAGACAGAGGGGGAGCGAGAGTTGTAAACGCGCATAGCAGAGGCGAGAGATACAAAGCCCCCTCCCCCCCGCACCGCCGGTCTGTCTTCGCGAGGCTCGCCCGCGCGTCTCTCGGCGGAAACGCGATTAATAAGTCCTACCCCCCCCCCTGCTAGACCAGCCCCCCAGCGCAGAAGTGGCCGCGTATCGAGTTCCCGCGTAATGCCCGAGATTCGCGGAGCGCGAGGGAGCCTTAATCCGGTTCCCGGCTGCTCCGGCGGATCCTCTTACCCGCCCGCGGCTGCCTACATAAGACGACTCGGAGCATTATCTCGCCCCGACACTCCCGAAAGTGGGTGGGGTGGGCAGGGCGGGGTTGGGAGGGGGAGGGTGGTGATACGGAGGCGCGCCGGTGAAAACCGCGGCTGCATTCACGGCACTCGCGCATCGTCTTGGCTGCCTCACGACGGCGGAGCGCCCCCTCCCCCCTCCCGGCGCAGCCAGCCCCCTATTATTCGCCCGCTTTCTCTCCTCCTCGCCCCCTCTCCCTCGCCCCTCCCCCGCAACCAGAATCGTGTTTGTCCAACTGCACGGTATGTGCAATCGCACGTGTACGCCGATATGTGCGACCGTCGCCGCCGCCTTCGGCTCAACGTTCCCTTTAATTAAGTTCGCATTATGCTCGACTATATAGATGTGTGTGTGTGTGTGTGTGTGTGTGTGTGTGCGTGTGCGCGTGTGCTCGCGCGCGCATGTGTGTCTACATATAAAGAGATTGTTATCGAAGCCCCCCTTCGGCGGTGGGCCCGCGATAGAAATATATATGTATGTGTGTATGTGTGTGTGCTATCGCGAGAAAGCCAAAAGACGGCGGGCGAGAGGGAGGGAAATTTATCAGCGCTAGGAACGAGGCCAACCGCTCGGTGCTTGGTTCGCTCGTGTGTACATATATACAAAGAGAGTCGGGGGCTCTGCGCCTCCACGAGCGATGACGTTCTTTATGCACCTTTCCGGGCGCACAGCTTGCTATCTCTCGCTCCCTCTCTCTCTCTCTCTCTCTCTCTCTCTCTCTCTCTATCTCTCTCTCTCGCTCTCTCCTCCCCCGTTCGAGCTCTGCACCTCCTCCTCCCCCTCTCTCGCTCTATTTCAATTTCTATCTCCTCAGTCATTCTCCTATACTCGCGGCCTGATTGACTTATCGCCAACATTTACACGACTCGACTGCAACGGGATCGTAATTTCCTTGCAATTTCTCAAGTGAGTTGTATATATATATATATATATATATATATATATATATATATATATATATAATAGCTTCGACCGAAAGCACCGGCACCAGGTCGAGTTTATTTTTTACCTTATGGCAGTCGGCTTAATAAGTACACGGGGAGCGATGCAGCCAGTGCAAGAAAGTTAAACATTTCAACTTTTTATCGAAATTATGGTAATTGAACGGCGGCGAGCGCGAGGCAAGCGCGCGAGGCAAATTAAGTGAATTTTTTAATTACGCAAGAGCATTCACAACGGTGAGAAATATGCTTTTTTGCACTCGGCTTTTTAGCGCAATTTATAAAGATGTATTGCTATTTTATTTATTATAGTGGAGTATCGTGCAGTCAGTTTCACAGTCTGCTTAAACATTTCTCGGAAAGTCTAAAAGAAAAAAGGATAAGCAACCAGCATAAAACTTAATAAGATGCATTTTATGTTTTTATAACAGGTGCTGTATCCGCGTTTAAAAAGCGACCAATGTGCACGAATCGTGCGCCCCCTTCCCCCCCTACCCTTTACTTGTTAAACATTTTACTTATCACGTATACATATAAATGAATCTTTTACGAGAGAATTTGCGCAATGTAACCATAAAATTTTTCGCAGAATTTATTTCCGAACAATAGATCTACGTACGTATTTTAATTACGCGATCCAAACGGTAATTTAACAACAACAAACAAACAATTCAACCGATGAATTAGGCCGAGATGTTCGGTGAAAAAAAGGATGACGAACGTTCTTGAATCGACGCGTACTCAAAGCCGTCTCGCCACAAATAGAGGTCCAAGGGACCCGGATTAAAGGTTCCAATCTTAAAATAACAGTTATCACCATACAAATTTTATATTGCAGTTTCTACAGGTAGATAATAAACAAGGACAGCCTCACTGGCCTTCTAATAGGATCGCAATGCCGCTAATAATATTTTATAGTTTCCCAGAAGAGCATCTGAATAATAGTAATATATAAATTTACGAAAACATGCTTTTTAAATTAACGTTTATTTCGAGTATTCTAAAGAAAATCTTATTCCATTGTGGTAAAATATATTGTATCAGCTATGCGTCTTTGTTGGATTATATTTAACAAATCGTTCAGTATGTTCGAATTTTCATAATGATTTTTATATAACTTATGGAAAGTGAAAAGTTTTTGGAATTGAGAGGATGAAATTTTCTGTCAAAAAATAATTTTATTTTTTCGCATAATCTTCTTTCATATAGATCGGGCACTTCTGCAACGTAAAAATTTCATCCTATAAGCGAGAATCTGAAAGATTGTAAAAATAATCTTGCACGGTCCTTTTAACTTTTTCATTGCGTGCAAGACAAAAGTAAAATTTTTTCATGTTTTGGAACAGATGATGTCCGACGGAACCGCATCGGGAGAAGAGCAGGGAATTTGGGTTTTCGCGCGGATGCGTTGGCCTGGTAAAAGATGAATGTTTTCTTCTTTAAGACAGCACATTTTTCACAAATTTCGGTAATTGAGTTAATCAAGAAAGTTGCAAAAATATATGTGCTTGTAATTGTTCGATCATTTGCAGAAATAATTAATCAATCGATTTGCTCGCGTATTCAATATGCCCGCCAGAAACTTTCTGATAGATGCGATGGATTTTTCTGTTTTTATAGCGGTATATGTAAATGTTCTCTTTAGTAGCAATTTTCCACTGAAAATCGGTCTGATCTTTATTAAACTGGATCCAAAAATTGGTGCAAAAATTGTTGAAGCATTGACTTTTAATTCGTTTTGATCGCATATCCCGCGTAGCTTTCGTGTGTTAAAATTCGCGTGTATTCGATATTCCCGCAGTTTCCTTCTTCATTTCTTCACTGACAACACTTCAGTCATCTTCACTGATTTACCGTCCAATACGATATGTCGCCCTCTCTCGATGGTTGCCAGTGTAGTTGAGGTTTTTCACCAGTTTATGTACGGATCAGCTTCAAAGGATGTGCGATTCTATTTCAAGTAATCTGCTCACATATTCACAGGTGGAATGATAGAAATCGAATCCCTCTAAATTATTGTCAATTTAGAAATTTAAGTTCATACTAAAAAATTTCACTACAAAAGTTAACTGATAGACGTGAAATTTATCGGGTATTAAATTTACAAATTTTGAATATTATATAGTATTTTCTAATTTCTAGTTACCCATACAAATATTCAATTCCGCAGAATTTATATCAGTTTAAGATAGATTACGATTAGCACTGATCAATGGCTAACATTAAGTACTACCTAAATATCCTGTTCAATGATTATAATTTGCTTTTCTACAACTACCTTACAAAATAAGAGATTATCCGTAAGAGAACGTTGCTGCAAAAATAATATAATCTAATATAGCATTAAATCAACATTATTTTTGAAGAAACGAGAGATCTTTATTTCGAGTCTCTTTTCTCTGGTCCACAGGACATCGCGCCGTTTTGAAAAACTGCCCTGCGCGCCCCGTTAGCGCATTTAGCCAGCGCTCGCTCGAAGAAACAATGTACGTCTATATATATGCGAAACTTTTTCTCGAACTCACTGGGTCTTGGCGGTGGCCGCGAGGTCGAAACATCGGAAGTCCTCCCACCCGCCCCCCCCCCTCCCGCACTGCCCATAAAGCGAGGCCGAGCGCAATAACCACGAGCCGTGCCTTTTCATCGCGAAGGCCCCGGCGAATGGGGGACCATCGGTGCCGCGGCCGCAAAAAGGCCCCGGCCGCGTAGCGCCCCTCGGATTTTTCGCGTAGGCGGAGGCGTTTCGCTCGTTTCGCTCCCCGCGCATTATAACGCGCGCGCTCGGAGCGGCCGACGCGGCGCGGATTTTAACTGCGGCCCCCCCGCTCCCCGGCCCGCTAATGGATTTGCCAACAGATTAAACGCGAGACGCTGCGCTGCATTTTTCCCGCGGGACTCGACTTCTTCGCCTTCTCCTCGTCCTCGTCCTCCTCCTCCTCCTCCTCTCTCCCGTCTCTGTTCATAAAGACGGCGACGACGACGTTCTCCCTCGCTCGCCATCCTCCTTCCACGCCGCGCGCCGCTGTTCCGCGCACAAAAGTCTGTTTTATGGGTATTTATGAGCTCTTGCGCCGCCGCCGCCGCCAGTATTATGTAGTCCCGTGGCGACTTAGACGGGGCTTTACCAGATTTTACACGAGTCTTAATATATTCCGCCAATGCTGGTTACGTTCAACAATGTTAAACTAACATTTGCCTGTTATCTTTCGTTTGTTTTCTCTTCTCCCCTCTCTCCTTCTCACTCCCTCTCTCTAGCTCTCTCTTTCTCCTTGGAAAAAGAAATATGCCGATTATATAAAAACTGTACATATCGTCCATAAGAATACATTTTTTTTACGAATTATCAATACTTGTAAATCTATAAATCCTTGCTTCGTTTTTTATAATTTTTTCATTATTTTTAACGTTATAAGAAACATTTGAACTCTCTTACATATCTAACACAATCTGATATTTTCAGAAAATTAAAATATCGTTTCTTATAACATACTATTCTCTGCCTCGGTTTCTGGGACGATAAGTAATATAGAAAATTATTTTTATAAAATGTAAGGAAAATCGATATGCTATTCATCAACGAGACCGATCTATAATACTTCAGAATATATAAGATATTTTTTTTGTTGGTGCAATCGATTACGCGATTTGCCAGTCACCGAAAATGCCACGTATAATTCGTCTAGTGAAAATCAGTCTTATCGTAAATGTATTCTTATCTATGGAAATGTTTTACTCTATAATTTAATAAATTTAAAAAGAGTTTCATTCGCATACTTCTGCAAATGTTTTTGTGTAATAAATTCAAAGTACCCTGTATAACTTCCTGTCACTCTACATTGTTCGTTTAATCGATTTTTTGAATATGCCTCAGATGTTAGAATATATGTTAAAAGTGCTTTGCGCGTTTTAAAAGTGGCGCTTTTGATATAGACGAGAAAGAGCGTCAGGGGCAGGCTAAAAAAAAAAAAAAATTCGAGCATGAAGAATTGGAGGCATTCCCCGATGAAATGTGTCATGTCCGTCGCAACAAGAACTCGTAGCACCGTCGAGAGTACTACGTCAAGCCGTTTTCCAAGTGCCTAAAACCACTGGAATTCTTTCAAATTTAGTTGATTGTGCACCGCACGAACCGACGCGCGTTAGGACAGCATTGGCTTAACTCGCACATCGGAGCGTTCAGCATACATCTTTATTAAATTTTGTCCAAACGTAAAAAAAAAACCAAAAAAACATAAAAGAAGCGGAAATAAAAACTTATATTCAACAGCCAAATCAATATTTTAATGCATAGTCATCGGTCTGTCATAGAGGAAAATGAACTTTTATTTAACGAAAGTTCGAGCTGTGGAACTATAACGCGAGCACGGTGGATTATAAATATTTAAATAATTGTCGCTGTCCGATGAATTAGAAAATATTAGGATCTAAAAGTTTTGGAGCATATTCTATAACAATAAAAAATTCGATCAAACAAAGAAAGCTGTCATAGTCGGGAAACAATTTTAATATAACCAAATGTTTGAGCGCATAAAATATAACATAAACTAATCAGTTTATAATTATTTAAATAATTATCTCTGTCTTACAGATTGGTATCTATTAGGAGATGAATCCTTTTGCAAAGTTTTGTGTTTATCTTTGGCTGAAAATTGATCCAAAAAAGAAGAATGTCATAGGCTGTTATTTTGGTTATTTCCAAGATAATAAAGCTTTAGTTTTCATAAAAAATTGTATTTAAGGCAAAAATTAAATATAAAGAAATGTTCTTTTGTTAGTCATAAAAAATTGTCTTTCGAAATATTTAAAAAAAATTTTGAGTTCGAAAAAAAATTGCTATTGGATTTGGAAAGTGAATCTTTCACTATAGTCCAAATGACCAAAAATCGTTGATCAATCTCGGTAAGCCAAAACCGTCGCAGCAAAACGAGAAATCTCTGCGATCAAGGTAATGTTCGGAATTTGGTAGGTTCTGGGTCATGTGGTCTACTATAAAATAATGAAAAAAGGGTCACAAAGTCCATGAATCAATCTATCGAAGATAATTGATGTGAAAAAAATTATTTTGAATACAGCGGATGGAAAATTTTACGACAATCTGCCACACCGATCTTACAGCCTCGACTATACCCCTTCTGATAATCACTTGTTTTGGTTAGTGCATACATGGATGATGTTCTCACCGGAGTAAGCTTCACCTCATCGAAAGGCCTCAAAAGCGGGCTTGATTCGTTCCTGGCCTCAAAAATAAAAGGAGAAATTTTTTTCGAATGCAATCCAGAAATGGCCGGAATTGTACGCAAAGGCCATAGCTAATGATGGACTATATTTTGACATAACGTCTTTTTTCACTTTGTTCTTGCAATGTTGTGCTAATTTTCAAGTCACGGATCTAAGGGTATAAATGAGTGGTACACACAACGATTATATTCTGTAGTCATCTGCCGGTGACTAGAGGATTTACGCAGTCGGAGAAAATAAAAATGTAATTTTATGTTTTTTCATGTAATTTTTTTCATTTTTCACATTTAGTAGTTTATTTTTGTTTATATAGATCAACTGCATAGTGCGATAAAAATTGACTAGTGAATATGATTGAGACGCATAAACGATACTGATAAAAAATCGGTGAAAGCATTCTGAAATAGATATTTGTTAATATTTATGATTCTACACTTTTAGTAATTCATATTTCATCTAAAATTTTTATTTCATAGAGAGTCATAAACTATTCTAAATTCTCTGAAACTAGCATATTTCATTTTAAATTTAATTGTCTTAAATGAAGAAACTGTCGTATAGAAAATTATATAACAGAAAAATAACAAAGACAATTACTTAATGTATAAATTTTCAATTGGTAAGATAGATGGTTAAACGTTTTAATATAAAAAAAAAATGCTCATTGTCAGTTTTATATATGTATCAAGTTCCATCATTATAGTCGGCGCAAAAGAGGTCGTAAAATTCTCATGGCTATGCTGCATTCGAAGTTATTCTCTGTTTTTATGACTGAAATAGGAGATCTAAATCAGGAAAGTGCAACGGGATCTGCGCAATTGTACGGTCAGAGGATGCTGTAGGAGTCCGAGGAAGAAAAAGAGCGAGCCTGCTCTCTTTCGGCGCCCCGCCCCCTCCCCCATTCCCACCTCTCCGTATCTTTAGCCAAAAGGAGCGAAGCAAGATTACGTGGCAGTAGGGTAGTAAAAAAGATGCAGAGGTGGGGAGATTGTTAACGATAGAGAGGTAGCAAGCGTGCCGTCGCCCCTTCCCACTTTCTCCGCGCCGCCCCTCCACCTCTTCTTCCTCGAGCCTCACCCAACCCGTGTCTGATATATATATATATATATATATATATATATATATATATATATATATATGTGTGTTCGAGGTAAATCCCTGAATCGCGCGTGCCGTACGTATTGTGCTGTTCATACGGACAACCCGTCGCATCGACGAAAATACTCGGAAGGGGTGAGCAATTGGTGCTGCCACAATGGACCCGGCATTATCCATCACGCCCTTATACCCAACCCCTTTTCCACATCACTCTCACTCTCTCTCTCTCTCTCTCTCTCTCTCTCCTCTCTCTCTCTCTCTCTCTCTCTCTCTCTGCTAATTTACGAGGTAATAAGCCCGCGAAGAAACTGCCACTATCCGGCTGTGAACGGCGTTCTATACGTTTTTATCGACTGGATGCCGCCTCTACCTCTTTACTCTTTCATCCTTCTATACGTGCTCCTGGCTGTTATATATATATATATATATATATATATATATATATATATATATATATATAATAAGAAATGCTTCTATATCGAAGCGGATATACGCTGATTCGATACAATCTTCCATACTGGCGAGCGTTAGGCAAGCTAAGGACTGTTTCTTTCATGTTTTATTTTATCACGATTCCTGCGTTATATATGTTCGATAAAGAGTCTCAGTCGGAGAAATGCTGCAAATTAATTTTAGACGATTCATTCGATATAATCAATAGACTATATATATATATATATATATATATATATATATATATATATATATGCACAGTTGCAGACAATAAATATAATAGTGATTCAGCGGAAAGTAACTAACCGGAGTTCTGATTCTTCGCTCGACACTCGTAATGTGGAAGCGGTATCTAATATATGCTCAATGAAGAAGTGCGGAGCAGATAAAGCGAGCAATTAAGGGAAAAAGACACGTACGCCTCCTGTTTTCCCTCGAGAATTTTTTCTCCACTACACGTACATCGAATTTATTTATATTTGATGTGAATCCTTTCTATAGTCCTGCACGAGACACTAAAGTATGAGTCCTTTCAATTTTATTCTTATTTAATGTTGACAAACAATTGATTATAAATGTTTTAAAGATTACGTTTAATACATTTCAAAATTATCGATATGTATCCGTAGAAATGAGTATAACATAAATACATAAAACGTTCTAACAAGATCAATCTACAACTATCTAGAAATATGTTTGATTGCAGTGAATGAAATGAAATAAATACGGTAATATTCTAAGCAACATAATACTGTGATCGTCTAGTGATGGGAATTCCTTGAATTTAAATCGATAGGTTGGAAATAGATCGCTCTTTTTTCATAAGATTGTGTACGGATGTACCGAAATTTCTGTTTAAGTATAAATTATGATATATGACTATGGGTTTTCCAAAATTATACGATCAGTGAAGTGATCAAATTGTGAAGTGTTCCAAGCTTTTGAGTATCGTCTTACATAAAATTAGTATTTCTATGTATTTACTGTAAAAAATATTCTGCTATTTCAATATTTCAAATTTCTTAATTTTACTACATTACTCTCATTTACTTTAAAAAACACATTAATCAAATAGTAAATACTGCGAAGTATTTGGTTTTTATAATTGTAAAATGAAAAAGATATTCATGGGTATTAGTCTACTTATGAAAGCTTAGAATACTTTTATTTACAGTACAATACGACATCACATTATATCCTAAGAGGTTGCGTATAAAATCACCATAAATCCATTATAATATATCCAAAAAAAATATCAAAATGAATTAGGAAAGAGTGTTTTGCGTTTAATATAATTATTCTTTGAACAGTAACACTCTGTCGTGATAAACTGGAAGATTTATACTTGAAGCCTTCTGCTACTGGTACAACATTCGAGGAGAAACAGCAATTTAAGTAGTTATTGTCAATTAAAGTTCAGTCGATTTTCTACAGCAGTAGTTACTGCAGGAAGTTCTACGTTTTTATCACGATTTTTACAGTTGATAATTGAGGAAGGAATGAAGTTTCTAAAATTTCTGCCGCTAAGTTTAATAATAATTCGAAGCTGATCTTGTACAATTCGCCGCGTTATTTTCAGGCCAGGATCATTAGAACAACGATCGAACGATTGAACACGATAATTTAACATAAATGATTTAACATTTGCAAATGGTAGTTAGACTGTCTTTATTTCGAACCAGCCCGGTAAGATCTGAAATAGAGAACCTAGAAGATTAAAATTGTAATTAATTTTGTTGGCAAAAGCCATTCAGAATGTCCCATTCGCCAAAAGTTTCGCAGACTACGGCTTAGGACAAGAATACCAAAACTTAGAAAAATATGAAAACGGCGCATCTGGCTGTACGCGCTCGCGTATTTCATATTTTAAGCACCTCACGTATACATAATTTTCATATAAACTTTACCTTATTTTTCTCCAATAAACATAGTATATAAATTAACATATAAATTAAAATAAAAGATAAAGACATATAAATTAAAAAAAAAAAAGTTCTACGTAAAATATGACATTTTCTCCCGTTTCGAAAGAAAAAAAAGCACTAGAAATACTTTTGAACCACGATTTGTTCAAATTGAAGATCCTAAAACTGTGCCTAATTTTCACCATATAAACAGCAGAGAGGTCTGTTGCATTGTATTTCGACCAGTATAATACAAATCGAAAGGTTTTCTGCTAAACAGCATTGGCTGCACATTAAGAAACATTTTCATCATATAATCGTAAGTCATGAAGCTTCTCGTGTTTATACTCCGAAATTTCGCAATGAAAAGCTTTTCACGATAAATTCGGATTTATTTGTTGGCAACTTCGATTCTCTATTTGTGAAATTACAATTAATTGCCATTTTTCTTTTAGCTTCAAAATCATACTTCTTTCTTAAGCTTTAAGGAAATTTTAACTTATAAATAGGCATTTTTCAAAATCAGATATTACCGGGCACTCCGTTAACTTTTAAATTCATACAAAAGCTTTACCAAAAAATCACAATTATTATAATGTTATATAACTAAGCACTAAAATCAGTAAGTTTTTCTAATTTACCGTTTCTTGCGTAGCATGCATCATTATAGTCTCAAAAAATTGCAATAATGTTTTCAGTTTTACATTACATGGATGTTACATGACAACCCGTGTAGAAATTTATTCTCGAATCTAACTAGTATCGGGTGAGTTTTCCTTATCAAATGTTCGGACCCAGAAGGGAAATCTAGTCTGATCCTAGTTCCGATTTGTCCCACTTTTAATAGCATTTTTAATAGGGAACGAGCTTAGATTTTGGTAGGTATACCAAAGCTAGAAACTAGACAAAATCTAGTCAGAAAATCTAGAAATTAAGACAATAATAAATTATTCTAATTTTGTTTCCTCGATCAAGTGAATAATTTTTTGACTCTTTAATATTTATTTATTTAAAATAAAAAAATATATTTACGTATTTAGGTGACGCATACCATTTAATTAGCATTCATAAATTATTTTCTATATGACTATTACGTATTACGATTTACAATAACAATTAATAATTATTAATATATTTTTTATACACTAATTATTGTAAATTTTAATGTTAAACACCTCTGCTGAACACATATAATATTTTATTCGATGAAAAAAATTTCGACCTCCGCTGAGTATCGAACCCCACGACCCTACCATTCGCAAGCTAACGCATTATGCACTATGCTAAAACGCAATGTGGGATTACTATACTATAGTTTGCATATGACCGTAAAGCACTTAAGATAATATAATAATTTTATAAACACAAGATAAAACATACATAGGAAATCAATTTTTTAAATTCTTTCCCATGTTGGAAAGATCTGCTGGTGTTTATATACTATATATATATACACACACACACACACACACACACACACACACACACACACACACACACACACACACAATATTAGAAAAAGTTGAGGAAATCTAACTAGAATCAAAATAGAAAGTCTAACCATTTTCTTACTTCTCTAACTTTGCAGATTCCGCCTAGGAAAACGTGAGTTTTTCCAAAATAGGGAGAAGTTAAGAAAATCTGACTAGATCCAAGATAGAAAGCCTGATAATTTCCTTAAGTTTTCTACTTGTAAAATTTTGACTAGTGAAAACACGTATTTCTTTCTAACATCAATAAAAGATAAGGAAATCTGAATAAATTCGAGAAAGTAATAAGTAATATATGACGATTATTAGATGATCGTAGGGAAATCTAACTCGGATCTGGCGAGTTTTACCTACATGAGGAAATCGTCAGTAATACTGACTAGGATCTAACCCGAACTAGGGATATGCCGAGTATATTTCTGCACGGGAATTTTCATAATTTTGAGATTGTGAAATTTTGTTCGTTAACGTTGGGCAAATCATAATCAGGATTGCGAAGCTACTTACACCTATCGCACCCACATATTACTGTAATAAGAAATTTTTTTTATTTGTTAATAAGCCACAAGGAAAGTCTGAAATTATTAAGTAATCTTCATGAAATCTTTCTAGGGCGAATAATGGGCCACCTGTCGTCTTAACGACAAATCAGGACGGCAGCTGATCTAGGATGAAAACTACGCATTTTATTTCCTAGTTTTAAATTTTATAATATTTGCGGTTTTTCAATACCACATATTAATAATATTAAAATTTCTAAAAATGGACGGTCTGACCAGTTATATCTGGTTTCTCAAAAAAAACTTTCAACATGTTCCCTTCAGTCAAATCAACTACAATTATTTCCACCTTCTACGTATTTCCGAAGGATAATCCTTATAAAGTTTCTTAGAAAAATAATTATTCCAACAACCGCCATATAAGCAAAGCCTCCTTGTTTCTTATATCCTTGGTGGACTTATTCATCACGAACGCAAAGCAGAGCCAGCACCGAGTACCGCGAGGCGCGTCGGAGTCCACATGCGTGCGCCGCGACGCTGCTACGCCATCGAATCGTCCGAGCTGTCGCACGCGCACAGCGGCCCGGGCACGAGAGATGTAAGTCAAATGGCAGCGAGAGTACGGCGCGCGGTACGCGCTCGCGTGACGAAGCGCGGACAGCGCGCGCGATGAAGCCGGTTTACGATGCACGCCCGACTCGTCCACCCGCACTTATGTGTGCATGCTGTTCGTATATATATATATATATATATATATATATATATATATATATATACATAGCAGTTTCGTATATCCAATTAAGGCATGGCGCGATAAGTACTTTCAATAACAATTCATTGGCTTTTATTATTGTGCGCGTGTGATTTACCGGTGGCGCACGGGGCGGAAAGGTTCTACGGACCTATATGTGGCCGTGCTCGGCTTTTCTCTCCCTCCCTCATTTTCCCTTATATATATATATATATATATATATATATATATATATATATATATATATATATACTGAGAGATAATTTAGTGCTTGGGGAACTGTACAATTTGTACGGAAATACCCGCTGTAGTGCTGTTTTATTATATATATACATCTATATATACGCATTATATATCGTCTAAATTTATCGTTACCAGTTACACAGAGAGGCTGAAATGAAAGTTTATCCCTTACTTTTCTGCCAAATACTTTGTGGAAATTATTTTATCCGGCATATAATTCATATCTATTTTATATACATTTATATTTATGTATTACATAATAGATAATATTCAGTTTTTCAATGGACTTTACCACAGAAACAATTTTTGAAAAATTTAAACAGATTTATATAAAAATTCAATTGGTAATAAAGAATTTGAAAGGAATGATAATACATAGGTTAAACGAAAGTATGATGTATTGATTTTATAGAGAAATATTTCAATAAAATACCAATATAATCTTATCTTAAAATCCAATATAATTTTATCCTTCAACAGTTTACAAACGCAATCCCATTATGCTTCGATAAATAGAGCTAAAGCGCCCACGTTTATCATTATTTGCGTTGCTAAGGAAGTCTTTATACCCGTATTACGAAATTCTATCAACCTTAAACTTTCCATGAAAGGGGGCAAGCTTCCTAATTAGCAATTTCAGGCATATTACTCACTCGCGGGCGGTAAATGCACGATCTTTAAAATTGGATCATAATTAAATCAAGCCAAAATCTTTAATATCCAATCTGTAATAATAGGATGCTCAATTACAATCAATATTTCAACAAATATACGAATCCGAATATTTGTCTGTTTACGATATATGTCTTAACCTCAGCTGACTTAGAATTGAGAACTGTTTAAATAAGAGTATTTCAAAGTATTTTGGCTATTGTTGATATTTCGTTCTTAATTTTGATAAGAATTTCATCAACAATTTCAAGAATTCTTTCAATTTGAACACGTCAATTATTCTTCAACTTCTACATTTCCATTGATAATTTTATTACATCTTGTTATACTTAATCTGGCATCTTTAAAGTGAAAATCAGTAAATCGTGATTAATGAACTGAAGCATACAAATACACTGCTTTCCCATTATTTTCTGACAGTTTACGACTGCAATAATAGAATTTTTGAAATCAAACCATTAAAGTGTTACCTACAGAATGGGAAAACACTACTGAGCTTTCGACAGCAGCTTGATCTATTTTAAATCGAATAAGTGAAATTCAATTAATTTTTTGAACAAGTTAATTCGACTAAAAGAAGTTGCAAACTTATGAGTAACAGAATATACTTATATATATATATATATATATATATATATATATATATATATATATATATACATTGAGTGCTATCTGAATGTAACAGTCCTCAATTATTAATACCAAGCAACTTTTTCGAACTCATGCAGATTAACAAACATGCATCAAGTTAACCTTAATATCTTTGAAGATTTTATTTTTAGTAGGTAGATTTGCGCGTATAATCGTATAAGCTGTATTTTTGGACCATTTTATTCTTTGCACACGAATGCACTCATTGCATAAGTGAGTTTTCCAAGATTTTTTTATGCGTAGAATTTACTTATTTTCAAGTATTTGCATAGATTTCCAACGAGCTTATTTGTACTTTTGTTTTAAGAAAATGTACTTATAATACGCGAAGAAATCTGAACTTCTCAATAAATAGATTTTAAAGTGATAGCTACGTGCATTGTATCCACGTTATTAGATACGAATTTCACGCATTTATTTATAGTGTTCGGCCCTCTAAGGGTTCAACCACGGATCTGTAGCTAAAACTACATTACGAGCCGAATAAAACTGAGGAATTTCTGCAAAGGATGCCGCGCCCACATGACTAGTAAGGTCTGCTCAATTTGCGCGACGATAGCTATTACATATATATAAGTATACGCCTTTACGCTGATTCGAAATTAAAGCTCATTTTCCGGATTAAATTTAGTGAGGCAGTAAAATTATTCCCGGCCAATTAAGCAACTAAATACACGCGTGAGATAAGAGAGACGACGAAGAGAGCAAGAGAGAGAGAGAGAGAGAGAGAGAGAGAGAGATTGCAAAGCGAGTATTCTATCCGCGCGGCATCCATAATAATCTCCGCTGGGAGCCCATCCGCAGGAAAAGATCCGTAATAAATATATTAGATTGAGAGTTAAACACGGAGGGAGAGCGAGAGAGAGAGAGCGCGAAAGAGAGAATGGAGGTTTTAACAAGTTAATGAGGATACGGGATCGGGCTAAATTTATTCGAGATTCCAGCCGGGCGATTAATCGGCTCGACTCCGGTATGCCGCTTGGCCCCAGCTGAGGGAGGAGACGCTGGCGGTCCACTGCGCCAGTCCGCAGTGGCCGGGGGGAGGGGTGGGGGGGCGGAAGGGGAAACAACGCCGCCCCGGCTCGCGCCTGCCCGTCGCGAGTTTCCCGCAACGTCGCCGCCGCGCCTCTGTAACTCGGGCGAGCAGCCTGTACTTTACAGTGTTTGTCCCCCTCCCCCAACCCACGCCCAAAAGTTGCAGCGCGCGGCCTCGCCTTCCCCCGTGCCGGTCGGCGAAACTTTTCGCGGATCTCCTGGCATTTAGCGCCCGTATGTCGCGAGCGGAGCGACGGAGGAGCGTAAAGTCGGCTCCGGGAAGGAGTCGCGCGCCGCCCGCCCCGTCGGGCGAATTGAACGACTGTTCTTGGCACTCGTTGACGAAGTTGCGGTGGCGGGGGGAGAGGGGAGGGGGAGTGGATAGCTCATCGACGAGCCCAATGATGCCCGTAAATTCCATCCATAGCGCCCCCTACGTCTCCCGCGCCGCGCGCGCAATTATTAAATTTTCCCCATTCGCCTCATTACCGCGAGTTTACGTCCCTCCGTGGCGAATCGTTAATTTTATGCGCGTCGATAAATATAATATATTATACATACATATATATATGCGAATCTGCATCATACCGACCGTGCCATCTCCCCCCCCCCCGACTGCTTCTCCATTCCTCGTCGCACCGTGCGCGTACAAGGGGCAATTTTATCTGCGCGCCCCTCTCGTCTCGCCCCTTTTTTCCGATTATCATCAAACTTTCTCGGTCGGTATGCACAGTGCATAGTGCGCGTCTACGCTCTCTAAATATAATCCCGCGGAATTCTATACCGAAGTTGAGTGGAATTTTGGCTAAAGTCCCGTCGAATGGGGCAGTGAAAGAAGCCCCGCTAAATTTCAGCATTATTTCACCGAATGAAACAGTAAAATATTCACTCAAGATCAGAGTGAACTTGTTATCTTCAATAATGTTTATTGCGTTAGTTTGAAAACTACTTATTCATCGTGAAAGTAAACGAACTTTCGCTTATTCGACGTGCAGGTTCCCGCATGTTGAATAGACAGTCTTCGACGTGCCAGAAATGAATAGGCGCATGCTCGATAAGCAAATATCGCAACGATAAAATAATAATTACTTTCATATCATCAATAAAATTTCTAAAGTTTTTCTGCTACTTATTCTTGCAATTATTATTATTTATTATGAATTTCTGCGTATAAAAAATTGTAGGCTTTCAAATAGAAATTTCGCTAGAAATGTATTATTTCTTTGAAAAAAAAAATTTTTCCACCTAATCACGACTCGAACCGTCAACTTTTTTAATTCGCTAACGCATACCGCTATTCTACTTCAATATTTGACACCACGAGAGCTGAAAGTGGCGTTAAACTTGTGTTTTCAAAATTAGAGTTATGCAAATAACTAATTGCACTACCGCAATTAAAAAAAAATTATGAATTCAAATAAAGACTTATGTTATTTCTCCAACATAAATAACTCGATAAATTAATAATTATTAATTGGACCCAAGGAAAATTTATTGACAATTAGAGAGAAAAGTAGTATTGACCCATGCAATCTATGTTGCTTATTTCAAATCTGACAATGTTTCGACCTTCGTAAACAGAATATCCTGATCAACGAAAAAAGAATAACTTACGTCAAAACTATATTTTTGTATTTATTTTAATATTTTTAAAAGAATAAAAAAAATTAATTTATAATCATAGTTCAAAAAAGAATTATATCGGTCTACAAAAAGCTGCGTATCTCATTCTGTAGTGACAATCGGGTTGACCGGTCCTGTAGCAGCCATGTAGTAGTTGCTTAAACACTGATCGATTTGAATACTATAAAATTTTAAATATTGCTTAATCTTTTTGTGTATTTGCATTATATATGCAAACGAAAACTGAAATCAAACTTTCTTTTTATTTTTCTTTTATTTAAACATTCATTTGAATGAAAGAAACATTTTTTGTAATTCCAATGAACTGGTTATGAGGATCGAAAAATTATATTGATTTGATTTATCATTCAAAGCAATTTAGTAGTCTTTGGCATGCGCCCGTGAAACCTCGAAATCGCGATATCAGATTTTAAGATATTTTATAAATACAGAATTTTAAGACTGTATGGTAGAATTAAACTGACTATCATATTTGTATAGAGATCGTTTAATTAATTTTCCTGGCTACCTCAAGGACTAGTGAACTTTTTCGGATATCAAACATTGTTAAAAAAGAGATTTTCATGGAAAAATTATTAAATGCAGCGAAAACAAATAACCGAAATTGTCACCGAATTTCCGGGAATAAACCGTTGGATTTCAGCTCAATCTCTCAGCAATTTGCCGATGACGAAAAATTCTCACTAGATTCAAACAGTCGAATTGTATTGTCGCCGCTCGCTCATAGAGAGCTTCGACGATCGACTCGTCGGCCTTCGTTCGACCCGCTGCGGAAGAACGCATCGCCGCTCGCCGCGACCGACGCCCCGCCCGGTGGAGGGGCGACGTAATTAATTATCGCGACGCGACCGCGGGGGGCTCTCGCGCGCGCGCGCGATTACCGTAAAATTTCGGCCAGAGGGGGGGGGGCGAAGAAGGCGAAATTGGCCTGCGCACTTGCGCCCCCCCCCCTCAGAGTAATTAAGCGATCCAGCCGTTGGTCGGTGGATTGAGGTTGTGGGGGGGGGGGAGGCTAATTCAGGTCTCATTGAACTTGGGCAGTCGAGCGGTCCGGCTTTCATATTGCGATCTCGGCTCGTTTACCAGGCACCGATATGGGAGAGCGCGAGAGGCGCTGGCTCGTGACGATTAGCCCAGGAAGCGGAGGGGTGGGGGACGAGCATCGACGAAGCTGTGCGGAGAAGGAAGCGCGGCTATTTGAAGGATGAGCGATGTTTGGGATTATTTGAAATTTTTTTTTGTTTTTTTTTTTTGTTTTTTATTTTAATTTCCACGGAACTGTGACGTGGAAGTGGGGAAGGAGGGAACGGTAATGTTTCTTTGTTTTTTGAGAGGAACAAAATTGACGACTCGCAATCCGTGTATTGCGAGGTCACAACTTCTGGACGCCGACTCTTATTCTTGAAGGTTGATATTAGCGTTCCAAAAATATAAACTGTAATCTTTATTAGTTTCGCCGAGCGTTCCCTCATTAACGTAAATTCAAACGAGACGAATTAAGAGATTTGTAAATTTTTTATAATTATCCAACAAGTATCGAATTAGAATTCTATTTATACAAAACGAGCACTTGTTTAATGAGAAATTTAGCGTAACGTCTCGTTTTGCTCGTCTACTTTACGAGCGTTCTTCATTGATTTTATGTGACTCTATTCTTGAAAGATCCCATAAATTAATGCGAAATAATTTTCTAATTAAAAAGAAACTTTTTGGATGGCTTCCGTTTTTAAGTCTATTTTAAAACGGTGATTTCGCTCCTTGGGCTTGAAAAATCACATAAAAAGTTAGAATTAACAGTCACACGTAGCGAATATTTTTTATCAACATTATACACTTTTCGAGACATTTAAAAAAATAAAATTAGACTATCTGGCCCGTCCAAAAAAATAATGAAATATATTTTCCCATAGTATAATATAAATTGTGAATTACAGTATGAATTTGATGAAATTTTTTAATAATCATATTACAATCTTAGTATAGAGAATTCCATTAATGATATAGATCATTTTTTTCAATTATAGAATCTTTTTATCATCCGAAATATGTCTGAAAGGGAATTTTTTGATTAAAAGAAAAGTGGACGTGAACATTTTCGAATGAAGTTTCAAATTGCATTCATACGTAATGAAAGATTTTTGGGAAATTAGTTCCGATCAATCCAGCAGGAGATATTCTTTTTTCATTATTATTCACAATTTATCAATTTTACTTTTTCTTCTTTTTATTCGAATAGCATTCTAAAAGTAGCATCTTTATATTAACACCTTAATCAGCGACTCGGGACGATAGAGATTAATATTTTATAAATTTTACAGAGGTTATTCTTTACGTATAAATGTTCGAAGACCGACAAATATAAACGTACGATCGAAATTCGATCGAAGTCGTTGCATTAAAATTAAAACGCATTTATCCGAAATAGAAAGGAATACTATTTTGAAGAGATGTTTACTTTTTTTTACTTATCTTCTTTAGTTATTAGAAATATGTCCAAGTAAATCAAATCTATAAGAAGCATACGTTGCTGATTGAACGCAGAAACCGGATATAACAAAAGATTATTGAAAACAAACAACTTAACTGGAGAAGGTTATGTAAATAACGAGAAATTTATGCCTTAACTGTAGCATCTATTGTTTTCCACGCTAGTGTTTATTTATTCTAATCTGTTCCTTTTAATTATTCGTTCTTAAACTTATCATGTTGTATGATTTTTTCGTGATTTATTATTAATGAGTCTCAACGCGACAATGTAATAAGTTGTATTCTGAAATAGGAATCAAGAATATCGGATAAATGTCAAACTAATCTAAAAATAGAAATCCATCGTCTCATGACAAAAATAATAACCCAGGCGAGCGGCATCGTCATTCACCGCAGAGCTTTTACACAGAGCGTTCGCCAGCCGAGAATCACAAGCAACACATGCACGTATGTACAAAGCGCGTGTTCGGGAGTCCGCCCTAGGCCCGCGACCCCGCGAAAACTGCGCGCTCGCCGGTTAACCCGATTAATCAATCCCGCGGGCCTCGCACGACCGCGCGCTGATCGTGAAAAAAACGAATACGGCGGCCACTGTCCGGCCCGGGGGCCGGACAGGTGGCGGCGCGCCAAGAGCCCCCGAGGATCCGCCTCCGTCGCGCTCCCGGCGGCCGTTCAGCCGCCGTTAGCGTTATTTATCGCGGGTCGCCAAATGACTTGCGGCGGACGCGCGCGGACTCCGCGCGGAGCCGGACGGCGGCCGAGCGCGCCGAGGCGACTCTATTAAGGCGCCGCCCGCGACTGGTTAATGCGGCCGGGGGGCCTTTTATCGGGACCGAGCGAGCGCGCGCGCGCGCGCGCCCCGTCGTCGGCGCGGCCGGTGCCGATGTTATCGGGAAAATAAATTCGCGGCGGCGATGCTTACAAGCCGCGCTCGATGATGGGTGGTGGCGATTGGGGGGGAGGGGGGGGGCGGGGAGAAGGAGGAGGCTAACTGTACAATCGTATTATATAACGCGGAAGTATTTGACTTCGAAACTTGTGTATACGCATATATCTACATTTTCATTAGGCCACGAGCGAGGGGCCAAGCCCTTTTAACTTTTCGCTCTTCGTCTTTTTAAATATAAATTTATGTATAAGAATTTTGCATCCATATTGACTTTAGTCGTTTGCGAAGCCTTATGAAATTATTAAATTATATTAATTGACCGAAAATAAATCTAATGCGTTAAATAATAGTTATATCTTGTTTTATCGTATTGTTATATTCTATTTTTCTATCATAAGTTAACCAAAGAATCATATTAGTCTGTCATAGTTATATTTTGTAATTGAGAAGAGGAGAGAGAATAAAAGCATTACACATTTAATATGAGCGATCGATCACCTCCAAAATGAAGCCAATAACGTTTCGGTATCTAATGCTTGATCATTTTTGAATTACATGTATTGAACACTAGAAAAAATTTTATCGCTACTGAATATCGGATAGTCTTTCGTTCGTAAATGTATATTTCAGAGTAATTGCCATTTATTTTTCATGCTTTAATGTGCAGAAATTCATCCAAACGTCCATTAATAATGAAGAAGACCTTTTTGATTTGATTGAAATCTCGTCTGGATCCAATTCCAAAATTTGTTGTTCGGATAAAAAGGTTATGTTACTATATAATATATCTAGTATTAATAAAATTTTACTACTGCTCGGCATAATAAATTGAAATATATTGTAAAGGAGAGAGCGCTAGGCCCCGAATCTTTGCGATCTTATTCTGGTAGTATTTGGAGGTAACTTTTCAATTTGGACCAAATACATTACTCATATCTGATGAGTATCTATCCTTAAATGATAATTCTATTATGATATATAAGGCTTTCCCTACAAAACTAAAGGCTCCGAACAGCGCCGGTACAACATCGACTCTAGAGATAACGAGATAAGGATTGTGCATATTATAAAAATTAAAAAGTTACGTCTCTTCTCGAGGACGTAAAAATTTTCAGCAACAAAGAAAACTCATAGAGAATCATGGTCGTCGAAACGTGAGATAAACGTATTATGCTGAATAAATTTCAGTTTTTTTTTTTTGTTGAAAGGGTCAATTTGTCAGAGAATCGCCCTCGCGCCGTGGCCAGGCCGTGACTTGTATGAAATGTCCCGCCCTACCCGTAATTTTGCTCGCCGCTTTATACAGATATAATGGCTTCGAAAAACTCGGGAGGAGAAAGTGTATAGCGGTTAAAGTTACGTCGGCGGTGATATTGTTCGAGAGAAAAAGCTGCCAATCTCGGCCGGCCGCCAATACAATATATATATATGTAAGCTCGTATCGATATCTATATATAGAGCTATACAGATTTGCTCGGAGATTCCGTCGATTTCGAGTCCTTTAAAAGCTCGTAGCGCGCAGCCGGCAATGAATGCCCGATCAGGTCCGGAGTCGAAAAAGAGCTCGGCGAAGAAGCGCAGGGAGGCGACATCCATTCCCAGAGTCGATGGCCCATTCGGTCGCCTTTATCCGGTTATATGAATTCGAATCCGAATCGTCCCTCTGTGTGTATATATATATATATATATATATATATATATATATATATATATATATATATATATATATATATATATATATATTCAGAGACATGAAATTCTAAGCACGCGATCAAAATCAGCCGATCTCTTTTCGCGATATTTTTACGCTCGTTCCGTCGCCTCGCCCTGCCCCCCGCCCCGCTCCGCCGGCCGTTCCACCCGCAGAAATGAATAAAACATCGCGCTCCCCCGTGTATGTATAAAGCTCGCAGTTAAGACCGGGGACCGCGCGGGCATCGGGAAGCGGCCGAAGGGGTCTACATAAAGCTCCTTTCCCCCGCGGATTCCCCCTAATCTACCCCCCCCCCCCATCTACGCATCTTGCGGGAGACCCGGTTAAACGTATTATGTGTACACGTATACACTGTACACACATATACACGCCGTAAAGCTTAGCCGGCGAGATGTAAAGCTTGGCAAAAAGCGTTTTCGTGTAGCGAGCCACGTGGATTAGTTGCCGAGGGGGGGTGGAGGCAACGGGGGGAGGGGGGGGGCAAAATTATCGGCTCGATCGCGCGCGCGCGCGGCGGCGGCGGATAAGGCCTCGGGGAGGTCGGGTCGCCGCTCGCCCACCCCGAGCGGCCCGCAAAACCCCTGCACGAGGGCGCGATCAATTGGCGCGGGATAAGGAAAACCCGAGGGGACGTTGCCGAATTTACGGTCCCGGATACCGCCGGGCTTCTTGGCTTTTTGCGACGCCTCGTCCCGGCCGCGCTGCCCGTAAGAAACGCGCCTGCCGAAAATCCCGTCCCCCGGCAACGGACGGCTGGGCCGCGGGCGAGAAACGCGCGCGCGCGCAATTAGCATTCGCCGTCGCCGCGGGGAGGGGGTGGCTGCGGGTACGGGGGAGGCCCGCAACCGCGCGCGACGATGAGCAGCTCTCGCGAGCGCGCATCGGCAATTTTCTCGACTTTATAGACGTCGTTCCCTCTCAGAGAGCCGGGATATTCCCGCGAATTCCGACTCTCGACGTTTCGCCCTCCCTCCCGGTTCCCCGCGAACGGTTACGGCTGTGTATATAAATTCCATTTCCCGCTTATTCTCCGCGCCTCTGCCTCGATCGTTCCGCGCGATTAATATAACCGTCTAAGAAGCTCGTAATTATTTCGCTCGTACGGATCGTGTAAATATTTTAAACTTTCCGACGGAATGAGAAAATTTTGTCCCCGGCATTCATTTTAATTTATTTCCTATTACTCGTTACTTTTACAATCGAGTTGGCGATTATTTATCATCGTCTGTATTTATTAGATAAAAGATAACGTTCGATACTCTCGATTACTCCCTCGTGCAATCACGAATTCTCGGCCAAAACCGCGTTAAATCCGTAGCTGTACGGGCTATTTATGAAAGTGAATTTTATAACGATCAATTCTTAAAGGACTGAAATAGGGTTAATTGCGCTTTTTATACGTTGTCCTACATTGTCATTATCCAATATTATGAATTCACCTTTTGTTTTCAGCAGTTACGTTTGAATATTCATAATATCTTAAAACTCGCTTAGGAATTGGATTACGATTTCGTATCCTGCAAGAAATTCATTTAATGTTATACAATAATTTAGAAATTATTTAACCGCAATCTAGCCCTCGAATGGTGTATACGATTTACATTCTAGGGTAAAAAAGTCGTTATGGCTTTTATAAATCATTATTAACAAATATAATTTCAATTGCAATCCAAAGATCTAAGATCTATAAATATGTATAAACTGTAAACACTGATTTCTCAATTTTTCGAAATTTCAGCTCTAAAGGATGAAAAGGGATAAAAAAAATTGTGAGCCAACGTTTCCTTTTTCATCGAAGACAAGATTTCAAAAGAAATTTTAAACACGACCGTCGTTGACTATTAGCACGGGCGAGGCCGTCACCGTAGGCTCGATAGTCCACAGTACATTTGAAGGTCTCAGATTGCCGAATATTTATTTAAAAAATGCATCGCTCGACTCGTACACGACCGCGGGAATACATTGCCTAACACAGACCGACAAAGTTTCGCGTATCCGTAATAGATTGGAAATGATCTCTTAATCGCGCCTCCCCGTTTCGCCTCCTCCTTAGGCCATTTTCTGGATCGTTTAGTCGCCGGAGTTATTGCCCTGCCCCATAATGGTGTTTGTACTACGCCGTGTCGGATACTCGAGTAAAATGACTATTATCCCGGGCGAGGAGGAGGAGGCGGACTCATTTGAATACGCGCGAGGCATCGCGGGGTTAGGTGGGGCGGCGGAGGGTGGCGGGAAGGGGTGGCGAGGGAGGGGAGAAAATGGAATCTTATAACTTTACATTTTGACAAGTAATTATTTTCGCAGCGTGCGCGGAAATATGTGGCAACTATATTTATATATATATATATATATATATATATATATATATATATATATATATATATATAGTGCAGTACGAAAGTAAATCGCACCAGCTTCATAGCTGCAATTACTAAATAGTCGACGCTCCCCGAGATATGCAATCACAGGACGCCGCCGCGTATATATCCGGACATAATTATAACTCCCAAGATTATTTGCAATTTGCCAACAATTATATGATAGCTATATATATATGTATATATATATATATATATATATATACACACACACACACCAATAAAATCAGGTCATTTCATTCGTTTTTTAAAAATTTTTAATATTCACATGCGATCAGAAAATGGGCGGAGAGAACTCGCGCAAACATCTGTTAAGTATTATACACAGATTTAATTATTTAAACACATATATGATCCCGTCAATTCTCGCGCGTGCGTGATCGTGACAAATTGAGCGAAAAGTAGGCGAAAAACGATAGTTAACTGAATTTTTAAGAAAAGTACTTCATTTTTTATGCAAATTAGAGTTTGCGATAATTGTAGCCTTTAAAATAAGATATCCCTTTGTTTATCCTGTTAAGCCAGGAGGCCTTCGTTGTGACAGGTAAAACATTTTTTTTTGTCAAAGTAAAGCTCCAGACCTAAAAAGATATCGCTACTACTTGCACTGCACGAGCCTAATATTGTCACATATCAAAAGGCAATACGGTGTTTTTTGTACATTTTCTTCTGTGCTTATTGAATGCCGCGGTATGTTATTTCAACATTTTTTTCTATCTTAATTAGCATTGAATTATTTAGTAACGGACAGAAAACATATGTTGCATGCATTGATTGGGGGATTTTTACGGCCATGGGATAAGATTTTCCCATCGAATATAAAAAAGGGAAACTACTTGGGCTACAATATGGTGAACTAAAATTTTAACATCGACAAAAATAAATTTTATTTCATTTAACTTAGAATTATTTATTCAGACATCGATATATTGATATTTGCAAGCCGTAGATTGGCGCCTCTTCGTCGATTGATGGCAAAAAACACCATTTATGTATCAGACAAGTAGTGGCTAAGATCAGTTTTATGTATATAAGATTAAAAAGCCAATTTCATACATTATTTGAAGGTATTAATTAGTTTGAAAGGCTTTTTCAACAATTTGAACAATGGCAGATATTTCACCATTCTAAACTGCAGGTTGTATATCAACGCAAACATCACTTATTATTAATATATTCTCAGGTTTCATTCACAGGTAATTCAAATCACGATTTACTTAGAATTATATTTTTTCTTGCACGTGAAATTTTTTTTTCAAAATAAAGGAACTATTTGCTTTAGCCTGCTTATATATGTATATGTCGATGTCAGAAAACGTGAAGTTGCATATATATATATATACATATATATATATATATATATATATATATATAGAAGATATGACATTTCATGAAGTCTATCTAACTATCCTAGTAAAATTAAAGCCACTCCCGTTATCACGCTTCGCTCTGCAGGTCTATAGTTTGTAAAACTAGAAAAATAAAAATGACATTTTTCTGGCTCGACATATTCTATAGATTTATATATGCACGTATACAATTCCCGCAGAGCGCCGTCAGATAGGTAAATATAAAAATTATATATATATATATATATATATATATATATATATATATATATATACATACATGCCTTATAGATCCTGGTACATTTTCCGGAATTTTACACGCGGCCGATATGTGAATATTTGCGCCGGCAAAGTTATTTTCGTATGCGGGCAAATCAAACAAACTCCATACAACCGTGTATAACGAAATACCGCACGCTCCGGGTTCTCACGCGCGATATTTCACGAAATGCAAGTACAGTTTGGGGTTTTACGCGCGGCTCGGTTCCTCGCGCGAATGCGAGGGAAGTATAGAGAGGGAGAGAGAGACGGAGGGAAACGAGTACGAATAGTTTGGAAGCGAGAAGAGAGAGAGAGAGAGAGAGAGAGAGAGAGAGATTCTACGGAGCGTTTGACCGTTCGCGCGGCCTTTACGCCGCACGATGACGGGTGCGGCAAACCGAACGGCGTCGGTGCGCGGGGGAGGGTAGGGGGCGCAAAAGCAATTTCAATCGTCGAATTGGCCCAGAACTGCCGCGAGTCGACGCGCGAGAAATTGAAAAGCGATACATCGAGGCCGACGCGTGTTACCGCCGCCCGTATGCGCCGCGTGTGCAGAGGCGCGGGGCGGAACGGCGCGAGGAAGATCAAGAGAAGTGCATGGAAAAACGGAAGTGCGCGCATTTCCATGTACAGGAATATATATATATATATATGCATGGTTGTAAAGAGGCGGGAAGCGCGGGGCGCGCGATCTTCCCGCAAAGTGCTCGCGCGTCTCATACGAACGGCGATGCGACCTGTCTTCCCTCGCGCGAATCGGCTCCGCGCGCCGCCTGCCCCCCCCCCCTCGCCCCTCCCACGGTCCGCGATTCCGCGCCGCGAGCCGTCGATATCGCGTACAAAAAAAAAAAAAAAGGAAGCCGCGACGCGCTACTATTGTTTGCCCGCCCTCGCGGGGCGGCCACTGACAGTTATACTGCTACGTAATGCACCTCGTTCCGAGCCGTCTCGGCCGTGGCAACGCGCCGCGCCGAGCGCAAAATGACATCTGCATTCATACGGACCTGCAGATATATATATATATATAGATATATATAAAGACGTATGTACGGTAACACTGCGCTGACACACTTCTCTTTCAACAAATTCATATGCGCTCCGCGCTCGGTTACAATGCGCACATATACGTATACTCTCACTTATATCCCCGCCCCGAGAGCTTTTTTAACGGCTTTTTAAAAGCCTGCCTTTTCTATTATTCCGCTTTCTCCGCCTTTTAATACTAATAATAATAATAACAATGATAAGAATAATAACAAGAATAATAATATGAATAATGATAATAATAACAATCATGACTGTCTGTATTTTCACTTCGGTCTGTCTGACTCGTTGTATCCGCTCGGCGGAGAGGGGGAGCTTCCATTGTTGCAGCTGTACCGGTGCCTTCGAGCGATCGGCTCGACTCTCTTGTCTTCGAACTACGGAATCGATAAAACTTCGAGAATTTTCACGTGGGTTCTAAAAACTCCAGGAGCTAAGTTTCCGAACGCAAATAGAAAGTCGGGGATAAATCTGCGCAGTGAACATTCTTTTCACAAATTAAAAAAAAAAAAAATTATATTCTATCTATCTTTCGTGGTCAGACAAATCTCCTTTTACGGAAATATAAAAAAAAAAAAACGCTTCCAAAAACTGCTTATTCTACTCGTTGCTAAATTTAGTCGAACTCTTTACGGGAAAGCAACTATTCCTACTGATAATTCTCCAAATAAAAAGCGTTGAAGAGAAATCTATTAAATTTTCCGCAAACTAATTTCATTTCACGCTCTACGAAATGATAAATTCGCTCCCACAAGAGGATCGTTAAAATCAACATTTGAGGGGAAAAAAGCTAATTCAGTTTAAACGTCGCTCAAGACTCGGCTGAAAGTCAAACTGCGGCAAAAGAACTTTCGACTCCGAAAGGTTTTTCTTGCGCAGAAATCCCCTCCGCGAGGGGGAGGGGAGGTGAAAAAAATTACGTCAATCCCGTGTAGATAATGCAATGGTTATCTCTATATCGATACTTAATAAATCTTCGTTAACGTTCCATTAATATTTTAACGCCTTCGGACCGACGAATGTTACATTGCGTACACACGCACGCTCGCACACACACACACACACACACACACACACACACACACACACACACACACACACAGGCACGCCGACGCGTTACATCAGAACCAAATAATTTTTCGCCCCATTTCAATAAATCAGCATTACGTACGGGATTAAATCGTTTTCCCACCTCGCCGCTTAGATATTTTATGCAAACGTCGTGGATAATGGGGTGGGGGGGGGGAACAGATTTCGCTCTGCCGCAGTTAGACGCAATAATTAGCGCGCCAGTCGAGGAACCCAGGGGGGAGGGAGGGGCGGGGGAGGGAGAGGTGACTTAACTTCCGCGGGCGAAAATTACAATCGTAAACCACTAGGTGCGGTCGCGTTATGCACTGCCGGCCCATCCGAGAATCGTTAAATTACGAGTAGGTTCCGCGGTAAATAAAACGCGCGTAAGTGGGCATGGGAGGAGACCCATCTTCAATTCCTAACGATCGTCGAATGAATTTTGTATGTTTCAATTCGGTGGTCGCTGGATACTCGGTGAAGTATAAGTTGAATTTCAAATTCATAATCCGAGATGGGGCAAATTAGCGCGCATAGTCACTATTTCGGCGATTAAGTAATTTGAAAGCGTCTTATACTGTAATCTAAGTATTACAAAGTTATGGTGTAATAAAAAAAATAAGTATTGTTATAGTTTTCTATCCAAGAATATCCAGATTTAAAAACCAGTCACAGGAGGCAAATGAGTACCACTGCAGCTTTAGTTACGTACTATTTTCATAAAGGTATTGTTTGATCTTAGCTATCTATGTTAAAATCAAATGATGTAATAAAGTTTGCCTGTATTCATGAAAGAGGAAGAATTTGCGCGGAATAATTCATTTTAATTTAATAAACAAATAAAATACTTTGGAATGGAATACAGGGCAACGTTCTAAAATAATCTGTGTTATTTATGTATGCATAAGAGAATTATCTCGCATTATGAGACAGCTTAGACGTAATCCAGGAGCCGTGTTTGCTCTCGCTTCTGAATATCTCATTCTCAATTCACGCTCCCGCGCAATTCCAGTGGAACTTGAATTATTTTTAAGCTTTAAGCCGAATTTCACGGCTCATTGTTAAAAGCGTTACTTAAACATTCTCTGTTCTTCTGTTTTTTTCTTTAACAAAAATCGCCTTTTTCGATTAAACGGGTTTTAAAGTCTTACTAGTCTTAATTCGTTATTAACGACGTTGTCAAAAAGTCTAAGATACGTCAATGTTTTGATACTGCTTTGGTCTCTATGCGCCACTAATGTAAAGAGAAAGGTTGTTTTAACAAAAAAAAAATTCATAAATTGCACGGCATTAATGGAGCCAAATAATGTCAATATTTATTAGCTGGAGTAAATCCTACGATCGAGTGGATATGAACATTGATTGGACAATTCTAAAACTTATTGAATTCCACTATGACGCAATAGTGAACTTATAAATATACTTATATATATACTGATGTATAAACTTATAATATATATATATATATATATATATATATATATATATATATATATACTTATTATTTCTTATTACAACGATAAATTTCTTTATTATATTATTATGTCGATTTTCTTTTCGGTAAAACTGAGATAAAAACTGTCACTAATTAAAATGTAAATTAAAAATAAAAGATTAAATCCCATTCGGAAAACGTCAGAAAATTGAAAATGTAAGGGCTCTTACGTATATGCATTTATATATATACATTCATTCAATAGAGTAAAATATTCAGCGAATGTCAACGTGTAGTTAACGGATACTTTGAATACGCAACTTTGAATTTATGATTAAAAAGCATTCACTGAAATTAGAAAACAAAATTTCTCGACTTCTCGTCAGCTCACTATTTATTTGCAATTCTTATAATAACTTACTTTATACTACATTTAAATAGTTTTTTTTAGTCGTGAGCGTACATTTTTTGAAAATTATGTGTAGTGTGCGAGTAATTTCCCCTCCACTGCCAATATGAAATTCGCAAGTTTAATATTAAATAAAACGGAAAATATTGCGCAGGATGGGAATTTTCAGGGGGGAAAAAACGTATAAAACAGAGATGTCGAGGATACCAGAAACACTTGACAAAAATAGAATGGCTGAATTTGCATTTTACTTGTATTATTTTTGAAGTGCTTTATTCTACCTTTTGAGCTATTAACGACCCTTACAAGCTGAAAATATATACAAGTTTGTAATATCACGGTAAATAATTCAAGTACCAAAATACGTGATTAAAGTAAATGATTCACATTGTAATTAATATCTAATTATATCAAACTATCATAAGTATTTTATTAATAAGGATAGTATAGATTCATATTTATTACTCATTCAATATTAAAATCTATTGAAGCAGCCCAGCTTCTTGAAGTATACCTAAATTGTCCTAAGATTTTGTGAACGATTTCGCTTAATTTTATTTTAAATTCTACATAACAAACTTATACCAGAATTCTACCAATGTTTAATATTACCAATGTTTTATATTAAGACATTTATATTAATTTACGTAATTGCATTGAATTTAATTTATGTCACTTTCTTGTAATAAATTTACCGTTTCCACAGCTGGTAGAATAAGTTTGCGGACGATGAAATATTGTCTTAATCTTTTAAATATTCATATGAGAATTGACTTAATTCAATTAAAGTTTCTGTACCAGATAATCATTTCTAAAGTAAACCTTTTAAAAGGTACTGTTCTCGCCTCAAGTAGACGAATCACTGTAAAATAATACCTCCTTAACATTCAGTTTAAAACTTTAAATTTTATAAATTTTAAAGAAGTAAAAAAATACAGTTAAAATTACATAATATCAGTGAGTAGAAATAAATGATTCAATTTTCGAGGAATAGATTTCTGGTCGATTTTCCAGCAGCGACAGACAGGCAGCTGGGGCAAGATCTTTTTTTGTTCGAAAAAGTATGCGGATAAAGGCCGAGGGCTCGCTCAGCCGCGACTGACGTGGCCTCCCGCCCTCCCTACGCGATTTGACAAACGAGCAACGAGCTAAAATTTCAACGATAGCCCGGCAGATTTAACGAGACGGCCTCGCGGGACAAGCTTGTATGCATCACGCGCGTATGTATGTACGTATGTATATAAAGAGCCAGCGCTACGACTCACGTCCGATCGAGGGTTCGAACGGGCCATTCGCCCGAATTATCCGAATCGCCTGGATACGTTGTTTTCGCGCAAATTCGATCGATCCGCTTTCCTACGCCCCCCTCCCCCTGCATTCCTTCTCCCTTCCAGCCTCAAAGAGCTGCGGATCGATATGGGGGGGGGGGGCTGCTAAAGGAGCGTTCGACTATTCGCCGTATTAAACGAAACGCATTAAAACATCGTCGATGTCGCCTCGTATGTATAGGTAAGAGCATGTGGCCTTTACGTCGTCACCATCCCCGTGAAAGAAAAGAGCTTATTCTTGAGCCAATAAAGAGCAAAGAGATAGAAAGGAGAAAGAGAGAGAGACAGAGAGAGAGAGAGAGAGAGAGAGAGAGAGAGACAGAGAAAGAGAGAGAGAGAGAGAGCTAGGAATTTCTCACTTGCCAATACCAAATTCATTTATGTATATTGTGATACTAGACAGATTGTCGAGGAGGATCCTGTAAAGTTTCCACTTTCTATAAAAATTGAAAATAAACTTCTATTTACAATAATACATTGCTGTCGACTGAGCTCCTATTCGATAGTTTCAGAATCGCTGTTAGTAAACAGAAATCCGCACGCGCGGATTTAATTTCACTAAAGTTTTTTCAAGGCGTTATACGCAATACATACAAAATTATGAATAGCAGTTACGTGAATTAGACCATACGTTAGTTTAGTAAAAAAAATTATCTTAAGAGCCTCGATTAACCTCTTACGACATCGCCAACATCCAAGAGGCCAGTTTTGATATTTCTCGGCCTGGTATTGGAATTCAAGACCGATACTAAGACAAAACCAAATTAAAAAGTCTCAAGATCAAAGCCACGACCTGAAACACAAGAATTTTGATCTCGAAAAGAGTTTATCACCAAGTATAGTAAAAATCTTGGCCTCACTTAGACTATATTATTTTAAGACTGAAGATCACTATAATTTATATATATATATATATATATATATATATATATATATATATATGTATATATATAAAACACCATTTACTTATGCCTTTACAATTACTTAAAATAGCTACTGTGTAACGTACGACCTCAAACACTCACTTTTTTACTTTACGCCTGTGCTTTTAAAAGAAATACATTAACAGTATATGAAAAACCCAGATATGTACAAGTTAATATAATACATTAAAAATCTTCTTATTTTTATACTTCTCATTTTATTTACTTTTTAGAATATAATATTGTATAAATTAATTATATCATTAGAATTGTGATAATTACTATGATTCATTAAAATCTGTTTATATATGCACTTTTAATAAATGATTGTCCAATTTTTCAAATTGAAGCCAATACTTTCTTTTCATGACCAAGAGAATATCAAGACCACGACGCGAAAGAGAATTCCAAGACCCATACGAGGCCAAATGAATACTTCAACTTTCAATACTTGTTCGATAGCAATATAATTTTTTACAAAAGCTGATCTTGATATTCATGACCCACTAGACCTCCTACAACTGTAGAGCTCATTAGGACAGTCGAGTAACAATCGGTGTAAGCGACTTAAAAACCACGCACCGAGCAGCTATACCGTACAACAAACGAACGAGTTTTGTAAAACAAGAGCGTGCGATAATAATCGAACTCATAAAAAGCATTCAACTAAGAGAATATGTAACAGGAAGTGGAGGTCTATGGAATAGCTCGACATGGGAATCACAATTAACTCAAGAAAGATTGTACGATGAAGTTTCTACTTCCTAAACATCTAAGAATTTGCTCTCTTGCACTCTTGGACAATGTAGCTTCGAAACATAAATTTTCATTTTCTTTTTGATTGTTCTGATCAGTAATTAGATATTCATAAATAATTTTCCATGTATAAGTTCAATATCTAAATCTTCATCCGTGCAATGCTCGATCATTTTGCTCGATATTCTCCGATTTCTGAAAAGGATAAATTAATTATCTTACCGACAGATTAGATCATTTACAGAAATGCAGAATTGAAATGGATATTTTGTTCGGAGTCCTAAGCACGCTGTGATCGATTTATACAAAAATTTGTAAACTAGTAAGCATTATCAGTCATTCATTGAAAGTTTTCGATCGCACATTTATAATAATGAATGTTTTAAATTAATGCTTAATTATGAAATCTACTTAATTGACTGCTATAAACTAAATTTTTTTCACTCCCCTATAAAGTAAGGTGAAAATTAAAAATAAAAATAAAGTGCTTTACTAGGGCTAAACTCAATAGGTAGTGAAGGCAGTCAAATTGTCCTTTACTAATATATTACATAGATTATTTTTTGTAGAAATATCCATTTGAGATTTTTCGGGGATGATTATAAACAAGGACAGTCACACTCTCCTTATATTAGTACAGTAGATCATTGCACGAAGACTGCTCGATCGACAACGATATTTACTAATTTAGAAAATAAAGCCATGTTTATTATTTCGCACGAATTGCCAGCTTTCTTGACGACAGAAAATGTTTAAAAAAAAGTCCCGTCCTTGACTGGCATCCGTCTAAGTACCGTGTTTCGCCACGTTCGTTTCCGCGCCGAGTCTTGGCCGAGCCGAGTCCTCGAAACGGCCACGGGGGGCGGGGGGCGCATCTCGCGCCTCCCGATCCAGCGTTCCGACCTCGACACCCTGCCTTTCTACGTCCGGAGCGCGTGATTTTCGGCAGGAGTCGAACGATCCCCGATACGGGCTCGCGCGGGAGCAGCCCTCGGCCAATGGCGCTTTTACCGGGGCGCTCGGCCACGCGGATCCCCCCCCCCCGCCACCCCCGCCTACCCCGCACGACCGACCTCGTCGTTATGATCGTTTCGCCGCGGACGTGAAAATCCCCTTATGCGGGAGGACGGGATAATCCCGTCGTCGGGATTCGATTCTTCTTGATTCTCCGACTTTGCCGCGTAGAGCGGGACGCGACGTCTGCCTGGCTGGGCGGAGTCAGCGAATATATATATATATATAGATAGAGCCGATCCACTCTCCGTCCTTCCGTCCTGACTATACGTCCTCCTCTCCTTATACCCTGCGTAGATTACACGTATACTTGCGAACGTCTTTTTGAATTTCCTTCCGGCCCGGCGAGTACTGTAATTCCGGCTCCTTTCGCCGGCGGCGTCTTTCCGAGCGGCGGGTATATTTGCCGACTCGATTCAATTTCGCTCTTAGCCTCGGATACATTTAATTATGTAGAGGTTTTAAAAGAACTGCATAAAATATAATTGCATTGTCGGGAGGGGGCGCAGGGTTGGAATTTGCGAATCGAATTTAACGGGCCGACGAATGCTCGCTTATACCGATGCGGAAAGAAGCAGGCCCTTTTCAATGATGCGGGCAAATATTAAATTCACGCGAATTTTCGCAAATCGTGTACTTCGTTCGCTTTCATTTAGCGCTGCTGCAGAATTTCGGAAAATTTCGTCGAGTAATGGAATTTAGAACAGTGAATGTACGTTGAGTCGTGTTAATTAGATACTGCATAGAGTAGCTGTATTGTACAATAAGTCCAATAACACGTACTTTCCCAATTTGAATCAGTAACGGTCACTCCCGCTATTAGAAATCATGAACATTGTCATCGATAAATTAATGAATATTTTAATTTTTACCCAGTAAGATTTACCAGTAATAACTTCACTATTTTTTGTCAGCCAGGCGAGTTTCACGAATTTCCGTTTCCGAAGTACGAATTTGCTGCAGTATCGGATCAATAAACGGTCACATATAGTATAAATTCGACATGCATCCTTGATGCTTATAAAACTAAAAAAATAAAACGTAAATGATTGTTTTATCTCTAATTTATAACAACATGTCTAATTGTTATATGATAAAAATTATATTTTCTCAGGCATAAAAACTAGAAGGAAAAATTTACAACAAGAGAATTTCCACCGCTGGTCTCAAATGTTATGAAAATTAATTCAGCGTTATTCACCATGCATATTATGCAGATGTACGATATGCAAATACACAATTTTGTCAGATGTACGTACTTTCTCAATGCGGTGTAACTGCATTAATCGATTCTTCTGTATATTTAAATATTTACTGTTCGTACTATACCAATGCAATTTAATTAATGAATCCTAATCATTCAAATAACACGTAAATGACAAGAGGTTTTGATTAAAAATTGGATAAATATGTAAAATTAATTGTAAAGTTAGGCACTGTACAATCGAATGGATATGCACGCTACTGATAATGAATTAGCAGTTCAACTGAACTGCAAGATTGCATTTTTATAGTCAACTATTCTTCGTACTTTAAAATTATTTCATTTGTTGAATGTATCTCGATTGACGATTGTAAGAAGAATGAATAAAGTTACACGCCATTCAAAAAATTCTGCATCTCCATAAGAATGGCATGCCTGCGTAAGAAAGGAAATTTCAAGCCTTTCAAATGTCACAAATGAGGCTAAATTAATTGCATTAAGATCTGTTTGTCGCAGTTAAAGTACTACCCTTGTCAAATCTCAAACAAGTAGGTTATTCGAAAAGTGCCCGCCCCGAGCGAAGAACAACCTCGAAGCCTCTGCGCGGGCTTTCGAGGCGCGTAAATCCTTTTGAATCCTTCATTAGCACTCGCAGCCCGATTCTAATCCCATTCGAAGCATTGAGCAACGTCACCCAACAGCGGTCGACACCACGGGAGGCCGTCAATACCTCCGCAGACCTTTCCCAAAAGCATCTCGGATCGCATAATTTCGAAGGAAAAGCGAGCTGTCGGAGAATTTGGACAATTTTTTTGGCGAAAATATACGAAAACGACTACTGTTCGAAAATGTTCTTGAGCAATTTTGGTTATGAAATTTCAAGAACGATCTCGTTTCAATTATCGCCTGACGATTTTCTTGACTGGAAACAGAATACTTTTCGCCGGATTTATACTATGACGGATCCATTAATAACGCCTTACTGAAATATTCTCAACGGTAGCGCGTACGAGTGAGTCCTAACTCGCAATTAGATCCCGACCGATGAATTATTACACCTGTTTAAATATTGCCGCTCGTATTCGTGGCTCGCGTTGCACAGTCGCAGCCGTCGTCCTACTTTGTTTACGTAGACCAATAATCCAGCGTACCGACGTCGTGAATAATGGAATTAATATAAATTACAACGATCATTCTATATGGCGCAGACTCTCATGAAGAAAATATCTTTGTCATGTTATATTACGAAATTTTTAGGAGGTGTCGCGATTTAAAAATGAAAGTAAAGTTTTAATTTATCGCTGCCCACACACACACACACATAACATTTCAGATAAATCGCCGTCGGGCCATTAAAGCCGACCCAATTTATATTGTCACAGTTAACTTTTGCGAGGCTCGTATTTGACGAAAGCCAAGGGCAAGCGGGATTGTTCGGCAAATGAAGAGTCGATTAGCCACCGGGCCGAGTCGCCGGCATCGATCAAAAAATTGCGAAAGAGAACGCGCGTCACGCGCGAGAGCGTTTCGCGAGAGAGGAAAAAATAAGAAAAAACGAGCGAGATCCGAGGAGAGGCGCGACGCGTAAGGAGCAGGCGTCGGGAGGTCGGCTGGAATTACGTGCGGGGGACCAATTGACGGGCGGCTTCTTTTTTCCGCGTATACGAAGCTCCCACCAATTCCCCCCCTACTCCCCCCGTCATTCGTTTCAGCTTACCTTTCACGCGCGCACGCCGCGCTTCTTTCTTTTCTTTTCTTTTTTTTTTTTTATATAAACTCGGCCCCGCGATTTACGGTAATTTTACTGTTATTCCTCATCAATTCCCGTCGGTCCGGCAACGAGGCGACCTTTATATTTTCCGACGCGACCTCTGCGCGACTTCTGCAACCCCCCCCCTCACTCCCTCGTCCCCTCCCGGCTCCGCGCTCTCTCCCGCTCGGAATAAGACAATACGCGCTTTTGATTTATTATTAATTCGAGCCGTTATTGCGAATGATTAATACAACTGGCGGCAGGGGGGGCCGGGAGGGAGTTTCTTTCATCTCCCATCGGCCGACTCGCCGAGCGTCGCGCGAATTTATCGATCGACGCGAAATTGATGAATCGCGCGCGGTATCCCGACCGCGGATCTGCGACGGCGACGAGCCGCGCGTTGCCAGCGAGCGGGCAGAGCGAGCGTTTTTGTCCGCGGCTCCGCGGGCGGGGAGGCGGCGGATCGGGAGTTGCGGCGAAACGCCCGACGATCCATGGGAGTCGCGCGCGGCTTCTCGTAAATGCGCGTGTAATTGATATAGGAGAGTCACTTGGAATCCGCGAAAAGCCCCTCTCCGTCCGTCGCTCTTGCTCTCCGGCCCCATTGAGTCGGGACTCCGCGGCGTGACAAGATTTCCGAACCTCCTCGATCGCGTATACATATATATCCGAAAAAGTCGTGCCGCCGCGACGGGGCGAATTGAATGCGATTCGTTATATATTGCGCCATTACATAAAAGCCGCTTTTCGGCTCGGCCTCTCTCTTTCCTCCCTCTTTGTCTCCCTCCCTCTCCCTTTCCCTCGCTCTCTCTCTCTCTCTCTCTCTCTCTCTCGCCTCTCGCCTTCTCCTTCGCCTCCTCCCCGTCGTCTCGAGCCGCGCCTCTCCCGTGCCCGGGCGAACGTGCCGTATTTTACTATAAATAACGGGCTGACCCCTCCAGGCGTCGCGATGTATGCAGAATTAATGCTGCCCCCTTCGCTGGGCATGCACAAGCGAGCGCGCGCTCGCTCAAAAATCATTATTATCATTATTGTTGCTGCCCTTGTTGTTGTTGTCGCTATTATTATTATTATTAACCGGGGCCCGGTCGCGACGTCGAGGCTCGTCCAACAACGCAAAAGGTCGCCAATGACCGGGTCTTTCGAGCCCGGCGACTAGACCGAGCGATCGGTAGTTTTCTTTGATTTTTCGAGCCCGCGCGCGACGGCCACCCCCGGGTCTCGGCCGCGGCATACGGAGTTGATTTACGCCTCCATACGTATAAACGCGTGCATGCGTTACGGAGGAGCGCGCGCCGTGCTTTCCGCGTATAATAAGGCGAATCGAGGCGGAGCATCGGCTTCATTGAGCGCCCGGCTATAAACAACGCGACGGGGAGGGCGGGATGATATTTATCGGGCCCTCGCGCACCGGCTGATTTAATATTTGGAGAGAGGACCGTAACTGTTTTTTGTACTTACCGGTGGTGTAAAAAAAGACTCGTGGTTAAAAAAAAAATCTCGCGGTTGATATTTACGGGACGATTGAAGTATCGTAAAAAAAGGAATATAGCTTGCTCCCTGTAACCCTAAAAATGTCTGGAATTGTTAAACGTAATTTCGGCAGAGGTCACTGTTTTTCAATTACCTTAGCTTCTGCCATATTTCGCCCCTGGCTTAGAAGAACTAGCCAGGGAACAAAGAAAAACTGCAAGGAATCTCTTGACAGTTTAGCTTTGAACTACCGAATGGAGCTTCTGACATCGATAAACAAAGAAAGACGTATGGAAAGTGGAATTAAACACATTTTATAATTTAATACTTAAATATAAATTTAAACTTCATGATATATATCAAATATAAAACATGAAAGAATAAATTTAAGTATAATTCTAGTGAAAATAAAAGAACAGAATTGAAAAATAATGCACTTATAATGTAATAATGAATTAGCATATTATTTAATACTTGCATAAACTCACATAAATTTTTATCAGTAAATAAAATTTAACAAATTAGAACAATTATATAAGAATAAATAAACATATATCTTTATAATAAATACAGTCGCTTGTATTTACTTATGTATAGTTCTTATATAACTTATATGTACCTCAGAATTTCTTGATAGTTATGTCACATTCAGTGAGCTGCATTTAGCTGTATTCGAATGCCAACTTAACTGTGCAGTTTCTTTAGATAGAAAAATTGCTTCAATGAAGTTCTTACAAAAATCAAAGATTCTCTAAAAAAAAGATACAATCCTAATTCACAAAAATATAATCTATGAATGATTATATGTCAAGTCAGTTTCTCATTTATATGAAATATACCCGATAACGAATTCCCTGAAAAATATAAGAAAGACTATTCCGTATAATAGAAGCTACGACATTGAAAGCCATGTAATTCGAAATATTCCATGGCATGAGAACATAGTATTTTCTCTAACCGATCGTGAACTGTAACATAAATGTGGCTCAGTTTCCGTATCAAAGCATAACATTTATCAAGTAAATTAACTGTGCAATTCAATCATATAATTTTTACAAAAATGTAGATGTGGGGACTTTGAATTTTTATCAATATGAATTTCGTATATTCGGCGAGATTACGTAGAATCTTCAATCCCAATCGATCATTTTGCACAGTTTGAGAAATTCGGTAGGTCAGACCAATATTCGCAACACAAGAGATTCGTTTAAACTCTTCAGGACAGCTAATTCTGGAAGTTTAATTCAATGCAAATAGTTCCACTGTTTTAAAACAATTGAAACGGTGAAATTGAAATGTTAAAAGAGTGAAATTTTCATTGATAAATCGATGAATGTTTCATTATTTACTCACTACAAATCGAAATGATTAGATCAAGGAAAAATCAATCTATTGGATGTTAAAAGAAATTCGTAACGATTCTAATAAAAAATTGGATTTCACGTACACCACGTCCAGGGAATCTTTCGTTCCGGCTCGAAGGCCATAATGCATCGACTTTTAGTCACGCGTAACATTTCGATGCCAAAAAACATATTTTTGTTCCTTCCGAACGAAAGAATTAAAGAAAACTACGCGCATAAATGCGTTCTAAGGAACAAATATCGACGTCCTAAATAAATTAAACGAAAGCGTTAATTTTTATTCAGGATTTTCAGAGGGGTTTCGTGCGATAAATGACACCCTGCCGTAACTAACGTTATCGCTCGCAAGGCGACTTAATTCCAAAGTCCAGCGGACAATCAACGGAGAAGCGTATTTAGCCGTAAAACTGTCGAAAGATCGTCGCTCGATCAGGCAGGCGAGCCTCTTCCTCGATGACCATCTCGCACGAGTTCTCGAGGCCGCATCGTCGACGAGGCCCCACGAATCGCCGACTCGCCGCGCGTCCGGCGGTTTCAATTAACGGCGGTGGCGCGTCGCTCGGTGCGTGCCCGGCGACACTTTGTCAAGGGCAACGAGAGGCCCCTGGGCTTTCGTCGACGCGCGGCCGGGGCCCCGGGGCGAGGGGTTTACGAACGGGCCCGGGGGACTCTCGCGTGCCGAACCAGCCGGATCAGCCGCCGCGATACTCGCGCGTCCCTCTCGCTCTCGCTATGCGCACGGCGGAATTCCAGGGCCGGTGGCTCTTTACCCCGTCCTCGGCGATCTTCTCGCTTTTTTATAACTGCGCGCACCGATTCATTCGGAGCGGGGTCCGCGCGATTCGCGTTGTCGGGGGAGGGGTGGTGGGGGGGGGGAGAAATTAAACGAAGTCGCTCCAGGCATAAATAAGTATTCGAGCTCTTTTTACGGCACTTTGGCGAATTGAAAATCTTGCTAATTCACGCCGAAGGAAAAAAGTTGATAAAGCAATGATAAAGCGTCATTTATAGATAAGTAGGTGTATTAATATTGTGTCGAAAACGTCTTTAACGATTTTTGCTGTTCGAAACAAGATGTAAGATTAGGATTTGGCTAAAGAAAGCGAGAAAAAAGATAAAGTATCTGATTGAATAGGATATTAATTTGGTGAAATGATAATCGATACGTGAGAATTGGAAGGGGCGGCGAGACGGCGTCTCGACTGCGGTTATAAGTAAAACGACAACGAGCGGAAAAAGAGAGCTTTTAAAATACACACGGAGCTGATTGCATCATATAAGCGGGGACTTCTGCAATAAACTTCGAACGACGAACATCTCCGAAATAAATAAATTACTTGGAATACAACATTTTTCCTTCGGTCTGATTTTATTGCCATTTTGTCCTCGATACTTGATTTTAGGGGAACCTTCCCCTCATCCCATCCCTTCAATTCGTAGCTCGGAATTGAAAGTCGCCGCAATCAGTGCGCATTCGCCTCTTCATTTTTAATGGTTAATAAAAGTTATATTATATTGTATTTCAATATATAGATATTTTGAACAGTTTTAATTGCATTTTTCATTTACTTTTATCACAAACCCGTAAAAAATTCTTCTTTATTTATTATCCTGCAATTTTGTTTTTATACGTTCTTAAAAAAATTAAGAAATTAAATACATCGTATAAATGAGAACAAGTGATATGAAATAATTATAGTACGATGATTTCATATTAAATTTGAAACGACAAAAAATTTCTACGTTTCATTGGCAAACTTCAATGAAATGGCAAATAAAAGAATGAATTAAAAATTGAATTAATGAAAATTTTACTAGAAAATCTATTTTTATATATTATATTGATTAGCTTTATTAATTTAGAGTTACATAAATTATAAAAAATTGGAAGTAACCTATTTTAATGAATGTCAAATTTGAATTTTTAATTTACCTAATACCTTAAATAACACGGGAAAGTTGTATTTATTTGTTCGTTTTTAAAGAATTCAGATTCTTTTCATTTAATGATAAATTATCTGATGATAAATGATATAAAACTGTATTTATTACCCATTTATGCGTTTTAATTTACACAATCCGGAATAATGTTATACGAGTGAAAATTTAGCGTTAAAAATATGTGAAATTTTGCGATGAATTCCATTTAACGAATATAAGGTGAACAGTTCTTTCATAATCTAGGCGCTGTTATTACGGACGAAGAAAAAAATATGATTAGGTATGCGGTAAAGCGCCTGCTATGGAGAGGAGGAATTTCTAATACAGTAATTGATAGTGCTCCAAGGTAATAAGGTACGCCATTGATCGCAATTATTGAAACTGTTATTAATCTTAAGTATCATTGAAAAGTTGTAGAAACTGAGTCTTTGTTCCAAAGTTTACGCTCGCCAAAACGCGACGGAAATGGTGTCTTAGAAAAGCAATAACGTAAAAGCGACTGGGTTAATCATTTCAACTGACGTAGAGACTGTTTTGTTGATGAACGATTGATAACGGGACCGTGCACGGTGAGGAACGTATTAAATAAATGGAAGGTGGCTTTAAATTTATTAAATTACACCTTCGTATGGAATCGTGCATTTTTCATGTCTCTGATAAAACGACAAAGTACGAATGTGAAAGGGGAAAGGCTGGCATGAGTCGAAAGGTATTATATTAAATTGAAGACCGCATTGCTTCTGTTGATAATCGAAGATATCTGCACGGTTTAATTCGCGAACGTCTGTCAAAGGAATAAATGTCATATTTAAACTGATTTCAAACGTGATCCTTATTATTAGACCATATTAACAATCTTGTTATATCTTCTTTGTGGGTTTCCTAAGGAAAGATTTTCTATAATCTACGTAGACAAAACAATTGGAAAACTTAAAAAAACTGCATGTAACTTTTATATCGATGAAAATATTAAATAATATGGAATCTATTTGTGTACTCTGGGATGACGAAACAGAATTGATAATCTGTTGGATAGAACATTCGGAATTCTGATAATCTGAAATAAACAATTTCTCAAATATGCCGCTAGCCTATGAAGTACCGAATCCTCAATTCCGAACTGACATATCTTTTGTCAATAGTCTGAATGATCGAGAAATTTGCGAAAATCAAAATAAACAGATACGATTTGATGGTAAATTGAGAAAGATGTTATTACATACTAATTTAGTAGTCTAATTTCGATAAAAATCATACTTAAAATTAGACGGTTCGCAAAATTAGATCATACGTCGACTGAAAAATAAGAATTACTTTGATTATTTATTTAAAAATATTTCTATAGGAAATACAATAATACAATAGAAATATCATAACGCCCCATTCCTGTAATGAAACACCGGCAGTAATTTTCACTTTATAACGTGTTTCTTAAATACTTTTTCAGATCCAAATGTAGGACAATGGCGAAAGATATTGTTGTCCATTATTACTCATTAGCGCGGGCATGAATCCTCGTGAACTAACCGCTTTCATAATTCCTAGATAAATAACTCCCGTGCTTTGGGCTACTCTTTTAGTTGCATGCTACAACCTGGCCAAGGCACGTGATATATTTAAGGAGGGGGGGGGAAGAAAAAATATTAAGCGCTAAAAAGATTATAGCGTTTGAAGATGTACGCAGTTGATTATTTTAATTTAAATTCCTGGTCTTGCGCTTCGTTAAGAGAAAGCAGAAATGTTTTTCTATCTAGTACATCGTATATATATATATAATTCTGTAGATTTATTTGGAGCTTAATTAGAGCGTTTCGTAGAGGACGAGACAGGGGCGTGGGTTTGATTTCGAGATGATAGAAAAATTTAACATTTTCTGTTTCCGCGATAAAGCTACGACGGTCTGTTAAAGCTGCTTGATAAATCTTTGAATGTTCACGATGCAAATGTTTGGAATATCCCAGTTTTACGGGCTCCTTCCAACTTATTTTAAAGTTGAATACTGCCATTAGTTAATTCATCATAAAATTTAATATCCCGAAGACATGCTTCGGTATTTCATGTCAGATTGAGCATTGAAAAGGAAAGAGAGGATGAAAGGGACGGGGAGATATATAATATATAAAAAAATTTTATATAAAAGTTCCCGAGCCCGCATCTGAGAGGATCCCTTTAAACGTGACGAGCTGAGGCCCGGGACGGCAGGCTACATCCTCGTTTTATTTTGGCGCAGTCGCCAGTTCCGCCATCGGGCGAGTTGGCCGCCGCCGCCGCGGATACACAGCGATGCCGATGATCTTGCAGCGCCTTTTAAAAGTTTAAAGACGCGTTTATCTCCGCGAGCGGCTCTCCTCGCGCTAGGCCGAAGAAGAGACGGGTGGAGGGGGGATGTGCAGGAGCGAGAGGGGCAGGGGGGAGGGGTAAGAGGGTCGAGAGAGCGCTGCAGCAGAGCCAACCAGCCGGGGAGTTTACGATAAATTAATGATGCGCTATTCTCGAGAGTAATGTACAGCTTCGGCAAGTATCGCTATATATGTGTGTCTGTGTATATATATATATATATATATATATATATATATATATATATATAGACAGGAAGCTCTAAACTTTCATGGGTAGCGAGTCGCTCGCCGGCGATAAATCGCCGATGCGAGATGGATTTTTCGAATTTAATAAGACGGCGCGCTCGCGCGCGAGGGGTCCGCTGGGGACTACCGGCTGAGCGGGCCCACCGAGGCTCAGCTCGGGCGAGGGGGGGGGGGCGAGGAGGCGAAGCAAATAAACGATCGAAATAAACTATCGGAGGAGCAGGAGGAGGAGCGGCGGCGTTGCTGGAGAGGGGGGGGCAGGGGATATTACTTCGAGAAATTCAGATAAGATTTCAGTTTCGTAAATATGCGATGACGCGTGGATAAGGGCGTATGTGTGCGCGGCGCGGGGGCGTTCGCGGGCCCGATGTGTAATTTAATAAGCAAACGCGCCGAGCGCTGAAAGAATCGCGCAATGATAAATTTGCGGCCTTGAGCTGGGAATGCGCCGCGGAGGAGAAAAGTACACGCGAGAGGGTGCGCGCGCGTCGAGAGTACAGCTCTCGAACGCTTCTCTCCCCGCTGGTCGTTCCCTTATACGGCCGCGTGCTCGTTCCCCCGCCCCGCCCCCCTCTCGCGCCCCAAACTCCCCGCTCCGCGCCCGGACCTCCTCCCTCGCGCGCTCGTCCATAAGCGTATCGGCGCAAGGTCGCTTCGAGCGCGTACGGCGCGGGCCCGCTGCGCTTCGGTTTCAAGGCGCGCAGATTATTCCGGGCTCGATTGCGCAATGCGCCTGCGCGGAGGACGAACAAAAGCGGGGGGAAAATGTGTACTGCGCGCTCGGCAGCTCGTTACTCACGGGCTACGATCGACTTGGGCAAATATTAACCAACCGGCGTCGTTCGGTTGTAGAAGTGCCCCACGGCAATTTTGGGTGCGCGAAGTCTTCATTAATTTTGCGGGCTGCTGATGACGAGTCGCGATGCTCGCTTATCTCCATTATGCCGTTGTTAACTGCACCGACAAACATTTTTATCGGTCTTACAAGTTTTAGAAAATTTAATAATTATACAATGTCAGCCAGACTGTCCTTGTTTTGAGTCAGCTCCGTAGAATATAAAATAATAAAATATAATAAAAAACTACTTCCTCACCGGTCATAGCTCATTAATTGGAGAATATTGCATTATCTAGATTGAATTTTGAATACATCATCAAAAAAGATATGCTTGTATAAAATATTTTTTAAAAATACGTCTTTGCAATTTTATCGGAATGTTTTGTGCTCGATCGTCTCGATATTTTTCATCCCAATCGTGATAGAATAAAATTTACAAAAGTAATAGAGTTAAATAATAAATTGAGATTTTTTGATATTAATGTTATTATACGTGATAATAATATAATAGTATAGGAAACTAATATAGGAAATAATTAGTATAGGAAAACTACTTTTTATGTTAGGTTATTAAATTTTAACCCATGACACCAATTTGGGAATAAGATAGGTAAAATAAACGGGGTCATTGACAGAGCAATTAAATTGGCGCAGAAAGATTTTAGCAAAAAATAACTTAAAGTTGGTAAAAGAGTTCACCAATTTATTACTGCTGATTCTTCTGCTAACTTTATAGAAAAAATGACTGTGTAGAGAGCAAACAAATTATTTATCAGAAGTAGATAAAATTAGAAATAATACGATTTTTGTTCTAGCAAGTTTACAAGGTTTATGGGAAATAACTAGATGTAATTTTCAAAAAAGCATAATGTACAAGTTTACTTAAAAAGTAATAATAATTTAAGTAATTTATTTAGCTATTGTAAAAATAAAGGTAAAGATGCTAATTATATCAAAGCAAAAGTAGTGTAGAAATTAAATTGCAAAGGTTTTCGCAAATATTATATCACACAAACGTATAGATATTCGAAACAAGATCATTCTTTTCTAATAATACTATATTTATTATTTTTATTTTTATTATTTTACAGTATAGTTTTATTTTTTAATTTCAATGTTTATTATTTCAGATTCTACAGGGGTGATTATAAATTACAGCCTGATTTTCATGATATATTATAATCATATTATTTAATAAATACTGTAAGAGCGATAGGCATATTTTTTAGTTGAATTTTTCAAAAAAAAAAACATTTTAGAAATACTAGAGCATAATTCAAGTACCGAAGAAAGAAGATCCGGCGCACGAGAGCTTGAACGAAATTCGTGAAATTTAAAACAAATCGTGAAATAACTAAAAAATCAATAAAGAATTTTTTGATTTATTTCTCAAATGAAATATGTCCTGCATAAAAAATGTAACTGTGAGATTGCATATTTTTAATACGATAATGTTAATTACATTCATTTACTAAAATATGAATAAGTGAAAAAAGATAATATTAGATTAAATAATTTTGGTTTTATGTACTTTGTCTCCAAAAGATGCGATATTTTCGGAGAACATTTAATTAAAAAACGATCGCCGTATCAGTGGAATATGTATGATCTAAAATGAGATTCTTTTCTTAGCTCGTTATATGAAAATCTATTGTTTGTCCCACGAATAAGACGATCGTCATGAATTTGAGATATTTAAGAGATTATAAATTTTAGAGATAAAATACGTTTAGCTGAAAAAAAATATTTTGATACGTTTTACTAATTTTTTTTAAAGTTTTTTAAAAATTTGTAATATTTTCCGAGATATATGCGGTAAAGAAGAATCGAAGGATTTGTGCGCGGTTTTTTCATATATATATTTTCTTTCGTTGATAGAATTAAATCGAAAGAAATTATTTATCATATTTGTAAACAAAGTAACAAACATCGTGTAAAATCACTGTTACTATTATAAAAATTTTAAAGTATACCCTTTTGAATATATATCCGAAACGAATTAAAAAGTACTTTAGTGGCTTTTCACTCGTTTCGCGGATTATGAATTAGCATTCTAATGAAAGTTTGATATTATTAAATATTAAAATTATTTTTGTCTGCAAAACCAGACGAAGCCGGATGCCAGTCAGGTGTATTTGATACGACTATGCGCCGATTCCTTAGTTACGGCTGTGTGACCAGCAGAGGCACGACCAAAGTTTCTTTACTGTTTGAATGACTAATTAGTTATCCATGTATATATCTATACATGTATATATATATATATATATATATATATATATATATATATATCACGAAAGGACTAACGGTCGAAGTTCAATCGTGCGCGAATCTCGATAAATCCCCCAAGCTCTCTCCCTCTCACACACACATCCACACATACAGCCACACACACATGTACATATATACATATACATATACACACATATATATATATATATATATATATATATATATATATATGTATGGGATTCGCAGCCGTGTAATAGTATCGCGCGCAATATTGCCCCAGCGACGCCGACGCGTTGGTGGCTCCAAGTGCCGAGAAACAGTTTCCACCGCCGTTGGCTCGATTGTCAGTTTGCAAGTGGCGGCAGAATGGGCGGCGCGGCGACCGAGGGGCGGGAGCGCGGGCGGGGACGGGAGAAGAACTACTTGGCATTATGAGCACGGCGCGGCGCGACGAGGGTGCTTTTATTGTGGAGCCCGCGAGCGCGCGCGCGCGCGCGAATAATGCGCTAAGCACGCGAGGCATGTAACGCGAAATGTAGGGAAGGGGCGAGGGGGGGGGATGATAGGGAAGGAGTTTAAATATCGGTCGGGCGCGCGGGAGGACGGCGCGCCCTCGCCTCCCTCCCAACCCGCCCCGCGCGAGGCCCGCGACTTTTATGCAGACTGCAGCGCGAAATAGTTGGGCTAAGTTCGCGGGTGTCAACCGCCTCCCCACCCCAGCGCGCCCCGCCCAGAGAGGGGTCGCTTTAGTAGTTTCTGCTGAATTGCGATTGGGCCGTAGTCGCGGCTCGGCTCCCGCACGTCTGCCTCGTTTCGTCGAACTTAAGGGCGGCCGGGGGGCGAGGGGGTAGCCGGGCGACCGCGAGAATTAAGCGCCCGCGCGCCTTAATTCCGCGCCCGTCCGCGAGTTCCCTGGTCTCGCCCCCGCCCCCTTCACCGCCGCGGCAGTCTGCGTTTTCGTTTCTGGCGCGCGTACGCGAAAAATAATAAACTTCTCCGAGGGTATATTTTGTGAGAGTGTCGCGGAGCGCGTGTACGTGATGCGTGGCTTCTCCCCAACCCCCACCCTCCCTCTTCCCTTACTCGATCTTCGACATTCGCGCTGCAATTTAGCTTCGCTCTACTAATCCGTCGAGAAATTTGAATGTGATTACGAATGGAATTTCAAGATTCGAATTGAATTTTGAGATCGAAATCTTAAGGAATTCGAACATGAAAGTATGTCAAAATTTAAAAAGGAAATGCATGCGGTTTTCTAATAGAAAATTAATCGGAAAATCTTAGTAGAAGCTTAATAAGATGACAATGTGAATAGACACAGTTTTACGCTAAAAAAGATTATCTCTCAAGCACAAAAAATATCATCAATAAGAATGAGGTGTCACCCATAATAAATACATTATAAAAAATTAATCTTTTCTATATTATTGAAAATAAATGACTAATCGTTGTATGAAACTAAATGAAGTTTTAGTCATTTCTAACATTTATAATGAAATAAAAGATTTCCGCATATCTTGTATAACGAAGATCTCTGGAAGGATGAGATGTGTGAATCCGTCCAGAATCATTTGCTTTTATTCCAAAGCGAGAAATATGTAACGACCCCGGACGCGATTCGGACCTGAATCACGCGCGTCCTCCAGACAACTCGCATCGAGGATGCGTTAAACTACGTTCAGCATCGCCTGTGACTTGCACGTTAATAAGCGACGAAGTGATTAATTACAAATCAGCACAAGTCAACCGCGTCCAGTGAAGTGTCGAAACGACTTCGAAACATTTCTTCGCGGGCTTTTATCGAATAGATAGGACTCGCGCGGACGTTCTCTCTAGAAAGGGGATGCAATCGGCCACGCTCCCAGAGCTTTGTAAATCGCCTGCCTTCTACTTCGCCACTCGGGCTCTTCGGAAAACAGCCCCGGGCACGTTTGCAAACGCTACAGAAACAAAGAGCTCGCGAACTCCGCATAATTCGCGAGTGCGCAAAAATAAACGGGAGTGCAAGTTTATATATACACACACACACACACACACACACACACACATATATCATATATATAAATATATCTGCATGTATTTGTTTCAGTTAAACGCAAAAGCCTCATTATGTATATCTGAAATAAATAAGGATTATTTTAAATTTATTTTTGCCGTATCCTATTGGGCCGCTGTCGAAATAATTACGACGAGCAGAAAGTGCAGTCTTGCCGGAGCCAGTCCATTTCTACTTAATCATTTAGCTGGCGCGAGCGCGCCCGCGCCCGCGCTCCTCTTCAGCCGCCTTCATTAAGTTTCCGTTAAATTGCTATCGCGGGCGAATACTTCATTGGACGGCGACTTCGCGCTTCGTAAATCCCGATTTTAATTTCAATGCGAGCCCGCGAACGCGGCAGGGCCGGCAGGAATAGGGAATAATTGCAAAATTATATGAAAACTTACGCAACGTTATTTTTCGATTTACCGTAGGTAAAATGAGTTAAATGGAAAACATTCCGTAATAAAGCTTCGGCGTTTATCTTGCTACGCGCTGAACTTTTAACTTTCTACGATGTACGAAACTAGCGCCGTAAATGGGCAAAACTCGAAACTATATGGATAGACGGGCGGAGGTGTACTTAGCTGTACAGCAATATTCGCAAATATAATGGAATTTGCACGCAAGAGATTAAAATCAATTAAAATACCGAAAAATACTTCTTCAAATCTTGCGATTCAAATCATCAAATTCTGAAGGAGATTTATCGTCAGTGTATGAAAACAGACTTTAACATATTACAATCAGTCTGTCCTAGTCGATATAACAGAATATTATAGTCAGCAACGATACCATAAACAAAGATTTAAAAATAAGTAAAAATTAATATCTTCTAAAGATATTAAACAGGTATATGTATCATTGTACATCAATAAATTACATATTAAATTCCTCGCCTATTCTCGGATTCACATAAGCAAGTCCATACATCGACAAATACAAACATAAAACTTGACTCACTGTAAATTAAAGCAGCAGCTCAGTCATAAATATGGTTCTTCTATGCTAATATAAATTAATTGAAATTCTCAAATAACCGAGTATGAGCTTGAAATAAGCAGACATTCATATCTCCGACTATTGCATTAATATCCGAATCGATGCGCCTTCAACTCGGTGGCCCTTCGACCTTCCCTCCCAGGCCTGAGAAGCGACAAAGTTGCAGTGTCGCACGTAACTCTCGTAAATGTAGTTTCGAAAGAGAAAACAGGCGAGCCGCTTTACACACATATATATATATATAGCCAGCTCATCTCGGAAATTCCTCAGCCCCCCCCCCCACCGCAGACCCCTTTATTTTGAGATTGGGCCTCGAGCAAAATTAATTCATTCACGGGCGTGTATGAGCGCGCCGGGGGACGGAGGAACACACTTATAAAGCCTCCCCCCCACCCCGCCGCCGCTGCCGTGCGTAACGGTGCATCCTTGATTAGTTCGCGCGCGCACGGGCACGGGCACGCGATTACTCGCGCGCGAGCATAATGCGGCTGAGAAATAGCCTCCCGCGCGCATACACGTAAGACGTAAATTCGCTTAATTCCACCAAATATATATATATATATATATATATATATATATATATATATATATATATATACGTGACCACTATTACATCGCACCAAAATGGGTTTCGAATAAAAGCTTAATAATTGGTTGATATCAAAATTGCGAAGCTAATCTGAATTTTTAGCGAGACGGAAAATTATTCGTATGAGTAGCGTGAGTAGTAAATTTAATGCCAATAGGATATGAATAAAAGCCGATAAAAATGAGAATATTAGGCATAATTGTAAAGATAATCGCGGATCTAACAGTTGCTGGCATTCGATATATTTATAGATTTTACAGTGAAAAGTAGAATAAAGACAGCCTTCTTTAAGATAAAATAATAGAGGATAAGACGGCGATCGTAAGTTTTACGGGCTTAACTCGAGCTCCTCGTTACGCATTTAGTCACAAAAAAAAAAAATTAACAGTTACTCTAGTCCGATTTTATTCTGCCAGTCCGTAAAATTAATATTTATATATAAAACTGAGAGAATCATTTTTAAGTTATGTAAAATTAAACGCGGATTTACTTCTGAATTCGAAATCAGCATCAATTAAGAATTTTACTTTTAAGACCCACGACCGATCCTCTAAATTTATGTACGTTACTCTTTGAGTTCTTTTCCGCGGTATTTATCTCTTTGTGCGTCGTCCTTAAATACGAATATATTAGTGAGTATCTATAAGTTCATAATCCAGTCTGCAAAAAAAAAGGTAGCGTTGACTCTACAAATAATTATAACCCGCATTTACTTCGTTTAAATTTTTCGCTAAATAGTCTATTGTAATTTTTTTTTTTTTTAACATATCCGTCGAGCTACTTTTACAGCGGCAAAAAGAAAATCGAATAATGCCGTAGCCCTAGTACAGTATATAATAACCGTCCCGAATTGATGTCCCGGACACAACTGTTACAAAACAGCCGATAAGCTCATATCTCGACATGTACGCGGGTTGGGAGGGGGGAGGGGCGCTTGTAAAGAGCCGCGCTTAGAGGCTTGTTCAGCGGGATATCCGGCGCGCGGACTGGGAAAATGAGCCGCGGCCTTTACTGCTCGCCCGTGCGCGTTCCAATAATTTTCCCGATCTCGCGGGAAGACGCGCGCGAGACGTTACAGCGGGACTGGGGGGGGGGGGAACGCGTCGGCTCTCGTTATATATTTACGACGGGAAATGGCGTATATTTCATGCCCGGCGGTTTACCTTTGATTATTATTTACAATTTCCATTTCGCTTTTAACCTTCCATTTTGTCCGCGAGGCGGACGTACCCTAAGAGACATTTAAGTAGAAACGCTGCCTCTTTGATGTTTCGTCGGAGGGGGCTCTCGGGCCGCACTCCTTATTTAAATAATACAATGCTCCGCTAAATTACGCTTATACCCGTTAAGTATTTGTTTAACTTTAATTTTTCGGATCTGATTCGATTAACAATAGAGATAGAACATCTTCTTAAAGAATTGATCGATATGATTAAAAATTGGGAAATAACGAAAAGGACGCGTGCGATAATCCTGCTGTCATATTCTCGTCCAGAGAATAAAATGGCATTATTTCAGTAATTGAAACGCTTTTAAATATTCCGATTTCTAGATAATTAATTGAACAAAAACAAATATAATGCGTAAGCATTAGAACGTATTATCCGACCAAAGATATTTATGGCTGTATAAGATTGCTTCAAGATTGAAAATGAGAAAAGGTTTTAGGTGGCCGTGTACAAAACGTGAACTGCACTATCGATTAACATAATGTAAACCAGCATCGCGATTCCGATGTTCCAACGTCGATCGCAATTTTTCAGCCCGACCTGGAGAATACAAATTTAGTAATAAAAAAAAAATTACTGTACGATTAATCATATTAATAATAAATACTAAAAATTAGCATCCAGAATAAACTTGCACGATTCGATTTGACATAATAAATATATACATGTAATTGCTGGCACACTCTGGTGGCCGATGCGAATGACTGTTTGACACTAATTTTCCAACAGTTTCTGCGTGCAGACTCGCGGTCAGCGATACGAGCAAGGGAGAAGAGTATGAAAGTTTATACATGGCTGAATTGGAGAATATATATATATATATACCTATAGATACATGTGACTCGGCAGGGAAGGATGAATCGATCGAGGCGAGACTCGGCGTTATTACAGTACGACACTGAATTACGGCTTCCTCGGCTATCTCGAAGGCCTCCCTCTATCTTTCTTTCGCCTTCTCTCTCTCACCCTCCCTCCCACCCTTGGCGCGTCCGTGCGATGTTCGCAGCGCGCTCGCGCATGCATGCACGGCGAGCCCGCAGACATACAATCCGGGACAAAAAGATGGTGGGGGGGAGGGGGAGGGGTAGAAGATCGGCCCCCAAGATTTATCGTAACGGAATGCCGAAAAACGCACGGGGCATTGCCTTTTTTCCCCACCTGACGCTCGCTCGACCTCGCTCACATACCCAAATACACGCGCACACAGAGTGAGACTGACAAATATACACATGCAAAATTCTCTTCTCCTGCTCTCTTCTCCTTCTGCCTCTGCCTCTTCCCGAGCCGCAGTATCTCTCTTTCTCTGCCTGGCGAGGCAAAAAAGCGAAGTAAACAAAAAAAAAAGATAAGGTCAAATAAACTCTTGTATTTACTTTAGTTTAATTTGCAATAAATATGTGAGATTACTCGGGAATAAATTGGCCGCGAAGGTCCCCATTCTGCCCGCTGGCCTCTCTCCGCGCTGGCGTTCCGAATAATCATCATTGTCTCAATTAAATGTATAACTTCTTGTTTCGCGCTCGACGACCCGCACCTTTGTTTTTAATCCAATTACCACGAAGTTATATATCGGTCTGTTGTTTTAACCGCGAGCCCAGCAGCTACATATGCGTGTGCATAACAGTAAAGAAACGTTATTTTAGCAATGACAAGCAATAAGAAGTAACGAGAATTTATCCACAGAAATAAATGCTATCGCCGACGTATTTTACTATCTGCTGTGTATTTTTAGCGTAGGGAAAATCGTAAAGGAAATCTCGATAATTGCTTAGCGATAAAAATAATGAGACTGGCAAACGCTAGAAATTCGACTGGAAACCAACGACTTAATTCTTGGTTAATTTATTTTTTTAATGTGAATATTAACGCTTAACATACCCTGTTTTCTACATAATTTTTTACTACATAACCTTTCGTTTCTTTTAATTGTAAATTAGTATTATGGGAATAATCATAAACAAAATATAATTAAAATTCTTAAGTAATAATTTTTTATATCAACTAGTCATATAAACATGTAAAATCTAATTAGGCAGCGTATGCTCATCTCTTGGCTTCAAAAATAAAAGTTACTTTACATTAACTAGAATAATAATTACAATAATCCTTTTATTAGTTTGTGAATAGTACCGACTGAAGAGTAAAAGAATATCATTGCGGTCCGTGCCCGTATGTAAAGGGAAATGTAACGTGAAACAACTACGATAAACTAATTAAAAATAATGGATACGACGATGCTTTGTTTTGCGCTCTAATTTACAGGATTTATCAAAAGGAAATTCTTCGAATTATTCATCGACATATAACAAAATACAACAAAAAAATATGAAAATGAAAACTCGTAATTTCAAAAGGATAACGTATCTTATGAATAATTTGGGGACTATAGGCTCTTGAAAATTTAAGCTCTGCCAGTATTCATGATAAAATTAGAAGACTCAAATAATAATAAATTAATGATCAATAATATTATTTAAGAACGATATTTAAAAAATAATTAAAATTATCTTTCAACTCGGTCTAAGATAGAAGACTTGCGTCACCCGAAACGCTTATGAAGCATGACTCGTTGAATAAAATTTACTTTTTTCTATTAAGTATCTTAAATAATTTACTTCTTTAGCTATCACTAATCAGCTCTTGAATGTTATAATTTAACACAGTTTATTTACTATTTCCATAACGATGTTTGTGTAGCGTTTCAATATAGATGCACGAAACCGTATATCTCATTTTCCTTCTTCTATCTTCCTCATTCATTCGCGTTGTTAGAAAATTAATAGATCATTATAGTATTAAAGCAATATCAGATATCCCAAAACGTGCGTATCCTTTTGGAAAAATTTTCCAGCTCTATTTTACAATTTTAACTCCCGCGCCCTGCCCTCGCATTTTACGAGCCTCGTAAAAAATTAAACACGTTCTATTTCCGAAGCAGCTGCGGGCCGTGTAAAACTCCTCCGTTGTCTACTTTTTCTTACTGCTGCCCTCCCCCACCCCCGGCTGCTCTTTCAATGAGTCGTCGAAAGCTCACCGCCCAATTCCGAAGGCTTTACGGCATTTTTCCAGGGCACTCGGCAGAGGTAAAACAGACGGTACCGAGGGAGATTTATCGCGCGCGAATACGGCGCATTTCCATTTGTTTTTTAATTTGCTTATCGACCCTCGCGATTCCATTCTCGGGCATTAGCGACGGCTCGACAAAATTTATTTCGCCCCCCTGCAGCGGCGCGAGATTTTATATTGGCTTTCTTTTAATTTTATGAGCGGCCGCGGCTTCCGCCGCGGGAAAATCCGGAAACAATTTTGCGCGGGGAAAAGTTTCGCGAATGAAAAGGATTTGTTCTCGGGCACCGCGAGCCGGCACCCTCGTCTTGGCACGCCAAGTTCCACGTTTATATATATATATATATATATATATATATATATATATATATATACAAGCAAAACAATGCAATGACTTATAGCGTGTATAAGCCGAGGTTTGCTCATTAGTGCCTTTGTTGATTAGGGACCAGGATCGTGATTTAACGTTATTAAACTAGCGATTCAAAGCGAAGTCTTATATCTTCAAGTAGACAGCGCTGAATATTTCACGGTCGCATAGGCTGAGATACTAATAATAGTAGAAGTAGTAGTAGTAGTAGTAGTAGTAGTAGTAGTAATAATAATAACAATAATAAAGGGCCAAAGAAAAAGCATCTGCAAACATTACAATGGCCATTTGTCAACCGAAGATTAGTTTTACCGCTGCGGAACTCCATTTGTCACTGTCTATACGGTCGAAAAGCCGTAAATTTCGCGGGTCGAACAAAATATGACTTATACCGCGGGGCTCTCCCCCCCCCCTCAAATCAAAATGCAGTCTTTCAAAAAGCCGGCTTTGAATAGAATTATTTTAGACTAATGCACTATTATGGCAGCGAATCGAACGTCATTCCGAATTCCATTCCGAGATTACCGAAATGCTTTTTACAATATATCGTACCTTTTCACGCCGAGTCTATGCGATTCGTTAATTTTTCTTTTTTATTAGATAATAGGGTCGATTATACGTGCCTTTTTTGCGTAAGGCACAATGAATTAAAGCATACTTTTATCCTGTTTTAAATAAATGCACAACCTGTCTTGGCAATTAAAATGTAAATAAATTAAATTGATAATTAAATAAAATATGAAATCTCGATGTTGTAAATTAGTATACCAATAAGTATAAAATGAATCAGGAATTTTTTTTTGATTTTTTAACAAATTAAGAGGAAATTGATGAACTTGAACAAAACGTATTGTGTTTATAGTACTAAAATTTATCAAAAAAGATAAATATTCTGTTTATAATATAATATATATTTCAGTTTTTTTTGTATATGTTTATGAAGAATTTCGAAGATAAAGGCGCGTTTATAGAGACAAATGTAGCGTTTTAAGCTAAGATATAATGTATACTCATGTCGACTGTTGTGCATTAAATTAATAACTATTTTTATCGGTCGGACGGTCTTTATACCAATTGTCATTATATTATCATAGTATCTTATTGTCTAAAGACTGTAAAGCCGACCAAAATAATTATTAATTTACTTAGATTAAGGTTTACTGCTATTTACATTCATAAAGTACAACATTAGTACAGAATATTTTTGAAGAAAGGTGCCTTTTCCTTAAAGTCCACTCAGCCGCCGAATTACAAGACACAATGGCGCCGAAATTGTCCAATATTATTCATTAAGTTATACTTCGATAAAGTCCCCAGCCCACGGCTGTGTAAAACGGGAGGATGAATTTTTGAAATCCCTTCCTTGGACTTATCCGGAAAGTTGAAAGTCCTCCTTAAGACCGACAATTCTCGAGATTCCCGGGGAAATTATGCATTGTACTGCCGATCCCGGAGAATATCCGTATAATTGACCGTCATTTATACATAGAGAGAGAGAGAGAGAGAACCCTCGCCTCCCAGGACGGGAGAAATGCGTTACATAGAATTTAGCTGGCCGCGAGGAAGTTCCCGCGAACGAGACGGAACGAGCGAGGAAAGAAAATGCGCGGGGCTGGTGTATATAGGGCAGAGGGATGGGGATGTATCACAAGTCGAGCGTCTCTCTCTCTCTCTCTCTCTCTCTCTCTCTCTCTCTCTCCGACGTTGTAATGCATTAGAGCCGAGCCGCGGATGAGACCGACTATATTATACGCTGCGCGTTATAGAGCGCTTTGCGATCGTTAGGCACACTAGCGTCGTCGGCCTTTCGCCTGCCCCATCGCGCACACGCTAAATACCTCATTACCGCCTCGTTATGAGCGGCGCCTCGCTTCCACCACGTTGTCGGTATCTCTGTGTGTGTGTGTGTGCGCGCGCGCGCGTGCGTGCACAGTGGAAAGAAGGCGCAATGGATCCAGCCACGCGCGAAACGCGGTCTGACTTAATTTATTCGCCCCCTCCCCCCATTATAAATGTCAGTCAATTAATTTCTAACGTCAGCTCAATTTCCATTCCATTTTCCATACTAAACGGCTCCTGATTGTCGTAGCTCGCCTCAAGGCGAGTCCTTCCATATCCTTATCCCGCACTATTAAAATCCACGGATTCATTGTTTGAGCATCGTCTTTTTGTTTTTGGGAGGTGGAATCACCGGGTGGCTTAGGGCTAATCATTCACAAACTATTTAATATTTTTCAAAAAATGACAGACTCGACACAGTCACCTTGATTAAATTATCTTTTTTGTGAAAATATAATAATAAATGATAAAACGGTCAAAGTATACATTTGAAATTTGGCTGGAAGAAATACTTTTTAATATTGAACTTCGCACAATGTAAGTATTTCAGTTACGGATTACAACTAAAAATTAGTAGATCGTTTAACTATTACAAGAGTAAATTAATAAATTTTATAATTTCAGTATTGCTTTTATTTTGATTTTGTATTCTTCTAAGAAGTGGAATAGTAATTTTGACGTCATTTTTCAACAAATTACTTACTTATCATATATCAATTAATTCCATAAAATTACTAACTATTTTTATCAGTGTTACAATCTGTATACAATAATATACTATGATAATATTATGACAGTAAAACTGTGCTTGTCTAGAATTACGACGCAAGAATGAATTAATTGCCTTTTATCGAAAAGAAAGGTTTCACTCACAGTACCTGTACTATTGAATATGCATCAACAAAAATTCTATTGTTCGAAGAGACTAATTTTTCGACCATTTTTCGATCACCTTTCTACCATACAAAATCAAAAAGTCTAGAATGTTAATCAAAATCTGACAAAAACTACGATGTACACTATATCAAGCACAATATGTATTTTTACTAAGGAAAAAAAGGAATTTTTAAGGAAGGCAAAGGAAGGCTTATAAGGAAGAAAATGACCATTTCTATTGTTAATAATGTCGAACTATTGAAAACCAAGCAAATGTACGAGAACGAACAATGATCATGTATTGACCATGACATATTGCGTACTCAGCTAGGCCTCATTTCAAATTTTCGATTTCGTCAAATTATACGTAAATGGCAGCCTTTAAAATATCAACTATCAGTTTGCTTAAGATATCGCACTCGGCAGCATCAAAAAAATAATACAATGAGAAATAACTTTGAAAGTTTTTCGCGCACGTAGCGCACTGGAAAATGAAGGGGATCAAATTTTCACATAACTTCAAATTTCGCTTTGAAATGTTGAAAAAATTTTCGGAACGGGAAAAATAATGTTCACGCTGAAAAAGCAAGTTTGAAAAGTCATTCGTCTATTGCATTGCGTGCATTGTAGTGTAAGTCACATTTTCATTCTGAAACAGTTCATGAAAAATTTAAATGAAAGAAACATAATTTTTTTCTCAGATACAATCACGGCATAATCAAAGCAAGTTCGTGCTCTAACATTAGAAAAATACGTATCAGAAAAAAAGTTAGTTTCTTATGTCCCGACTAAAACCGTTAAAGAATCTCTTGAGTGCAACGAAAGTAAAGTAAGTGCAGTAATGAAAAAATGCTCATACTTTACAAGTACGCTCTATTAATACTTTTTGAGAAAGAGCGCTTGAGAAAAATACTAAAAAAAAAAAAAAAAAAAAAAAAAAAAAATACTTTATAAAATGTACAGTCGGATAAAAATTTTAAACGCAGAACGCAGGAGAAACCAATATTTTAGGGTTAAAGTCGTAAAAGCAAGAATTTCAAAAATAGATTACTTAAAGCTACTTTCAAGGCGGATAACGGCTGATTAAAGTTTTCAAGATAAAATTGCGGTATATGTACGGCGAGTAGAAACTATGAAAAATCTAATACGGCGCGCCTTGCCGTGCCCGGTGCGTATCTACTTACGCCAGATGTGCAGATGACGAAGTAACAACTTTAACTATTTTTCTCAACTTTAAACGAGTTTTGTGTGTAAGGTATTTTTACTTTATCTCGCTCGAATCAATTTCTTCCTTTAGTTTTTCCTTCGCTGAGCCGATAATAAATATTTTCTATTTATCTCCTTCACCGAGATAGCTAAAATGTATACAAAACTATGGGGAAATTCGGGGGGCCCTCGAGCAAAGTCTTAAAAAAGTTATGAATTCGTAATAACGCGCGCATCGATATAGCCCTTATAAAAGGTTTTTCCGAATCGGCATAATGTTTTTCTGAAAAATAAAATCTCACGAAAGTTTTTCGGTTTCATTGCAAGGTTTATCGACACCTAAAGCTGCTCTAAAAAAAAAACGAACAGAATTTCTCGCTAGCCGGTCGTTAAAGAAACAGATGCAAGCTGCGAGTTATCCGAGAGTATAATATAAATTAAATTATTCGTTTAAAATGGCACTAAATGAGCGAGAAAATGGAAAAGATTAATATGCGTATATAGCACGAGGCCATCTGTTTAATATGATAAGTTAGTACCGAAAGATACTCCTCCATATAATCTGGGCATTTAATATTGAGAAGACCCTTAAGCCAAAACGGAGCTAAGAGATGAAGATTGAAATTTGATGGAGAAAGACGGCTCGCGCGCGTACGCGAATGAAGCATGGGAGCGAGATAAAAGGGGGATTCGCCGAGAAGCCGCTGCCGCCGCTGCCGCCGCCGCCGGTAAATGGTCCGTCCGTCGAGGGATGGGGCTCACTGATAAGTTCGAGGCAGCCGGAAAAGCGACGCGCTTAATGCAGCCAAAAGTCGGCCGCGAGCTGCGGGCGAAAAAAGAACCGCGAGCGCTCTCTTCTCTTTCTCTCTGTTTTTTCTCCTCCTCTGTTTTTTTTTTTTTCGCGGAAAATTTACGATCCGAGCGCGCTCCTCCGCGCGTCATCCAGCACGTAAACTCGCGCGTCGCTCGTCTCCCCCTCCCCCGCCCGCCGCTGTGCTTTCCGCGCCGCGCCGCCGCGGAGAAGAGGACGGAGGTAGACGTTTGCGCGCCGGTGCCCCCTGATCCGATGCATAACGCGCTTTGAATAACGCAAAGCGCGCGCATCAGGGAAATGAGTTCCAGGAAAGTTTCCGAAGCAAGCCCCGCGCCGACCGGACGAAGATTGATTAATAGTCGCTCGCAGATAGCTCTTCCCGGCCCGCCCCCTCCCCTCACTCTCTCACTCTCCTCTCTCTCTCTCTCACTCTCATTCCCGCTCCCCTCCACGCCTCTCTTTCTCCCTCGATTCCGAACGACGTAGCAGCTCACTGACTCCGCTCCTGTGACCCAACTTTGTCCCCTCCGCCCCCGCTCTCGTCGTTTCCGCATTCAGCGGTCTCTTTTTCGCTCTGTCTCAATTCGGTCTCTGGATCCGCGGCTCTATTTATCTCGCCGGCCCCTCGATCGAGCTTCCCGGACGAATTCGGATTCCGGCTCGAGTCCCGCTTTTTGCGGGTGGCCTCCTTCACTCTCAGCCAGGGCCGGATTTACATAAGCGCGCTTAGGGATAGAGCTCCGAGGGCCGCCGCACACCCTCGCTAAATATTCATATTATCTTTAATAAGATATTTTTAATGGACTTAAAATCTAGCATAGTCTACGCACTGTCTACGATAGAAAATCTAGTGGCTTTTTATTTTGTAGTTGAAAAAATTATATTCACTGACTCGGATGCAAGCTGTTAAATTACGATAAAAACTTAGGATTTTGTAAAATCGAAAATCCGTATATCGAATTTCATTCGCAAGTCGGCTTCAATGAACACTTAAAAATATTACTCGGCATCGTTCAAATCCTTTACTTTTTAAGAATTTATCTAGTTATAATATCGTATAAAATTAAATTAACCATTTCATGTATTAGTCTTAAGTGGCTCTCCATATCAAAATAAATGGGATCCTCGGTTCTTCGCCACGTACATCGCGCAATTATACTTTCTGGACTGAAAGCCTCAATTTGTAATATTTATTTTGTTCTTTTTTTACGCAACGCTCGAGATTGACTGACAATAGCATAATAAATCAACTATTTCTTTTTATTTTATTAAATCACTACTTGTTAGCATGGACGACGATTATTGAATCTAGTTGTTGCATGCAATTATCAGTCCTTTAATGACATACGCGTGAACGTCTAACATTCAGATAATCTAACATTCATAATAGGTCTAATATTGATATGGTCGGCGAATAATGCATCAAAATTTCGTAATTTTTATACTTTCTATCGATAGCTAAATTGTTATCTGCATCTAATACAAACGATATTGTATTAAAAATAGAATTTATCTAAGCTTTAAGTTAATAAATGTTCGATCTAGTATGTACGTGTTCCTCTAAGCCGCTTGCTAGCCTTATCAGTAAGATTATCTCTTTTCTTGAAAGTACGGTGAAATATCTTTATTGGATATTTATACAATGAAGGACGCTGTTATACTTGGGAGAGGAATCATCGATAGATATTCATATTTGTATTTAATATGCGTGTTAGAATCCATTTACAAAATACGAATACGAGGTTTTCATGTATAAGATAATGTTTTAATATTGAAGTCCATAAGAACTTTTTTAATATGATTACTTAGTAGCAGATTTCGAATATATTTATAATCTTATAACAAGTAAAATAGCATTCCTTGATTAATAAGTATCGAACAATTAGATTTTTACGTTGAAAAACGGTTTAACTATCGCCTTAGTAAGAAGCCCAGCAGATTGGATTTTGGCAAAACATATACAATGAATTTAAAGTTATTTTTTGAAATGTGTTTATATTTACTAATACCTGATAATTGACAATTTAGTAATTTGAAGAATTCAAAATTGTACTAGAAACCAACAATAACTCAATTATTACTGACATACACGAATATTATTATGAAATAATTCCATACTTCCTCTGCAAAAACTCAATTAACAATCCTGCGTTAAAAATATTATGTTAGATAACACAAAAGAAACTTAAAAAAGAAAATTTTAACTTTCCAAAATATAAGAATTTTAATTAGAAATATGAAAAAAAATATAAATACAGCGGCATTTTCTTTTTCAAAGTGCACTATAAATTCAGAGAATTCAATAACATACAAGTCTAAAATTGAATAAATTTTTTGAATGTTACGTATCTCCGTACGTAATAGATAAAGTGAATTTGAAATTGTATTTTCGCGTTAGAAATATAAATGAAACAAAGAAAATAAAAATCGATCGAAAAGAAAAAAGTCAGTCAAGAAAATTTATTACAATGATATAAAAATGGCAAATTCTCTTTTTTTATAATCCTACAAAGCAGTGATTTTTTTATGTTGAATTATAAAAAAGCTACATCCATGGAGAGGAATGTTTGGTTTTCAAAAGTTATATATTATCTATTCCAATTGGATAATAAAAATTTGTAATTAAAATTAAGATCAGCATGTATCAATAAATGTTTGAAATTGGAGAGTTATTGTGTTTAATGGTTTTTTGTAATTTCATTCTATGACAATGAATTGTGAAATAATAAAAATACTTGGTTTCTTTACAAATGAAGAGTAAATAAAATCTAAAGCAGTGGATTTACAAAAGAGTGCTTTGGTATTGAAAATAAAAAAATTTGAAAATTTATTAGAAACAATTTGTATTTGAAACATTTGATTTAATAGAACTTGGCAAAGAATATATTTATTCTCTATAATTCAATTTAATTGCGTGTAATTTAAGAACGCTCAATTAAATCTTGTACAAATTTTCTTGTTCAAGAGCTCGAATACTTGCATGAATATTCAAAATTATTAAGAGCATCGTGCATTAGAAAATTTCAATACATTATCTCCTGAAACATGATTATCTTTCAACGGCCTTCACTTTTATGAGCAGCACGGTTAAACCTTTCTAAAAACATTTGTACAAAATTCGACTTTCGTGCCTGCTTTAAAAAAAAAACTGCCGGTAGTTTTATTTAAATCAACACAGCGAAAAAGGCAAATAATTCATTTCACCGTAGGTAGCAATGAAGTGACACTCGCTCATTAAAAAGTTTCAAATGCGGCTAAATAATGAGTTTTTAATCTTCCCGCCAGAAGTGCAAATTTATTGAAAATGTTCTCAGTCCGAGATACTGACGCATAAATAACTAACAAAGTTTCTGCGCTGCAAAATAAAAATAGAAACATTTTTGTCACTCAAATCTCATTAGCCCGACTGGACTGCCGGTTGCAAATGCTTTACGTCCACAGACTCCTGTAAGTGCGCTGTATTCGGAAAAAATTCAGTGAACGTTAATTATTTTATCAAAAACTGACAAATATATCAAAAAATATTTTATTCTGATTCGAACATGAAATTTAAATGGAAATATTATAATTAATAATTACAAACATACTTGTAATCAAATTTCCAAGAAATTTTAACTCCCAATTAAGTACCAATGAACTACGAATAGTGGACCAGAGGCGTTATTTTCAAACCTTCTAGGTCTGGTATTTGCTAAACTCCCCTAACATTGCGATGATATGTGCCTAAAAAAATTCCGAAATCTAATTAATTCCTACAATATTACACTCTGAGGAATTGATGCAAATATATTCAGCAAAAAATGTCGATTTGAAATCAAATGTTCATGAGCCTAAATTAAATGTTTTTCTTAAATTCACTTAATAATTAATGGGCATCTAATATAACTAATTCTTCGTTGTTCACTAAATTCCTAAATTACTAAATCGTTTCGTCCTTGTTACAGTACTGACGGCCGTAAATGCGACTCTAATCTGCTAAGCTTCTAATTGACTAGCTTGGAATTGTTTGTAAGCTTGTCGGGAGATTTCACAATATTTGGGCAACGAATTTCAACTTAGCGAGGTAACTCGAATTATCGCTAAAATAAATCCTGAGAAGTTTCATTCCCCAATTATCTCCTATATAAGCCAAGGTGAAATCATATAACTGATTGCTTACGCTAAGGCTTATAACATCGGCGGAACTTCCATCCTTCAATTAGTTGAAATATTACTATTTCTCGAAACAATGTGAACAGCAAATTTTATAAAATAAATAACTTCCATTTATCGAGAAATGAAGAATTCCTGGATTTAATCAACTAGAGATTCATCAACTTGCTTATGAATTCTATTTTTTGATGAAAAATAAAAACTTCTTTTTAATATGTCACTGCTGACGTGGTTTCAGAAAAATGAACCCACTATCGAAAGTGATTCGTAATTAAACAACTACTTGATTTGATGATTTATGCATGAATATGAGGCATTAGGGCAAATGGGAATAGTATCGTCCTCAAAACTTCATCATCCTCAATCATCGTATCTTCTACATCACGACGTGCTCCGAACCAGCCTAAACAGTTTTAAATTAAGAGCGGTATTCGACGCTTCGAAGCAGCAAAATAAGTCAGAATCATTATTTACCATGCGGCCCACTACTATAACAACGAGACATTACTTTTACTTTTACGTTACCAATACTCTTTTCCGATCGACATTGTTAAAATGTATCGGCAAAATCTAATGCACCCAGAATGTTGTGAGCTACAACGAATTTTATGGAGAGAATCTCGTATGTTGTCACCAACAGAATATCGGCTCAAAACCGTTACATACGGCATATCCTGTGCCTCCTTCCTCGCTCTGCAAAGTCTTCGAGGATTCACCGTTAACGAAGGAGCCAATTGCCCAGAAGCATCGGTCTGCCTGCGTGATAACGCGTATGTTGATGATGTTTTGAACAGGATTTGAACTGGGAAAATGGGCCGCTAATGACCCTTCGCTTGTTACTAGTACTACATCTCAAGCGAAGTCATCTGATTTCATTTAATGAATCTGTGACTACCCTGGGTTGAACCTGGAACCCTGAGTTGGACAGCGTTTCGCCGATCATGCCTAAGATTGACAGTACATTCAGGGTGATCGCTAAGAGGATTGTATCGTCCAGTTTGGCACGCATATACGATCCTCTCCCCTCCTCTTTTGTTTCCTTCAAATGACTTGAAAATCATCAAAAATCTTTGCTTTTGATAAATAAAATCTAATTTCGATTTAAAGAGAATAAATAAAAGTTAGAACAGATTTTTTTGCAAATCAATCTTCACGTACTAAACGCAACTAGTTTAATCGAATAAAAATTGTAATTATAAAGCACGTATTAAAAAAATAACAATATTAGCATTAATTTGATACGATTTGCGACGAATGTCTAAATTATCATCTGGAGGCTATTTCCATCACCCATAAATATAGTCCAATAATCAGGAATTAAGATCGGATGAAAGAAAATCCTCGAGAATCCCCGCCCCGCCCGGGATCGCCAACCTTTCTTCGCCGTGCATTATGACCGAAGTTTAAGGAGGCCATAAAATATCGAGCAGCTAGCGCTCGCGTTATAATTCGATGTATTCTCGCATCGCTCGTAATGCCGTGATCAATATGTAACGGGCGAAAGGAGCCATAACCGTGAGCGGAGGGCGTTCCTCGGCGTCTCTACGGGAGCGCATCAAGGGCTTAGGCGTGATCGACCTCCTCGTAGCCGTATACAGCCGAGTGGTTTGTCGCCCACCGCCACTTCCCCCCCCCCATCGCGGCGGCGCGGGAGGGGGGCGGCGATCGCGTCTGTAGACACGTACAGAGGAGACCTGCCGCTCCTCGAGTCCCTCTTGTTCCACGCGGCGCCGTCTTTGATGCGACGCCGCTGCTTGGCTCGGGCTCCGTACGTACGCGTCCGGGCGCGATTGAGCCGTAAGCGCGCACGGCCCCGCGCGTAATTGCCGTCATTGACGAGCCCCGTCGGCGGGCGGCGTTACCGACGGGGCGCTACGGGCTACCAGGGAGGTCCTCTCGCCTTATTGGCGCGTGGAATTGCACCCGCGCGAGAGGGGCGCATTAATTTATCCCAAAGAGAAAAGGGAAAAGAAGAAGAAATAAACTGTTGGCAAGCGCTCGACGAGCCTCGCATAACAGTCAGTCGTGTTGCGTATTAACGCGGCTGGGAGAAATTTTGAGTTGCCTGCGTATATATACATATACATGTATATTCAATTTTAAGCGAGAGCAACCGACGAAAATTTCGGCTAAGTACTTTCCATATACAAACCTGAATTGTAAAAGAATCGACAATTTAAATTTTGTAAATTAAATTTTCGCGACGCGTACTGAGCGTTCGGACCGATTTACATATTTTTAAAAAGAAAGTTTAATGACTCTATGCTCGCAAACAACTTTTAACGACTTACGCCGAATATGCATATGAAACCTATATTGTAGACGCATCTAAATAGATCGGAGTTAAAGCGTAGGTAATCAGCTTGTAGAATCAATTTTGGAACGAGAAATTTGGGCTATTTGCTCGGTTTAAGTAGTTTGATAAATAAGGAATGCAAATTGATATAATTATATATTTATTCGGTTATTCGTTGAACGACCAATTATCTTACTCTAAAAATAAAAAATAACTTGTAAGTACAGTGCTTTTTTCATATTGTGGTCACTTTCTGATTTTCGGTAATGTACGTTATTAAAGAAGCCAAAAACTGACAAATTTTTATTTATGAAAGTTTATTGCAATTTACGTTTATATTGAAAAATTCCGTTTTTATGAAGGTAAAAAAATTGTGAGAACGGAGCTTCGAACGCAAACTTAAGGAGAGTAGCGTCCATTATATAAATGAATTGCTTATCAGTATAAGTTAACATTTAGATTTAAAAAATTGAATGACAAATAAGCAAGGCTTCGTTTTTACCACAAAACATATTAAAGAAATACTGATTATTTTCGTTGACCACCTACACTCAACCATTTTCGCACACTCACGTTGAATAATTGAAATATTAATATTTTCCAAAATGTAAAATATAGCTCGACGTTTGTGAATTGGGAGAACGATTTCAAACAAAACTTCTTATACCATCTCACATATACTTTCTTTAAATGAACTAATTGAATTCGTTACTGTAAAATCAGACTGACTATAATTTTTATTATTTAATGCTTTTAGCTCTCTCAGAAATTCCCTAAATCAACCTTTGCAAATTATCATCTGTTGACTTTATACGAAATTCTCTACAAAAATGCTTTTTAATTTTTAGAACTAAAATATTGAATATATAGAAACTCAACCAAAATCAATGACGAACCTTGAATACAATGCACCGCAATAAGAGTTCGTATTTTTTACTCATATATGTGCACATCTTCAAAAACATATCGAGGAAATATAACACGATGCTTAATGAATAGAAAGATTTATTTAAAAACACTCATCTGCACCGTAACGACACATTGCTATATTATTGAAATATCAATGTACTACGCAGCAATCTAGCCTCGATCTAAAAGTAAAAACAACTACAAATCGTAGTCGGTAACGGCTTTTCTGTGAATTTGTGAACCGAAAATATATGTATGGCATTCTTTTGTAATCATAGTCAGTCGCAGATTTATTTCTCTCGAAACAAAAAATTGTCAATTTTTATAGATTTAATTCCAGATTATTATCGAAAGACTAAGTTAGCGATAATAAACAATTCTCTTTGTTGTTTGAAAGCGCAATTAAGCTGACTTACAGAAGTTCAATGTCCCAAGTGTAAACGAAGCATTGATATTTGGAAATGTGTCTATGTAAATAATCATACGTAAATATTAGTATGAAATTCAAAGCGAGGTATTATCGATGCGAAAAAATTGTGTGTAGTTAAGTAAGTAAAAATCAATTGAAAGAATACAAAGGAGTTAATAAATAAACCGGGACTCGAATTTTAACCTTGCTGTCTACAGATAGAGATCAATTACAATGTCAACCGAGTAGTATCTAAAGAAAGCATCAAGTTTCTCAATTTGAACATACTATTATCCACTCATCGGTAAAATTATAATTTCTGAGAAAAAATAATTATGAAAGCGTGACAAATTTCCGATGCAGACATATACGTGTATGGAAGAAAAAAATTTATACGACCTCTGTCTATTTCTGTAACGCAAGAAGAAATTATTAGAGCGATAATTTAGTTCACTTAATACAAATTGGAATAGCAAATGTAAAAGCCATTAAAATTTAAAACAAGAAAACGTTAAATATAAATTTTTAAGACGGGACTTTCTAAAATCATAGGAAAACCACCTGGTATTAGTTGCAGTTTCCCATTTAATAATGAACATGTCGAGAAAAACAAAACAATGTCGGTTTATCCGTGCCCAAGGCTCTCGTGTGGCAAATGGGTGTTCCGAGGAGTAAACGCACGTTATACCGAGTACAGCCGACGACCGGACAATGATCTGCCCGGATAAACTCCCCGCTTTCTTATCCGGACCCATCTGCTGGCATGCCGCTAATTAGGCTCTGAAAACACCGTATAATTTTAATAATAACGCGAATGCATTGCTTTGCATTAATTGCGACAATAATTATCCGCGTGAGGCTATTTTCAGATGCAAATAAGATACGGCCAATAGGATCTTTCCGAGCCAAAAAAAAAAACAGAAAAAGCCCGGGGAAATTTCAGCTTTTTCGAAAAAACTTCGGAAAACGACCTCGGGCTCAGTTTCCCGATAACGGTTACATGCGCAGATACACCACACACACGCAAATATCTATATATATATATATATATGGAAGGGAGAATCGATAACGTTCCCCGTGAACGCTTACCGTGCGAATTTCGAATGTCCGCGCGGGAGCGCATCGCTGTGCTCGGCGAGGCCGAAAGAAGCCCGCGGAAGGGCGCGCTGATTAAACGAACGGGTTCGGGCGCAGGATCGCGGCCCCGTTGCTCGCCGATAAGATGTAGAGATCGACTCGCCCATTCTCGGTCTATATACGTGCGCGGGCTGCCGCGTTTCCTTTTCGCCCCATATACATATATATATATATATATATATATATATATATATTCGCCCCATATATATATATATATGAAGAGAAAGAGAGAGACGTTCGACCCACCCTCTGTTCGGCGAACGTCTAATATCCTGGGCTTTGTTGCCGAGCGGCTGCTGTTGCCGTTGTCGCTTTGCGTATATCAGCGCCCCCCCCGTGTATCGAGACTATTTCCAGACTGCTGTGCGCAATCTCGAAAGTGATTCCGCGCCAGCGGCTCTCGGCCGCCGGCGTTGTTTGGAAATCGCCGAGATAATGCGAGTCAAAGGCGGTATTCTCGAGTAGATGCTTACTTTTGCCCACTCGAGATACGAAATTATTTCTGAAAAATTAATTATTTATTATCCGAATCTGTATTTTCTGCACATGGTGATTGCTAATGCATTATCGCGCAGCGTGCAGTCGCGTCGTATCTGTTACGAACCGATTTATACCGTAGAATAAGTTAGGTTATTTCGTACGAGCCAATTATTTAAAATCAATATTTAGGTCTTGAAAAATAGGTATAATAAGCTGATAATATTCGTGTAAACAGATGCGAACTTGGCGAAGGCTGTTCTGACACTAAGAGAAACTATGGGCATCGAAGGACACAACTCAAACTTATTCATTTATAGTTTGACACATTAATTTATCGTTTCAAGTATATTTAAGCAGCCTTTTATAAAATGCCATTCCTCTTTTCAATTTATGAAAACAGTGAAATTGAAAATCGTGCCTCTGCAGGTTTCATAGATTATGCAATAACCACTTAATATACAGCTTTGCCTTCGGTCTAAAAACCGTTACTTACGTACTCAAATAAGTTCGAGGCTATTGAATTTTTTTTAAATATAGTAGGTGGAATATTAAAATAAAGATACACGAAATAATCTTTTAACATGAACTTTACTTCGAACGATGACAGAAAAGACGTTTGTACAATTGGAAGGACGACACAAGACTAACTGCAGTACTCGAAATTGAAAACTCTGCAAGCCCTTGTGAGAAGCTTAAAATCTATAAGAAAACTTCAGGCATCTAAACAATAAACTCATAAATCATTTGCCGCGCAGGGCAGCAAAGACGCGGATCGTTATAAGACCCAGTGCCATATATGTTTACGTACCTTTTACGATACTGTCCATTATTTAGTTTCAAGTATTTTTGCTTTATTATTTATAGGAGGCTAAAATAATCTAACAGAGGCCTTGATGTTTCACATTCGGAAATAATTAGAAAATTATTCAATTTCGAAGAATACGAGCTGTATCGTTACAGTGGCAGTCAGGCTGTGTTTACAATTTATAGAGTTTGGAGGTTGCCGTGCGCGCCAGAAAAACCTTATCTCTTTTTTAGAAATTCAACGCACGGAAAGGGACGACGCTGTATAAACGAACACACGCCCGTAAAACGGGACATTTTTACTTTGACCCTTCCGAAAGTAAGATCGTGTATTTCATATGAATAAACAATTAGACAAAATTCGTTATATAATACTTTAATTATATAATTGTAAACTATAGAAGTACAAAAATATAGTTTTTAGTAATTAGATATCTAGAAATTTTTAATCAATTCAAACACTTTCGGAGTAGCTCATGCATTTAAATCAGTCATCCTTAAATACACGTATATAAAAAACTCACGACTAGATGTAAAAGGTACAACATACAATAAATTATTACAGAGTCAATTTTTTTAATTTAGAATAGAAAGTTTCGTCGTCAAATCTGAGTCGCGAAAGTTGTACTAATCTCAAAATAGTTTACTTCGAAAGAGTACTTTTTGACTCTGATAAGATAATCCATAAGTTTCTGCACGCACTGAAGGAGTGTATGGTTTCTGTTTAATTCCAATTAATAATTTCTGAGACTTTTATCTTGTAAAAAAATAATCCAGATAATCTGTTACATGCATAAACACTACATCGTAGATTAAAATGCACATCAATTATTGTTTTTTTTATTAACAACTTTGGCAATCCATGGACCATCTATCAGTGATAACATTTTCGACACGTTGAAGGCTCCTAATTTATCTAACACAGAATTTCTATAGATTCAATAAATTTCTAATTTCTTTCGAAGCATCAGTTACAATCGAATGAGCAGCCAGGCTATGCCGCCAGCTCCTACAACTCATTCGTGCTTTATCCGGCATAATTAGATACAGTATATATCAATATATTGATAATGATCTGAGAAAATTATCTGGAAAGCTGAATACGTATTTTGAGTTTGCATACGATTTTTCCAATGTATGCCAATGTTGATGAACCAATGAATCTTGTTCGTGTGTCGATCGGAAGGCAGGATAATTAGAAAGAAAGATAAGTATGTTGAGAGTGATCTAAATAGAAATGCAAGGGAATGTTTGTCAAAACCCGACTATATTTAGTTAGGCGGTAAAAAATACCTTTTATGGGGCAGCTGTCGATCTGAACCACGCGAATATATTCCCTTTCTCTAGAACGTGAACTAAGTCAAAGCTTTCTCGCTGGCTGAGATACATGAGAACAAGCAGTGCAACAAATGTATGAAACTGACCAAAGTGTTTGTCAGCTTGTGCACGCACCTTCCGCTGATCATCGCCAGAGCTCCAATGTGTCTAATTCTATCCGGGACATACCAGGAAACCTCGTCCCTCTTTCCCTGCTCGGCCGATTCTTCTACGTCGCACATAACGCACGAGACTAACATACTGTTGCGATAACCAGAAGTAAAAAAAAACCACCTTTTCGCCCTGCCGCAGCTCGCTGCTCCTCTTTCGCTTCTCCCTCAGTCTCCCGATGTTGTTCGCCAACTCGCGGCCCGGCTTCGATCCCGCAACGTTCGCCCCTCGTCGTTGCATAACTATCTGCTCGGGGATCAGCTTGGCGCCGCCAACGACTTGATAATTCCTGCCCTCCTAGTTTATTTATTTTCACAGGTCTGCGCAAACTCGGGCATTTGAGTTAGATAAGAGAGCGCGAAACAGACCGGATTTCTGGGGCTGGCCGAAATAATTATTTCAGTTGGGGTCGAACCGCCCGGTAACACGGAAAGGCGAAAAAGCACAGGAGCACGGAGGGGGCGAGCGCGGCGCGCGGGTCGGTGGGAGGGAAAAAAGAGTGGTCGGAGATAAATGTAGCAGATAACCGAGCCGGGGCGGCTATAAAGCTTCGGGGCTCTTCGCGCTCGCGCGCGCGCGCGAGCTCTTAACAACGGCGAGAGCTCCAGCGTCCTCTCTTTCCCCTCCCCTCGGCTTTTTCTCTGTCTTTCACTTCTAGAAAACTGCCGGCGCAGTTCATAAAAAGTTATGAATAATAAAGTGAAAAGTGTTGCCCGCTTGTAAAGTAGACGCGGCACAAAATAGTGCGTCGATATGACCCGGTGACGGAATTGCCATTCTCCGCGGCCGGAATTCATCGCCGAGCCAAGATAACTTTTAGAGAGTTTCCGGGGCAACCGCTGGCGCTGATAAAGCAAAGGGTGGGAAAATAGTCGGCTTTAATACAGTCAACGATGGACGCTGTATTCTAAATTGGAAACAGAAATTACTGTATACGACTTGTGCCCGATACGTCCAGCGCTTTTTCCATTTTATTTTCCGTCAGCCAGCGTTTACATAAACTATTACCGTCAAATACTTATAGTACCGGAGGCTTACTTTTACCACCCCATTCGCCGTTTTATAGTTTTTAAACTAGGATACTTTCTTTCTTTACCATCATATGCATAATGCGAAGGTGCTCATCTGTTTATTTACAGGGTCCTTAAAAATTGATTTTGAAAAATGAAAATCTAACCGAAGCAAGACTCATGATGAATTCCTCTTTTAATTATTATCTAAAATTAAAGAGAAATAACAAGATAATTTATCGTCTTGACCATCGAGCTTTAAAAAATATATCATCAAATGTCTCACTAGTGTATCGCTCTTTCATAAAATATTTAACTCACATTCATGATACTTATTGCACTTTGGGATTAGATTAGGATAAAATGAACTATTGAATAAGTGCTGAATCGTAAAACAAATAAAATATTGCGTGAAAACGAAAGAGAATAGTTATACTCTTAAATCGTTCGCTCATTTTGCACGATTTGTAATAACCAAGTGAGTATAAGCAGAAAATTTCTAAATCTGCTACCCACGACGTTCGTTGTAATGTCACATTGCCGAATTTCGTGGGTGTACAGGGCCGCTCTACTACAGACGAATGCGCGAGAATAGGGGGTGGAGGGAACGGGGAGACGGAAGATAGATCATAAAAAGATATGAGCCAGCTCGAGAGGAATGCCAAGTGCCGGGTTAACCAGACTCTGTAACGTTGATACTTTGCCCCCTCCCCCAGTCGCGGCCCTCCCCAACTTACCCTCCGGGATCACGGGATCAATGTTACGAATTACCCGCGCAGCCGTAATACTTATAACTCGCGCGTCTGATTTTTCTTCGAGAACTCCGCCGGAACTTCCGTTGAACTGACGAGGCACAAGAGTCGGTTTCGCGATAAATTGCTAATCAATCGTAAACGCAAACAAGAAACTTTTTTCCGCTCGCACAAAGTTTTCGTAAATTATTTCACGTAGACTGAAATTCGACGTATTATTCGGTATTACGTGGGATTCACTATATCATGACAACAAATGTCGAGATTATAATATAATTCTTAAACAGGAGCTTTTGAGTAAAAATTACACGTTGATTTGCATTATTATGATGTCGAAATTACTTTGGCATACATATAATAACTAGACTATATAAATAATATATGTATTAATACATACAATAATTACTTTGTCATATACATGTTAAGTATATAATAATTTGCTTTATATTATGATACGTCGCGCTATTTACGCTTGCAAATAATTCCTGATAGTCAGCGATGGTGGCCTATGATGTATTATCAACTAAAACAGGTGTGAAATAATTTTACAACTTATATACGGTCCACATAATTACTAATCGTTGCCTACAATTTCAAGTTCAATTATTGGTTATAAAATGCTGCTGAATTTATAAAATCTATTAACTATGTGAACATCGGTATAGTTTGCGAAGTATAAATGACAAATTGTGTTAAGAGTGAATTGCCGAGATTTTCTATATTATTTCGAATTTGAAAATGTGAATATTTTGCAACAGTAATTATTAACATATTAAACATAAATGTATGATGGAAAGCCTAAAAACTATTCATATTTTACAGAATTTCAATAATGTGCATTTAATGCTAGCGTCTTCATTAATGTAAATTTATGCTTTAAATTGAAAGTTGAGTCGGATGGAAGTTGGACGTATGCAATTGCATTATTAGATTCGGTAAATTTTAATGGTGGAGTAAATTATCCTCTGCTAAAAATTTGGCTTAGGAAAGTCTGACCGTCATTAGAATTATAATAATATTATATACAAGAGGGATAAAAGTATTTTATAGCTTAGTTTACAACGGTCGACGCAAGGGCAATTCCGATGATTAATAATTATTAATAAGGAACTATTTACTTATTAATTAATAGACTGCGTCATATCCTTCAACGATAACATCCACCTATTACAAATCTTATATTTCGCTGTATAATATATCTTTCTTAATATATTTTAGAACATTTAAATATTTACTTATTTGAAACACGTTATTTGACTTATATGTTATTTATATGTTATTATATTTATTATTTTTATGCATCATTTTTCACGATATGCATCAGATAAAAAACTATAAGAGATATCAAGTGGGGCGGTATCGACGAAAAGGAGAGCTTGAAAATCTCTATGGGCATACTCTCCAATACACTATTTACTTCGGTTTTCGACCTTTTCAACGATTTTTGAATTTTGAACTTAATAAAAAAAAAATTCATGTACATTTATTGTTTTCCTACCAATGTTATTTTCACATATTATAATTCGATAAGCAAGCTATTATTTCCGAAATTTTTTCTTAAAAAAGGTTTGTTAATTTGTTTTTTTAGTTTTTAATGGGTTTTTAAGTTTTAAGCTCTCGCTAGCAATCTTGTCGAGCGACACGAGGAAATGAATGAGAGAATATTACATCTCTCTAAGCTTAAAAGCATTCGGTATTTTAATTTTTCTAGGAATTCTCGTATTTCTTTAAGTTTATTTATTAAAATTATTATATTATAAATCTCTTACTATGAAACTAAAAATAATTTTTATTTATAAATTTAGATTTTATACTGTTTTCTACCTTAAGTAATTCTATTATATTCGTGAAATTAAGTTTCGTAATTATTGTGCACATAATATATATATATATATATATATATATATATATATATATATATATATATATATATAATATAATATAAATTCGAAATAGCATATTTTTATAGAAGGAAGCCAAATCAGAGGTTTGTTGGTGAGTGGTGTTATCGCTGGCAAACGCGTTCGCTCCCTTCTACCATACGATACTTTTGAGCAAGAAGGTTACATAATACAATTTTCTATGGTTCTCTGAAGATAGCAAAATATTATTTAAATCTACAATCAAATACAATATATAGTAATAGTATAGTGCTTTGTTTGCTTTTGTTTTACATTATACTCTTTAGGGAAGGAAAGTGCTATTTATTAATTTGTTCACTGAGTGTTAAAAATATACTTTTTTAATATATAATATTATGAATTCTGTAGATAAAAATAAAATTAAGAACGTAATGCATTCTATTTTACATATATATATTTATAGAAGCGATTGTCGAAGATATTGAAAACAAGAAAACGTATGTCAAATATTATGCACAAGGTTCCGATAACATGATCCGCGGCGCTCGTCAGACAGTGAAAATTTTCTTAATATTACGATCACAATGAATTTGATATTAATTACACATAATTTAAATATTATATACATCATCTATCAGATAAAAACGGAATGTCTTACCTAATTATCATACCTTTTTTTAAATAAGCTTCTAGTCATGATATTATTTTAATACTCTTTTTTCTTATAATTTTGGCTTTTAGATTTCATGACATTAGTTCGACAAGAATCTGCGATTCTTTCTTACTTAGATACTTTGTCGCTCTCTCTAGCATATTTCTGTTTTTATATCCATAAATAGACATAGCACGTATACTACACTCTATTTTATTGCTGACAAAAACTACGTTTCTTCACGCTTAACAATCAATATCTTATTAATATTATATAGCATTAGAAATTTACTATGTCGCCGTTATAATTTAATTTTAATCATATTATTTTTTTCATTTCACCTGCACTGTATTTCTATTTGAATTTTTAAGAGTTCCAACGAAAATTACAGTTTGCCCTGCATTTACCGTACAAGTATATGTTAAGTTATAAATATTCAAAATTTTGGTTAATTTATCCAAAGAGATATTTCAGAAATATCAGAAAAAATAACTCATCAAGAAATTAATTGAACAAATATTTTTACTGCTTTTACAGTCGTCTAAAATAATATGTTTATAATGAAATAATAGCAGTCCTTGTTTATAGTCACCTCCGTAGAATCTGAATTAAAAAACTAGTACTAAAAATAAAAATAAAGATTCATCAATATACTATTGTTAGTAAAGGACAATAAAGCTGCTCCCATCAACAAATTTACGGAATCTTCTGCCGGCCTCGTTCAGCATGTCTAATCGCTTCCATCTATCTTCAGGGATTGAAATAAAATGCTAATAAAAAAATTATATATCATTCCGAAATCTAAGCAAAAAAAAATTAAAAATATATGCTTTTCGATACTTTTTAACTTGCATTGTAAACTTGATTAGTTTTTTCTACCAATTTCTCAATAAATAATTATTTGTAAAAATATATTAATGTTTAATTTTACTTAATTTGCTAATATAACATATGTCTGATTGGATTAGTTTAAATTAAACATTTGCTTATCAGGTAGTAATATAATCGAGGTTTTTTTACAATATAATTAACACATTTTAATCTGTGAAGACAAATGACTCGATTAAAAAGAAATTTTAGATACATTTCCGATTGGCCCACTTACCCAATTTGATTAACATTTGTAGTATAAAAATTTTCAAGCAAATTAGGTAAGGGAAGTAAACGAATGTACAACAGCAATTGTCCACACTGACAATCTATCAACTCGTTCAAACATATGCAATTATATGGTAATCTACAAAAGCTCTTCGTTGGGTTTCGACAAATAATAAAAATAAATGCCTATGTTTTTTACTTTACAGCAATTATTATTTTTATGTTGATCAGATAAAAAAAACACATTGTGTAAACTATTTTCTTTTATGCTATATTCATAAATCTTGTACATTTAGGTGTTGTTGCTCAACCGAAGTATCTACTACTCACTTTAGTATTCACGAACCATCAGGCAAAACTTAAGTACATATTAGGTCGACTATCGTAAAAATTGGATATTACATCGTAAGATAAAAAATGTATAGTTTGTATTACAATAGGATTCATTTCCATATTATGTTTCTCTTTCAAAATTAGATGGTCTCATATTAGTATCGTAGGTATATAAAATATGCTCCAATTGAGAATTCTAGTTGTTTGTCAAGATGTCATTAAGGCTGATCATATTTTTTTGTCTTTCGACTATTGTATACACAGACACACGTGAGTTTTATATTTCAAAATTTTATCTCGATATAGAATGTTGCTCAAATTTATTAAATTAGAATCTTGTTCAATAATCAAATCTTTGTGAATTTTTTTTATTCACATAAATCTTTAAATTATCATAAAACTTTATCAAAAAAGAATAAGAAAAAAATGCACGTAGAATACGTCAATAATCTACATTTCTAATTAGAATTTCTGAGTTCCAACAATGTCTCATAAATCTGTAACAGGATTTTTTTTTTGATTATGAAATTGTATATACACTTTATATATACTTTCAGTATATACAGTAATATACTTGTTTAGTATACGTTTATTCACTAAACTTTATAAATCTTTGTATTATATATGCTATAAAAATTAAAAAACACTTATGTCGACTTGCAGTTCTATGATAATGAGATATAACTGTCCTCGTTTATAATTGCCCCAGTAGAATCTGCTGCAGTAGTCTAGTATAACAATTATAGAGGTATAATATAAAAATTCTATATTTCAAATTCTAGGGGGCCTATTATAAACAAAGACGGTCTGATTTTCTTTACGAGATTAAAAAATGAAAATCTTTATTAGTTCCACATGCGCTATAAATTATCTCTGCCTTATTATTCCTGCAATCAAAAGGTATACGTTACATGTAAATATACAAATTCCTTTATAGCTTTTGAAAATTTAAAAAAAAAGACCAACTAAACGTATTTTAACTTTGACATAAGTAGAGAAATTTCTAGAATACACAAATTCATTTCATAACGAAACGTATATTAAGAAAGAATATTAAATACAATTTTCATGTAAACGTCTGAAGATTGTTTCTTCCATGAAATGAGTAGATTATTTATTGCCTTAAAATCTTATTAAACTAAGTAGGCATTTTTAATTAACTATTTTTCAGATAGCATGACTCATTACTGTCGCATCATAGTTATGGGAAATGGTTAGGTGCTAATAAAAGTAGTGAAGAAGGTCTGCATTCATGCACGACATGAACATAACTGTACGTAGCTGACATGTAAAAATCACCACACCAACGAGATCAAAGTTATCCAGTGTAAAAAAAATAAGATAAATCGCTATTCACAATATTTACATAATACGCGCAGAGTGCGATTGACAACAATTCATAAACAATTTTGGCCACCTGACAGAGTCAATGCTAAGTTTATTCTTCTTCGTACGTAATAATCGTGTGTCTACTACTTCTTACAAGATATCATTGCTGCAACCAAACATCGTTTCTGCTATTGCAGGAAACGTGGATTACTATCTTGGCATAACATTCTTAAAAATGGCAAATAGTGACGTCGGTTAAAAAATAAGCCCTGCAAAATCTTTTCTACAATAAATAATTTTCCTGCGATATCTGTAATAAAAATAAATAATAATGATAGAAACACAAAATTTAAGAATATGAACGTGATGAAAAGAATATTTATTCGCGATTCATTCTTCTCTTACGCTACATCACTGCAACATCTTTCATATGGTGATTTTTACGTAGAAACTACTTAAGCTCTGATGCATTTCTGACACTAATGCAGATATTTTTCATGCTCAACCAACGCTATAACAAATACATCTTTAGTATTTCTAGGAACAAATACACTAGTTGCCAAAACTAGATCACTGCGACATGGACGTTTTAGTAATGAATCATGCTATTTCGCTCCTTCAGTTAATTGTTATCCAAATAGATATTGTAAGTACTTCTTTGACAAGCAATCATATGACTTCTGGCTAAATTTTCTGATAAGCTTTTCTCTTGATGTGTAGTTTGTACATTGTTTTCGAGCCTCACTTAAGGTATGTAATTTAACTCAATCCCTACCTTTACAGATTTTGAAAAACGAATTTTGTCAGGTGAGAAATCAGTGAAGTATACTTATCCTAATGTAGTAATAGTATATGCCGTTCATCGGGGAGTACCGAACATGAGGAGTATATTCTGCACTGGCACTATTTACCATAAAGATTGGATTTTAGTTACGGGACTATGCGCTTCTAAAATTGGTCCTCATCGACCGATCCACGATGTTAGAGTAGCCGCAGGAAAATGGAATATCAGTGAGGCGGAACCATTTCAGCAGATACGAACGGTTATATTTACACGTATACACCGTTCTTTTGACATCGTACAGTAAGTTTTTAAGTATCTGTAATTCATTTAAATATAACCTACCTGAGGGTCTTGATATGCACCTATGGACGATGTTATAACGCGTTTAATAAAGAAATGAAGAAAAATGTAACTTTATAAAAAAGTTGATTGATAATTCGAACGTTTAGAGACTCAGCAAATATATTATCATAGAAGTCTTTAGTTCTTAACAGAAAAATCTCTTACCAAAACCGAAAAAGTATGATTGTTTGCATTCAACCTTAAATCAATGCAATCTGGGGACTATGATGTTATATTTTTATACCTTTAAGAAAAGATAAACCAATAAATTGACTCAATAATCATTCATTATATTTTATCCTAAAAAAGGTTATTTTATAGTAACCCGTTCTACTTTAATTTAATTTCGGTGGACTATCTAACAACTATTATGAACTCAAGATACCTACCTTTTGATTTGCATAACAAAAACAATGAAACACCAAAATAATCCTCAAGAATTCGATGCTCTAAAAACGTCGAAATTCTAATCTTACTTTGGTTATTTTGTATATGCCATTTTGTTATTTGTGTTACAAATAATTGTTGTATGAAGAGTATAGCTTATAACGCGAGTCTTTCGCCCTTCATACATGTCAATATTTCATTTCGTGATAGTTCACAATTCATTTCCTGTAGGAATATTAATAATATACGTTTCATCTTCCCGAGTTGAAAAATCAATATATTACTTCAACACATGATCGACCCTTCCCATGATCATTTTCCTAGAGTAATCAAAATTATCAAATTACCAATAATATGGTACTTATTATTATACCATATTGATTAAAAAATAACAATATAACATAGCCTAGAACGTATATTAATGACGTTGTTATAGAGGAAGAAACGTATATATTGAATAATGAATTGCCATTTAATGTGTAGGCAAAGTTGGCAGCCAAAGTAGCTCTTTATAATCTATAATTCAGCCAAAACTTTCAAATTTTTTGCTGTCAAATGAAAAATGAATTTTTATATTACTATGGCCTCAAAATCCCAGCTTTAACATGATTTATCGTATCTCGTAATGTAAAATATCGTAATATAAAACACATAGTCTCAAGAAATAAATAACCAACTTGCTAATGATAAAATATACTATTTATAAGTTTAATCAATATATAATATTTTATGTCTTCATCGTATGTACTAGATAGTGTACATTACCAGATTATCTACTTAACATATTGCAAGGATTGAAATAGGTCAATAATAAATTAACTTTTTAGAATTGGAAAATCGATTGATTTAGGCTTACTCAAACTAAATGAGTCCTTCGTATTCAACGCCTTTTTAACGGCGTTGCCATTTGCAACAGATTTGGTATATCCCACAGGCTATGGGGTCATAGTTGCTTGGGGACCCACAACAGAAGAACAATTAAGTCGTCAAGAGAAATCAAATTATCAAAATGTCTTGGAGGTGAATATCTTGCCAGTCGGCGTTTGTAAAGATGCTGTAATAAGACTGTTGGATACGAACGGCCAACCCACTGGACATGGTGCCTTTAGTCGCTTTCATTTCTGTACTGGTACACTCTCTGATGTTGCAATAGGCCCAACCTCTGTAAGTATTATATATATAATACTAGTACATTTTATTTACTATAATATTTTTTAATAAAAATACATTTGAAAAAGTGATATATCCATAAACGGTCACTAAAATTTTTGCTTATCACATTGTTTAAAATTCATATTTTCCTTGTAATATTGACGTTCTTACCGCCAACAGGCATGATAGTCGACATAATACTCTCAACAGTGATCAGGCACATCATTAATTATTTTGCATTTTTAGTTAATATTTAATCGAATATGGATTAAATGTATTTTGATATGACTCTTATTTTTCTAATATCGAAAAAACATATTAAAATACGAGAATTCTCTTAAATATTTGAAAAATAAAAATAAATAAATCAACAGAAGTATAATATTAGATTTTGTATTTGGCGCTACTCTAAGTAAACAATTTTGTTATCTACTTAGAGAATCAGTGATATATATTTTTCATATAACTTTGAGAATATCTTGATTAGCATTCCTCTTATACCAGTTTTATATCAGAAAAACCTATATCAACCAATTTTTTTATTTGGATTATAGAATTAGCATATTTGACTTAAAAAATAATTAAAAATCTGAAACAGTGAAAATACTTAAAAAATATTAGCAATAAAAAGTTTTTCAATTTGCTTTTAGGATGACGCTGGTGGTCCATTGATGAAAGTAACTCATAATGGCTTTGAAGTGGTAGGATTGATTTCCGTAGGATTTCTGTCTCCAAATATGGGATTACACATTTTTCTTGCTCCCTTCCTGCAATGGATGAACACTACAGTCTATACATTCGAACATACATACTGAGCAATATTATTTTATACTTCTAACCCATTGAATAAATCACTTTAAATACATAAATATTGCAAAATACTTCAACAAGAAAATTTAATATATCCTATGTTGTACATTTTAAAAACTAGTAACACACTTATAAATGGTATTGATTATAATGACAAATTCTAATTTTTGGTAGCTTGAAATAAATTTTAAAAAGTACATTTAATAAATAAAAACTTATTTTATTGTTAATATTTTTTTTCTAATGGATATGAATTTTATACTGAGTTTGGTCATATAGTAGAAATCATATAGTAGTTTCTTAAATGTATTAACTGATAAACAAAGATATAAATGGTGAATTTTTCACTACATTGTCAAATGTTGGAATTGTATTAAATGAAAAACTGCTTGGACTAGTTAAACTCATATAAATTAGAAAAAAGTATATTGAATAAGTTCTTTATTTTAACGCTAAGCTAATAATAAAATCCTAAATTCTGCACAGAACATGCTGGATAAGATATATTTATTCATACAGAGTTTAACACCAAGTGATAGAAAGAGGTAGATACTGTCATCTTATCCATACAAATAGTATAATAATATACGGAATAAAGGAGAAAATGAATAACAAGATAATTTGAAGTAACAAACTAGTTGCTATTACTGACAATCTAAATGGTAACGAAGGATTGGGAATGACTTTTTTGAATTTCAACTATTTTTAACTCGTATTTAAAAGATCTGTGCTGAAAGACGTTCACGCGTTGGCCTAGTTGACATAGATTAAAGATTATATTTTTAGGTTGTGTATCTGTCAACAATTTTGCAGCATGATATTTCAGTATTTCGTTCGGTGTTCTTTATTTTATTGAGTAAGATAATGACAAATTTACAGCCAAATAAACGTCATTTGTGGAAAACGCTGCTTCTATTATGAACGAAACTTATGAGACGAAATGTATTGGTGAATCCATATACCGCGAGTGATTGAGAAGATTCAAAAGTGGTGATTTTCAAGTTGGATAAAAAGAATGACTCCGGAAACTCGAAAAGTTTTGAAGACGTGGAATTTGATGCTTTGCTGAGTGAGGATCTGTATGAGATTCAAGAAGAACTTGCTGCAACAAGCCGTTTACCTGCGCCTAAAAGCATTGGGATTCATTCTGAAAATTCGAAACTGATTGCCGCTCGAATGGAGCCGCGAGACGTCGAATGGCGATTTTGTATGTCTGAAATGTTGCTGCAGCAGTATAAAAATAAATCATTTTTGTACCGTATTATCACTCGTGATGAAAAATGGATTTATTATGATAACCCTAAACGCAGAAAATCGTATACATAGCCTGGCGAGCCCGCCCAAATTAGGCCGAAACGAAATATTCATGTCAAGAAGGTCATGCTCTGCATATGGTGGGATCAAAAGGGTGTCATATACCAAAAAGCTACTTCTGAGTGGTCAAACCATCAATGGGCGATCGTACGGAACCCATGAATTCATTGAAGCGACTATTATAGAAAAATAGACCAGAATATGAGACCAGGGATGAGTCCCTCATTTTTCATCACGATATCGGTCGGCCATATGTAACGGCTACAATCAAAAACTATTTTGAGAATAGTGGATGGGAAATTCTGACTCATCCACCTTACAGTCTAGACTTGGTACCGTCTGACTACCATTTATTTCGAACAATGCAGGACGCTCGTATAGAAACAGCCTTCAGTTCAGTAAAGACAATCAAAAGTGGTCTCAATACCTTCTTGGATTCGAAAGACGTAAAATTTTTTTGTTCAGGGATTCACAAAATGCTAGAAAAATCGGAAAAATTTTAGCTTCCGATGGACGATTCTTGGAATAAAGGATAGGTAACCATATTTTCATAATAAAATCTCAGATTTTAGGATAAAAACACTGTTTGTTAACCGTACTTTCTAGCGCGAAGAAGGTTCGGAAATTTAGAAATGTGAAGAGTGAAGCGACAGCGGCGGTTCGAGCCACTTTATAATTAGAAGCTTGACAAGCTGAAAGAACGTATTTCTCAAATGGAACCCTAATCAATTACTTACTTAACAATTTTGAATTTGAACATTTTCCGATTTGGATTATGTTTTTTCAGTTTACAAAGACATCGATAATAGGCATAGTGAATATTTATTATTATGTAATTATTATTAATGTTTAAGCTAATATTTGAAAATTAAACTATAATTTTATTAATTTTCCTTCTGCCCCACAGACACAGTTTATTTAACTCGACCAACCGTTTAGTCTTCGCATCCTGCGGAATAGTAAATTGTTTCAACAGCTCATTTACAGTCGAGTGAACGGTGCCCTTGTGCAAGACCAGATTATAAGATCTTTTGCAAGGGTTGTCGGTCTACGAGATTCTGTCATTTTCGTTGTTCATTTTCACTCATTACTGATAATGAAATTAATACTTTCGCTTCATTTATTTACAATGATATAATTCTTTCGACCAATACACTACGTAAATCCTATTACCAGCTCAGGTTGGGATAGTCACTGTAGTATATTAGGAATAAAAATATGAGGGAGGATCTCAAGGATTTATCTTCTTTGACTCTTTGCCAAGGTAATGAAGAAGTACGCGCTACTTAGCAAACAATGCGATTTAAAAAATAGGCTAATATTCAATCATGGCAATAAATATTTCACTTATGCTTAGGAAATATTAGTAGTCCTTAGCGGGCTTAATTTTATATCAAATTAATTTGCAAATTACTATAAAAAAAACTAATCTGATGTGATGCCTGATAAATGGTTGAGTCCATTGTTTTTATTTTGTATGCATAAGACGCACATGGCTTAATTCAACAGGCTTGGTTCTAAAGTATATATATATATATATATATATATATATATATATATATATATATATAATTAAAAGTAAAACTAATGTTTTTTATTTTCTCTCGACTGTTGTACACACACATACGTATTATCATTAATAAATAAATTTGAAGACGGAAAAATAAAATAATATTGACTTGAATAATTAACTTGAAAATAATATCACGTTACAGAATTCGTCGAAGGTGAGAGTATATTCACCTTAGGCCCTATTCAAATGGTGTTTCATTTGTGCGGACTAATAATGGACCTGCATAATCGACACCTTGTGTAGTAAACGGTCGACTTTGGGTTACTCGGCTATCAGATAAGTTTCCGTTGAGCGGGTGAGCGAGCCTAGGCTTTATACGTTGGCACCTGATACAGGTACGGATTGCGTTTTTAACTCCGACCTAATACCCATACATATTGCAACAAAACGTTTGAAGTAAAAGTAGGTCCTTCAGGAAGTGTTAATCAATTTACGTGTCGAGTTAATAATATACTCAAGTTGGAAAGGTTCGATAAGATGGGCGGATATCTGTGGTCATAAAAAAGCTCCGAATTCGATAAACAGCCGCTGACGTGCAATATTCTGTTTTCCTTTCCCATAATTCGTCTTAATTTATTCAATGCATTCCATTTGGACATAAATTTCCCTGCCTTTAATAATTCAATTTCTTCAACAAATGCGATTGCTTGAGCGACACAAATCACGGATGCTCGGGCCGCAGATAATACGGAAACAGTGAGGGCGTATACATGTCGATTCAAGCTTTTTTTACGTCTGTATATATTGGTTAATGGGCATAGGCAGTGTTTTTTATCGTATATTTCTGAGTAGAGAAATTTGAGGGAATGGGAATAAGTGAACAGGAGTTTCAATAACAAGACAATCATACCGCGTTATATAAATGTGAACTACTTGATTGAGCATAAAAACCTCTTCGGATTCAGAGGAAAAGCCTAATCAAGCATCTGGAATTCTTTTATTTAAACTTTAAATAAGCTATACCTAAGCTGGAAATATTACGAAAAAAAACAAAATCTATAAAAGAGATCAACGATTAGAAAATTTTATATACCAGAGAATAACATACGCGCGCTGAACAATAAGATACTTACATCTCGCACAAGGAAAGAGTTTAGTTGACCTCTGTGTCGACGGTGACTGATCTCACGACTGTATTGCAAGCGAGTTACTTACGGGTAAGTAAGCGGAACGCCTGGTTCACGCGACGCACGGCTCCATCGCCTCGGATACGGGTGCAGCCCTCGCCCCGTGTGCGTCGGGATAATTCCCTGGCCTGCGGGATTTCGCGTTGGCGTGCGCTCAGAGCGCGTACTTGCTCAACGCCGACAGCGCTTTGACGTGTCTGGTTCGCTGTCGCCTCACGTAAATAGCATATACGCTACGCGCGCAATAGTATATACACACTTGCGCCCATCAACGATAACTCCACAAATTGAAAGACAGAGACACACAGACATTCCAACAGAAAACACTGTATTTAGCACACCATACACCTCAAGTATCAAATGTGAGAGAAATAAAACAAAATACCGAGGAAGAAAACAGGAGCACGATATTCCTTTTGACGCCGCCACAAGCAGCACAAGAGAGCACCGAGAGAACCACGACTGTTTACTGTCTAAACGTTAATATTAAACTCTCGCAAATCTCACCGTGAATATGTAACGCGATCGATCTTGACGCATCAACGAGGGCCGATCGTGCTACGACTCACCTTTTCCTACCTAAACGGAACATCGCTCGCCCCGACCGTAACCAACCATAACCTACCATTTACGACTGGGGCTTTCGCTCATTAGAACGTAAGCATCTCAAACTTCGCACGTTTCCTCCATTGTCTCGCAATAAATAATGTAAACAACAATAATATTTCTTCTAGAGACGCAGCTGCCGTTTATGAGTAGCAGTTTCAGTAGCTTATTATTTATTTAATTTATTTTATGTATACATCTTTAATTTATACTCATTCATAATTCTAACTAATTCATGACAGTCATAAAAATCATAAGTTCAAAACCGCAGGAGTCCTGACATGCCAGTGTCCTTGACGTACCAGCATGTATACAATCAACAAACATATAAAATTAACGAAAAAAATTGTTCTGGAAAATTTTCAAATTAATATTGGAAGAATTCTTAAGAATACTAGTATATCATTTGACTAAGGTTTTCTTGCAAACCAACTCACGTCTTGTTAAGAACTAGGTCCTGAGTTGTGTGGAGTGAGGGAAATAATTAGATTGTTATTTTGTTTATTTATTTATGTGTTTATTTTAATATTTATTAATTTGCGTATCTACTTATGTTTAATGTATTTTTGTCCGTTATTATTAGAAATCTGTTCGAATACTGCATGATAGTCTGTGCCCGAATTAAGCGGTATTGGCTATCGATTTGATTGAAACTATCTTTTATTCGTCCCATCTGCTCCAATCATTTTGCGAATGAAGGATTAGAAGCGCTATACAATCACTCTCTATGATTTTGTATACTGCCGGCTTCGTAACCTAATCGGGCGACCGAAGACTTTCGTACTCGATCCTCTAAAGCGTCTTTCATACGAGCAACGAGGCCCCCTTTAGCGGTGTCATTGACTGTGACACAAGTATTTTCTTGTGTGAACGACAATGGTTTCAATACAATGATTTACGCAATTCGTCTATCACTTCACTCCAACAGTATACAAGTTTTCTTAATGTGGTTTATAAATCGTTGATATAATTTGTACATTCGTTTGTTAGTACCTTTTAATATATTCGTAATGTCGTATCATTAACATTAATTAGATTAATTACAATGACAATAATAATATTATCAACAACTACGCAACTATTTACACGTTCAGCATGACAAAAATCTGGAATCCGTCTGAATTACTTATTTTTATTATTATTTACAAAACAAACACAAACTATCTTATTTATCCATATAATTAAACTCATTTAAATTGTAATTTACATAAATAATATGATTCAATCAGTCTTAAAAACCAATTATACATTTTCATAATCAAACTATACGTTGTTATGAACAAATGATACATTTTTATAAGTAATTATACTTTTATTACATTACATTGCGTTTTATTAAAAAATTATAGATTTTTATAACATATTACATATTTTAATTAACAAAGTCTATTCCATTACACAACACGTCTTGTGTATCGCAAGACTGAACCTCCTCCGGCATCGTCGCCAGTTCGTAATTTCTTTTTCAAAAAAATAACGTTTTAATTATATCTCTGACACTATATTCACCCTACTTGGCCTAGTTTGACTTTCCCAAAACCGAAAAGATTTAACAGGACCAAGTTTACCACCAACGCAGCGATATAAAAACAGCATTTTATAATTATATCGGATACTTTAAAAGGGACGGATAGACGTATATTATAATGAAAGGGCAATTGTTTTATGAATTAGAAGTGAATATAACAAATATGTTAATGAATTTTTTGAGAAAAATCGTAAAAATGACCTTTTAAACCGATAATAATGAAATAATAAAGGTTACCTTTTTCAAAATAAACTTTTAAGAAAAAATAATTCTCAAGATTATAAAATAATTCTAATACTGCAAGGAAAGAGCATTTAAAAAACTTTTCGATACAATAGGTTCAGGTCTCAATACATTTTTACATAAGACTGACAATTTTTTATACAAACACAAGTTTTGAATCTTATCGATACCCAAACAAATTTGTTCACGAAGTTTACATATATCAAATTTCAGCAGAAAATATGTTCTATTTATCATTTATTATAATAAAAATGAAAAACATTTTCAGTAACGAAACATTGAAAATTGTTGAAAAATTTTAGTAAAAAAATTGAAAACCATATGCATTTAGGATGACACAGTTCTCGCCAAATTTGAGACTGTATCTTCAGCTTTCTTACTATGTCGATTAGATCGACACTTCAATTCGAAGATATAATCATATAATATGAAAAATGCTGAGAAAGTATTCATTCTTATTATAATCTGTCAAGTAAGAGTGGGGTCGTGTTAATTTATAAAAAAATTTATTTGACGAAACTTTCATAATTATATATACATTTCATATACATTGTATACATTACAAACGATGATGAAATTCGGTCAATAATGTGTTCAGTCGCCACCGGCGTCGATAATTGCTTGGCATCTCCGAGGCATGCTTTCTACTAATTTGACGGCGTATTCTAGTAGCGCATTTGGTAAGACAACTGCTTCAAAGTGTGCGTGCTTCTTCCACGAAACTTCTGCTTAATATATGCCCACACATTGCCAATAAAGATTGCATTGGGCGACAGCGACGGTCAATCCAATGTAACGATGCCAGATGGAGTCTTCCACACAGTACAGAGCTTGCTGTGGTGTTTATGATCATTGTCCTCTTTTAGAATCCAATCTTTCTGATGAACAATCGATTGGCAATTAGGTATTTGGAGTCATCTTCATTTTTTTCTGATGAAGCATCGTTAGGCATTCAGATGGCAGTGAAGCCTTTTTATTGATTTTTATCATTTTCTCGGCATTTATGTTGTAAATAAAGAGTTTCAAAGTGCTGAATGTCTGCTTTGAGAAGCAGCTCTAAAGATGTACCTTTATTCCGTGTTTTACGGTCCGCTGAGCTATTGGTAAAAGTTGACCAGGCTCGCGTGAAGACACAACGTGCCCATATAGAACATTCATCAGTAAAAATGACATTTTCAAAATCTCTAACAATGTTTTCATGCGCCAAAGCGAGTCGCTTTGCCACATGTTTTTCAGTGAACAGAGGCTTCTTCATTGCGTTGCGCCATTTCAGGCTGAAGTACTAGATTGCGCCATAACTACCAAGATGGATTCGGATAGTTTCGTAGGGTATATCTCAACCTTGTGTCATTAATTTTGCTTGTCCTTGCCCCAGTGTTAAAGCAGAATTCCGAGAAAACAGATTTACTATTCTTTCTTCATCTTTTTTGTACACTTTTGCTATCGAGCCACGTTTTGGTAAATCATCAGTTTGAGCTTTATATCGCTGTACCCACTTCTATATAAATGCTTTTGACCTTCTCATATATTGAACAGCCGCTGATTGCGACATTTTGGAACATTTCGGGTGGATGCAAAGGAACACAGCCTCGTAGGGCGACGCGTACTTAGCACTCATGGCGTGTAACGTAATTTTCTTTTAAAAGATCAACGACAACTGAATTTTTGTTAACAATGCATCAAAGAAAAAGCTTTCCTCTATCGGAATTAGAGCGAAATCTTTCATTACCTGTCGGTAAAGTCCACCATGCTCTTACTTGACTGACTGTAATAACATTTATTTATTACTCAACCAAAGACATTTGTATAATGAAAACATTCTATTAATGTATTAAATTTTTGTAACTATATTTTATAGCAGGCTTGCTATAAGGCTTCCACTTGCCTAAATAACAATTGAGTATTATTAAAACATTATTTTTTTCTTTTCGCGTTCTTACTTTCATTCCCTTCCACTCTTTCTTAAATACGATAATGACAGTAACTTTTCATCTCACTGGATAAGTTTTACTTATCTGGACGAATAAAACTAGAGCACAAATACCATAATTTTTCAATTATTGATGACTTAGGCCAAATATGGTTTGTACGAATATCAGAATATTTCAATTTTTCCTTTAATACAAAACATACAAGAATATGTATGAGGCAGTTTCAATATCAAAATTGAATTCATTTTTTCTTCACCGTTATTCAAATGTATCTGATACTGGTCCATTAAGCCAGGTTCATCATGAAAGATATCACACGATTTTCCTTCTGAAAAGAACTATAATTTTTTTTAATAATGCACTATGTACACTATTTGTTATCACAGATACATTAAACTAATGCATGTTATGTATATAATGTAATTATATACTTGTACTGACACCATTTTATATGCTTATTTCATCATTTATTTTATTGCACTCTTTTTCTCATTGCCAAGTGAAGTTTATATTTTCATACTCAGATAAGACTTTTATATGTTCTTTTACATTAAATCACATATTATTCATTTTTAGTTCCAAATCGAAGCAATTCAAAGTCAAAAAACTTTAATTTATACATCGCATGACTTTATACGAACAGACGGTCGGGCTCGAATGCTTAACTACGTTTTCCTTGTTCTTGATGATTTATGCTTTAGTAAAATTAGTTCAGTTGCAGCTAGCCAATATATTAGGAAAAATGAAAATCGTGAAAAAAAAATGCAGACAAGATTTCATCCAGCACAGAATGAACTAATTTTTTCCCGGATAGTTATGTAGTAACGTATTCGCGACTGTCACACAAATAAAAGAAATTTTTTTATATTTATAATCTTTATATAATCTAACGAGTAACAGTCCAAAACGTATAATTATCATTGCTTCAAAGGTATGCTCCTGTTATCATATGGCTTTCGTCAACTTCGGTATTCTGTTCTATCACTGGATATTAACGCAAAATCCCAACATCGAGAAAATTACGCAAGTACAATTATCATCGTGCTTTAGATTCTATAGCATAGTCGAACCATCGAAAAGCAATGAGCACAATCCAACAAACCGAGGATCGCACGTTTTTTTTAATACGAAATATTCTTAAAGTACAATATGTTAAAGATTCCCGTCGAATTGAGATTTTAGACAAACGCTTGTACTGTCATCTTTTACGAAAACTCACGGCACCTTTTAAACTACAAGAGGTTGTTCTACATTATTAGACATTTCAAATATTAAATAATATTACATGATCGTCTCCCATACAAATTCAAAAATTTAGTTTAATTATTTAATTTCACATTAGGTACTGAATTATCTTCTTAGACTATAAATATTTTTTACCGAATTTCGCAAAGAGATAATGTGATAGATCTCACTTTCCGCTACTGAAACAATATATAGATTTTGTTTTTATAATGATTCATAACAACTCGACATTACAAAATCGAACTTGTCATTTACATAGAATCAATTATACATAGATAACTTTATTATCTGCGATGAGAACTGCCCTAAACGATAAGTACGCATAAAATACACATAAAATACGTATATAAAATACGTGCCAATTGAGAATTCTAGTTGTTTGTCAAGATGTCATTAAGGCTGATCATATTTTTTTGTCTTTCGACTATTGTATACACAGACACACGTGAGTTTTATATTTCAAAATTTTATCTCGATATAGAATGTTGCTCAAATTTATTAAATTAGAATCTTGTTCAATAATCAAATCTTTGTGAATTTTTTTTATTCACATAAATCTTTAAATTATCATAAAACTTTATCAAAAAGAATAAGAAAAAAATGCACGTAGAATACGTCAATAATCTACATTTCTAATTAGAATTTCTGAGTTCCAACAATGTCTCATAAATCTGTAACAGGATTTTTTTTTTGATTATGAAATTGTATATACACTTTATATATACTTTCAGTATATACAGTAATATACTTGTTTAGTATACGTTTATTCACTAAACTTTATAAATCTTTGTATTATATATGCTATAAAAATTAAAAAACACTTATGTCGACTTGCAGTTCTATGATAATGAGATATAACTGTCCTCGTTTATAATTGCCCCAGTAGAATCTGCTGCAGTAGTCTAGTATAACAATTATAGAGGTATAATATAAAAATTCTATATTTCAAATTCTAGGGGGCCTATTATAAACAAAGACGGTCTGATTTTCTTTACGAGATTAAAAAATGAAAATCTTTGTTAGTTCCACATGCGCTATAAATTATCTCTGCCTTATTATTCCTGCAATCAAAAGGTATACGTTACATGTAAATATACAAATTCCTTTATAGCTTTTGAAAATTTAAAAAAAAAGACCAACTAAACGTATTTTAACTTTGACATAAGTAGAGAAATTTCTAGAATACACAAATTCATTTCATAACGAAACGTATATTAAGAAAGAATATTAAATACAATTTTCATGTAAACGTCTGAAGATTGTTTCTTCCATGAAATGAGTAGATTATTTATTGCCTTAAAATCTTATTAAACTAAGTAGGCATTTTTAATTAACTATTTTTCCAGATAGCATGACTCATTACTGTCGCATCATAGTTATGGGAAATGGTTAGGTGCTAATAAAAGTAGTGAAGAAGGTCTGCATTCATGCACGACATGAACATAACTGTACGTAGCTGACATGTAAAAATCACCACACCAACGAGATGAAAGTTATCCAGTGTAAAAAAAATAAGATAAATCGCTATTCACAATATTTACATAATACGCGCAGAGTGCGATTGACAACAATTCATAAACAATTTTGGCCACCTGACAGAGTCAATGCTAAGTTTATTCTTCTTCGTACGTAATAATCGTGTGTCTACTACTTCTTACAAGATATCATTGCTGCAACCAAACATCGTTTCTGCTATTGCAGGAAACGTGGATTACTATCTTGGCATAACATTCTTAAAAATGGCAAATAGTGACGTCGGTTAAAAAATAAGCCCTGCAAAATCTTTTCTACAATAAATAATTTTCCTGCGATATCTGTAATAAAAATAAATAATAATGATAGAAACACAAAATTTAAGAATATGAACGTGATGAAAAGAATATTTATTCGCGATTCATTCTTCTCTTACGCTACATCACTGCAACATCTTTCATATGGTGATTTTTACGTAGAAACTACTTAAGCTCTGATGCATTTCTGACACTAATGCAGATATTTTTCATGCTCAACCAACGCTATAACAATTACATCTTTAGTATTTCTAGGAACAAATACACTAGTTGCCAAAACTAGATCACTGCGACATGGACGTTTTAGTAATGAATCATGCTATTTCGCTCTTTCGTTAATTGTTATCCAAATAGATATTGTAAGTACTTCTTTGACAAGCAATCATATGACTTCTGGCTAAATTTTCTGATAAGCTTTTCTCTTGATGTGTAGTTTGTACATTGTTTTCGAGCCTCGCTTAAGGTATGTAATTTAACTCAATCCCTACCTTTACAGATTTTGAAAAACGAATTTTGTCAGGTGAGAAATCAGTGAAGTATGCTTATCCCAATGCAGTAATAGTATATGCCGTTCATCGGGGAGTACCGAACATGGGGTGCGTATTCTGCACTGGCACTATTTACAATAAAGATTGGATTTTAGTTACGGGACTATGCGCTTCCAAAATTGGTCCTCATTGGCCGATTCACAATGTTAGAGTAGCTGCAGGTAAATGGAATATCAGTGAAGCAGAACCATTTCAGCAGATACGAACAGTTATATTTACACGTATACACCATGACTTTGACATCGTACAGTAAGTTTATAAGTATCTATAATGTATATATATATATTCTACCTGAGGGTCGTGATATGCACCTATGGACGATGGTAGAAAGCGTTTTGATAATGGAATTGTAAAAAATGTAACTTGATAAGAAGTTAATTGAGCAATCGAACTTTTTAGACTCTGCAAATGTATTATCTTATACTGCTTTAGTGCTTAATACAAAAATCTCTTATGGAAACCGAAAAATTATGATTGTTTGCATTCAATCTTAAATAATAAAATATGGATAATATAATCTTATCCTAAAAACGATTACCTTATGGTAACCTTTTTTACTTCAACTTCGTTGTCGTTGACTATGCATGTAGAACTTGAGATACAAACCTTTTGATTTATATAAAAAACAAAGAAACGCCAAAAATATCGTCAGTAATTCGATGCTTTCAGTAGAGATATTGAAATTATAATCTGTTTATGGTTATTTGGTATCTGTCATGTTTTCGTTTGAGTTCTAAGTAATTGTTTTATGAAGAGTATATATATAATATAGCGTTATATATCAGATAAAGCTAATATTTTGTCCTTCATATACGTCAATATTTCATTGCATGATGGTTCAAAATTCTTTTTTCTGGAATATTTATAATACAGGTTTCATTTCCCAAGCCAAAGTAATATATGCACTCAAACACATGATCGACCCTTCCCCATGATCATTTTTCTTAGAGTAATCACCATTTTCAAGTGATAGTCTTCTAAATGTTAATGATTATATTAACTTATGCATTTAATTTGAAAGCCATAACTAAAAAATATTGCAATATAACAAAGCTTTGATCTAAGAATATATATATTAAGATGTGTGTGTAGTGCGCGCGGCGTGGTGTGTGTTTGTGTGTGGTGTGTGTGTGTGTGTGTGTGTGTGCTGAATAAATATGTATATACTGGATACATGCTGCACCTATCTTTACGAAATTTTGAACCCCTAACTTCTATGAAAAAATAATTCTATATTCTCTGATATTACGAGATTTATATAATAAATACATTATATTATACCTATCTACTAAACTATGTATTGGATAAACCTAAAGAATAACGCCATCCATAACACATATAATATTATACGTGGTCTACAGAATTGTGCTGCTGAGTTAATTAAGTGTCATTGATTGTGTAACCAAAGTTGGCTGCCAAAATAGCTCTTTATAATCTTTAATTAAGCTACAACATTCGAATTGTTAGCTGTCAAATGAAAAACGAATTTTTACATTACTATAACCTCAAAATCTCAACTTCAACATAATGTGTCGGTTCTCATAATGTAAAATATCTGATATAAAAGAGACAGTCTCAAGAAATAAATAATCCACTTTCTAATGATGAAATATACTATTTAAGAATGTCATAAATATATAATAATTTATGTATTTATCGTACGTACTGGATAGAGCACATTACTAGATTGTAAATGAAACATATTTAATAAAATGTAATACATTAATAATAAATTAACTTTTTAGAATTGGAAAATCTATTGATTTAGGTTTACTCAAACTAAATGAGTCCTTAGTATTCAACACCTTTTTAACGGCGTTGCCATTTGCAACAAATTTGGTATATCCCACAGGCTATGGGGTCATAGTTGCTTGGGGACCCACAACAGAAGAACAATTAAGTCGTCAAGAGAAATCAAATTATCAAAATGTCTTGGGGGTAAATATCTTGCCAGTCGACGTTTGTAAAAATGCTGTAATAAGACTGTTGGATACGAACGGCCAACCCACTGGAGATGATGCCTTTAATCGTTTTCATTTCTGTACTGGTACACTCTCTGAGTTTCCAATAGGCCCAACCTCAGTAAGTGTCACATTTATTTTAGTAATATATTTTATTTACTATAATATTTTTTTCGTAAAACTACGTTCCAAAAAGTGACATAGATCTAAAACCCGTGACTGTAAAATGCTTGCTCATCACAAATATTCAATGTTGCATCTTTCTTGAAATGTTGATGTCCACATCGTTAAAAATCAAGTATATCATTAATTATTTTGCATTTTATTGTTAATATTTAATCGAATAAGGATTAAATGTATTTTGGTATGACTCTTATTTTTCTAATATCGAAAAAACAGATTAAAATACGAGAATTCTCTTAAATATTTGAAAAATAAAAATAAATAAATTAACAGAATTATAATATTAAATATTGTATTTGGCGCTACTCTAAGTAAACAATTTTGTTATCTACTTAGCGTATCAGTAATATATATTGTTCATATAACTTTGAGAATATCTTAATTAGCATTCCTCTTATACCAGTTTTATATCAGAAAAACCTATATCAACTAATTTTTTTATTTGGATTATAGAATTAGCATATCTGACTTAAAAAGTATATAAAGTTCTGAAATAGTGAAAATACTTAAAAAATATTAGCAATAAAAAGTTTTTCAATTTGCTTTTAGGATGACGCTGGTGGTCCATTGCTGAAAGCAACTCCTAATGGCTTTGAAGTGGTAGGATTGATTTCCGTAGGATTTCTGTCTCCAAATATGGGATTGCACATTCTTCTTGCTCCCTTCTTGCAATGGATGAACACTACAGTCTATACATTCGAACATATATATGGAGCAATATAATTTCATACTTTTAACCCATTGAATGAACCACTTCAAATGCATAAAGTTTGCAAAATACTTCAATAAAAAAATTTAATATATCCTATTTTGTACAGATTAAAAACAAGTAGCACACTTATAATTGGTATTGATTATAATCACAAATTCTAATTTTTGGTAGCTGGAAATGAATTTTTAAAAGTATATTTAATAAATACAAACTTATTTTAATGTCAATATATTTTTTCTCAAAGAATCACAATAAATCTTTTACTTTACCTTTTTCTAATACATATAAATTTGATATTGAATATGAAAAATCAAATAATAGTTTCTTTAAATGTATGAACTTACAGACAAGGATATAGAATGTGAATTTTTAACAACGTTGTCAAATGTTGAGATTTTATTAAATTAAAATCTGATTGTAATAGTTACACGCATATAAATGAGAAAAAAGTATATATATATATATATATACAGAAACTAGCACCGAATGATAAAAATAGATATAGATACTGACATATTATCCATAAAACTAGTATAATGATATACAGAAAAAAGGAGAAAATGAATATCAAAATAATTACAAGTAACAAACTAGTTGCTAATAGTAATGACAATCTAAATGGTAGCAAAGAATTGGGAGTGACTTTTCTGATTTTCAACTATTTTTAATTCATATTTAGAAGGTCTGTGAACTGAAAGCCGTACATACTTTGACCTATTTGATATAGATGAGACCTGACTGAGTCTGTTAATGCTGAATGACTTTGTTAGCACCGAGGACTACAATCTACAATATCACGTTAGAAATGTTAATTGTGAGAAATTTCCCTGAAATTATCTATAAAGAGTAATTTTGGGTGTACACGTAAGTTTCCAGCGTTTGTCAAAAGATGGCGTCACCAGTTGATCCCGACAGAAACGTCAGACCTGATGTATTATATTTCTAGGTTGTGCATCTGTTAACAACTTTACAGCATTATATTTTGGCATTTCTTTCTCTATCATTTAGTTTATCGAGCCAAATAATGGTAAGTTTCCAGACAAATAAACGTTATTTGTGGAAAAAGCTGCTTCTATTCTTTAATATGAGGAAAAGTACGACTGAAACCTGTTATCTTCATTCAGAAACTCATGAAACGGAATGTATTGATGAATCGATATGCGCTGAGTGGTTCAAAGGGTTAAAAAATGGCGATTTTATAGTTGAAGATAAGAATGGCTCCGAAAAACCGAAATGTTTTAAAGACGAGGAATTCTATGCTTTGTTGGATGAGACTCCGTGTCAGATTCAAGAAGAACTTGCTACATCCTTGGACGTCACACAAGCGTAAACTAGCGATTTATCTACGTCTAATAGCATTGACATTCATTCAAAAAGTAGGAAACTGGGTGCCGTACGAATTGAAGTCGCGAGACGTTGAACGGCGATTTTGCATGTCTAAAATGTTGCTACAGTGGTATAAAAATAATCATTTTTGTATCGTATTGTCACTGGTGATTAAAAATGGATTTATTATGATAATCCTAAACGTAGAAAATCGTTTATACACAGCCCGTCGAGCCCTCCCAATCGCCGCCGAAATAAAATATTCACGTAAATATGATCATCTGATCGTGTGATCAAAAGGGTGTCGTGTACTTAAAAAATGCTTCGTAGTGGTCAACTCGTCAAGGGATTACCGTATACAATCCAACTTATTCGTTTAAAGCGAGCATTACAGAAAAAACAGCCAAAATATGAGACTAGGCATGAGACCTTTATTTTTCATCACGATATCGCTCGGCCATACGATGCGGCTTCGAGCAAAAACTGTTTGAAGAATAGTGGATGGTAAATTCTGACTGACCCGCCTTACAGTCTAAACTTGGCACCGTCTGATTACCATTTATTTTGAGCAATGCAGGACGCTCGTACAGGAATACACTTCAGTTCAGTAGAGAGAATCAAAAGTGGTCTCGTTACGTTCCTGGGTTCGAAAGACGCTGTACGTGCCGCTTCTGATTCAAAGAACACGGCACAAAAGGCACAGCAAGCGATCAACCCGAGCGAATTATAACCTCCGGATTCACCTCGTTTGTGCTCGTGGTAGCCTAGGGTTCAGACCTTCACCTGCCAAACTTTCGTGCCTTTTAACGGAGGGCACTCGGCCAGGAATCCCTATGGATGGAGCGAAAGCTGGGTCGGCCTAGCGGGAAATAAAGGTTTCCACCACACCAGCCAAGGTGGTTGAATTCTGGCTCTAAACAGGGGGGGTAGGTGGGGGAACAAGGGGGGGGGGGGGGGAGGGGGTGCTAAAGGGTTTTTTGCAATGAAGGGGGGAGAGGATATAGTGGGGGGGGGATGCCGGAGGACGGGGTTGAAGGAGAGAGGTATGTATTGAGCATAAGTGGGGGGGATGTATGGCTGGGCGGCGGCGAGCGAGGGATGGGGATAGGGATTCGGAATGGCGGGAAAGAAAACGTAGCAGACGATGGGCGGGGGGCGGGAGGGGGGCGGGCAGTGGGGGGGGGGGGGGGGTGATCGGTAAGAAGGAGCGAGTTTGCCCAAAGACCAGAACATGAACCAAACATCTACCAAGCGGACCGCCCAAGACGCAGCGAGAGCGATAACCGGAAGTAGTCCAGATAACTGCGTACAAGGCAGAGAGAGAAATCCTAGGAATCAACCTCGAGTGAAGACACTAGCATTGAAGTAGTTCGAGACACACCATTGGGGCGAGGGCGACACGACCATCTTAGGCCGTGGAGCCATTGGGGGAGGCAAATGTGAAGTTAGGCAGGAAGCGGGGGACGAGGATGTGTTCGGAAGTTAGATGGCATCGCGCTAGCGGGGGGGAAGTGGTCCTCATGTGGAGGCCACAAGGGGGGGATAGTGGTGTTTGTCTGGGCGGTGTCGTGCTCGTGGGCAACGGAAAAAGAAAGAGAGATTCAGAGCAGCGTTTCAATCACCGTGCTACGGGGGCGAGGAGACGTCGACGTCGCTGGACGAGAATAGAATAATACGCCCGAGGTACGAGAAGATTGGTTTTTTTTTTCGGTAGTGGAAGTTCCTGACAAATGGTGCGCCAAAACTCGAGTGATCGCACGCTCACTGCCTGCTCGTCTACAGAAGGTGCAGGAACGTCATGGCGGGCCAGGAACACGGTCGGCCCCATGTTGCCTGATATCAGGGAAGACAGGAGTCGGAGGGGCCGTGAGGCGAAGTACGAGTGTCGGCCGACACTGATATGGAACAGGAGCGGAGCGTCTATATGGTCAAGCGAGTAAAGGCGCACTGGCACACACACCATCATGAGCATAATAGATTCTAAACAAAAATGGCTGCTAGCGATGGAATGAACACGGGTGTGAATAGTGGGGGGGGTGGAGAACAGGAAGAACTCGAACTGATTTTTCGGCAACAGAACAGGAGGAGAGATTCATGAGACCAAGGGAAAGGAGGCAAGTGATTTGTCTCTTATGGCAAAAAATAATCTAGCGGCCTAGCTCCAGATCGACAGACGACAATTATGAGTCGCGAGTCCGTAAGCTTGTTTAAAGCGAGCATTACAGGAAAAACAGTTTAAACGATTACAGAAAAAACAGACAAAATATGAGACTAGGCATGAGACCTTTATTTTTCATCACGATATCGCTCGGCCATACGATGCGGCTTCGAGCAAAAACTGTTTGAAGAATAGTGGATGGTAAATTCTGACTGACCCGCCTTACAGTCTAAACTTGGCACCGTCTGATTACCATTTATTTTGAGCAATGCAGGACGCTCGTACAGGAATACACTTCAGTTCAGTAGAGAGAATCAAAAGTGGTCTCGTTACGTTCCTGGGTTCGAAAGACGCCATTTTTTTGGTCGGGAATTTATAAATTTCGAGAGAGGTGGTAAAATTTATAGATTCCGATGTATGATACTTTGAATAAAGACATAAAGTAAATTGATATTTTTGAGTTTATCTTATCCAAAATTGACAATGGCAATTGTCTCCCAGTTTTAACATAAGTTCTTTTTGACCCACCTAATATGGTTTGCAAAAGCGATCCTATACTGCAAGACAAATTTAATCTTGCATTTGATAATGGTTTTAAAATCATTATAAGTAGCATAAATATGGATAGCCAATTCCATGAATGTAAAGAGAAATTGATATATAAACTTCAAAGACATATAATAAAGTAATTGTGACATCGCTTTACGAAGTTGTATTTTGTGATATGGAGAGCGAAAATTTTTAAGCGTTAAAACTTTGTAAAATATTTCGATATTATTTTTTCATGTTATTTGTCTATACCGTACTTTCTAGCGTAGACAAGATTCACGTGAATCTGGAAAGTGAAGCGACAGCGGTTTCAAGCCAGTTTATAACTAGAATGAAAAGCTGAAAAAAACGTATTTCTCAAATCGACTCCTAATCAATTACTTAATAAACTACATTATTAATTCAGTTTTTTTATAGTCTTCTATTGTTCAGTTTTTAACCCATCTTGAACATTTTATCTTCATAAATAAAACTTCCTACGTCGTACAATCGAACGTCTATGATATAAATTCTCGAAATTCAAACACGTAAAGTCATTAAAAATTGTCTCAAGGCAAATCGTAATAAAACTAAAGTAAACCAAGATAAAGTAAAGCGGAACGCAAAAATACTCTGAAATAATGAACTGATGTATGAAATCATTCAATTTACATGCTGTTCCATCCATCAAGCTTCCCTAATATAGCGTTTTTTCTTCGCTTCGGGATTTTACACTTAGATCGCTGATAAAATTTTCTCTATATTGGTCCAGAAATAACAAAACATATCTTACAATCTGTACGCAGTATTTGCTACACGTTAAATACCGTTATCTCCAAACCCTTACCACCTATATGGCTTTCAAACCGATCCTGAATTCCATGACAAATTAAGTCTTTCATTTGACAATATTTATAAAATCATTACAGGTAACATAAATATGGATAGCGAATGGTATGAAATAATTCAAAGGCAAATAAAAAAGTAATTTTGACATCTCTTTCGAAGATGTACTCTGTGATATGGAGAGCGAAAATTTTAAGCGTTAAAACATTGTAAAATATTTCGGTATTATTTGTTAACCGTAATTTCTAGCGTGAGAGAAAGTTCGAAAATTGAGGAATGTGCAAAGTGAAGCGACAGCGGCGCTGTGGTAAAACCACTTTATAATTAGAATCGCGACAAGCTAATCGATTACTTAAATAACAATTTTGAATTTGAACATTTTCCAATCTGGATTATGTTTTTTTCAGTTTTACGAAGACATCGAGAAAGACTTCTGCGCATGAAATACAGTTCCGTCTTAATGCACAGGTATTTATATTATGGAGAAATCATAATACTCTGTTTTCAGACAAAAATGGAAATGGTAGTCTGTCACTAGGCATAGTAAATATTTTATTGCTACTTTAGACTTTAATTACGTATCCAAACTTGACTCTTCTTGGCATACTTGGCTTCTAGATTTATTTGCATTTATTAGTATATTATTATTGGTTTGTTCAAATAGATTAAATGAACACTTTCCTTTATAATACCCATTGCACTGAATATGGGAACCGTGACTTCACTGTTGCCTTTGTCGATATATTCGTTTCAACAACTCATGTACAGGTCGAGTGAACGGTGTCCTTGTGCAAGACCAGATTATAAGATCTTTTGCAGGTTGTCGGTCTACGAGATTCTGTCATTTTCGTTGTTCATTTTCACTCATTACTGATAATGAAATTAATACTTTCGCTTCATTTATTTACAATGATATAATTCTTTCGACCAATACGCTACGTAAATCCTATTACCAGCTCAGGTTGGGATAGTCACTGTAGTATATTAGGAAGTAAAATATGAGGGAGGATCTCAAGGATTTATCTTCTTTGACTGTTTGCCAAGGTAATGAAGAAGTACGCGCTACTTAGCAAACAGTGCAATTTAAAAAATGGCATATATTCAATAAAGGCGAAAAATGTTTAAATTATGCTTAAGAAATATTACCATTCCTTAGCAGACCTAATTTTATATCAAATTAATTTGCAAAGTACGATAACAAAAACTAATCTGATGTGATGCTTGATAAACGGTTGAATCCCTTGTTGTTATTCTGTATGCTTAAGGTGTACATGGCTTAATTCAGCATCCACCAGGTGGTTCTAAAATACATATATATATTTCAATAGAATTAATTTCCATATTATATTTTCTTTATAAGATCAAAACAGTTTTTAGATATATAAATACGTTTTAATTAATCATTCTTATCAATTATCAAAATGAAATTAATACTAATGTTATTATATTGTCTTTCGAGTGTTGTACACACACGTAAGTATTATCAATAATAAATAAATTTTGAGCGGAAATATAATAAATTAATATTGAATTTTTATATTTTTGTTAAAAATCATGTAACATTTTCAATTAATATGGATATTTAATATAAAATTAATATTTGCATATTTTTAAGTTAAAGAATATTCATGCTCCAAGAGCTGAGATTACTAGCATGAACAAATAATGAGCATCTATTATAGATTTTATAAAAAGTAATATGTACTTTTGTTAGCGGATCCTTTTTTTATCAAATTTACAAACTTTCTACAATATTCTTAGAATTTATGTAATCGTTAGATTACTCAATTAATATTAAAGTTTTCCTGCATAAAAATGGTGTTTATTTTTCTTTTAATTTTTGTATGAGCTGACGTATTACTGCGACATAAATTTTCTTTAAAAGGGTAAAATATTTTAAAACTTTTGTGAAATTTCAAATAAGTGCATTACATATTGCGTTAAAATACTAGTAAAGAATTATTCCAGCTCTACAATTAATTATTTTTCCGGGTTAGATACACATAATATTGCGAGTACACATCGTTGCTAGATCAATGAAAAACTGTTCTAATGATTTAAGATTTTCTCGGATCAAAAGTCAGGCTATTAACTAAATCCCTATTTTCACAGATTTTCAAAAGCGAATCTTGGGAGGTTCTGAAACTGTGAGGTACTCGTTCCCAAACACAGTAATCGTATACAGCGTTCGTGATAATCCACGAGTAAGGCCGATATTCTGCTCTGGTACTATTTACAATGAAGACTGGATTTTAGTGACAGGACTTTGCGTTTCAATAATAGGCTTTGGTCGCCCACATCAGAATATTAGAGTAGCTGCAGGCAAATGGAATCTCAGTGAAGTGGAGCCATTTCAGCAGATACGCACCGTAATATTTACTATCATTCACAATCAATTCGACACACTTGCGTAAGTTAGAGGTCTATTATAAGTTATTGTAAAGTATATGTAGCTGGTGCTGATTACATCAACATAAACCTTCCAGCTGTGTATTGAAAAATTTTCACACTTACACGTAAATTAAAAAAAAATATTCCTATATACTTATTTTGATTATATTATTATAACCCTTTTTATCTTTACATTAGCGGTCTTACATATGACCTTATTTAAGAAATTATATTAAAGTCGATGTTTTTTGTACAATAATTAATATGGCTATTAATATAATTATTATGGCTAATTATAATTACTATTGCCAATATTAATATGGCTAAGTAAATATAATTCCTATGGAACACCTCTGAGCTAGCATAGCAAGGTGATGTAAATTAGTAAAATGAATTTAATTTAACACATCATTGCAGTATGTGTAAGGTGGTAGACAATTATTTTTGAACAGAATTGCATCTGTGCACATGTGGTTAGACTAGAACTAAATTTAAATATGCATCTCCAAGTTAGTACTTAAATAAGGTCAGCAACAGCTTTCTCAGAAGATGCCATAAATTTATCGGTATTCGAGGATGTGGGTGATGTAATTGAAAATATGAATTGGTCATTTAATTATTTAAACTCAATAGGCAATATACGAAACTAAAACAATAGAAATAAAACATTAATATAAAAGGATAGAAGTAGTGATAAGATTATAATGATTTGAAACCAAAAATCCACAAGCAACAACTTTACAATTATTTTCAGTCTCATAATAAATTATCTAATAGTTTTCATACTTCTGCTTATTGATAACAACCATTAAAAACATAACACCAGAATATTACAGTCTTGAACAAAGAAAAAACATTAAATGATTATGTTACAGTTCATTAATATTCGAACATGTCGCGATCCTATTTCAAAGTACATAATTAGGCAGTACGCAATAGACTTGTGTTGATACTTGCCTCTTTGGACGAAGATAGCACTCCTTGGTGCAATCGTATCTTTCAGTCAATTGGCTTACATTATTGCTTCACAGACGTGACTTAATTTATCATGATATAATTGTTACTGAAGCAGACTATTGAGTGATTTTACCAATTTGTTC